>CM060123.1:25675844-26875844 GCA_030522415.1 Channallabes apus | reverse complement strand
GCCACTTCCTTCTCTGGTTTGTCGGTGAGTTCCTATCTACAAAGCTTCCCCTTCACCAGCAGCAGAACCTCCTGCCTCAGACACAAAGCTCATCAATGGAGAAACATGGCAACTGTGCTGCTTTTGCTGACATTCGACACCTTTCGTATTTTCTGATTCTTATCGCACTTCCCGTTGAATAAGACGCCTGTTATTAATAGATAATGCGTTTGGTTTTTGCTTCCTTGAGATTTGTCTGAGATGTAACTAAACAGATTGTATTGATCACAATTGAGTTGTTTTAATAGCTGTGAAGTGGAAATCAGTCCCATATATTGCTAATGATTCTATACAATTCTGTACTGTAGCATTCTTATACACCAACAAACTTGACCTTTTTTTTAAGTGAAGAATGCCACTTGCTTATAATTATTATACTTTATTATTATATAATATTATACTAAAGCCAGAGGAATGTAAAGCTTTATGGAAGTACTGCCCTCTTGTGGGTTAATTAAACACTTGTCCCTTGCCTCCTATTAAACGCTTCGATTTGTATATTATTCATTTTCTCGTAACACTGGATGAACATGGCAACATTTGACAGAACCATTAACTCTCATTAGCGCTTTTTCTAAGACAGTTTGTTTTATAAATAATACAACAAATTAAAAGAAAAGTAATAAATCAGTGGGTCTAAGTGACTATTTATAGTTTGTAGCTATGATTCAAATCATACCCCACCAACCAACATGCAGCGGAAATATCACCGGTAGTTTTGAGGTATCATAAAGAATACTAAAGGTAAATGGCACATAGTGTTCATCTGAATCATCGCATGAATTAATCAGATCAGAAAGTAAAATGTGAAAGCATATGATCTGATCCAGCATTTTAAAATAACAATTTTAAAGCCTCAAGTGTTTCTTCAGATGATGAATCGGGCTAAACACAAACTCTCTGCCACATGGGTCCTTGAAACTTGATGGAGATACAAAGCAAAGGTAAAGGGGTCCGTGTTGGAATACAGTACTTAATGTGGACTATATGTTTGTTTAAGTTAGCAGAGAAGTGGTGACTTGGAACCTCAATTCAATGTGTATTGTGTTTGACAGTAAATGTCCCACTTGAAAACATTTTAAGCAGTGCAGTTGATCATCATAAACCTAGATCATCAATCTCATTACATCTAAACTGTCAGGAAACTAAAAGATTCTAAGTTTGTTGGTGCTTTGTCCACAATCTTAATTTAAACATATTTTTAAAATTGTGTTAAACATAACATTAAAACCATTAATATTAAAACCACCCAGGTAAAGTAAGTGATGTACTCTAATTTGCAAGGGAGGGCTTATGTGGATCGGACACTGTGTGTGTTCTGGTGCCTTTCTATCAGAGCCAGCATTGACTTTTTTTTTTTTTTTTTTTAGCAATTGGCGTTTCTGTTGGTTTGGACTAATTGGTTAGTCTTTAGACTCCACAGGTATACTTTCATAAAATGAGATCATAGTAGGCGGGCCTATCATAAATATCCTTGAATATTTAGTTTTCCTATTATAAGATTATTATTAAACAAATATATAAATATTTTAAATGTTTCTATATGTTTTCAAGCTTAACAAGCAGAATCTTTAAGCTTAAATTACTAATGGTATGTTGACAGGTCATTTTGCTTACTTTAAGCATCTATTTCTAGGCAGAAGCAAGTTATATACAGCCTGGCCAAGCAAATTGTCACTGTTTACAAGCAAGGAAAACTAACTACTGAGAATTGCTTAGATTTCTGGAATTGGGTTAAAATTCCAAAACATTATTCAATTTAAAAATGTTTTTTTTTTTCTTCTAAAATTCAGTATAGTGCCGAATCATCAACTTCATAGAAGAAATGTGGTCAGAAATAAAACACGAATTAGCGTTATTAGAGATCACTCGGTGGAGCTCCATTGTAAAAATCTCAGAACTCATTAATTGGGCCTAAACAGCTAAATGGCAATAAGAAAAACATTGATAGTGAAAATAATCAGGAAAAAAATGCATCGGTTTGCTGGGGATCATAAAGATTGAACTTTGGAGCAAGGCAAAAAGGTCATGTGGTCTGATAACCTCAGCTAGACCCTATTCTGGAATTTTCCTTCGAGATCACTCAATCAATCAATCCATCCTTCTATTCTATTCTATTCTATTCTATTCCAGAGTGATGGGCACATAATGGTCAGAAGGGAAGCACATGAAGTGATGCACCCATCATGCATAGTGGCCACTGTATAAGCCTCTGGAGGCAGTGTAATGATCTGGGGTTGCTTTATTTGCTCAGGTCAAGACTTAGCAACAGTATGTGGCAATAAAATGAGGTCAGCTGATGACCTGAATGTACTGAATGACCAGATTATCACATCTCTGGAGTTTTCTTCCATAATGGCACAGGCATATTCCAGGACATGAAGGGCAAAAGAGTGGGTCTGTAAGCATGAAGAATCAGTTTCACATGACTTGGACACATCACACACTGCAAACAAAACTAAAGGTGGTTTAATTTCTTTTTTGGCCAGGCGGTATATATGGCAGAAAAAAAAAATGCAAAGTTGGAAGTGAGCACAAAAGTCTAGAAATAGTTTTTTTTTTTTTTGCAACTGCATAATAATAATAATAGAAAAATATATTTAAGATATTTCTACTTGCAAAAAAAGATAGTAAGTAGAATTTTTGCAGTAAATTGACAACCAGTATCCAGACATTAAAGCACTATACAAAGTAATAAGTAAGGAATTACAGTTAGTGTCATGCAAATTTTCAACAACAGAGTGGTATAGGATGAAGCAAAGATACTAATTATTATTACCCTGAAATTGATTAGTTTCTAATACCAGCACCATCGAAAGTGCTTTAAACTTATAAATATATATGCACATAGTGCTGTATAAAATCTGTAAAATTACTGCATGTTAATAGCAACTATTAACACTGTGTTATTCTCTTGAATTTAAAGCTAGTCTGTTTCTTATTAAGAAACGGTTAAAAGTGTGAATCCTGTGGTGGAAGACTAGTTTTAAGGTGGCAGTGGTTAGCACTGTCGCCTTGTATCTCCAGGGTCTGGGTTCGATTCCCGGCCAGGCTCAATTCCTGTCTCTGTGTGCATGGAGTTTGCATGTATTTAAGTATATTAAGTCAGCTCAGTCGATTCCACTAATTATAATTTACAGACCTCCTGGGCCGTATTCTTAATTTCTTAGTGAATTTGCAGATTTCATCTCAAACCTGGTCATTTCTGTAGACAAAGTGTTAATTGCTGGAGATTTTAATATTCATTTTGAGAATCCAGAAGACCCTCTGAGAACAGCATTTATGTCCATACTGGACTCCGTAGGAGTAAATCAGTGTGTAGTAGGACCCACTCATAAAGCAGGTCACACTTTAGATTTAGTAATATTCTTCGGATTAAGTATAAGAAATGTATTCACAATTCCACTGTCTGAAGTTATCTCAGATCACTATCTTGTCTCAATTCAAATGCGTCAGAGTAATAATGTACGCACAGCACCGCGCTACTGTATTAAACGTACATTCACATCAACTACCACACAGAGTTTTATCAGTAATCTCCCAGAGTTACCAACTTCGATTAGGTCACCGTCTGACCCCACAGAACTCGATCAGGCGACTGAATATTTAGAGTCGACATTTCGTTGTACCTTAGATAATGCAGCTCCAGTTAAAAGAAAAATTATTAGAGATAAGAAACTCGCACCCTGTTATAACGATCACACGCGCACTTTAAAACAGACCGCTCGGAAATTAGAGCGTAAATGGCGTCAAACTAAATTGTTAGTATGGAAAGAGAGCATCCTGAACTATAGGAAAGCTCTTAGTGTAGCTAGATCAACGTATCTCTCCACTCTTATAGAAAATAACAAAAATAATCCTAGATTTTTATTTAATGCCGTAGCCAAATTAACCAGAAATAAGACCACTACAGAAATCTCCACAACATCATCATGCAATAGTGAGGACTTCATGAACTTTTTTAATAATAAAATTGTAAATATCAGGCATAAAATTGAGGCTTTGAAACCGAACAATGTAATTGACACAGATGTTAACCTAGCCATGTCAGATTCGAACCTAGAATACTTTACTACCCTTGAAGAGAATGAACTAATTTCACTCATCTCTTCTGCAAATTCATCAACCTGTACATTAGATCCTATACCGACACATTTTCTTAAACAGATAGTACCAGTAATAACAGAACCGCTGTTGAGAATAATTAATTCCTCACTCAGCATTGGTTATGTTCCAAAATCTTTTAAATTAGCAGTTATCAAACCAATAATTAAGAAACCTGACCTCAACCCCTGTCAGCTGTCCAATTAGAGGCCAATATCAAACCTCCCCTTTATCGCTAAGATTCTGGAAAAGATAGTAGCGGAGTAGCTATGCTCATATCTACATAGAAATAGCATACATGAACTGTGTCAGGATTTAGGCCTTATCAAAGCACAGAAACAGCACTCGTTAAAGTAGTAAATGACCTCCTATTGGCCTCTGATCAGGGTTGTGTAACTATGCTTGTATTACTTGACCTCAGTGCAGCTTTTGACACCATTGATCATGCTATTCTTCTTCACAGATTAGAAAATGTAGTAGGAATTAAGGGTACAGCCCTCTCCTGGCTCAGATCCTATTTGACCGATCGTTATCAGTATGTAGACTTAAATGGTGATTATTCTGCATGTTCTCAAGTGGAGTTTGGCGTTCCGCAGGGTTCAGTTTTAGGCCCACTGCTTTTTTCCCTTTACATGCTTTCTCTGGGCAACATAATCCGTAAGCAAGGTTATTAGTTGTCATTGTTATGCTGTTGACACACAGTTATATGTCTCAGCAAAACCTGATGAGAAAAACCAGCTTACTAAAGTTGAGCAATGTGTGCAGGACATAAGAAATTGGATGCTAATTAACTTCCTTCTGCTTAATCCGGATAAGACAGAAGTTCTAGTCATAGGACCGCATACAGCTAGGAGTAAAATTTTAGGATGACACCGTAACTTTAGATGGCCTTTCTGTTCCATCAAGTGCAACAGTAAAAGACCTCGGCGTGACTATAGATTCCAGCCTTTCATTTGAAGCATGTAGATAATATTACCAGGATAGCATTCTTTCACCTGAGAAATATTGCCAAGATAAGAAATATATTGTCACTAAACGATGCAGAAAAACTAGTTCATGCTTTTATCACCTCTAGGTTGGACTATTGTTATGCCTTACTGTCTGGTTGTTCTGTTAGGTGCATAAACAAGCTTCAGTTAGTCCAGAATGCAGCAGCGAGAGTCCTCACTAGAACCAGAAGATATGAGCACATCACTCCTATCCTATCTTCACTACATTGGCTCCCTGTGAAATTTGGCATTGATTTTAAAATACTACTCTTGACATATAAAGCATTAAATGGTCTCGCGCCGCAGTATCTGAGAGAACTGCTAGTGTCTTACGATCTGCCACGCCTACTTCGGTCAAAGGATGCAGCCTACTTGTCAGTACCGCGTATTATGAAAACTACAACTGGGGGCAGAGCTTTTTCTTACAAAGCCCCAAAATTATGGAATAGTCTTCCAAATAGTGTTCGGGACTCAATCTCAGTGTTTAAATCTAGGCTAAAAACCTATTTATTTAGCCAAGCATTTTCATAAATAGATTTGCCATAGGTAAAGGAGCAGATCTGGGGGACTCATGGACGTAGAGTATTATGGTGAACTGGTATGTTTAGATGCTGTCTTCCTCAGTCTCATTTGATCACTCAGGTTTGTTGACGGTGAGGTGATTTTTATGTTTGTGTTTCCTTCTTGCTCTCCCTTTTAGTTATGCTGTTATAGTTAGTCCTGCCGGAGTCCCTGCTTACACTCTACAGTAAATATATATTCACATTATACATTATGTGACTGTGACCATACCTAACTGCCATCTCTCCTCTTCTTCTCTTTCTCCCCCTCTTTCTCTTCCCTCTCTCCCCTGTCACTCTTTCTCTCTCTCTGTCGAGCTACACATGTCGTTCCTGAGCTGCCAGTGATCCAGACTCCCTCTGCCCTCCGGACCTGTCTGATCCATCCTGGTGCCCCGTTTCTGGTTGGAGATCTCGTCTCTTTGGGATGCGTCTGGTGTCTGGGGATGATTCTATCTACTTAGAAGATGGTTCTGGCCTCGACTGGTGTTGTCAGCTATTTCTCTGAGGACTTGACAATTCGATAGTTCAGGACTGGAACTTTCTACAAGTCTATCTGAGTCTCCAATAACTACTGGACTCCATTTTAACATCAATTAACATCAACTATTATAGCTGAACCTAACACTTAACACTGTATAAATGCAGATCATTTCCTGCTATCTGTTTCACCCAGATGAGGATGAGTTCCCTTTCGAGTCTGGTTCCTCTCAAGGTTTCTTCCTATTACCATCTCAGGGAGTTTTTCCTTGCCACTGTCGCCCTCGGGCTTGCTCACCAGGGACTATCTGAACATTTTGATTCATACACATTCACATTCCATACAAACTTAAATAATTATTTTGATTGTGTAAAGCTGCTTTGAGACAATGTCAATTGTTAAATGCGCCATACAAATAAAATTGAATCGACCGACTAGTCAAGTCATCATTCCGTCGCTCCCTCAGTTCTCTTCAGTTGTCCACTGAGATACACATTTTACTGACATCTAGTGGACAGATTTTGTAAAGCAAATAGATCCTAGCGTCGCAAACAGAATACGGACATGTAACTACAAATTAAATTTCATACATAATTGACAGTCATCAGTTTCGAACTCGGTCTCTGGAGGTTGGGTACAACAGCGCCGCCATTTTGTACAGATTAAAAATCCATGGTGCAAAGGAAATGTTTGTGCACATTACTACCATCTCTGCGTCTGAAAAATAAAAACCCTGAATGCATTTTAGCGAATCTATTATTGTACTTGCCTTATTGGGAGAACTTACTTCGAAGTGTTGCTAAACAGTCCTTCTGTTTCTTGGCGGCTTCATTCAAATATCATATCTGTGTAGCACGTGAGCGCTCTTAAAGCCGCACAGTGTTCTGATTGGTCACGTCACTCTCAGGGAACCGCCCCTTCTGCTCGGCACGAGCCTCGGAGTCGGACGTAATAATGTAGATCCTCCGGCAAAACCGTAATAGGGAGGAACATAAACAGCAGTAAAAGGGATAAGGGAAAGAACAGGTTATTCATGCTCGCACTGAAGTGGATAAACGGCGCCACCTTGGTGTAAGTAGCGTTAATGCAATATCTAGCTCTCTAGTTTGAGCCTGTGCGTGTGTGCACGCGCGCGGGAATGCCGAGTAACATTGCTCATACCTTTCTCCTCCTCCAGGGGGCAAACGTATCATAAGCGGACTGAGACTGAGGAGAACTGTTCAAGAATTGTAAGAAGACAAAAAGGTGAGAAGCGCACAAGCCAATAGAAAAAATAAGTCATATTTTAGAGTGTGTTTGTGTAAAAGAAAGTATTTATTATAAAGGGCGATTTAACCTACTGATGCTAAACCAGGCAAACTTGAGTAATCTTTTCAATAAGGTAGAAATGCCCCTGTAGGGAATAAAAAATAAAAAGCTTATACTGGGGTGAGTGTTGGGATTGGGGAATTGGAGCCTAGACTATGCATAACACGGCCAGGGGTAGCTCAGTGGTTAAGGCATTGGACTACGGTTCGGAAGATCCCAGGTTCAAACCCCACAACCACCAATGCCACTGTTGGGCCCTTGAGCAAGGCCCTTAACCCTCAACTGCTCAGATGTATAATGAGATACAAATGTAAGTCGCTCTGGATAAGAGCGTCTGCTAAATGCCTAAATGTAACAATAATTAATTTTTACTCAAGAGTAATATCCTCTTTTTTATGGGCTTGCAGGACACATGCACACTAGAAGTAACACACTACATGGTCGGTCATAAGCAAACAAAACACTTTAATGTTTTACTAGAAAAAACAAGATGCATCATTCACTGTTTAGAAAAAAAAGGGCCAACAAACAAAACCAAAAATACAGAAATAAATGCTATCCAACAGTACTCCATTACGATACAGGAAATCCATCTGATGAGGTTAATTCGAGACGCTCTGCAGCAACGTGATGTTGTCTCCTTTTAGCATGATCCTCCCTGATGGACAGCAAAAAGGACAACTTGAAATGACAAGTAATAAACTCTGCATTTTTGTACAACTAAAATCACTTCTGCAGTTTTTACCTAAAGGCTTCCTGTTCTTGGTCTTCATGTGCACCTCCTCGGCATCATCCAGAACCAAGTTCATGTACTCGTCAAAGCCCTATAATTACAAAACAAAACAATTAAATAAACGATTTTTTTTTCAGCACTATAGCTCTCTAATAAGAAAAAAAAAGCATTTATACAATAGTAACACTGAATCTTCAAATTTGATCTGGAAAAAAGGCCTGGGGTTGCACGACCTGATTGGCACAAACTGTAAATCAGAGGTTTATTAAAAAGCACTAGTTCTAGTTTCTAACAGCAACTTATTGGCTGGGATCTGTGCTGCTGCAATCACATACTTGAAATCTAGAAATAAACAGGCGCACTTACAACTAATACTAAAGGATACATTTTGCTCTGGTGAAGGAAGAAAAGGCTCAATCATTGAAAGTAAATGTAAAATGATCAGTGGGTCATTCAAATCAGCGCATGTGAATTTCACATGAACACATACAGGGTGACAGCAAGTCAAGCACATCAATATTGTCAGTCAGTACCAGACACTACATCACAGATTCTTCATGATCCCCAAGATGCTGAACATTTTGACTGCTGATGTAGTGTGAAGCAGTGCGATGAGCGATGTTCACTTACAATAATACACCCTTCTATCCGCATGTTGATCTGCTCATAAAGCCACACCTGGATACGGGATCTCTGCAAGAAGACAATAATGACTTATTATTATCAGAACTAAAATTAGACATTATGCATTGTATATGTAGAAGTATCTGCATTTAAGCACTCAGAGGCTGATCACCACATGCTCACATTTTCATAGCAATATTTTTTAAAAGTTTTGAGGAAAATAACCACATTATTAATATTCTGCATAGGAGCAAAAAACAAATACTATGCAGACGTAAAATATAATTTAATCCATAACTAAATAACACTCCATACTGTGATCGTATATCAAAATGGTTCAACATGATTCAGCCTTGCACAAAGATTAAATTTTTAAACACGTGCAAAAGAGCAATGCGAAAGAATGATTCAGCAAATAAACGAGCAAACACTTACATTCTGTAGATACCTGAAAATAAGGTTCTGGGGTAATAAAGTCAAGGCCAAGTAACAATGTGTGCAAATACACCTAAAGTAGTGATGGGAAACCTGACTCGATATTATTAATAAGTGCATATATTTCGACTCACAAATGCGAATCGACACTTTTATTGGATCAATGACATTTATCTAAGCAGGACAGCACAGGAAGCGATTAATACTCATTGTTTACCAATAAGGAAAATTTTTAGTAAAATTATTTCTCCTAACAAAAAGTCTATCAAAATATTAGTCAACGTTTACTAAAAAGAACCGAGTGAGTGAGTCGAATCACTCCTAAACGACACATCAGTAGTTCTATCAAACCAAAAGTAGTTTCCATATGCACTCACTACATACACGTCTAATAAATAAACATAAAAACAAAACATCGTATATCTTCCTCAGCTGATAATAGAAACAGCTAAACTGGATTACGTTAGCCAAGTTAAATGAATTAGCTTGGTAGCGATGCTAACCGGCTAACAGCATGGAAGGATACAATAGGTTGCACCATAACCTTCTGGACTTTCTGCCCTTGTCCTCTGTACGCCATGATTTAGGAAATATGAAGCTCCGGTTGTTTTTCTGTAAGCGCTAAGAAGCTCAACGATATTTAAGCCTTTCGGCGCGTTAATAAACGAGCTCCTCACGTTGATAAAGGCGACAATGGCCGCGCACCGGAAGTAGAATGACGTTTTAAATAATGACGTGTCGTGAAATGGCGCAGCGCTGCGTGCGGCTGGGAGGAGAACTGTGTAACGTGTTCACAGAGGTATGCAGCACCCACATAGGCCCTCTGTTACCCTATTCCAGTAAAGGGTAGTGGGTTATAATTACACCGTTGTCATATCAACGGGGGGGCCTGGAGCCTACCCCAGGAGACTTATGGCACAAGGCAGGGAACACCCTGGACAGGGTGCCAATCCATCCTGGATAATAATAATAATGCTAATAATTAGTAATAATACTAATAATTATAATAACCATTATTATTATTATTATTATAAAACCTGTTAATAAATATTGTTTTGTCAATAGATATTCTTTATGTAATACATAAACATTCCTTCTATAACTCATGTGGTTATATATAATTCATTACCCCTTAATACTCATAATTTGTCATGTTTTTGTAAATTGAGAGTTGCATAAATAAAAAGGTCATTTAGATAAGTGCATACTCAATTTGGGTTGGGCTGATTATGAAAACCTACCCAAAATCGCTACTTGCTTCATATTTTTTTATGAAATGCATAATGTATATTGCACCTCCCATTGATAATAAAATTGAGCTTTTAAAAATATATAGTTAGAAATATGGTATCACTTTGGTGGTCTGGACAATATAAATCCAATTGCTGCATCGTGTATTAGTGGTCAGCACTGTCGCCTTGAACCTCCAGGGTCCAAATTTGATTCCTGTTTCTGGTTTGAATGTGTGTGCGTGCCCTGTGATGGATTGGCCATCCAGGGTGTTCTCCACCTAAGTCTCCTGGGATACAGGAGAAAAGCCATGTAAATGATAAGTAAGTACGTTGTAATTCATCCATTGGAGTTACTATAGACAATATGCATTTATTAAAACAGCTTGAAGTAAGTAGGCGGTTTGGGCTGATCGTTATAATACAATGCCCTCAATTTTTTATTCATGCAATTTACAAAGAGATGACAGATTTTAAGTAGTATGGGGTAATAAATTACATATAGCTACATAATTATTAGAAGGAACGTTTATGTTTTCTATAAAGAATATTTAATATCGCTAATAGTTTATATTATTTTAAGATTTTTATTTATTTACTTTTTTAAATAACATTTACTCATTTTTGTTAGACCTGTATTTACCAGATCTAAAATTTGTGTTTATTTGTGAGACAGATCAATCTTGGGTGTCACTGTAAAATATATTAACCACGTATTTGATTTCGTACGAAAATAGAGAGCTCTAACTAGCTTGTGTAGTCGCTAACTAAAAATTGCGCGCAGCTTGATGACGAAGTGCGCAGATTCTGGTGACAATATCCGCACGTTGCTTATTGGTCAGTGTGTCAGTCCTGTTGTTATTGTTGTTATAAAAGCGCTCTGAGGTGAGTACAATGAAACAATGGAAATACATACAGCACTGAAAATAAATAAATAAATGTGCATGGGGCTTTTGTTCTTAAAACTTTACTACACTATGTTTAATAGAACCTTGAAATGAAACAAGCACATTTAATATTAAGCTACTTTAGCCAGCTAATGCTAATTAGCTAGTTTAGCTGGTTTGAATCACGGTGGTTAGCATACACGTTAAATGTACATTTAATGAGCGGTTTAATATCGCGTGTTTTTGTTTCAGTTTTTTATTTAGATTATTAGGTGATGTATATGATTTAGCACTGTGGAATGTTTATTATTAAGTTACATACATGTGCTAAAGTGGTGAGTAAAGCGGCTCTACAGTTCATTCTCTTTAGTTATGTGTCTAAAACTAACCAGTGCTGATGTTTTCAAATACACTTGTAGTCGATCTACTTTCTGATATGTTAGACACACCCCTGCCTTTCAGCTTGGTTAGTTCTAAAGTGAGGATGTGAGGGACAATGACTGCAGCAACTCCCAGAGCTCACTTCTGTCCTGATTAAATCATTTATCTGGGGAAAGAAAAACCATAATATTCAACGTAATCTCTTTGCTTTAATGCACTTTGGCTATATGTGCATCAACAAGCATATACATATTCTCTCATTAAAAATGATTTAGGCTGAGCTAAACAACAAATGCACCGCTGTCTTCACTTCGCCATCAGAAGTGAACCCTTTTGCCTCGTAGGGCTGCTTCCAGAGGACCAAACAGGCGAAGGACTTAGAGCACGATAAGGACTATAGGAAGGATGCTTTAACACCAAAACAAAGTTTTTCAGAGTGTCTTTGAAATAAACATTGTCATGCAAGGTCACAACATCTTGAATAACAGTCCTCTGCGTTTAATCCGAAGTTTATTCTTCAGCTCTTCAATAAGCGTATCAATGTACCGTGCACTGTTGATTGGTGAACTTTTTTTCCCCTGGTAATGTTCCAATACTGACCTGTGAGAATCCCAGAAAACTGTAAGCAATAATGAATATTCCAGTTGATGGTCGACTTTTGAACGTTTATGTTCCATACCCTGCCATTTCTCATCACAAGTGTTGATTCTCTTTAAGAAACTTTCACCTTCCTTCGAGTACTGTCCAATTCTTTTGTTCACAGATATTCACTGTTACATTCTGTTTATGCTTTTCTCTGAGTTGTTTCGATACCAGGTACACCTGTAGACCACAAAAATACCCACAAATTGCTGCAAATTGCTGCTCTTTATTTGTGCAGATCACTAATGGAGCATCCATTTTTGCTCGTACTACAATTTTAAATGAACTGATATAACATGTTCAGACTTTCACAGCAGTAAAAGTAGTAGACCATAGTCTTGAACAGAAAGTGCTGATAAAGAGTGCAAAAATTACTTAGCAAATAACTCACTCCTACCACACAGGATGAAAATGTGTTGACCTTTTAGGATTATGGCTAAATGATGACGTTTTAACTTAGTCGCCTGCAAAATCTCACAATTCAACAGTGAGAGCACAGGTTAAGTGGCTGCAAGCATGTGGGCTCGTGGCTTTTAACACAGCACACAGGGCCTCTAAGGCACATAACTTCCAACTAATTAGCGCTCGTGGTGTTTTGAGACTGGTGTAAGCGTGTAATAAGTGGATTTAAGACTAATTCACTCTCAAAGTTTGGAGAAAAAGGCAAATCAGAGGCTTTTAACATGGGTTAAATTTTTAATAATTTAACGCCATAAAATTGTGTTTCTGTTGCGTCACTTGGAAGCTTCTGTGCTCCTCAGTGCAGAATTGTTTATATCTGAGGCTGATTGGTCGATCACCGGTCAGGGCCAGTTAAACTGAAAATCAGCCAATTCTGGTCACTGCTCTATCCATCGGTTAATCTCTAGTACAGGGGTCGGGAACCTTTTTGGCTGAGAGAGCCATTAACACCATGTATCTTAAAATGTAATTATATGAGAGCCATTCAGTATGTTTAAAACTAAATACAAGTAAATGTGCATTTTATGTAAGACCAACACTTTTAAAGTACAATAAGTCTCTGAATTCTTTTTAATAACATTGTTATGCTGTTGCTAACCAATGATGAATAAATTACTTCTTACCATTAATGCAACCTCCCGATGCTGCATGGTTTTGCTGATGGCTTTTTAGTTTAGTTGATACGTGGTGAGGTTAAACTTCATGCAGGCGTTGCGACTTCCATCTGTTAAACGTGATCGTAGGTTGGTTTTATGTTCTTTAGATGTGAGAGACTGCTCACATGCATACGTACAGCCAAACATTGTCAGTACAGCAATACACACGCTGCAGTGTGTCGTATGTGACGGGAAGTTTTGACCATTAGCCGGTCCGCGGGTTGAAGTTTTTTTTTTATTTCTCCCCACTTGTGTTTGCTCGACAACTCTGCTTGCTGTCGTGCAAGTCTTTCCAAATCTTCATTCAATGACTTGAACTTATTCACCTACATGTCTGAGGCCTTCAGGTCAGCAGTTTGTAGCTCAAAATCTCTGATGGAGACACCAGTAACTCAGGTCGGCGCTGTCCACGGCACACTCGTGTGCATGGGTGATGAACTTAAAAAGACGAATGCGCTCACGAAATTCTCCAAAGCGCGATTTGACCGTTTCATCGATGCAATTTTATGATTGCATATTAGACACACTGCGGATCCTGCTCTCTCAACAAAGGTGAACCCTGCTCTAGTATAAATGTAACAGGTTTTAAAAAAACGATTTTGGAGTGAGTGTGGCGAAACGTGAATCTTGATTCATAACTGAAACAATTTTTTCACTCAAATTCTGCTAAGTATGCGAGGAGATGGTGCAGGAACACACCCAGGGGTTGGATGACAGGGCATTATACACACAGTACATCTTAAAAAATAAAAATATCATGAAAAGTACATTTTCCTTTGTAATTGAATGAAAAAAATTTAGTTGTATACACTATTTTTTATTTTAAATCATTTTTGTTTTAATTTTGACATTTACGGCTTACAGCTCATTAAAATCAAGTGTCTCAAAATATTAAATATTTCCTAAGATCAATCCAAATGATTTACATTACAGGAATTCTGAAAACATGTCAATGAATACTAGGGATGTGCACGAGTACTCGATTAATCCAGTACTCGAACCCATCAGCGACAATCGAGCAGGAAACTGCAGATTGATTGGCTCTAAAAATGCATTGTTTTAAATTAAACTACTTTCATTCTTTCTGATTGGTTATGCTGGTATTTGGGCGGGAGTCTGATATTTGATTGGTTACGGCTGTGAGAAGTTGCGGTCTAGAGACAAGACCGGAGCACAGAGCGAAAATGACTTCTAAAGGGTCCACCGATATCTGGGGGGGCTTCAGTTGCCGCAGGGGCGGCTTTAACCGAGGGGTTAGGGCGAGAGTGCCCCAGCAAAGACGCAGCAAAGACGCAGATTTTCGAGAAGGAAGGACTCTGAGGGACATACCGGGTTCTTCGGCACATTTCCGGATCCCGGGATTCACTCTGCTCCAGCAGCGCTTTAGCAGCAAGATCACACTGAGCGAGCACGAGACCGCCCGAAAGCCACGTGCGAAAAAAGAGCGGTGGCACAGAGTCGTCCCTCGGGAACGCGTCCCTGTTCCGAAAGCTCTGCAGCGCCAACAAGGGGGATCCCTTCAGTTGCCGTTGTTTTAAAGGGAGAAGCGCATCCACTACTTTATGATTGGGACGTAGTTCAAGCTCACATGTATTTTGTGTAGATAAATACAATTTGTAATATAACATTTACATGTTTATGTATCTAGGCTATGTGATTAAATTTATATACATTGCGTCATGTAGAAAAAGCGCTTTAGCTTCACCTCGTGCTGTTATTTCTTTTAAATGTTTACTGTATACTGTGACACAAACACCCAGCCCCTTGCTTAAACTCCACCCCCAATTAATCGAGTCCTCGTTCTCAAACTTTGGATTACTCGAATTAAAAACAAAATTAAATAAAAAAATCCCTGTATGTTGCGTGAAATTCCCTATAGCCTATATTAAATATTTGGGAATATCTATTTTGATATTTTATTAAGTTGTTTGACAAGGTCACATCACGTGACAAGTCATGAAAGCACCAAGCAGCTACCGCTTGCCAGTCACAACGAAAACAAAGAAATAAAAGTGAAGATGGAAGACGAGGTGCGGGAGAAATTGAGGTTGGGAATTTACATCATTAAAAGAAAAAAAGGTCAGGCTGCTAAATCTAATGTTTTCGCATTATTTTTTTGCACAGCGAACATAAAAACGCTAAATGAACATTTCCGTGTGATAAATGAAAAATAAATGTCAGTGGTTATTTAGCGTAGGCTGTAAACTATAGGCCTGCCCTATACAAATCTAAAATAAAAAATTGTTTAGCCTAGATTACAAACGCTACTTTGTAAATGTTTAAAATATGTATCATTATCTTGTTATTATTCATTCATTCATCTTCTATACCGCTTTATCCTGTATTAGGGTCGCGGGGACCTGGAGCCTATCCCAGGAGACTCTGGGCACGAGGCATCTTGTTATTAATATGACCTAATTTATCGTTCATATTCATAATCATATGTTGTTGCCAGTTTACAGGGCGATGTTTCCAAGCACTTTCAGGCTGAAATAAAGGCTGTTTTCATTTTAATTACAATGCCTAGTATGCCTATTTAATGGTCGCGGGTGCGGGGCGGGTTATAAAAATAGATACAGTGGTGCAGGGCGGGCCAAATAATTTCATAAAACTGGGACCCGCGGGTTGGAAAAATACCCGACCCGTGCATCACTAGCAGGAATATAATGCCATAATATTCCACCCTTAATGACCGATCGTGTGACTGATTTAAAAATTCACTTGTGCGCCTTCATTGCTGAGCTTGACCTGTCATTTAATATCGCCCACCCACTCGTCACTTTATGTAAGAAATTAGCGGAGGAAAATCAATTAGTTAATCAATTCCTGTGTACTTTGGAGTACTATTATTGCCACTTACTGACCTGTCTTGGTATGGCTGTACTTCCAGTAATTGCACTAAGATGGGCACTGAACATATTGAGAAGAAAATGCTGTGTTTTCTTGAATAATACTGGGGGCATAATGCAAATATGAAAATATCTTTAAAAAAAAAAAAAGCCACTTGACTAATGATGATCAGGGTTATACATAGGCTGTTTATATATTTAGGCCCAGGGGCCAACAAGTTATGTGTTAAAAGTGCGTACACCTACCCCTACTCACCTCAAGGGCAAGGAAAAAATGTTCAGGCTCTGGAATTTTTTCCACTATCAGCTCTGAATATGAACAAAAATGCCCATCCCTAATGAAAACACTCAATACTTCACAACAAAATCTTTGATAAATGTGGCATGGAGGCGTTCAGCCTGTGGCACTGCTGAGGCATTATTGAAGACCAGGTTGCTTTAATAGCAGCCCTCAGCTCACCCTATATTGTCGAGTCTGGTGTTCTCCTCTTGACAATAGCCCATAGATTCACTTTAGGGTTCAGGTCAGGCAGGTTGCCTGTCTAGTCAAGCATTATAATATTATGGATAGCAAACAAGTTAGTTAGTTTTGGTACAGTGTACAGGTCCTAAATTCTACTAGGACGAGAAATCTGCATCTCCTTAAAGCTTGTCACCAGATGGAAGTGCTATAAAAATATCCTGGTAGATGGCTGTGTTGACTTTGGACTTGATAAAAACCCAGTGAACCAACACCAGCAGATGGCATTACTGTCCAAAACATCACAAACTGTTTAATCTTCACACTGGACTTGGATTCTATGGAACTTGGATTCTGTGACTCTGGGACCTTGACTTTCAAATAAAATGCAGGAAATATTTTAATTTAAAAAGAGGACTTTGGACAACTGAGCAGTGGTCCAGTTCTTTTTTGCCGTAGCCCAAGTAAGTGGCTTGATACTTATGAATCTAACAGTTGTAACCCCTGTCTTAAAGACATCTGCACATGGTGCCTCTTGATGCATTGACTCAGGCCTCACTCCACTCCTTTTAAAGCTCTTACAACTTCTTGAATCAGCTTTGCTTGACAATGTTTTTAAGACTGCATTTTTTTTCTTTAACCGTACTTGTCCGTTCCAGTTGCTTTCCATGAAAATGCTTTGAAACAGCGCTCTGCAAACAGCCTTTTCCACGATGACCTACTGTGGCTTTACCCTCCTTATGAAGGCTGCTGATAATCATTTTCTGGACAATTGTCAAGTCAGCAGTCATCCTTGTGTCTGTACTTAACTAATAATTTTTTTTATAATTTGTAATTTTACTAGTTTTTACTGATTAGTGATTTATCTCAAAATAAAATATTCTAATATTTTAAGATAATGGATTTTTTATTTTCATGATCTATAATTAATCTACAATACATGAGTGTTTCACTTTTTCAATGAAATTCTGGTAAAAAAAAAAAGTAGTTTTTTTTAGGATAGTAATTTTTTTAAGATGCACTATATACATATGGGGCAGTTTAGACAAGCTAAGGTGGGAAGTAACCGGAGGAAATCTACATAGACACATGAAGTGTATATTTGATTTCACGGAGACACAGTAACCTAAGATACTCTGAGCAGCCTCCCTAACCACTATATCTCAGTAGTAACTCATTATAAAATATTAAGGCATTTGAAAATGACAGACACAGCTATGGACTTGTGTGACTCGGCTTGAGTGTTGAGAAATGTTTCAGTGGTGCTGTATTTCTTTTGCTCCTCCTCAGGGAATCAGGATGCTGCGATTGCGGTGCAAGGCCAAGAATGGGACTCATCTGATGCAAGGCCTGACGCACCAGTCTTGTGTTCAAGAGCTGAAAGACAAGGTGGAGGAGCTGACGGGGATCCCATGTGAGGTGCAGAAGATCATGGTAGGCTACCCACCCTCGAGCCTGGATTTCCGCAATGGAGACGCACATCTGAAAGATTACCCTATAAAATCAGGTGAGGAGGTTTTGCAGAAAGGTGGAAAAACAGACAGCCTGATAATGATTCTTATCGTACTGTCCAAATGAAAGTAGACTTAAAATAGTCTTATGAACCTAATGCCTCTTTTCCACTGCATAGTACGGCACAGCACGGTTCAGTACAGCTCACTTCGGTTCGGCTCAGTTTGGCTCGGTTTGCGCTTCCACTGCAGTTTAGTAACGCTTTAGAGTGGGCGGGATTATTCACGTGTCGTTTTAGTTGTTCTAAATATAGCGGTTCTGTTGTGTCTCGTGTCGCAAGTTCAGTGACGCAGTAATGACGATTTTCTCCGGCCAATCAGTGACCAACAGAGTTTACACGTCACGTTTTGGTAACGGTTCGGTGCGCTTGGAACCTCGGCTGAGGTGGTACTAAAAAAAGGACCAGGTACCAGGTACTGTTCCCAGTGGAAAACCCCCCAAAAGTGAGCTGAACTGAACCGTGTCGTGCCGTACTATGCAGTGGAAAAGCGCCATAATACAGAGATGTTGTACATTTCTCCACAAGAGGGCAATATAGAAAAGGAAACGTAATCTAGGGTAGGAAATTGAACTGACTTGAGTGATCACATGCGCAATCTTAACATTCCTGAAACAGCGTCCTGTCAAGTGACCATTTAAGCAGAATGCATAGCAACATTTTAAGGTAAGATATTAGTTTATACACTAATTGGCCAGTTTATTAGCTACACTTCTTGTACAGACTATTCCTTAAGTCAGTGGTTCTCAAACTTTTTCTGTCATTCCCCACTTAAGGGGGTGAGCGAATTTTCAAGCCCCACTTGTCAACAAAATAATAACGAAATAGGCCAAATTTACTGTTTATTGAAATATCAATTTCTAAACCAATAAGATCAAACAACACCAAGTTCAAAATAGATAAAATACACGTGCAATTGTTATAAAAGGCTCACGTTGTCACTTATCTTTGCATAATTGACCCCATGTTTATTAGCTGCTCAACAATTGTTTGTAGTTTTTTTTTGCACTGGCCAATTCTGCATGCAACTTTGAATGAAGCCATTTGTGCTTTGCTGTCCACTGATTCAGATGTTACCATGCGATTATCCTGCTGTCTGTATTCTGCCAGCTTTCTTTGAAAGAAGTCGAGTGGCTTATTAACGTGACTGGAGTGTGTTGTCTCTAAGTGTCTCCCTAATTTGTTGGGTCTCATGTGGTCTGCTGCCAGCGGTTTAAGGCACAAAACACACACAGGTCTCTCTTCTGCCCCCACCATCCCCACCATGAATCCAAGCTCAAGATAGGCCTCATTAGGGGTGGGTGATGTAACCAAAATCTTCTAACACAGGAGAAGCTATTTTCTACCTCGATAACGATATATATCACAATATAGCAATTTGTATCTGAAAATACATAAATAATAATTCAAACACAAAGAAACATAATGTAATTTTATTTAAACTGTGAATTGCTGGGGTTTGCTGCATTTTTTTTTTTTTTTTTTACTTTGGCCATATTCGTTTGGATTTCAGATGATAGAAAAGATTTGACGTGTTTCCACCACTTGTTAAAACAGTGCACTTGTGTACCTCACAAATCATGTTCATCTCATTCCTATCACTTTTCTTATACCCAAACCAATTCCACAACACAGACGATGCAGCTTTTTTTTTACAAACTCCTCGTTGTTGGTTTCGTCACATGTAAGTAAACTCACTGCTGCTGCACTTCTTCCATTGTCGAAGTGTATGTGAAGCCAAACACATCAAAAGTGGGACGAAACCGCGGCACCCGATTGAACCAAATATCTGCGCAAATACAGCGCAGCGCGACTATCTGGATAGCGCAGTGATGATCTGGTTTATTTGCGCAGCCCGGTGGATCGCGCAGCGCCGCTCGAATCACAAACCTGCGCGACTCACTGTGTTTTATTTAAAAACCATTTAAAATGTCACAACTGTTTAATATTCTTTCCACCTTGCCATGCCTGGTTTGTACAATACGTGCGCACCCCAGCGGGGTAAAATGTAATTTGATGGTCGGCGCGGTTTATTTCTGTCAGAGTCGTGCAGCGCTGCCCAGTGGCTCGCGCAGGTTTCAATCCAATTTACTTGTATTAATGATCCATTTATTTGTGTGTGATTGTTTAGTTTTGAGCGTACGCTCTTCATTATCAATAAAGAAAAGCATGAATTAGAATAGGTACTTTCCTATTATTTTCCACAAATTTCCTCCCGTTCATTGTGCCGCACCTGTCATGTCTGTATTCCCCACTAGTGGGGCCCCACACTTTGAGAACCACTGCCTTAAGTATACAGTGCTCTAGGATAACACAGATATGCTCTGTTAGTCCACTAGAGGGCAAAAGTAGTTTTTCTACTTTTATAGATATTTATTTATTTATCTATATTAAGAATATTCTGGATCTAGTTTGACATTGGAACAGAACTGTATAGAATTTGGCATTACACTAGTGTCTGCAATGATTCCTTCATTTGCTAGTATATTGATCGATAGACCAAGTCAAGCCTTGAGAGCTTGTAAACAGCGTTAAGCTTTTCACGACCCAGTTTATCCAAATACCTTCAGGAGAATAATCACCAGCTCATCAATTAAATTAAATTAAATTTTATTTGTATAGCGCTTTTAGCAATTGTCATTGTCGCAAAGCAGCGTTACACAATCAAAATTATTATTTAAGTTTGTATGGAATGTGAATGTGTATGAATCAGAATGATCAGATTGTCCCTTCTGCAAAGATTTTTGTTGCTTTGCCTCTGTGAACATGGCATGTCTAGCACTAGGCAGACAGGAGGTACAGATATGCACACACGTCCTGTATTCTGTCTCATTCTCCTTTCTGCATTTTCTCATGATACCTGAATTCTTTTCCAGGAGACACGCTGATTGTAGAGGAGGAAAAGAACAAGCCTAAAGTCACCAAGCCGAAATCCCCTCTCCTGGACTGCACGCCAGTTCTGGAGCGGCGCACCGTACCCGCTGACAACTCCTGTCTGTTCACCAGTGTTAATTACGTGGTGGAAGGAGGCGTGTATAACGCAGCCTGTGCGCCCGACATGCGCCAGCTCATCGCCCACATCGTAGCCAGCGACCCCACCGCGTACTCTGAGGCTGTCCTGGGGAAAAGTAACGAGGAATACTGTGATTGGATCCGCCTCAGTGGCACGTGGGGTGGCGCCATCGAGCTCTCCATTCTGTCTAAGTTCTACCAGTGCGAGATCTGCGTGGTTGACACTCAGACAGTCCGTGTGGACCGCTTTGGAGAGGATGCCGGTTATGGAAAACGTGTACTGCTCATCTACGACGGCATCCACTACGACCCCCTGCAGATGCTCGTGCCCGGGACAGACTGCCCTCCGCAGACCATCTTCTCCACTTCTGACGATGTCATTCTGGCGCAGGCGCTGGAGCTGGCCGACGAGGCGCGCCGCAAACGCCAGTACACGGACGTGAACCGCTTCACTCTGCGATGCATGACGTGTCAGACTGGTCTGGTGGGTCAGATTGAGGCGAGGGAACACGCCAAGGAGACGGGCCACACCAATTTCGGCGAGGTTTAAAACTCAACTGCTCATAAACGTCAAATGTGTCTGTTACCACAACGCTACATGGTCTCATGATTTCACAGCTGTGTTTCAGTGCCGTTCTCTACCTCACGTTATTCCGATCCCCTTCCCTTTCAGTATTCAACTAAATGGATGACACTGGCTATTGACGTTCTCAAGTTTGAAGCATTAATTTGGTGTGAGTGTTTGTGTGTAAGCACAGTCAAGGTATTGTAATAACTTTTTTTTAAAAATGTATTAGTAGCAGTTAAGTCTGTTGCCTAATCGACTGAGCCTCGATTCAAACCAAATCATGAGGGTGCTTTCATATATGCAGCGTTTAGTCAGTTTGAATTGAAACCTGGTGCAGGTAAGAAAACAGCAAGCGCACTTGGATGTGGACCAACACAACCGGTCCGAGGGAAATTTGTTTCCAGTCAAATTCCAGTGCAATTCGAACCTGACATGACTTAAATACAGGAAGAAATGAACCAGTCATGTCATGTGTTTTGGCTTATCCAACAATTTTTCTTTTTTGTCTGTTTAGCTGCTAAAGTGAGTAGCGAACTGAGCCAAAGCATGGAGCAGTAGTGCCACAGAAAGTGAGGTGTTCTGGAGAATGTAAACAGTTTACACAATACACACGTCTGTTGATATCTTGAATGCGCCTCTCTGTGTGATTTCTTATGATTTTTTTTGCACACACTTTGGCAAGGGCTTGCTTACTTATTCTGTCATTCTTTACATCCTATGCATGCCTTTTTAGACATGTAACACTTTTAGCCAACGTTTTTTATGTTTTGAGTATCAATTTTGCACTGATTCAGACTCAAAACGGACAGTAAACATGACCACGCTCACAAAATAAATGGTCAAGCTGTGATTTAATCAGTTATAAAGCCTAATCAATCAGTTATTGATTCAGAACCGATTCACACTTTCGATAACGTTACAGATGTTGAATGGATAAATTCCTCAAAAATATACAACAGCTTCTGCAGAAAATACAAACCGCTTTCATCTTCTGCAAATACTCACGTTTTGTGAGCGTATCGCTGTTTCTGCTCTTGCGTTTATGGGTAGTTGGTGCAATACCAGTACCCACTGGACAGGGCAAAAAATTTAAGATGTAACCATCAACAACACAAGTTACACAGCAATTAATATTTTTTTCGATCTTTAGTAGTTTTAAAAACTGTAAGAAATATAGTTTCTTGAAAAAAAAATCAGACATTAAATGTTACTGCTTTTGAATCAAATGCAAAATAGAGATTCTACTTGAGATTTTTTTTCTTTTTATTTTCAGTATGCAAGGAATAGCAAGACATTATCCATCAACTATATCAGGTTTTGATTGAACACTGATGCCCTCACAGCCTAAATTAGTGTCAAGATGGGGATTGAAGAATTTAAAAGAATGTGTGTCTTGTGTTTACATGCATGATCTGCGTCCTGTCAGTACAATAAAGTACAATATTGGATCAGGAGCTCTGTTACACAGTTAAAGGGGAAAAAAATCCAGTATCTGGAAATTAGGGAAGTAAAGCACTGCTGATAGTCAGGCAGTGTTATTTAATTGGATGCAGAGGTGATTTACTTCCCTAATCTACTGTGAATATTTGGATTGCGAGTGACTTGGTCTGCGAGCGTTTCAAATAATTTTACCTTAATAAACGAGCAAGGTCTTGATATACGAGTGGTACGCATGCGCTTTGTGAGTTTCCAGAGTCTCTCTATCAGAAAGTAGTGATTCCGTTAGTGTATGTGTGTGTGTGCGCGTGCGCGCGAGTGTCATTAGAGAGGTTCCTTGTTAAAGAAGGTTCCTGACAGACTGACAGAGCAGTGTTGCAGTTGCACACACACACTAATGGAAGCACTGCTCTTTCAGGATTCTTTTCAAAGGTAAAGTGTAGGTTACATTTTTTTTTTTTTTTTACATTTTGGGTTACATTTTTTTTGGGGTTGTGGAACAAATCATCTAAGTTTCCATTATTTCTTAATTCCGTAATATACAAGCACACTTCCCGGAACGAATTATGCTCGCAATCCAAGGTTCCACTGTATTTCCAAAGCTTCAGCTTTGACATTAAGCAGCACTGCTCGTGGCTGAGCCCAGATTACAGTCCGGTCCAGGACTCCAGCGTAGCTTTGGTATTGAATCAGTAATTCCCTTACATTTCCAGAACGATCACTGGCACTACATGGTCTTGAATTCTCATCTGCTCAATATTAACTGGTACTTGAAATGCTTGGAGAGATGAACACAGTTTTGCTTTTATCTGAGCTTCTCATTTGAAGGCTTTGTAAGCTTCAGCTATGATGAGAATTCAGGCCTTCATTTATGAGTGTTTATAGAGATAATAGTGCTGATGGTTAAAATTGCGTAGTAGTGTGCGTTAGGGCTGCATGCTCAATCAAAAGAAAAAAATCTCAATTCACATACACACACACACACACACACACACACACACACACACATGTTTTGTTTGTAAAACAAAAACACTATTAATTCACTAATCAGGCCGGATATTAACGAATGATTCAGTCATAACGCGACTGCTTCTCTCATTGCTCTTCCTCACTTATGGTGTTCCTCTGTCACTCATTTGAGGCAACCTAAACAAGCTATTCATTTCATCTCGATTGAGTTGGAGCAGTATGCTGTTCTTTTCGTGCCGAAAATCTGAGTGTAAAACACTTGTGCTGTTAAACTCTCACTCAACTCGTGCTCAAACTTACTTTCTCATGCTTGCTAAATTACAGCCAATCGAAGGCTAGTGAATTATCAGCATACAGTAAATGTCTCACACATTGGCGCACACAAAAAACAAAAAATATATAGTACTGTCTAGACAGAGAATCATCTACAGTTCTAATTGCGATATAACTTCACTGTATTAGTTCATTAAACCTGAGGTGTTCATTCTATAGAATTAACCCTTTGACAATAATAAATTCTATACCGCAGACTACATGTTTAATTACAAACTTTTTAACAAACTACGTTACATTTACTTGATGATGATAAAAATTATATCAACTAATGCATACGATAATAAAGTGCTGTAGTTGGCTGAATGTTCAAAAGCACAGGTGCTATTTATAATTTTTTTCTTTATTTATTATTATTAACATTCTATTTATATTCAGCAGCTTATTTACTTTAAAGTTTCTAAAATAGGGAAAAGTATCTTTTTTTTATATATTAAAGAGATGAAAGTCCTCTGTAGACAATTTTTTGACTGCAGGAAATGCTTTGGTTGAAAAAAAATATGACATATGCAAAACACTTTGCAAATTGGCTATGAAGTGTGTATGCGTGTGTTTGTTTGTGTATTTTAAGTGACTGCAGTGGCAATTATTATTTTTTTATTATTAACTTTTCTTTTTTTTTTACTTCAGTGGAGAATCATGTCGTATCAGACTTTACTGAAACACTGGAGTAAACATCACTTGATATCTGAGTAGTACGAGTGGATAAACTGTATATGGAATATATTCCACTAATGAAAACATTTGCAATCAGGTATTGTCCACACACTACAAAGCTTTGTAAGTTATTTTACCGTTTTAATTTGTGCAAAATTGTTCCACTGTGAGGCCAAAGGAAATCTGTTTATATCATGAAACTTTTTTTGGGGGACAGATTATGATTGATGATTGTTTTATTGTTACAAAATTTCATTACTGAGTAAGATGTGAGTGAGAGAGAATCTGCATGATAAAGTTGTGAAACCAGAAATAAAGGTTACACGTTGTTAAACTGAAGTCTAAAGAATCCTACAAGAATTATTGCTTCTGGTTTTTGTGGTGTTTTCCTCACTAATGTAAATAATTTGAATAACATGAGACATTATTGTTTAAAAGCTATTTACGCTGCAGCACTAAATTTTCTATTGTTAGTCATCACAAAGTATGAATTAATTTTCTATAACGACTGGGATGCAGAGGTTTATACAGTACACTGCTCGGCCAAAAACAGTCACATACTTTTAGTATTTAATGTTTTGTTGGACCGCCTTTCGCTTGGATTATAGCAATGTAGCAATGAAGCAGCCTCAGATCATAACACTACCTTCAGACACTTGCAAGGTGTAACTGTGAACTTATTAGACCACATTAGTTTTCTCTAATGTTCCATAGTCTGTTCTTTATGCTCCCTAGCAAACTGAGGCCTTTAAATCCAATTAACGTCACTTGTAAGAGGTTTTTCTAAAGTTACACAGCTGTTTAGTGGTAGGTTTCTTGCCTGCTATGTAGAAGGTCCGGGTTGAGTTCCCACCCAATGCTCAACCCCGGTGACTTGATGCATTACCAGTCCCAAACCAGGTTAAAATGGGAGGGTTGTATCAGGACGTAAATGTAAAAACCTTTGCCAAGTTGTGTGCAGATCAGTTGAAGCAGCTGAAAGACTAACATCATAGACATGACCTTATGTCTTCTGATATGGTTGTTTAAGAAATGTGAAACTACTCACTGCATCGGTTAGGGTTACATCGCTGCAGCTGTACCATATTAATCACTGCGGTAATTATCTAATGTTAACTATATTAACTATTTGCTTAGTTAAATCCAGCTTGTGACTGGGCAGTGTATTATTGCACCTATTCTAAGACATTATGGTGGTGTACACTGTGTAATACCTGTGTAGTTGTTGATAGACTGAAGATCAGTGGAAGCAGTGTTGTGGCTTCCCCGTTAGATGCATTCAAACTGCATTCTCAGGCTTATGAAGGTTCAGGCTCTTAAGAAGAGCATCTAATGAGGAACTCTTTACAGCTACTTCAGGTGCATCTCAATAAATTAGAATATCATCGAAATGTTGAATCTTATATAGATTCATTAAACAGACTGATATATTTCAAGTGTTTATTTCTTTTTATTTTGATGATTATGGCTTATAGCTAATGAAAACCCAAAATTCAGCATCTCAGGAAAATTTTACTATTGTGAAAAAGTTCAATATTGGAGCGACATTCTAATCAGCTAATTAACTCAAAACATCTGCAAAGGTTTCCTGAGCCTTTAAATGGTCTCTCAGTCTGCTTCATTTCTAAAGAGGCTGGCTGTTTACAGAGTGCTGTATACAAGAACATTAATTGAAAGTTGAATGGAAGTGAAAAAAAAAAAGTGGTATACAAAGGTGCACAAGCAACAGGGATAATTGTAGCCTTAAATGGATGGTAAAAGATCCATGATTCGAAGAACTTTATTAATCCCAGAGGGAAATTGCTTTTTTTTTTTCAAGATTAAAAAAACTAAGCCCACTCAAGAATTTGGGGGAGATTCAACAGGAGTGGACTGCAGCTGGAGTCAGTGCTTCAAGAGCCACCACAGAAGTATCCAGGACATGGGCTACAACTGTCGCATTCCTTGTGTCAAGCCACTCTTGAACCAGAGACAACGTTGGAGGTGTCTTACCTGGGCTAAGGACAAAAAGGACTGGACTGTTGCTCAGTGGGCCAAAGTCCTCTTTTCAGATGAAAGTAAATTTTCCATTTCATTTGGAAATCAAGGTCCCAGAGTCTGGAGGAAGTGAGGAGAGGCACAGAATCCAAGTTGCTTGAAGGCCATTGTAAAGTTTTATCAGGTCTAAGGTCAGTGCAGATGTCTATCAGGAAGTTTTAGAGCACTTTGTACTTCCCTCTCCTGACCAGCTTTATGGAGATGCTGATTTCATTTTCAATCAGGACTTGGCACCTGCCCACACTGCCAAAAGTACTAATACCTGGTTTAAGTTCCATGGTATCTCTGTGCTTGATGGACCAGCAAACTCACCCAACCAAAACCGCATAGATTCTATGGGGTACTGTGATAAGGACATTATCCAGCATTTCTGTGTTAAAATCTTTTTTTTTTATTCATCTTAAGTAATATAAAAAATTTCTGAGTACACCCTGGACAGCGTGCCAATCCATCGTAGAGCACACACACACTCATTCACACATTATGGTCAATTTAGGAACGCCAATTAGCCTAATCTGCATGTCTTTGGACTGTGGGAGGAAACCGGAGTACCCGAAGGAAACCCACGAAGCACGGGGAGAACATGCAAACTCCATGCACACAGAGACGGGAATCGAGCCTGGCCGGGAATCGAACCCTGGACCCTGGAGGTGCAAGGCGACAGTGCTAACCACTATACCACCGCGCCGTCTAAAAAAAATTATTACATAAATAAACTTTTTGATAAAATTCTAATTTATTGAGATGCACCTGTATAACAAAAGCAATAACCAACCTGTCACATATTTCACAACATGAAACGTATTAGAACCTTATATAGAACTGATGTGTAAATATGAGAAATAAAATATGTCCTTATGTGTGGTTAAAGAAATTAATCAGGATAATGTACCTGGCTACAACACCTCATCCCTGTCACTGATTATTGTCTAATAACAGCACAACTCTAAGGGCCTTATTACAACATAAATGTCATCCAGGTATGTATCAAGCCCCATAATGAGGAAAAGGATCCCTGAGAAAGAACCCTTAAAAAGAAATAAACTCAATAAGGAAGTAATCCTATTCTGCTTTAAAACATGTCTCCCTGCATATTATCCCCAAACATGCAGCTTGAACTAAGAGTCATATCTGCAGTGGGTCAAGCTGAAACAATTAATACAGGACAGTTATAAACTCCTTACCTACATTTCTCAATAGGATAAGACTCCAAACTCTGTCCTGAACAGTGATTGAGTGGTGCATCCACTGTGGCTGCTTTTTAACTGGTTCCCTGAAGTCCCACCTGTTGCAAGGCATTTTATCATAGTTTATGGGTGCTGGATCATAAAGTGCATGACTCCAACACACGGTTTGTGACTTCAGGACAGGTAAGTTAAGATTGGTTGTGCGCCTATACATATGGTCATAGTCTAGATATTGTGTTTTGAAGTGGCTCTTTGATTAGATTCCTTTCCATTAACACTGGAAGGATATTTGCATGTCTGTTAAGCTTTCTTTCCTTTTTACATATATAATGTTAGCATACCAATCTTTATATAGTTACTGTAAACTCTCATTTATTACTCATTAACTGAATTAAAAAAATCTTAATTATAAAACCACCAATGCTGGAGAAAGAGTCATTTAGAAACCAAGTCTTTTTGTTGAATCAAATTACTTTAACCCCACCAATGGAGCCTGTATTCTCTTCATTAACACTAAGCTTATTAGATTGAAATACACCTAGATATTGTAAATATAAAAAGTTTTGTAAATGTAAATAATAGTTTTAAAAACTTACATTATGATAATTATTTGGTAAAATAAGTCATCCTTACTCAAATTCACTGCAGAAATAGTTTACAGTACAAAGTACAATTTTACTTTCATTATAACTGAAAAAAATTATTTGCATTATTTATCTGAAGGTTTGGAAGACTTACAGTTTATGTAAGTAAAAAAAAAACATGTCTCATTAAAATAATAATAATTAAAAAAAACAGTACATAGTTAATATAATAGTTATTCTGTAAAATCAGCTTAAACATTCCAAGAAGAGTACGGAATAGATTAGATCAGCTGTTTGGGTAAAATCCATTCACTGACATGACTGGCTTAATGATATGGACTTTGCACATTAAACTTTTAGATATGGAGTTATAAACTTTAGTGAACATAAATGAAATTACATTAAAGTTCAGTGAGGATGCAGTTAAATACGTCCTGAGAGTACTAGGACACCAGCCCAAGGACAACTTTTCCTGCAGAAACTCCAGCACTGAAACAATTCAGCAGTGGACTGCGTCTACCTGCTTAGCACACACTTGCTGCAGGGGAATACCTCTTGTTGATGCAATAGATGAGGTGATCCTCCTGGTTGAATGAGACCTGATTCCTAGAGGCGAAGTGAGCCCACGCGCCTCATAGGAGAGGGCAATAGCATCTCTCACTCAGTCTAGTGGCGGCCGCCCCTCGGTTGCGGCAAAATGGCCCTGACTAGCCCAGAGGCAAAGTCTAGGCAGGATGAGGAGACTGACAGTTCTCCAACCCTCTTAGAGATGTAACGGCCATTAGAAAAATCATCTTAAGGGTCAGAAAACCTGTGGTGCTGACTATAGTGGTTCAAAGGGGTGTCATTTGGGCCTTTAAACATAAACATAAACTGTAAAACCCACAAAAAGGACCATGGCTCTAGTGGGTTGCCTCCTAAAAGGGTGTTTTCCCACAGTAACCCCATCAATCAGAGCATGGCAGGCTAAAATAGCAGTTACGTACATCCTGAGAGTACTAGGGCACAAGCCCGAGGACAACTTTTCTTGCACAAACTCCAGCACTGAAACAATTCAGCAGTGGACTAGGTCTATCTGCTTCGTCATGCACCAATTTTCAATACATTCCTTTTTGAGGGCATAAGCTCTTCTAGGGGAGGGAGCCCTAGCACTTAGAATAGTCTTAATTACGCTGGCTGGAAGACCAGCATGACTTAGATTCCCGGGAGCAGAGCTATCAGGAAAAACCTGAACGGGCCAAGGTGTCCAGACCCAGTGGGGGCTGGAAGAGCCAGAGAGAAGCAAAGGGGACATTTGCTGATCTTACAAGGCAAAGAGGTCCACCTCTGCTGGCTGAAATCTCTCCCAGATTGACTGACTACTTCAGAGTGGGGTTTCCAAGCCCCGTGTGTCAGAGATTGACTGAACAGTACAACTGCTCCCTATGTAAATCGCCCAGAGGGAGAGGAACCTGGTTCGCTAGCTGTTTAGCTTTGCGAGCACAGTCCGCCCTGGCGATAATATATGAGACCGCACTAGGACATGGTAGCCTCTCAACTGCTGGAGGAAGTGCTTTAGGGTCAGAAATAGAGCCATCATTTCGAGGCAATTGATGTTCTGCGCGAGAAGAAGGCCTCTCCAGCTCCCTTGGGCTGGATGGTCATCTAAGACCGCACACCAGCCTGTGAGGGAAGCATCTGTCGTTAGCATCTGCGACGACAAGACGAACTTAGAGTGGGACCCAGAGTAGAAACCGGGGTCTGAACCACATAGGAAGGGTACGAAGCACCTGGCGTGTAACCCTTATTGGGGATTGGCCATAGAGTGAAATCCCGTCTTAGCCACAACTAAAACGCTCTCATGTGTAGAAGGCCCAAAGGTGTCACTGTGGATACAGCTGCCATGAGAGCTAAGATTTATCATGTCCCCCGGCCACCCGACAGAAACTGCCGTTTTAATGTTTTCCCAGTGTTTGGAGGCTATTTCCATCTCCGCGGAAGCAAGAGAGGATATTTATCCTTGCCCATTCACAAGAAGCGCAGGGCTTGAGAACGGACAGAGGGATTTCCCGATCCAACGACGAAATGCAGTTTTAAGCGCCCCAAAATGTGCCGCGGCTTGAAGCTTCTCAAGGAATGCGGGGCGCACGCGAGCACTTTAATCGAAGCAGTAAAGTGTAGAGATCGCCCTCCGATATGGATTATCACACGGCGGGACATCTCGTTTAAAACCCAGAATATCGGTGAGTTAAACATTCTTATTTTGCTGTTTTAAACACAGACACGCTCAACCCAACGAGGTCAAAGTGAAGACAAAGAATCTGAGGAATGTTTTCGGATCACTCCTATTTATAACCTGCAGATGCGTCTCATCAGATGACGTCACCTGACCGAGGTTATATAGGCCAAAATTTTGCGTGTTTGATACACACATGCTTCACAACAGGCAACATGACAAGATGTTCCCATAGCATTTTCACGAAGCATCGAGTGTAGCCTTTGAAAGGGAACTACATGTTACGCCGACGCTTTATCCCTACGGCCGTGCAGCAAAGAGTGCCGTCGGTACTGCGAGCGAGTTGAAGAGCGCGTGTGCGGTTGCGACATAGCCCAGTCCCTGAGACCATCGATCCAGAACATGCCCCTCGCGCAGTCCTCAAGACTCTCCGGTGGTGATCAGCCGGCGTGCAACCACGTAACTGCGTCGCCTAGAGCGCCAAGCGTAGTTTCGCCTGGCCACAGCTGGACCGTGATCAACTCATAGCCAAGCAGGAGAAGGGCTGGAGAGCATGGGTGTATTCCTCCGGAAGGAAGAGGGGCTCTCGGCCAAGCTTATGTCCCACTGGGTGGGCCCCTGTACGGTAATTGCTCAGCTCTCCGATGTCATCTACCGGGTGCGGCTAGCGGGGCGGGCGCGAGTTGTGCTCCTTACCAGCCGCACGCCGGCGAAACATCGAACTCTGCGGAGGCTGAACCACCTCCAGGACAATGTTTGCGCTCCTCCCTCCCCCACAAAAGGACTCCGGTGTTCACAACGCCAGCGCCAACCGACTTCACGCCTCCGAGACTGAGAGAGTCATGGTGACCGGGGACGGTCACAGCTCGGGTGGAGGCAGTGTGGCGTAGGCGGGGCAGCGGCTGACGACCATCATGCCTTGCAGGAGGTTTGCTGTATGCTCATTTTATGATAACATGCTGCATTCATCTTGCCATCAATTTTGACACAACTTCTCTGTGCCAGCGGTGCTAACACAGGCCCAAAACATAAGAGAGGCGCTTTACAGTAGAGATGGTGTACTTTTCACCATAGGTTTGTTGACTCCTCACCAAAACCTAACCTGCAATTTTGGTCTTATCACTCCAAATGACTCTGCTCCAGAATCTGTGACGTTTGTCTAGGTTCTGTCTGTCGTACTTCAAGCAGGCCTTTTTTTGCATACTAGTATGTGATGATAAATGACTTCATGTGATCAATATCCTTAAATAAGAAAAAGTATTTTGCATTATCAGTTATATTTTCCAAATAAATGGCAATGCTTAACAATTTCTCAATTTCTTTCAGGGTATAGACACACAGACAGACAGACAGATAGAAAGACAGCAGTAGACATGAACTGCATTTGAAGGATAGCCTCATATTCTAACAGTTTTTGCTTCTTCTGTATTAATAACTGATGAAGTATATGGTTCAACAATGAGCATAACTTCATGACAAGACCAGAAAAGCAGCAACATGAAGAGACAAGCACACACAAGCACGGACAGCACTAGAAGCTATGACAGAATCATCAGCTTTCAATCTTCAGCTGTGAGTCTAACTTCTTTTCCTAAATTTAAATCCAATATATAATTTTTTTTAGTAGGATGTGATAATACATATATGTTTGCTATCTAAAATATAAATTGGTGTCTACAGATTCATAACTTTTCTCAATTCAAATCAGTAACTGAGATCTGTGAATATCTTATGAAGGCTGTTAATCCTCATTTATTAGTTCATTTTGTTGTTAAAAGCCATAAAGTGACCTTCTAAATTAATGGTACACAGACTGTGATTAGTGATTTGTAAAATGTTTACATTCTAATCTTTTTTTTTTAATGTGTTACAAATCAGGGTACAGCTTGCAAAATCAAAAACAAGATTTTGTTCTGCTTCTTCGTGGACTCCACCATTCATGTTTGCTCTCCATCTAAACCTATGGTTAAAAACTTTGAGCCTTATAGATTTACAGTCGCTCACATTTGTACAGGATCTTGTTTTGACTTGTGGTTTCTCTGTACATAGTATCTTTGAAATATTTGATGCTGGCATTTCTGATCATTATCCTGTGGTGTATGATTTCATTTCATATGTTAAGGCCATCCTTTCTCGGCCAGTACAATGATCTTGTGCCTTTCAGAGGTGTACAAATACTTCGTTACCTTACTTAAGTAGAAATTTTTGGTATCTGTACTTTACTGGAGTAATTATTTTTCAGCCGACTTTTTACTTCTACATTTTCACGCAATTATCTGTACTTTCTACTCCTTACATTTTAAAAATAGCCTCGTTACTCGTATTTTATTTCAGCTTGACATTAAAAAAAAAACACTAACAAAAACATCTGGATAAATAAATCGCGCCATCCGGATGGAGCGAATTTGATTGTGGTTGGATGATGTAATGTTTGCATGTAGTTCTGTTCCAAGTTTTCTGTTCTGCATCCTGACTCTGACGTAAGCACGTAAGCAAGCACGTCGAGCGGGACGAGGTAACTAAGCGTGTGTAATCTGTCACTGGGCATGCGCATGAGAGAACAAAAAAGTAAACGGCACATTCGCTAACAACGTTTGTCTGTGATCTTTATTTTCTTCTATATCGAAGGACGTTACAGATGAGAAGTATAAACATACCATTCCGACACCCTGTTGGTTGGTACGCGATCCATCGCACCTGCACATGACATTACGCCACACACTCCAGCAAGGACGTTTGAATAAATTTTCGGTTTAAATGCATTTTTGGTTGATAAGGTTGTGATAAGTAGACGAAACTGTCCGTGATAGAGACTCAAGATTCGAGCAAAATGTCACAACCAAGCACCAGCGAGGAAGGTAACAGCACCAGTAGGGTAACAGGAATGATATATATATATATATATATATATACTGTATATATATATATATATATATATATATATATATATATACACACACACACACATACATACAGTGGTGTGAAAAACTATTTGCCCCCCTCCTGATTTCTTATTCTTTTGCATGTTTGTCACACAAAATGTTTCTGATCATCAAACACATTTAACTATTAGTCAAAGATAACACAAGTAAACACAAAATGCAGTTTTTAAATGAGGGGTTTTATTATTTAGGGAGAAAAAAAATCCAAACCTACATGGCCCTGTGTGAAAAAGTAATTGCCCCCTGAACCTAATAACTGGTTGGGACACCCTTAGCAGCAATAACTGCAATCAAGCGTTTGCGATAACTTGCAACGAGTCTTTTACAGCGCTCTGGAGGAATTTTGGCCCACTCATCTTTGCAGAATTGTTGTAATTCAGCTTTATTTGAGGGTTTTCTGGCATGAGCCACCTTTTTAAGGTCATGCCACAACATCTCAATAGGATTCAGGTCAGGACTTTGACTAGGCCACTCCAAAGTCTTCATTTTGTTTTTCTTCAGCCATTCAGAGGTGGATTTGCTGGTGTGTTTTGGGTCATTGTCCTGCTGCAGCACCCAAGATCGCTTCAGCTTGAGTTGACGAACAGATGCCCGGACATTCTCCTTCAGGATTTTTTGGTAGACAGTAGAATTCATGGTTCCATCTATCACAGCAAGCCTTCCAGGTCCTGAAGCAGCAAAACAACCTCAGACCATCACACTACCACCACCATATTTTACTGTTGGTATGATGTTCTTTTTCTGAAATACTGTGTTACTTTTACGCCAGATGTAACGGGACACGCACCTTCCAAAAAGTTCAACTTTTGTCTCGTCGGTCCACAAGGTATTTTCCCAAAAGTCTTGGCAATCATTGAGATGTTTTTTAGCAAAATTGAGACGAGTTAATGTTCTTTTTGCTTAAAAGTGGTTTGCGCCTTGGAAATCTGCCATGCAGGCCGTTTTTGCCCAGTCTCTTTCTTATGGTGGAGTCGTGAACACTGACCTTAATTGAGGCAAGTGAGGCCTGCAGTTCTTTAGATGTTGTCCTGGGGTCTTTTGTGGCCTCTCGGATGAGTCGTCTCTGCGCTCTTGGGGTAATTTTGGTCGGCTGGCCACTCCTGGGAAGGTTCACCACTGTTCCATGTTTTTGCCATTTGTGGATAATGGCTCTCACTGTGGTTCGCTGGAGTCCCAAAGCTTTAGAAATGGCTTTATAACCTTTACCAGACTGATAGATCTCAATTACTTTTGTTCTCATTTGTTCCTGAATTTCTTTGGATCTTGGCATGATGTCTAGCTTTTGAGGTGCTTTTGGTCTACTTCTCTGTGTCAGGTAGCTCCTATTTAAGTGATTTCTTGATTGAAACAGGTGTGGCAGTAATCAGGCCTGGGGGTGACTACAGAAATTGAACTCAGGTGTGATAAACCACAGTTAAGTTATTTTTTAACAAGGGGGGCAATCACTTTTTCACACAGGGCCATGTAGATTTGGAGTTTTTTTTCTCCCTTAATAACGTAAACCTTCATTTAAAAACTGCATTTTGTGTTCAATTATGTTATCTTTGACTAATAGTTAACGGTTTTTGATGAGCAGAAACATTTAAGTGTGACAAACATGGAAAAGAATAAGAAATCAGGAAGGGGGCAAATAGTTTTTCACACCACTGTATATATATATATATATATATATATATATATATATATATATATATATATATATATATATATATATATATATGCACACACACACACACACACACACACACACAAAAGCCTGGGTACACTAATTTTCTTGTATGTTGCCCTCACATATTCCTGCAGCTAAGCTTGGATGTACAATTACATTCCAATAAAGGTTACCAATGACATGCCGCTGAAGTTTGACTTTTTGCACCATTAAAATACTTATAGGCAACTAGTCATCATATCTTCTTCTCCATAAAACATGTTAATGCTCAGTAGTACACATACATGGCATTGTACTAAAATGCATTCTTTTTCAATTGCCATATACAGGATCCCAAATCACTATGGCCGTTAAAAAATACAACAAAAAAAACAACACATTTTTCTTTTATTTTTTATGAGGTGTTAGTGTACAGTAGTATACAGGCCCGTGGCACAGCCTAAGCTTTTATCCTTAATGACCCCAACATTACTTTTACTTTTATACTTTAAGTAGTTTTGAAACCAGTACTTTTACACTTTTACTTGAGTAAAAAGCTTGAGTTGATACTTCAACTTCTAAAGAAGTCTTTTTAAACCCTAGTATCTATACTTCTACTCAATTAATGAATGTGAATACTTTTGACACCACTGGTGCCTTTCCTGCAAATACTGCTCTTGAATTTTAAAAGGCTTATTCCAAGTTTTCGTTCAAATGCCCTCTGTTATATTGTATGGATACTGAACAACTGGTTGAAATTTTAAAATCTGCCTGTTGTACTGCTCTGAATACAGTTGCTCCACAGAAACATAATATTAATTATCATTGTTACACTGATGATCTCCACCTATACTGTATCTTCCAATCAAACCAGGAAATGACTTTTCATTAGATCATCATTTTCATGACCTAATGAAGTCAAGACCTGGATCACAAAAAAAATCTCTGAAGTGATTACTGGTTCCAGCTGCTACTAATAACTCCATTAAAACAAAGCTAGCTGTTTTAAGTCATAACCGAAAAAATTTGGAGTCCTTTTTTTTTTTTTTTAAATCATTTTCTCCAATTTAACAAGCATGTAAATGCAGTTGTAAAGAGTAGGATTTTATTTATTTTTTTCATCTTAGATCAGTGGCAAAGGTGAAACACTTTCTCTCTTTTACATTTTTTCCTTGAAATTGCATTAATTTCCTCTTGATTGGATTACTGTAATTACTGTAACTCTTTGTACATTGGTCTACCTCAATCTACACTACATTTTGAACCACCTAGTTACAGATTCTTAACAGAACCAAGAAAAGGGGTAATATCTTCCCTGTCCTTGCCTCGTTGCATTGGCTGCTTATAAAATTTAGAGTCGAATTTAGGATGCTTTTTTTTTTGCATATAAGGCATTGCATAATTCTGCCCTAGAGTATATTTGTGATCTCCTTAGGTCATGTACAGCTTCTAGGCCATTCAGATCTATTCAATCTAGATCAATTACTTTTACCTGTCACACATTTACAGCAGTGTTCAAAATAATAGCAGTGTGTTGATCTCTCCATATCCATATAATAACTTTTCATTTAAATCACATAAATGCATTGGACACCCTGCACATTCTATTCTGAATCACAACATGAAGAAAAATGTGCTAAATGTATTATTAGTTTAATGTAAATGAAGAAAACAAATATTAACCTGTTCAAAAAAATAGCAGTATCATCACTCATCTTTACAAAGTGATGAATTTACCGTTTAAACAAAAATGCTTGAAGTTTAATCTTTCTTGTGCATCTCTGAACTAATATTTAGTTGTATAACCATGGTTTCTGAGAACGGCTTCACATCTGTGACAATTGTACTACACGCCACAATTCCTCATTTCTTGGTTTTGCCTCAGGAACAGCATTTTTAATGTCAGCCCACAGGTTTTCTATTGGATTAAGGTCTGGGGATTGGGCTGGACACTCCATAACGTCAATTTTGTTGGTCTGGAACCAAAATGCTGCTCGCTAACTGGTGTGTCTGGGGTCGTTGTCTTGTTGAAACGCCCATTTCAAGGGCATTTCCTCTTCAGCATAAGGCAACATGATCTCTTTAAGTATTCTGATGTACTCAAGTTGACCCATGATCCTTGAAATGTGATAAATAGACCTAACACCATAGTAAGAGAAGCATCCCCATATCATGATGCTTGTGCCTCCATGATTCACTGTCTTCACAGTCTACTGTGGCTTGAATTGAGTGTTTGGGGGTCGCCTGACAAACCGTCTGCGGTCTCTAGACCCAAAAAGAACAATCTTGCTTTCATCAGTCCAGAAAATATTGCACCATTTCTCTTTAGGCCAGTCAATGTGTTCTTCGGCAAACTGTAACCTCTTCAGCACATGTCTTTTTCCCAACAATGGAACTTTGCGGGGGCTTCTTGCTGATAGCTTGACTTCACATAGCCGTCTTCTAATAGTAACAGTACTAACAGGTAACTTTAGATGTTCTTTGAGTCCATTTTGTTATTCTTCGATCCATTCGAATGGTAGTTTTCCGTTTTCTTCCACATCTTTCTGGTTTTGGTCTCCATTTTGAAACTTAAAAATTATTTATCATTTTAGCAGAGCAGCTCATTTTCTGCACTTCTTTGTATGTTTCTTTGTATGTTGTACTTCTCTAATTGAACTCCACACTGCTATTTTTTTGAACAGGCTAATATTTGTTTTTCTTCACTTACATTAAACTAATAATACATTTTGCACATTTTTCTTCATGTTGTGATTCAGAATAGAATATACAGGGTGTCCAATGCATTTATGTGATTTAAATTAAAGGTTATTATATGGATATGGAGCTTTACTCACTTTTTTCAACACACTGCTATTATTTTGAACACCACTGTATGTTGTAAGATAAAAGGCGATCAAGCTTTCTCAGTAGTTGCCCCAAAGCTGTGGAACGGTCTACTTTTGAACATCAGGGCTTTTCCATCATTGGATGCTTTTAAATCCAGCTTAAAGCTTTCTACTCTCTAGCATTTGACTGATAAATTGATAAATTGTTTATTTTTGTCTTTTTATTGTAAAGCACTTTGGATCAAGTATAGTTGTGTTAAACTTGTGCTTAATAACATTTGCCTTGCCTATGGACAAAATGTATTAAACTGCATGTGTAGATATAGACAAGATGACATTAACTTGCCTAACGGGCTTACCTTTCAGCATATTTGTGTGTTGCAGAATGATGACAACTTAAAGCATCTCTCTCCAGATGTGAAGGCATGTCTCACAGCTTTTGAGGAAACTATCAATTACATAGTCGCAGAGGAGAGTGCTCTATCCAGTGACACTGCTGAATCCTCTGGAAACACGATTAGTGCAAACCATCTTGTCACATGTGGTTTTCATGAGGACAGGTATGCTTCTGTTTATACTAAGCTAAATATATGAGTGGTGTTCAAGGCAAACCAGGACTTGTGATAATTTTTTTGTGAATTAAGCTATAAAAGCCTTCAATAACACAACTTGCACTTTATAGTAACTTGGCTGGGAGTTTGTTTGCCCCATCCCCTGTACAGTCCTGATCTTGCTCCAAGCTATTTTCACATGTTTGAGTAATTAAAGAAGTTCCTGGGAGGCCAGCGATTCAGACGTAAGTCTGATCATGGCTCTGGCGACCTGAGGAAAACTTTCTATCTTGATGCTATCCAAGCACTATTGACACACTGTGATAAGTGCATTGGTGTAGGAGGGGATTATATAGAAAAATATATAGAGTTTTTACTTTCAGAACTGTGTTCCATCATTCTGTACAATCAAAAGTTCTGGTTTGATTTGAAAGCCACTCGTAAATCTAGATATTATGTATACTGGAATAAAGTGACGCGAAATATGTTTGCACTTCAAGTGCATGTGTCCACCTCATTCACATATGCAAACATATACCATACCATACCTTTGTACCTATAAATATGACCAGAAAAGTATGTGATCATAAGCAAAAATAAACTTCTAGTCAAATAAGAAAAACATATTCAGAAACCAAAAATGTCCAGCATTAGTTCTATCAGCTAGGATCCCCGTTAGGATTTGCTAAACTCTTCTTGGTAGCTACAGTTTCAAGATGTTTATGGTAGAAATAAATTACATTTTCCTCATCTTCAATTTCTACAAACATATGAGGATCCCTCTGATGCACTCACACAATCTTCAATCAATTTGTAATGGATTTAAGTCAAGTGATTAGCTAGGCCATGCAAAGTCTTAGCAGTAATGTTTGAAGAAGTTAATTTCATTCATGCCTGAATGCAACCACGGGGGACGCAATCCACTTGTGCCAGTCCCAAGTCTGGATAAATGCAGAGGGTTGTGTCAGGAAGGGCATCCGACGTAAAACATTTGCCAAACCAATGATGCAAATCAAAAATATAATTTCCATACCGGATTGGTCGTGGCCCGGGTTAACAACGACCACCACCGGTGCTGTTGACCTACAGGGTGCCGGTGGAAATTGGGCTACAGTTGGTCGAAAAAGGAGAGGAGGAAGGCGTGTTCAAAAGCAGAGAGAGAAAAGGAAAGGGAAGAGTTTAGGAGTGATAGTAGGGACTTTGAATGTTGGGACTATGACAGGGAAGGCAAGAAAGTTGGTTGACATGATGCAGAGAAGGAAGGTGGATATACTGTGCATCCAGGAGACCAGGTGGAAAGGTAGCAAGGCTAGAAGCTTAGGATCAGGGTTTAAATGGTTTTACAATGGTGTGGATAGGAAAAGAAATGGAGTAGGAGTTATTCTGAAAGAGGAGTTTATAAGGAACGTTTTAGAGGTGAAGAGAGTATCAGATAGGGTGATGAGTCTGAAGCTGGAAATTGAAGGCGTGATGTTTAATGTTGTTAGTGGCTATGCCCCACAGGTAGGATGTGAGTTAGAAGAGAAGGAGAAATTCTGGAGTGAGTTAGATGAAGTGATGCAGAGCATCCCCAGAGGTGAGAGAGTGGTGATTGGTGCAGACTTCAATGGACATGTTGGGGAAGGGAACAGAGGTGATGAAAATGTGATGAGCAGGTTTGGTCTTCAGGACAGGAATGTAGAAGGACAGATGGTGGTGGACTTTGCAAAGAGGAGTGAAATGGCAGTAGTAAATACTTTCTTCCAGAAGAGGCAGGAACATAGGGTGACATATAAGAGAGGAGGCAGAAGCACTCAGGTGGACTACATCTTGTGTTGACGTTGTAATCTGAAAGAGATCAGTGACTGCAAAGTGTTGGTAGGTGAGAGTGTAGGCAGACAACACAGGATGGTGGTGTGTAAAATAACCTTGGTGGTGAGGAAGGTGAAGAGGATAAAGGCAGAGCAGAGGACAAAGTGGTGGAAGTTGAGAAAGGAATAATGTTGTGTAGTCTTCAGGGAGGAGTTGAGACAGGCCATGGGTGGTCAGACTGGACCTGGACTTGCATGACTGGACAACTACAGCCAATGTGATCAGGGTATCATCAGGTAAGGGAAAAGTGGACAAGGAGACCTGGTGATGGAACAAGGAAGTCCAGGAGTGTATACAGGGAAAGAGGCTAGTTAAGAAGAAGTGGGACTCTGAGAGGACTGAAGAGAGTAGACAGGATTACAGGGAGATGCAGTGTAAGGTGAAGGTAGAGGTGGCAAAGGCCAAATAAAGAGCATATGAGGACTTGTATGGATAGTAAGGAGGGTGAGGAGGATTTGTACAGGTTGGCGAGGCAGAGAGATATAGATGGGAAGGATGTGCAGCAGGTTAGAGTGATTAAAGATAGAGATGGAAATGTATTGACAAATGCCAGGAGGGTAATGGGAAGATGGAAGGAGTACTTTGAAAAGTTGATGAATGAGGAAAATGAAAGAGAACGAAGAGTAGAAGACGTGACTGTTGTGGAGCAGGAAGTAGCAAATATTAGTAAAAGTGAGAAGGGCGTTGAAGAGGATGAAGAGTGGAAAGGCTGTTGGTCCTGATGACATACCTGTGGAGGTATGGAAGTGCTTGGGAGAGGTGGCAGTAGAGTTTCTGACTAGTTTGTTTAACAATATCTTGGAGAGTGAGAGGATTCTAGAGGAATGGAGGAGACGTGTATTGGTGCTGATTTTTAAGAACAAGGGAGATGTGCTGAGCTGTGGCAATTACAGAGGCATAAACCTAATGAGCCATACAATGAAGCTGTGGGAAAGAGTAGTTGAAGCTAGGTTAAGGGCAGAGGTGAGCATTTGTGAGCAGCAATATGGTTTTATGCCTAGAAAGAGTACATCAGATGCAGTATTTGCTTTGAGGATGCTGATGGAGAAGTACAGAGAATGTAATAAAGAGTTGCATTGTCTTGTAGATTTAGAGAAAGCGTACGACAGGGTGCCAAGAGAGGAGCTGTGGTGTTGTATGAGGAAGTCTGGAGTGGCAGAGAAGTATGTTAGAGTGGTGCAGGACATGTATGAGAGCTGTAAGATAGTGGTACGACGTGCTGTAGGTGTGACAGAAGAGTTCAAGGTGGAGGTGGGTCTGCATCAAGGATCGGCTCTGAGCCCCTTTTTGTTTGCTTTGGTGATGGACAGGATGACAGATGAGGTTAGACAGGAGTCTCCATGGACTATGATGTTTGCAGATGACATTGTGCTTTGTAGCGAGAGCAGGGAACAGGTGGAGTAAAATTTGGAGAGGTGGAGGTACGCTCTGGAAAGCAGAGGAATGAAGGTTAGCCGCAGCAAGACGGAATACATGTGTGTGAATGAGAGGAGCCCAAGAGGAACGGTGAGGCTACAGGGAGCAGAGGTAAAGCAGGTGCAGGACTACAAGTACTTAGGGTCAACGGTCCAGGTCCATGGAGAGTGTGGAAAGGAGGTGAAGAGGCGGGTACAGGCAGGTTGGAATGGGTGGAGAAAAGTGTCAGGTGTGTTGTGCGATAAAAGAGTATCAGCGAGAATGAAAGGAAAGGTGTAAAGGACAGTGGTGAGACCAGCAATTCCCTACGGCTTAGAGACAGTGGCACTGAAGAAAAGACAGGCGGCAGAGTTGGAGGTAGCAGAGCTGAAGATGTTGAGGTTCTCTTTGGGTGTGACAAGGATGGATAGGATCAAGAATGAGTTCATCAGAGGAATAACCCATGTTAGATGTTTTGGAGATAAAGTCAGAGAGGACAGATTGAGGTGGTTTGGACATGTTCAGAGGAGAGATGGTGAATATATCGGTAGAAGGATGCTGAGGTTGGAACTGCCAGGCAGGAGGTCTAGAGGAAGACCAAAGAGGAGATTTATGGATGCAGTGAGAGAGGACATGAAGTTAGTTGGTGTGAGAGAAGAGGATGCAGAGGATAGGATTAGATGGATGCAGATTATTCACTGTGGCGACCTCTGAAAGGGAACAGCCAAAAGACAAAGAAGAAGAATTTCATTCATGCCTGCTTTCCCTGTAGGTACTGTATGGTGGTCTTGGGATCATATAAACAACTCTTCTTTCTCCAAAACATCACCAGCTGAATTTTTGCCAAATAAGTATATTATTTAATATAAGTATATAATCCAATAATATTTTGTTATTCAATATGAATAAAAGAAGGGTTTTGTCTGTACATTGGTCAGAACTCTTACAATAATACTTTGTTTCCTACATTGGAGGACCGAAACCATGGGTGAGGTGGTGAATGGTTTAAGTTGGGATATGTGGAATACTGGGTGGATCCGGAGCGCCGCAGACAGCTGGAGCCGGTAGGTGACAGGGTTAATCCTGTGGGTGATGCGGTAAGGTCCAATGAATCTGGGTGAGAGCTTCCGTGATTCAGTGCGGAGATGGAGGTTTCTGGTGGAAAGCCATACCTTATCACCTACGTGGAACAATCGTCCCGGTGGGTGCCGACGGCGATGTTGGGTGGTGTAGCGGGCGTTAGCTTGCTGAATGGCCTGACTCGCTTGATTCCACAGCCGTCAGCACCTGCGGACCAACTGTTGGGCTGACGGTACATCAACCTCTGGTTCTTGGTGATCAAACATCGAAGGTTGGAAACCGTGGCATACCTGAAATGGGCTTAGGTTAGTGGCCAATGAGATGTGGAGATTATGGGACAGTTCAGCCCAGATGAGATAGCGAGCCCAGAAGCGCTGACGATCGGTGATGAAACTTCTCAGATAGCGCTCCAGTTGTTGGTTGGTCCGCTCCGTCTGACCATTAGTCTGAGGATGGTATCCTGACGATAGACTGCAGGTGGAGTTAATCAGATGGCAGAAGGCCTTCCAGAACCTGGCTGTGAACTGGGGCCCTCTGTCCGAGACGATGTCCTTGGGGAACCCATGCAGACGGACTACATGCTCTAATATCAGGTCGGCTGTTGTTTTAGCTGACGGGAGTCCGGTGAGGGCCACCAGGTGCACGGCCTTGGAGAACCGATCGACGATTGTTAAAATGGTGTTTTTCCCTTCGGATGCCGGCAGGCCCGTGATGAAGTCTAGGGCAATGTGTGTCCAGGGTCGGTGGGGGACCGGAAGTCGTTGGAGTTCCCCTGGTGTTGGCCGATTGGAGTCCTTGGCCCTGGCACACACTGGGCACGCCTGGACAAACTCGTTGACGTCCTTCGCAATGGTGGGCCACCAAAATTCCCGTCTGACGAACTGGAGAGTGCGGCGGGTGCCTGGGTGCCCTGAGAGGGGCGACGAGTGGCCCCAGTGAAGGACCTCTGCTCTCAATGGGTTTGGCACGTAGAGCTGTCCAGGCGGCACACCTGCCGGCTCGGTCTCCGTGGCCTGCGCCTGGCGAACCCTGGTCTCCAAATCCCAGCGGAGCGGTGCGATGATGCGTGATGTTGGGAGGACAGGCGCGGGGTCCGTCCGGGGGCCGTCTTCCTCGTGTTGGCGGGAGAGGGCGTCGGCCTTGGTGTTCTTGGACCCCGGGCGGTAGGAGAGCTGAAAGTTGTAGTGTTCAAAAAACAATGCCCACCGCGCCTGTCGTGGGTTAAGCTGTTTGAGATTCCTGATAGTGATCAGATTTTGGTGGTCAGTAGAGACGATGAATGGCTCACTGACGCCCTGGAGCCAATGACGCCATTCCTCCAAAGCCCACTTTATGGCCAGCAGCTCGCAGTCCCCTACCCCGTTTCACTGCTGAGTGGGATAAAATCTTTTGGAGAAGAAACTACATGGGTGAAGTTCGCCACCTTTTTTCTTCACGAAGAACCCCGCGGCGGCGGGCGACGAGGAGGGCCTGATGGTGCCTTGGCGGAGAGCGTTGGATATGTACTCCTCCATCGCCTGCGTTTCCGTGGATGAGAGAGAGTAGAGGTGGCTGCGGGGTGGAACCGTGCCTGGCTGAAGGTCAATCGCCAGGTCGTAGGGGCGATGAGGAGGCAAATGGATGGCGCGTTGTTTGCTGAAGACCTCAGCCAGGTCCCGATAGGTGGTGGGGATGGCGTTGGTGTCGACGTCGAGGGCCTCAGACTCCCTAGAGCACGTCCCAGCCGAAGCCTGCAGGCAGAGTTCGGTGCAGGTCGGGACCCATTGAAGGATCCTGTTCTGTGTCCAGGAGATGAGGGGGTCGTGCTGGACCAGCCAGGGATGTCCCAGAATGATGTGCGGTGGTGAGATGGTAGTGAGATGAAACTGGGTCTGCTCATGATGTTGGTTGATGGAGAGGATCACGGGTTGGGTCTGGGCGGTGATAGGGCTGATGGAAGGGGCCGACCATCGACGGAGGTGACACGAACGGGCTGGGATAACGCCTCGATTTTTATCCCCAATTCTTTGGCATAAGAGGAGTCAATGAAGTTACCTGCGGCACCGGAATCGATGAACGCAGTGCTTCTGACTTGTTTGTGGCCAAACTGGAGATGCACTTGAACCGTAAGACAGGAGATGTTGGTCGTGGTGGAGGAGAGTTGTAGAAGACCCGGTGAGCTGCTCTCGTTGCTCACCGGGTCTGGGCGTTTCCCGGTCGGAGAGGGCAGATGGCTCTATGGTGCGTTGCGGACCCACAGTAGGCACAGAGCCCCTCTCGGAACCGTCGTTCCGGTCAAGGAGGCGCATCCTACTTGCATGGGTTCCCCGGCTCTGGTGGTAACCACGGCGGGGGGTGGAGAACCGACATATCCAGGCGTGGAGGTGATGATGGGAGATCGGGCTTCAGGAACCGTGATTTGTGTGGAGAGGGCTGAAGGTTGGAATGTGGCATAATGCCGTGGTGGCATGGGTGACGACAGGGCTCGAGGGGCTGGTTTGGGACGAGATAGGAGATGCTGGTCGACCCTGAGAGCTAGTTGGATAATGCCCTCCAGTGTAGCGGGAAGCTCTCGTCCAGCCAGCTCATCTTTAATACGGGCGGCCAGTCCCTCGTAAAACGTCGTCCGGAGGGCAGTGTCTCCCCAGGTGGTTTGGACCGCTAGGGTTCGGAAATCCGCGGTGTAGTGGCTCACGGATGACGCTCCCTGTCGCAGGTGGTATAATTTGGTATTGGTCTCCACCTCCCCGGCAGGATGTTCGAAGGTGGTTTTCAGCTGACGGGTGAATTCGTTGTAGGAATAAGCAGTGTCTGAATCTGAGCGAAGTATTGCCGTGGCCCACTCAGCTGCCTGCCCGGACAACAACGAAATGAGAAGAGCGATGCGCACTCGATCTGTGGAGTATCTGTTGGAATTAAACTCAAACACAAGCTCTAATGCGGTTAGAAAAACATTGCACTTCCTGTCCGTGCCGTCCCATTTATCCGGTAATGAAATAAAAATGTCAGAGGAGGGGGGGGTTTGCGGCACCGCAACCACCGCGGTGGGCAGCCGACTGGCCGAGCCAGCAGCAGCCTCAATGACTGAGCAATGTGATAATCCATTTTGTTTCCTTTTATGGTCCTAATGCCGGCCGCGGTGCGAGTGCGCATGACAGTCTGTATGTCTGTCCAGCTGATTTTGCCACAGTATCACGCAAAACTGGCTGCAAAAAATTTAATGGAACTTTTTCTGTCCTTTGCTATTTGCCTGAAGTTAAATCTGCACCTTAAATTAAATCAAAATGTTGAGTAGAAGAGACAGATTACCTCACAGCAGCCAGCACCTTTTCCCTCAAAGTGGCCGGAGCTATATGCATCACTCAACAGAACCAATCAATGCGATAGTTTACCATAAATACACATGTGGATACAGTTCGTGGAACACACAAAAATGACCTTAATGCCCCAAATCCTCTCCAAACATAAACAAACGTGAGACACAGCATGGCTTAATCAAAAATTATGTTACAAAAGGTATGTAACTTTTGAAAACTGAATCTTCAAAGATGTATAGACAGTTCTTTATTCTTCCGGCTAGCAAGCGCTTATGTTAACAGTAATATTTACTCTCCCCTTATCGTAATCTGTAATCCCCACATCATGGTTCCTGTCCCAAAGAAATCCCATCCTGCTTCCCCCAACAACTATCGCCCTGTAGCCCTGACCTCAATAGTGATGAAATGCTTTAAGTGGCTGGTCAGAGACTACATTATCTACTCAACAGATGATGTCATCACTTACCTCCTCCAGGCATAACTCACTCACCTGGACACTAGGAAGGGAAATTATGTTAAAATGCTGTTTGTTGACTACAGTTCAGCATAAAATACTCTAATTCCCTTCACACACACCACCAAGCTGGAGCCCCTGAGACTCAGCCCATCTCTGAGTCAGTGGATCTCCAATTTCCTAACTGGATGTAAGGATGGGCAGACATGTCTCAGCCTCCCTCACCCTCAGCACTGGAACCCGCAAGGTTGTGTTCTGAGCCACCTGTTGTACTCATTATGTACAGTGTGTGGCCACTACCAATTCCACCACCATCATCAAGTTTGCTGATGACAGACGTCATCAGTGGTGGGGCTGATCTCTGACAACAGGACAGCAAGACAAAGGAGTTGATAGCATTAGATGAACTACAGTACCAGACCCCCATAATCAATGAGAGCCCAGTGGAGGACAGCTTCAGATACCTTAGGCTTCACATCATGCAGGACCTGTGAAGGTCCTGTCACATCATCACCATGGTGAAAAAGGCCTGGCAGTGTCTCTACCACATCAGGCGCTTAAGAGACTTCATACTGCCCTTTAGTGAGCATCCTGACAGGAAAAATCACAACCGGATTTGGGAACAGCACCCTGCAAGACAGACAAGCTCTACAGAGGGTGGTGCAATCAGCTAAGTGCTTCATTCGCAGCAAGGTCCCTGACCTGCACTCAATATACAGTGAGTGGTGCTGGACCAAGGTCAGGAAGATCATGAAGGACCTTAGCTACCCCAACAATTGACTGTTCTGTTTGCTGCGGTCAGTGCTTCTGCTCCCTGAAGCCCAGCAAAGAGAAACTGAGGAGAAGCTTCTTCCCGCAGACTATACAGACTCTCAACCAGGACACCACATGTGACTAAACAATCTGAGCTGCTTTCTTTGTTTCCTCACGCAATAACACTCTCCCTACTCATACAACATTCATCACATTGGACATTTACACACATTTGCACATGGCCTACAAGTTGCACACTTCTGGAACTTTGCACATTGTTCTACTCGTGACTGGGCATTGCTAATTTTTCAGACAAATGAGGACTAACTTATGCTGCACAATCTATACACTTAAAATCAAATTTAATTCTATTTTATAAAACAATTTAAAGTCTTTTTTTATTACTTGAACGTATTGTAAATTTTTAAGCTAAAGTTTTCTATATTAGTATAATATTTCATATTTTATTTCTTGATTAGAATACTCTATTTTCTTCTTTTGATGTTAAGGTCACGGGCGGTCATATATGCATTTCACTGCATATCATACTGTGTATAGCTGTGTATGTGACAAATAAATTGTTCCTTTGATTTAATTTGATTATATCACTGATTACATTAAAGCTGATCAGCTTATTTTTGGTTTTAAACTTTTAACTATTCCAAAAAACACTTTACCCATCAATGACAGGTACTAACTCTAAGAGCAAAGATGAATACAGTGCAGTCAATTGCTGGTTGTTTCTTGTGTAACTGTTGTTCCTGCTGTTTTCAGGTCTGGTAGGTGTAACTCACAGGATCTCTTTGCAGAAGAAAATGCTTGTATCAAGCTTTTAGAGAAGACCATCAATTCCATAGATGTTGATCTGTCCAGTGATGATCCTTCCAAACAGAAAATAGTTTTTCCCAAGGAAAAAAGACCTCCTAAAATGGAAAACCAGACTCAGACTGATCTACCGTCATCTAATGATGCATCCCATTTAGGGTCCTCGCCCTATGACAGTCTGGAGGATCTACACAAGAGTGTGTCTATAATAAAAACCTCAATTGAGAAGAAACCTTATACCTATAGTGACCAGATGTTTTCTAAAAAAACAGAGGACACTTCAGAAAGGCATAGCAGTAAGACCAATCATCCACTTGTGCCCCCCAATCCAGATTCAAATCAGCATTGCTTACCTCCTAAAAATGTTGGTTTGATAACACCAGACAAGGCTAATCTGGAGTCTTTAAGTCAACTATGTCTAATAAAGGAAGTTTCAGGCGCTTCAGTGCCAAGTTTCTCACCAGACCAGGTAGAGCAGGACCAACTAGGGGCGTCTGGAACAAATTTAGAGAGCAACATTTCCACCTATGAGCAATTGACACTCCAGAAGTTATCACGTGTCCTAAGCTTAAGCCTACCAAGGGGTCCTGAGACAGAAGGTGAGCGGCAATGGGCTCTAAGAAAACAGGATTTTCTTAAAGACTAAATATTAACAAACAGTTAACTCCAGATTACTGGTAGCTTTTGTGGACTATTTGAGATACATAACAGACAAATTGACTAACCTGGAAACTGTATAATGTTGTTTTTAAAAAAATATTGCAATTTGATAATTAACATGTTGTGATGCCGCCTGTAGAGAGAATAAGAACACTGAATGTCAGCTTGTAGAAGAGCTTGGGACACTTACTGTAAGAGTTTATGCAGAAGAGCTTGGGACACTTGTAAAGAGCATTAGATACTTGTAATAGCACTTGGAATACTTGTATAAGATCTTGAAACACCTCTAGAAGAGCTTGGATACTTGTGGAGGTTTGCGCACACTTGTAGAAGGGTGTATTGTAAACACTTGCGGAGGTATTGAGGAACTTGTAAATGATCTTGGACACTTGTAGGTTCATGAACCGTGTAGAAAGCCATGTGCACCAATTGTTTGTGCAACAATTTATGTGTTTATTTAGTATATAGAATAATTTTTTTTCATAGAAGCTTTATCTATGTACATGAATTAATAACCTGAAAAGGCAACTTATAATAATTTATAATTAATTATAATAATAATTGTATAATACCAGGACATTATAAAAATGTCCTGGTATTTAAAAGTAAAGTTTAATTTTAGTTGCATTTTACTCCAATGAATGGATCAAATTTGTAACTGAGCTACAAAATTTGTGAATTACATGAATGGCAGTGTATTCAGCACTGTCACTAGATCAGTAGATCAATGATTGTAATGTTTAGATCTGTGTGAAAGTAAACTATTATATTATGAGATGCACTTGCATTTGTATCTGTGTGAAAGTATACTATCATTTTATATACTGCCCTTGTACTTTAATAATTGAATAATTTGTACTTTAATAATAAATTTTAGCGGCACGGTGGTGTAGTGGTTAGCACTGTCGCCTTGCACCTCCAGGGTCCGGGTTCGATTCCCGGCCAGGCTCGATTCCCACCTCTGTGTGCATGGAGTTTGCATGTTCTCCCCGTGCTTGGTGGGTTTCCTCCGGGTACTCCGGTTTCCTCCCACAGTCCAAAGACATGCAGATTAGGCTAATTGACGTTCCCAAATTGAGCATAGTGTGTGAATGAGTGTGTGTGTGTGTGCTCTGCGATGGACTGGCACGCTGTCCAGGGTGTACCCTGCCTCGTGCCCAGAGTCTCCTGGGATAGGCTCCAGGTCCCCGCGACCCTAATACAGGATTAAGCGGTATAGAAGATGAATGAATGAATGAATGAATGAATACATTTTATTTGGAACGTAATGCAATGCTCGGTGTAGCGACATGAATCATTCGTCTATGTATAGCAAAATACAAAGAAAAAAGGTAGCTAATTTTGGAAACTAATAGACAACATTTCACATATATAAAAATTAATTTTTTTTTAGCAGAGCAGCCTATCATTTTCTGCACTTCTTTGTATGTTTCTTTGTATGGTGTACTTCTCTAATTGAACTCCAGACTGCTATTTTTTTGAACAGGCTAATATTGTTTTTCTTCACTTACGTTAAACTAATAATACTGTACATTTTGCACATTTTTCTTCATGTTGTGATTCAGAATAGAATATACAGGGTGTCCAATGCATTTATGTGATTTAAATTAAAGGTTATTATATGGATATGGAGCTTTACTCACTTTTTTCAACACACTGCTATTATTTTGAACACCACTGTATGTTGTAAGATAAAAGGCGATCAAGCTTTCTCAGTAGTTGCCCCAAAGCTGTGGAACGGTCTACTTTTGAACATCAGGGCTTTTCCATCATTGGATGCTTTTAAATCCAGCTTAAAGACTTCTTTCTACTCTCTAGCATTTTTAACTGATGTTGTATTTGTACTTTGAATAGTTGAATTGGTGTTAAATTGTTTATTTTTGTCTTTTTATTGTAAAGCACTTTGAATCAAGTATAGTTGTGTTAAAATTGTGCTTAATAACTTTTGCCTTGCCTATGGACAAAATGTATTAAACTGCATGTGTAGATATAGACAAGATGACATTAACTTGCCTAACGGGCTTACCTTTCAGCATATTTGTGTGTTGCAAAATGATGGCAACTTAAAGCATCTCTCTCCAGATGTGAAGGCATGTCTCACAGCTTTTGAGGAAACTATCAATTACATAGTCGCAGATGAGAGTGCTCTATCCAGTGACACTGCTGAATCCTCTGGAAACACGATTAGTGCAAACCATCTTGTCTCATGTGGTGTTCATGAGGACAGGTATGCTTCTGTTTATACTAAGCTAAATATATGAGTGATATATAAATATATGACTCAAGCAAAGTCATGTAAGAAGATAAGAGGATTGAGAGCAATAACAGATTACAAAAATATTAGTCACCTGACTTTTACGCAATGACTTTTGCTTTCTATAAAGGGTCCCTTTATAAACATTTACTGGAGGTTATTGTAAAATGATTAACTTCACCACTCCATTTTTTCCCTTAATACCCAAAATCTTGCCATCATCCATCATTAATAATATTATCCAAAGTTGATACATTTTGTATAAATCAACATATTTGTAAAGTATGAATTCAATTAGATGATGAACACATGTTGATATTTATTCCAGATCTGAATAGAAATAAACCAACAATCACCACTAGGACTAAGACACATGATGTTCAATGGGCAAAACTGATAAGGGAGAGAATTACTATCTGCGATAAAGGGACTTATTTTTAGTTGTAGATGGAAGGTATATTTTTACATATAAACACTTATATGTATAAGCAGAAAATAAATGTCAATTCAGAAAACCCTGATGTAAAGAGTTCCTCCTTCTTAACTCTGATCTTATAACATAAAGGAAGCATGCGTAATCCATACTATTCGCTCCTGAAGACAGTACAACTGAAGATCAGATACCATCGCATTGTACGTACACCTTGCTCTTCTTTCTCTTGGTTTTGCTGTTGGCAGGCGCGATACCCAGTGACTCCAGGCGAAACGGGCGAGGGAGGAGGGCCTCTGCTACAGGGTTCGATGCGCAAGGCGTTTGATGTGCCGGGATATTTCCTGGAAAAACAGAGTAAAGGCTGGAGTTAGAGATGTTAAAGCTGATGTGGAACGTTAAAGTGTGTAATGAAGGTTTTCCAACTGATAAAACAAAAATGTTTGAAAACAATGATACAATGAGCTTCTCACAGTCAGTGAACTGAAAAATGTGTACAGGAACACATAACGTTTTCTGATATACTAGTGAAAGAATGTGATTTGTATATCTTTTGTCACTTTTATATGTATTTATCTCTTGGAATATTATATCTAAAGTTTTTTTCACACTAATGTAAGGTGTCACTGGGTATCGCTTCTTATCTGTAAGCTACAGGGGAGAAATGCCATGACATCATTATTTTCTTCAGGAAAAAGTGGATACCATCCGCTTGTCTCTATTGAGTTCCTCTGTTCTACCTGTCCTGATGGTTGACCCACAGCCAGGGAATTCGTAACCTTTCAGCTGTTTCTCAGTTACACAGCAAGATGTTGAGGTCATTGTCAGAAAGATGAAACCATCAAATTGTGCTCTGGACCCTTTTCCTACAGTTTTGGTTAAATCCAACCTTTGTGCTATAAGTCCTCTGATTACCAGTATAATACTGTACATCATTCTCTCCAGACTGGATATGTTCCTGTTACATTGAAATCTGCTGTCATCAGACCCCTTTTTTAAAAAATCGACCTTAGATCCAGAAGTATAGGCCCTATAGGCCCATTTCTAACCTCCCGTTCCTTTCAAAAGTGATGGAAAAAATAATTGCTGCAAGGCTTCAAAACAAAATAATTTGTTTGAGAAATTCCAGTCTGGTTTCCGCCCCTGCCACAGCGTGGAAACAGCTCTGGTTAGAGTCCCGAATGACCTACTGATGTCGGCTGATGCAGGTTTTCCATCGCTTCTCATCCTGTTGGACTTGTCTTCGGCCTTTGATACTGTTGATCACAACATCCTTCTTCACAGATTACGTCACACTGTTGGACTCCCTGACTCTGTTTACAACTGGTTCTCATCTTATCTTACTGAAAGAACGAAGCATGTTGCCCTGGGAGAGGCTAAATCTACACACAATATCACCTGTGGTGTTCCTCGGTCCCATTTTGTTTATATTGTATATGCTTCCCCTGGGCTGTATCATCAGCCAGCATGGTATTTTATTTCATTGCTATGCTGATGACACTCAGCTCTTCCTCAGGATAAATTCAACCTCCTCATCTACTCAGCAATCATCCACTTTGACCATCTGTTTGGAGGAGATAAAGTCATGGATGAAGCAAAATTTCCTGCAGCTGAACAGCTCTAAGACTGAAGCTATTTTAGTAGGCACCCCCACACCAGGTTAGGACATCTAACATCACCAGTATTACCTTTTCTCATCAGGATATCTCATTGTGAAAATCCGTTATAAACCTTGGGGTTAAAATGGACTCTCATTTGACGTATGAGGCTAACATCTGTGTCAAACATCTGTGTAAAACGTCTTATTTCCACCTCAGGAATATTGCAAAACTGTCCAGCACTCACTTTTGCTGATGCAGAAAAGTTAGTCCATGCGTTTGTCTCCTCCAGGCTGGTCTTCTGCAATGTACTTCTCATTGGGGCTACTGGAAAAAACCCTTCAAAAGCTGCAGTATATTCAGAACAGTGCTGCTAGGATCCTGATGAGAGGGTGTAAATACGACCATATTACGCCTATTCTTAAATCTCTTCACTGGCTCCCTGTTTCATTCAGAATTGATTACAAGGTTGCCCTTCTTACCCACCAGTGTATTTATGGGGATGCCCGCCCCTCCCTACCTCACAGAACTCATTACCTCACATACGTCCACATGCAACCTCCGCTCTGCATCAGTACATCTATTGAAACCGCCTAAGACTAAACTTTATACTATGGGAGATCTGGCTTTTTGCTCAGCTGCACCTAGACTGTGGAATGCTCTCCCTGAGGACGCCACAGACTGTTGATGCTTTTAAATCTGGTCTTAAATCTGATCTTTTTATCAGAGCTTTCGGGTCAAATTAATTTGCAGCACTTTGAGATTTGCTTCAAATATAAAGTGCATTATAAATAAAATGTATTATTATTATATATCATATTCATGTTTGCACTTTAAGTGAAACAGGAAGTCATGGATTAGTATAGTTCCTTAAACAATCAAGTGAATGTTAAAATGTAAGTGGAAACATGATTTAGTTACATTTGATATCCAATACAATTATCGAATAATATCCAATAAAACCTTTTTCCCCCTTCTTTACCAAACGTGTCAATAATTCTGAACCTTTAAGGAATTCTTTTTTATTATTATTATTTATTTATTTATTTATTTATTTTAGCATGGTACACAGCCATGTACGTACAGACTATTCTGGCCACTAGATCACACGAAAACTACACAGTGTATGCATGAACAAGGTGTGATCTAGGAAGCTTGTGCTCTCACCGTGGCTCTTTATGGACTCTCCTGATAAAAGATGATTGGCCCGCTTCATCTTGAAGTAGTTACTGGCGATGTTTTCACTGTCACTGCGATTCAGCATCTCTTTATAACGGTCCTCCTCCTCCTACAGACATAATATTAGCTGTGTATTAGAGCGCTTCCTGTGGGTTTGGCTTGTAGGTTAACATTTAAAACATATTATAACGTAGTAGTCCGTGACCAGTGGGTTTGACAATCTAGCTCAATGGTTATAATATGTCTGGCACATTAAAGATGCAGTCCGTAATTTTTTATATAATGTAGTGTTTCTACACAAGTAATTATTAAAAAAAAAAATAGCTTTTCATTTTTTTCACTTTGTCTTGCAGTGGTATCTACAGTACTGTACAATGCTTTGGCTTGCTTCCGTATGCATAACAGTCAAACTGCTTTAAAGATACCATCTACACTGCGTTCCAAATTATTACGCAAATGATATCTTTCTCTGATTTTCATAATTAGTAAATGCAAATGACAGTCAGTATAATTTTCTAGTCATCAACTATTAGGGTATAATTAGAATTTTATTGAACAAACCTCCTAATGATAATATTTATTTAAAAAATAAAAAACATTTAAAACATTTTATAGGTTGTAAAGAACTGAAAATAGTTTTTTGTTGAATTTGCAGCATTAGGAGGTCATATTTAAAGAAATCTAAATATATTTCAATCAAAAACATCCTAACAGTGCATGTTACATCTTAACATAGGACCCCTTCTTTGATATCACATTCACAATTCATGCATCCATTGAACTTTTGAGTTTTTGGACTGTTTCTGCTTGAATTTCAATGGGGTTGAGGTCAGGGGAGGATGGTGGCCACACTATGAGTTTCTCATCTTTTTCTGCCCATAGCAGCCAATGACACAGAGTTATTCTTTGCAGCATGAGATGGTGCGTTGTCGTGCATGAAGATGATTCTGCTACGGAAGCCACATTCTTCTTTTTGTACCATGGAAGAAAGTGGACATATACTTTGCAGAGGTCATTTTCACACCTACAGGGACCTTCCAGCTCTCTCCCCATGATTCCGGCCCAAAAAATGACTCCAGCACCTCCTTGTTGACGTCGCAGCCTTGTTGGGGAATGGTGGCCACGCACCAACCATCCACTACTCCATCCATCTGGACCAGCCATGGTTGCACGACACTCAGTAAACAAGACTGTTTAAAAACTTGTCTTCATGTATGCCTGGGCCCACTGCAACTGTTTCTGCTTGTGAGAATTGATCAGGTGTGGCCGAATAGTAGATTTATGCACAACTGCAAACCTCTAAAAGATGAATTTGTCTTGCAGAAACCTTCTTCATTCTGCCTTTATCTGCACGAACCTGTCTGTGCGCTGAATCAGTCACAAATGTCTTCACAGTACGATGATCACGCTTAAGTTTTCATGAAATATCTAATGTTTTTATACCTTGTCCAAGGCATTGCAATATTTGACGCTTTTCGGCAGCAGAGAGATCCTTTTTCTTTCCCATATTGCTTGAAACCTGCGGCCTGCTTAATAACGTGGAACAACCTTCTTCAGTACGTTTCCTTTAATTGGGCTCATCTGGCAAACTAATTATCACACGTGTCTGAGATTCATTTCAGTGATCCAAAGAGCCCTGAGACACAACACCATCCATGAGTTTAATGTAAAAACTAAACATTTAATGTTTATGACACTTACATCCAATTTGCATAATAATTTGGAACGCGGTGGATATTATTGTCATGTAGTAATCATGTCTTAATTATTTTATTGTTTTTGGCTTTAATTTGCAGAAAGTCCTCTTGCCTACAGCAGAGGGCTTCAAAATTAGGCTTACGGTAATTGAATACTGTAAGTGATTACCAGAAAAGGCTCTGCTGGATCCGAGGCTGAATTCCTGCGTCCTGGAAATCTGGAAGAACTGCTGGCTGCCAACGATGGCACAGCTGTGAATCAGAAACATCCTGTCCATTACTGACAGAGCCAATAATCCCCAGTCCATATCATCACTAATGTCACCACTTGCATCACAATCCCTCGGTCTTGCAACATCATCGGACTTACCTGCGGGTAGCGCTGTTTTCTGCACCAGCACCTCAGGCAGCCTCCACATGCCGCTGTCCTCATCCCACACCGCCTCCTTCTTCAGGCGTTCCAGGTTGCTGTAGTTGCAGTCTCTGCGCACTAGCGTCACCATGCGCTCCAGGAGGCTCTGTAGTAGCTGCGTTTCACGTTCCAGGCGCCGGATGGAGGCCAGGTAGTCATCACGCTCAGCTGCAAACTCCACCTGCAGATCTCGGATCTCCAACTTGGCAGCTTTTAGCTTGGGGAGAAAATGCGCTCATTGTAAATTGTTTTGCTTTACAGACCAGAAATAGTCCTAGTTGTCCTGAATTCCCACCTTGCTATGCGTGTTCTCCAACAGTCTGTTCTTGGCGTGTAGCTCCTCCTGGATGGAGTCGTAGACGTTGAGCAGCATGGCATCGCTGTCCTCGCTGCACTGATTCAAAGCCTCAATCAGCTGCTTCTTCCTCTGGTTAGCCAGTGTCTTCCTCTGCCTCCTCCGCTGCCTCAGCTCCTCGTTTCTTGCCTGCTCACCCCCGACAAACTCCTTCTCTAGCTGATGAAGCCTGAAGGTCAAAACAGCCTGTCATCTGCATGCCCACATTTGTATGCATGTTTACTCTCATTATAATATTGTAATGAAGCATTTTGTAGTAGAAAACAAACATAATAATTAGTTACAAATAATAAATGTACATACTAGCTTCTCAAATAATTGTATTATTCTATATTTTACATTGTACAAAACTAACTTTAGAAGTATTTAATACACAGTATATACACTGCCCGGCTTCCGTTGGATAATTACTGGGGTGATTAATATTCAATTCAATTCAATTCATTTTTATTTATATATCGCTTTTAACAATGGTCATTGTCTCAAAGCAGCTTCACAAAAATTAAAGAAATTTAACACAAAAAAATAAATAAAATAAATAAATTAATTTAAAAAAAAAGAAAAAAAAATTATAATAATAAAAAATAAATAAATAAATAAATAAATAAAAAATAATAATAATAATTATAGAAAAGAAAATAATTGGAAGTGTGGATGTGTGAGAAAAATGTGCAGATAATAATGAGACGAATGAATGAAATTTCTCTGATGAGCAAGCCAAGGGTGACGGCGACGGTGGCAAGGAAAAACTCCCTGAGATGGCATTAGGAAGAAACCTTGAGAGGAACCAGACTCAACAGGGAACCCAACCTCATTTGGGCGATAACAGATAGAAATGATATAACATCTTGTGTGTTGTGCAGGTGAAATTCAATATGACAGAAATTATTTAAATTGACATGAAGACCAGTTCAGCATAGGGACGAGTCAGTAGGTGCAAATATGTTTCCAGTTGTTTAACCCTATCCTCTTAAAGAGCAATATCAGAAGATATATCCTGTGTTTGTGGCAAAGAGGTTATCTTGTTTCAATTATTGTCATGCTTCAAGCAAAGGAAACAAATAAGGAGACTGCTGAAACTACTAAAATTGGGTTTTTAAAAAAAAAAAAAAAAAAAAACTGGAAGATAGTGGTGAACCATCATCTTTGAGGAAGAAATGTGGTCAGAAAAACATCCTGCAAGCATGATGGGAAACAGCAGGAGAAAAACAGCAGGAGAACCCACAGCTACTGTATGTTTAAGTAAGAGCAATGTATAGAGAACTCAAGGAATTGGCTAAACAACCGTGTAGCCTGAAGAACATAACTTATCAGTGAGACTAATCATAAAAAGGCTTTAATTTGTTAGGGAGTATTAACAGAATGTCCTGTGGAGCAATGGATAAAGATCATGTGGTCTGATGAGCCCAGATTTACCCTGTTACAGAGTGATGGATGCTTCAGTCTAAGAAGAGAAGTGGATGAAGTGATGCGTCCATCATGCATAGTGCCTACTGTACAAGCCTGCGAGGACAATGTGTTATGACTGCTAAGTTCAGCAATGTGCCCAAAAAAACTTGATCTTTCCAGGTTTTTTCATCAATAAATTTTTTACTTCCTTGATGGCAAAAACAAATTCCATGTTGACAATATCAGGATTCATAGGATTCAAATTGTAAAAGAGTGGTTCAGAGAGCATGAGACATCACTGTCACACGTGGGTTGGCCACTACAGAGGTCAGACCTTGACCCCATTGAGAATCTTTGGGATTTGCTGGAGAAGACATTACGCAGATGTCCAATGTTCCCATAATCAGTACAAGATCTTGGAGAAAAATTAATGCACCTCTGGATGAAAATGCATGTTCAGACACTGCATAAGCTTATTGAAACCATGGCACAGCTGTAATCATAGCAAAAGGAGATCCAATGAAATATTAGAATGTGGGACTTTTTTTGTTGGCCTGGCAGTATACATTAGCTGTATGTTGTAGCTAGAAAGGACTGAATAATACACTTTATTTGTCAAACACAGTTAAGACCAGAGGTGGAAAGAGTAATAAAATTTTGTACTCAGGTTCAAGTACTGTTACTTCAGTGAAATTTTACTTAAGTACAAGTAAAGTTACCATTATAAAAATCTACTCAAGTAAAAGTAAAAAGTAGCTCATTAAAAAATGTACTCAGAGTAAAAGTTACAGAGTTACTTTTTTATTTTTATTTTTTTTTTAACAGCGGGGGGGGGGGGGGGGGGGGATGGATGAGGCATTCTAGCGTAGTTCAAAAAAGATGAGCAGATATAAATCTCAAACTAGTTGTTTTTAACTGAAGGAACACCTTTGCATAATAAAGCTGTTGTCTTTCTTGTGCTTGAAAATCAAAGTGGTCACTTAAATATGGTGTTACGTCCCAGTCTAGGGTCATACAGCAAAAGAATGGTTCAGGGTTCTATTTTAAACTGTATGGAAATGGTGGTATATGGCAGAAAGAACTAGATCCAATCATTAACTGATGAAATAATGAGGTTTGTATACACACACACACACACACACAACAGGAGGAGGAGGATCAGATTCAGGCCAAAATAATAAACAAAATGGTATGTTTATTTAGTAGCTAGATTACGTGCAAAAATAAATAAATAAAAAAATAAAAAAATACAGGTACTGTACCTTCCCGGACTCCCTAAACCAAAAACAGTGAAATTATCTTCAAATATATACAAAAACCAACCAAACCAAAGCGACAAAGCAATAATCAAAGTCAATTGGAGGCAAAAAGTCAAAACCAGAATACACAACCAAATATCAAAACACCAAAATCACAATCTTTCCTCTTTCCCGCATCTCTCTCCGGTTTATATTGTATGTGGTCGCGCTAGTCGATGACGTCACTCTCAGGGCGGAAGCGACCGTGTGGAAGGTCAGGTAGCTGCCGATGTCAGAAAACCTGGAGTGGAGTCTGGAGCGGCGCGCGACCAGGACATGATACACACACGCGGCGCAACGGAGCATTTATACAAAGCATAATATTTTTATTATTTTAGCATTTTCATTCATTTATTTTTTACTCAGTAGCGAATATGATTTAAAATGTAGCGAATTACAATACTTCAAACAAAACGTACTTAAGTAAAAGTAAAATTACAGATTTTTAAAACTACTTTAAAAAGTAGAAATACACAAAAAAGCTACTCAATTACAGTAACGCGAGTAAATGTAATTCGTTACTTTCCACCTCTGGTTAAGACATCAATTTTATAATCAGAATTATGTTCGGATTTCCAGCATGACCATGTCTTACTTATGACACTGTTATGAAACACACAAAAATAATTCCCTAGTTTCGTCACCTCACCTTTCCAAAACATGTTTCCGATCCAGTGGGTCTGGCGTAGCAACAACCACTGATTCAGGAACCCCAGGCTCTCCCCCTGGACCTGCTTGAATAGCTCCCTTGATTTCTCTACTCTCCTGTGAGACATGTGTGAGTAATTCTTATAAAACAATGAGCACTTTTCCTTAAATGACCCCATATGACTCACCAATCCACCAATAAAAAGGAAAGACACTGACCTGTAACTTGTCCTGGGACACCGCTGAGGGCTCCGGGGTTTCCCCGTTGGCAGGACTGACCTCTTTAGTGGAGGCATCTGCTGCAGAAAAGGCCAGAGTAAGAAAATAACCCTACACTATTATTTATCTCTGAACAAATAGAAACAAACCAACTATTCACATTATATAAAAGCAAAAAATAACAGAAAAAATGCTCAGTTTTTTTTTTTTAGAGCAGAACATTTCAACATGTCCAGATGAGTGCTAAACAGAGAGCTTAATTATATATAAAAAAAGAAAAACATGCCATCCTCAAACACATTACTGTAAATATGCTTAAAACTACATATGTGTGGTGATGGTGCTGACCATCCCAGAATGCAATGCAGCAATACAACGCTGAGTTTCGCCTATGGCTTGGCTAGCTGGTGACCTAAGAGATGATGTTGATGGTGCTATTTCTGTGAAAGACGATACTTTGGAAGATGATCTACAGCCAGAGTGAACAGGAGAGGAAGTGAGAGAGAGCTGGAGAGAGTGGAACTAAAGAGCTGCTGCATCATTCTCTTTATTTAGAGATGAAGCAAGGGGTAATCCTGCAGTCAGAGGTGGAAAGAGTAATAAAATTTTGTACTCAGGTTCAAGTACTGTTACTTCAGTGAAATTTTACTTAAGTACAAGTAAAGTTACCATTATAAAAATCTACTCAAGTAAAAGTAAAAAGTAGCTCATAAAAAAATTTTCTCAGAGTAAAAGTTACCGAGTTACTTTTTTATTTTTATTTATTTTTTAACAGCGGGGGTGGGATGAGGCATTCTAGCGTAGTTCAAAAAAGATGAGCAGATATAAATCTCAAACTAGTTGTTTTTAACTGAAGGAACACCTTTGCATAATAAAGCTGTTGTCTTTGTTCAGCAAAAGAATGGTTCAGGGTTCTATTTTAAACTGTATGGAAATGGTGGTATATGGCAGAAAGAACTAGATCCAATCATTAACTGATGAAATAATGAGGTTTGTATATATACACACACACACACACACACACACACACACACACCAGGAGGAGGAGGATCAGATTCAGGATGGACCCAGGCCAAAATAATAAACAAAATGGTATTTATATTTAGTAGCTAGATTACCTGCAAAAAAAAAACAAAAACACACAAACAAAAATACAGGTACCTCGAACTCCCTAAACCAAAAACAGTGAAATTATCTACAAATATATACAAAGACCAACCAAACCAAAGGGACAAAGCAATAATCAAAGTCAATTGGAGGCAAAAAGTCAAAACCAGAATACACAACCAAACGAGTATTTATACAAAGCATAATATTTTTATTATTTTATCATTTTCATTCATTTATTTTTTACTCAGTAGCGAATATGATTTAAAATGTAGCGAATTACAATACTTCAAACAAAACGTACTTAAGTAAAAGTAAAATTACAGATTTTTAAAACTACTTTAAAAAGTAGAAATACACAAAAAAGCTACTCAATTACAGTAACGCGAGTAAATGTAATTCGTTACTTTCCACCTCTGCCTGCAGCACTAGTCAAATTGCATTGTGGGTGATGTATGAAACATAACCAAGGTGATAAACTAAATGAACCAACGGGTTCATCGCAGACCTCTTTATAAATTAGAGGTTAATGGAAAAAACTGGAGGACAGATTTTCCCTTTAAAATCCCCACATACTGTACACTCTGATTATATCTGGTACTTTTCTCCCCCCAGATTTCCTCCCTAATTTAGTCATGTCCAATTCATCCCAGTCACCACATTAAGCTACTACTGCCACTCAGACGGGCCGAAGACTATCACAAACCAAACCACGTGACGCCAGCTGACCGAATCTTTTCGAACTGCTCGCTCACGCACCGTTGGAGATGGCTTAACACATTCGGAGGATAGGTATCTGCTTACAGACGCCCCTGATTGGATTAATGTGAAAGCACTAAGTACCTCTCATTCCTCCCCTCTGAGAGCTCAACCAATCAGCTCTCTCTGGACCTCCGGCTGCTAGAGGTTACAGCAGGAATCAAACTCGCAATCTCCAGTTGACAGGGCGATGACTTTATCACTAGGGTTGGGTACCAAAAACTGGTGCTAATACAGCACCGGTACCTATAGAACCAGTTTGTACTGGACCGGAACAGAATGCGAATTTCGGTGCCACTTAAATGCCTGAACTGTCGATTGAAATATTTGTTCTCTAGATTCATATATTTTTGTAGATTAATAGTTTATTAGATTAAATAAAAAAATTAAAAGCACAAATCGAGGCACCGTGTTCGACAGCTTGTGGACAACAGCTGGCACTATCGGTGTAGACGACCCTCAACCCCAGTCATACCAACTGTAGCAAAAAGGAGTCACCGATTATGATGACGTCAGCAGAGTCATCCACTATAATTTTGTGGCTTTTGTAAAGTATTGGTTCAGGCACCGTTTTGGCACCGATACCGTTTTAAAAGTATCGATTTGTCACTGGTATCGAAAAAAAAACCAAACGATACCCAACCCATTTATCACTGCATCAATCAGATGCCATTGTATTTGGTACTTAACCATCTTGTGCCTTAGTGCTTCTAACTTTTCCCTAAGGGTATAGAATCTACACTCTGTGCACCGTGGTTTGGTCTTACATGCTCGACTAGCTTGGGCTCGCTCCAGGCTGGACAGCTTGGTGTTGTAAGACATTCTCAAGGCTGTGATGTCCTCCTGAAGCTTAGCTTTGGATTCCTGCTCTGCGTTGTAGTCTGCCTGCAGTCTAGCAAGCTTCTCCTCGTAGTCCTGAATTCTCCACACACACACACACAAACACACACACACACACACACAAATACACACAATTCTCTTTATCAATCCTGGTGCTCAAAGCAGATTTTCAAATCTAAAGTCGGCCAATGCATTCAATACATTTTTTTTTTTTTTACATTAAGAGCATCTATAACGTGCATCTCTGTAAAGACTGTGGTGACATAAATATTTATAACCCAACATAAAAATTACAACCATATGACTGAAAAGTGATATACATGTCAATATTTGTGTCCTTATGGTATGCACTGACTGGCCAATAAAAAATCACTATTTCTGAAGGGTCAAATTATTGGCTTGCATCAAGCATAAAAAAACAATTAAGGACATTTGCAATTACTGGAACTGGCTTAGGAACCCTGAAACACATTATCAAAACGCTGAACTATGACCTTCATGGAAGAAATGTGGTCCTGAACAAATTATGATGGACATCACTTAGACACTTGGTAAATGTGCATCATAAAACTGCACATTCTAAGAATGAAATCTTGTAATGTATACATCAATTACCTTATTCAAATATTTAGAAACAAAAAACACCACTAGAAAATGTTGTGTGTGTATTTGGACTCTTGTATAATACAAACCCACCTGTTTAATCTTCTCCTTCTCGCTGCTCTGTGGTCTGGACTGGATGCCTGAGCTCCCCTGTGACCTCTGACCTGCTAGCAAAGCTGACACTGAACAAAGGAGATGTGGTGAACATTTGCAATGTATACTCTTCTACCTTTTCTTGATACGAAGTATTCTTAAAGGAATTTGTATTCATAAAGAAAACATTAGGGACTAATCAAAATCTTGGGCCTTTTATCACGAAAAAGAACTTTCATGATTTTACAAAACACACGATTCAGACTAGAAGACTCAGAGGTAACTACTCATTTCTGTTTCCAGTACATACTGGAAATACTGACCCTAAGTTTTGAAGTGCTTTGCGCATCCGCACCCAGTAGAAAATGAACGAAACACTGATTCTTCTGAGTCACGTTAAAGACTCGTTCAAAAAGAATTAACCGTTCATGAACGACCCATCACTAATTGTGGATATTGTAGCTTATCTAACAGCACTGGCTCAAATAGTGAGAAAATACTGATGCAAATCAAGCTTTCGATAATGAACTTGAACCTGTATCAACCTGAGGCAAATGTGAGCTAGTTTATTAGCAGCTAATCATACTGCCATCTGAGTGATTACCTTACTTTTAAAAGCAGGCTTTTAACTGGCTTGCTAGACAAGTTAGCTAATGTTAGTGATATTAGCCTATGTTTTACAGGAGAAGGACAAATTGGATAATAATATATATCCTTATAATTATGTCATTTGTTGGAGAGTAAAAGTGTAAAGATGTTTGAAGCGTTTCTGTTGTGCTGTGGTGGATTTTTCTACATTCAATATTTCAACAGTGTACTTTATCAGGTGTACTTAATGAGAATAGAAAGATCTTACAATCGAGGCTTGCAGTCCCGAGCTGCCCAGAGATGAGCGATTTCAGCTGTTTGATCTCCTCCTGGTATTGCCGCAGGAGTGCATCCTTAGGATCCTCGTTGATGCGTGGACGGTTCTGGATGCTCTTGGCACGGTTGGCATAGCGCAGCGTGCTCAGGCTCTCCTCGTAGTTGTTGTCGGCAGGGGAGAGGCAGGCCACCATGAGGGTGCGTGTGTTGCCACCTAAGGAGTCCTGAAGGAGGCGAGTAAGCTTGGAATCGCGGTAAGGGATGTGCTTGGACCGTCCATCCACCAGTGCCGAGATGACGTTGCCCAGTGCCGACAGGGAAAGGTTGATTTTGGTGGCTTCTTGTAACCGGTCACCCGTGGCACCGGTCTTGGACTGGCGCTCGCTGCCAGCCAGGTCCACCAAGTTGAGCTTCCCGGCGCGTAAGTGATCTTCACCAGCACCATCTCAGATTATATAAGAAAGACAGTTAATTATTATTATTTTTAAATCGTTTTTTCATACTGAAAGCCCAAGGTAAGGTAAGATAATGCAAATGTTTGCAGTCTATCAACCAAATAAAGTAAACACTATTCCGGTTTATTATGGGAATACTGGGTTAAAGGCAGGATTACACCGTGGATAGAGCGCCAGGCCATCATAGTGCACATTTCCACACACAAACATACACACGTTGCAAGTTAGAGTCACCCTACCACATATTTCCATGTTTTTGCAAGGTTGGAAGAAATTGGCAAACCAGATGAAACCATGCTGGAGAACATAAGACACTCTGTATAGATATAATGATTGGTGATTGCACCACCATGCCACTTAAAACTATTATATTCAAATCTACAGGAAGGTTTTTTAAATGTCTGGTAACAAAAATTTAAACAACTTCAAAGCTTAAACATAAGCAGAAGAAACATTACTCTTCAAACATCTAAAGAGGGTTAGAATAACTTTCCAGGGGAATGAATGAAAGGGTTTCTTTTCTCTTGTATGGTATTATACAGTATATGCATGTGTATGGTATGTGGGTATGTGTGCTTGTGTGTGTGTGTGTGAGCGAGCCCATATGTACCTGTGTTGCAGATCTCTAGGTGGATGGTAAATATGGAATGCGAGCGGGAAGAGTCTTTGTTCATGAGCGTGTATCCAACCGAGCGATTTTTCCAGCCCAGCTCCATGATCCGCTCACACTCTCCTACACTGTGCACTGTGTGCATGGAGAGGTCTCGCACATACACTCCTTGCTCTGGATGTTCTTTCAGCTGCTCCAAACACACACACACACACACACACACTGAGTGTGTACTGTATCTCAACCTGCAGAGGTACATTTATGTATTATTCTGTATATACTGTAAATAAAAGAGCAACAGACCTCCAACTTCTGCTTGGTGTCTTTCCCCAGAAGGTCCCTGATTTCTTCTTTGTAGATCTCAAGATAGGAGGCTCGCACAAGGAACTTGGTGTTTTCTGCGCACTTAAATGTACAGTACATCGACGTATTTAAACGTCCACTCTATAATTACTGCCACCCCTAAGTATTATTACTCATTGCATTTAATAATTTTGAGCAATAATTTTTTTTTATGAAGGTTGACAATAATTACAAAGTCTGGACAGATGAACAGAAGCATAAACCTGATTTATTTAATTTTGTCTCAATGGACCGTCACCTTCATAATTATTGGCACCCTTTAAGCTAAACAGATGCAATGTGTAAAATAATGTTATTTAAAGGTGTAAAATAGCTGTTTTTTTTATTCACATAGATAACAAGACAAAACATTGAGCTTCTGTTCGTCTTATTATTTCTAAATAAAATGAGCTCCATGCACATTTCCACCATTTATAAAAAATAAAAAAAGGAATAACTACGTAATAACCTCCACAATTATTGACCACCTGGTTATTGGCATTTTGAATTAATGCCACATGCAATGAGTGATGGTTATTTAAAGGTGAAAATTATTTTTTGCCACATACATTTTCTCACTCACTCACCCTCTGTACCGCTTTATGCTGTATTCAGGGTTGCGGGGGCCTGGAGCCTATCCCAGGAGACTTAGGGCACGGGGCGGGGTACACCCTGGACAGTGCCAATCTATCGCAGGGTGCCAATCTATACATACATACGCACACTCACACATTCATTCACAAACTACGGGAAATTTGGGAACGCCAGTTAGCCTAACATGCATGTCTTTGGACTGTGGGGGGAAACCGGAGTACCCGGAGGAAACCCACCTCACCCTGGAGGTGCAAGGCTACAGTGCTAACCACTACACCACCGTGCCACCTCATATACATTTTCTATTAAAAGAAAATGCTCTGAGTAAAGTTTTGTTAAAGAAAATACAGTGGTGTGAAAAACTATTTGCCCCCCTCCTGATTTCTTATTCTTTTGCATGTTTGTCACACAAAATGTTTCTGATCATCAAACACATTTAACTATTAGTCAAAGATAACACAAGTAAACACAAAATGCAGTTTTTAAATGAGGGGTTTTATTATTTAGGGAGAAAAAAAAATCCAAACCTACATGGTCCTGTGTGAAAAAGTAATTGCCCCCTGAACCTAATAACTGGTTGGGCCACCCTTAGCAGCAATAACTGCAATCAAGCGTTTGCGATAACTTGCAACGAGTCTTTTACAGCGCTCTGGAGGAATTTTGGCCCACTCATCTTTGCAGAATTGTTGTAATTCAGCTTTATTTGAGGGTTTTCTAGCATGAACCGCCTTTTTAAGGTCATGCCACAACATCTCAATAGGATTCAGGTCAGGTCTTTGACTAGGCCACTCCAAAGTCTTCATTTTGTTTTTCTTCAGCCATTCAGAGGTGGATTTGCTGGTGTGTTTTGGGTCATTGTCCTGCTGCAGCACCCAAGATCGCTTCAGCTTGAGTTGACGAACAGATGGCCGGACATTCTCCTTCAGGATTTTTTGGTAGACAGTAGAATTCATGGTTCCATCTATCACAGCAAGCCTTCCAGGTCCTGAAGCAGCAAAACAACCCCAGACCATCACACTACCACCACCATATTTTACTGTTGGCATGATGTTCTTTTTCTGAAATGCTGTTGTAGCGCTGCCACACAAAAGGGGCGTTTTCATACACAGGGAATTGGTTGTGGAGCTAATGCTGCTCACCTGTGGCCGAAGGCGTGCCCTAGCGGTTTCTGTTTCCCCATTGACAGTGGTTTGGTCACCGGGCAAGTTCCCGCGCATGCGCGATCACGACGCAAAGGAACCCGGAAGTGACGTGGGTCACATGATCCGGCATAAAGCCGGAACCGGCATTGAGGCCGGCACGGAGAGATGAAGACAGCGCGCTGCATGGTTTTTGAGACTGAGAGCCTGTTTGTGGATTATTGTGGATTAATTTCATTCAGTACCCAGCTCATTCCGTTTATCGATCTCCCAGACCTACCATCGTCATTTGGTGAGATCGATCCATCTCTCCAACTCACCATTTCACCCCAATTGCCATATTTCAGACACTGGACTATCATACACACACACACACACCCGCATACATCGCACACACACTTTTTTCTATTTGTAGTATATTTGTATATATTTTGTATATATTGGTTTGTGGTGCACCGTGTTTGTTTATTTCTTTATTCCGTCTGTTTAATACACTTGGTTTAATTTATTATAATTGTTTTGTGTCGCGTCGTGTTTTGTCCAGCTGCGGTTGCGCAATACCGGAAGTATTGTTTAACAGCCCATATTTAGATTCCCGAATCCGTTCTTTTGTGACCAAGCGGTTTATAAATCCAAGCGTTACATAGTGGTGGCCCGTACGCACGGGGAATCTGTATTTTGGGATATTTTCCGGTTTTGTGTGATGTGGCTGAACAAAATGGACGATAATGTTAAGATCGTTAATGCTAGTGCTAAAGCTAAGGCTAATGCTAGTAGTGCTGCTAAGGCCGACTGTGTAGTAGATTATAACATGCTGGTTGATGTAGAGGATGCATTTAATACACGCCGTAACCCTACAACTGAATTAACTGCATTGATTAGTTCTTTATATATATCAGATAGCCATGATAATGACAATAATGATGATAATGATATTATTGTTCATGGGACTGATATTGAAGTAGTGCACACACTACAAAAAGAACTGTATCAATGTAAGAGGGACGTGGTGGCGCTTACTGATAAAGTGAGCTCTATTGAGCAGGATTATAGACAATCCCTGGACAGCAGTCTCAACCGGGAAATCAGTCGTCGTGACGCAGTGGACGCGAGCCTGGAAGGGCTGCAGCGCTACTGCCAGGAGGCTCTCGATAAAATGGAGAGAGCCATCGTTGACTGTTTTCTGCGACGGGACGTCATCTGGGAAAACCGGATGAAGAGACTGCGTCTCACTAGTACGCCCACCACACACAGGTTACAGGCCTACACCCCTGCATCCCCTCCAGCTCCTGCTCAACATCTGCCCAGCACTCCAACCACTACATCCATGGCCAAGGTAAACCCACCAAGCACTACTAATGGCAACGACGTTCCTCCTGGTGTTCCAGCACACTCCTCGGCTCTGCTCTCATCCCCACTTTCTTCTTCTTCTTCTCTTAATGCTCATCCATCCATCTGTGTGGAGTTCCCAGCCTTCTGCGACGCGTCAGAGACAGCTGAGGTGAGGAACTTCATCGAACAAGCGGAGAAGTATATGGAGATCAGACCCCTGACCCGACCAGAGCTGCTGGGAACCCTCGGCACAGTTCTCCGAGGGCCAGCTCTCAGTTGGTGGAAGACAGAGAAAGGCAAGGTAAAGGACTGGCAATCTTTTAAACAGGCGTTCACGGCAGCATTCATACTGGATGACGACCTCGACGAAGAGGAAGACAACCTGAGGTCTCCGGTACAGCGGCCACAGCAACGCCTGGGAGACTCCGCCAATGATCACCCCGCCCTCTGTCTCATAGGAAAACCTGATATCTCCGAGGAAGAACAGATGGGGCGAGCCCGGGAGAACATCAACGCGAGAGTCGCGGTAAGAGGAGCGGCGAGCACCATGGAACATCAGATGGAGAGAGGTGATAGGGGAGAGAAAGATCACGAGGACCACCCTTTTCCAGGTCCACAGGCCATACCCCGAGCACCCCCGCCGCTGAATGGAGCTGACACCCCACGTCTACTCACCACGTCCACTAAAGAGGCGTCCAACTTTCCGAGCGACCTGAGCGAGATCATCAAAGCCCAACAGAACGACCCAACTATCACGAAGCTGCTCTCCAAAGATCACCCAAGAGGCACACAAGATCAGAGGGTCACCTTCGAAGGTCGTCAGGGCATGCTATATCGCCGGGTACCGGTAAGAAAAGGAGAGAAATTTCAGCTAGTTGTCCCCCAGTCGCTAATAAGCGAGTTCCTTCAATACTATCACGACAATCCATTGGGAGGACACTGGGGACAACTGAAAACCCTGCTGAGGTTATTAGAGGTGGCGTGGTGGCCGACGGTGCAGAAAGACGTCTGGCGTTATACCAGAGCTTGCAGCATGTGCCACCAACACAAGACAGGACATCCGTCATCACCCCAACAAAGACTTATTAAGGAGGAGGTGCAACAAAGAGCACAACAACCATCCAGATCCACACATGCCAGATATCAAAATACCCGGAGGAAAGCAGCGCACTTTCAACCGGGAGAACTGGTGTGGATCCAAACTCGACCTCCCTCCTCCACAACAAAAAGAGATTCTGCAAGGCGAGTGCCCCAGTGGGAGGGTCCAGCAGAGATAAAATCCAGAAAAAGACCAATTAAATACACAATGTCTTGGGGCTACCCACAAAAAGCCGAGGATTACAGTGTGGCGAATTTAAAGTGCTTGTGCGGACGTTCTCCTCAGACGCCTGAGGCTTGGGGGGGGGGTCTATGTAGCGCTGCCACACAAAAGGGGCGTTTTCATACACAGGGAATTGGTTGTGGAGCTAATGTTGCTCACCTGTGGCCGAAGGCGTGCCCTAGCGGTTTCTGTTTCCCCATTGACAGTGGTTTGGTCACCGGGCAAGTTCCCGCGCATGCGCGATCGCGACGCAAAGGAACCCGGAAGTGACGTGGGTCACATGATCCGGCATAAAGCCGGAACCGGCATTGAGGCCGGCACGGAGAGATGAAGACAGCGCGCTGCATGGTTTTTGAGACTGAGAGCCTGTTTGTGGATTATTGTGGATTAATTTCATTCAGTACCCAGCTCATTCCGTTTATCGATCTCCCAGACCTACCATCGTCATTTGGTGAGATCGATCCATCTCTCCAACTCACCATTTCACCCCAATTGCCATATTTCAGACACTGGACTATCATACACACACACACACACCCGCATACATCGCACACAATTTCTTGGGGCTACCCACAAAAAGCAGAGGATTACAGTGTGGCGAATTTAAAGTGCTTGTGCGGACGTTCTCCTCAGACGCCTGAGGCTTGGGGGGGGGGTCTATGTAGCGCTGCCACACAAAAGGGGCGTTTTCATACACAGGGAATTGGTTGTGGAGCTAATGTTGCTCACCTGTGGCCGAAGGCGTGCCCTAGCGGTTTCTGTTTCCCCATTGACAGTGGTTTGGTCACCGGGCAAGTTCCCGCGCATGCGCGATCGCGACTCAAAGGAACCCGGAAGTGACGTGGGTCACATGATCCGGCATAAAGCCGGAACCGGCATTGAGGCCGGCACGGAGAGATGAAGACAGCGCGCTGCATGGTTTTTGAGACTGAGAGCCTGTTTGTGGATTATTGTGGATTAATTTCATTCAGTACCCAGCTCATTCCGTTTATCGATCTCCCAGACCTACCATCGTCATTTGGTGAGATCGATCCATCTCTCCAACTCACCATTTCACCCCAATTGCCATATTTCAGACACTGGACTATCATACACACACACACACACACCCGCATACATCGCACACACACTTTTTTCTATTTGTAGTATATTTGTATATATTTTGTATATATTGGTTTGTGGTGCACCGTGTTTGTTTATTTCTTTATTCCGTCTGTTTAATACACTTGGTTTAATTTATTATAATTGTTTTGTGTCGCGTCGTGTTTTGTCCAGCTGCGGTTGCGCAATACCGGAAGTATTGTTTAACAGCCCATATTTAGATTCCCGAATCCGTTCTTTTGTGACCAAGCGGTTTATAAATCCAAGCGTTACACTGTGTTACTTTTACGCCAGATGTAACGGGACACACACCTTCCAAAAAGTTCAACTTTTGTCTTGTGGGTCCACAAGGTATTTTCCCAAAAGTCTTGGCAATCATTGAGATGTTTTTTAGCAAAATTGAGACGAGCCTTAATGTTCTTTTTGCTTAAGTGGTTTGCGCCTTGGAAATCTGCCATGCAGGTCGTTTTTGCCCAGTCTCTTTCTTATGGTGGAGTCGTGAACACTGACCTTAATTGAGGCAAGTGAGGCCTGCAGTTCTTTAGATGTTGTCCTGGGGTCTTTTGTGGCCTCTCGGATGAGTTGTCTCTGCGCTCTTGGGGTAATTTTGGTCGGCCGGCCACTCCTGGGAAGGTTCACCACTGTTCCATGTTTTTGCCATTTGTGGATAATGGCTCTCACTGTGGCTCGCTGGAGTCCCAAAGCTTTAGAAATGGCTTTATAACCTTTACCAGACTGATAGATCTCAATTACTTTTGTTCTCATTTGTTCCTGAATTTCTTTGGATCTTGGCATGATGTCTAGCTTTTGAGGTGCTTTTGGTCTACTTCTCTGTGTCAGGTAGCTCCTATTTAAGTGATTTCTTGATTGAAACAGGTGTGGCAGTAATCAGGCCTGGGGGTGACTACAGAAATTGAACTCAGGTGTGATAAACCACAGTTAAGTTATTTTTTAACATGGGGGGCAATCACTTTTTCACACAGGGCCATGTAGATTTTTAGTTTTTTTCTCCCTTAATAACGTAAACCTTCATTTAAAAACTGCATTTTGTGTTCAATTATGTTATCTGTGACTAATAGTTAACGGTTTTTGATGCGCAGAAACATTTAAGTGTGACAAACATGCAAAAGAATAAGAAATCAGGAAGGGGGCAAATAGTTTTTCACACCACTGTATACTAGTCCTATTGTTTGAGGGGAAAATGCAAGTCATTGTGTTGAGTTTTATGGCATACAAAAGTTTTTAGCCAACTCTTTTTAAGGGTGCTAATATTTTTGCAAATGACTGGAAAAATAGTATTACCGACCTGGATGGTCTCAAAGATGTGCTCAAAAGCTCTGGGTATGACTCCTCTCTGAGCTGGGGGGTCTGAAACACCCTGCATGGTGAACGATTTTCCACTTCCCGTTTGTCCGTAAGCGAAAATCGTGCCGTTGTACCCTTCAGTGACACCCTGTAATGAAAGCAGATAAGAGAAAAAGATTGAAATGTCAACACACACGTAAAGTCCTTTAGGACCTGCTCATTTTCAGGAGTCATCCTCTGTGTCTTTGTGACATTTGAGCTTGACTACTGTAGACCAGGGCTGCTATCCGATTTACCCTCTGTGTCACTGGATTCTGTTTCACACATGGTCAGATTAATGTATACCTTATTGTTAACCCTTTCATCTACAGGGCTCACACTGATACATTGTTAATTAAGAGATGTAAATCTCCTCCAAATCACTGTCATGTTACATTTACGTGATGTATCCAGATGTTCATTAATCTATTAAGTGATCTTTCAATCCAACATGGTGGATGTTGATACATGCAACATTTCTTGACCATTACTCACTAAACTTTTTAATCAAAAATGTTTAAAGTTAAATCAAGTAAAAATGACAAAAAGCATCTCCTTTATTATAAATAAACCTATCATGAGTGGGGAGAAAAATTACCTCCACTAGAGGATATGCAATCTCGTTGTACATCTGCTCAGTGGTGTGATCGATGAAGTACGTCCCGTCGAAGGTAAACTGCTTAGGCGGCTCTTCGGCGGCTCCCGGTTTCTCAATGAAACATTGGCAAAGACTGCAATCAACAGACACTACCATCTTACAGTTAAGCGCCTTTTCCCTGTTGTTCAGAGGCCGGCATCGGACCACCACCTTCACCGACTCTGACGCCATCACAGAGTGAAGCACAGGAGAGATCAGCTTGAGCCCTCTGATAACTCTACCTAGCCTTTTTCTGTAAAACCATAAAAACAAAAATACTCTGTCTGGATCAAATAAGAAAAAAAATAAACTTTATACACGGGGCATTCAAGTCAAACTGAGACATGATGAACTGTCATTTCCAGAGGACTTTAAGCAGAGTAGTGGTGAAGAGACTCTAAGCCACAATAAAACATATGAACAATGTGAACGTTTTAAAGAAGGCTGTACGTCTGTGAATAACGATTGCAGCCGAGGTGGCTCGTAGCGCTCTGTAGTCATTCCTGTCAACATTCAGCGAGTGGAATGTCTGATTCTTAAAAAAAATTACGAATAACTTGCTGCAAACATGCAGAATATATTCGTAAATATTTTATCCAGAATGTTTTATATACAAATGAACATAATGGAATAACAGTGAAAAGTCCTAAAGGGATAATAATAATAATAATAATAATAATAATAATAATAATAAACCAACTTGTCAGTAATTCTAGTCATCATTGTAGGAATATAACTTGACTGCCTGCTTCACGTCTTAATACATCAGTTGCTATATAATAAATCCCAAACTGACCTCCAAAGACAAAGCATACTAATGTTAATTTAGGGAAGAAAGTTATTGTATTGTAAATTTTTTTTCTTCAAAAGTACTTCCTAAATATTCATTTACTTATTTATTCAGTTATTATTTGTAAATGTTATATGTTCCCATTTTAAACCTCTTTTTTAATTTATTTTTTATTTTCTGCATTAAATACCATTGACCTAAATGTTACTATTGAGACACATTGACTTATTACCCAGTTAAAATGTTTAAGCTACTTTGATTGCTCGATGTCAACATTTTATTTATTCTTATTCTTATTATGTACATTTTACAAGCCTTTAAAAAGTTATATTATTGGCATCATTCCTGGGAAAACATAATCACTCAAAAATGTATGCATTAGCATATCACAGTATATTACTTTATTAGCATGATTTTAAAAAGCAATATAGCTAAAGGAACTAGCCTTCTAAGAAAAGCAGGCACGCCATTCTGCCGGCTCTAACGCTGGGTTTTTTTTTTTTTTTTTAAGATTTAAGAACAGATAACAGGACAAAATATTTGCTTACACCAGTTCTCACCATTCCCAGATCCATAAAAGCGTTAAAGTCGAGCTTAAACAAACACCGTTATTATCAGTGTGTCCGTGTGTGTCCTGCCGTGGCGTGCTACGTTGCCTAGCAACCTGAACCTCAGCTCGCGCAGGAGTCCCATTCTTTTTTCGTTGTAGCCACGTAATTACGTCATCAGCGCGGCCATGTAGGAGGAGCTTGCATAAGAGGGAAAAAGTTAAACAAGTTTCTGTTCAAGTCTAAAATTTATATTTATTTATATTTAATATTTACGTATATAAATTTACTGAACAGAGTTTAAGGAATATTCCTTATGACTGACTTAAAACTAAATGTTAGGTTTAACAATTTTTTAAAAAGCTGACTCAACCTATAGCAATTTCATTTATGTATCACAAATAAAAAGGAGTAGCTTTTCATAAAAAAAAAAAAAAAAAACACGCTAAAAAAACAAGTTAGATTTTACTAATAAGTAATAAGTAAATGTTTTGTTGTGGAAGAAAGTGGATATGGGCCCGGGGAAATGAGGGGGGGGGGGATGGGGGGGGTGATTCAGTTATGAATTATGATCCTCTTGTGTCAATTCATGTTATCACCACATTGACTCCAAAATCGATTATTAAATTATTTATTATATTTATAATAGTGTTTCACTGGTCAAATAGTCACGACCAATCCTATTGGACATAACTGATTCTATGTTGACCTACTGTATGGCATTACATTATCAAAAGTTGAGTGTGTTTAAAAAAATAAAATTAAATTTAAAAAAGCCTTAGATTGGCCCTTTCCTCCAAACTCACCCAACAACAGTCTCATAACCTCATGGTTTCTGAGGCACGGCAAATTACTCTGAAAATAAGATTTTATTATTTGTCAAGACCTCAACAGTGGCAGCTTGAACCTCCAACTTTCTGATCAGTTACCCAGCAACCGTTTGAGCCACTACTGTCTCTGCCTGTGTGTGTGCCCACATTAGAAGCTATGGGATTTGAGACAGTAAAACTTAATTTCTTTATAATCCTACAGGTGGTATACACTAAACTATTCACACACTGGCATCTCATGTGGTAGGAGTGAATTATTTGCACAAAGTTTGTTTAGAAATAATTACGCTGAACGACAGATACAAACTGCTCTGTAAAATTTTTTTAATTTCATTTGAAGTTAAATGCCAAACTTTTGTATTTGAAATTAGTTTGTGTTGTTTAATACAAGGTACCTTCTTTAACTATCGAGTTCTGACAACTTTAAGGGCTCAAGGTCTTCAAATTGTAGCAATAATAGTAATAGTAACAGTAGTAACAATCTGAAGAAAAAAAATACAATACTGAATTGAGATATTTATAAAATCATGATACTTACAGATTCACAATTTTAATTAAATCAGGACCTAGATATCATATCGGTGGTTACTGATGCTTTCCATCCCTAGAAGTTAGCCTGGGCTAGCTTCTAAACAAGTGTGTAGCTCCTGTTTAAGTTGATGAGAACTGTAATAAGTAAATGTTTTAAAGTGAAAAAAGGTTTTAAAGTGAAAGGTTTAAAAACATCTGCTTTGGTGATGTGCTTACTTGTAGAGATATTTTTATATTACACAAGCAAAATGCGTTACTGGGAATGACCGTGCACATTTCAGAATGCACAGAAATGATTAACAGAAACATTCTCATTTTAAAGTTAAAGTAAGAAACAACACACATTATGCATTCTGTTATAAGAAAACAATTAACAACAGGGTGGTATGATGTGCCAAAAATTTCTGAACTGAAGGTTTTTTTTGTTGTTTTTTTTATCTCCAATAACACATCCCCTTGTGTTTTATTCATTTTATATCGCAACACTTTGCCAACAATTCAATTTTTTTTTGTCAATAGCTCAAAAGGGCTTTATATCTACAACTGTGTGGTTACATAGATACAGTGGTGTTCAAAATAATAGTGTGTTGAAAAAAGTGAGTAAAGCTCCATATCCATATAATAACTTTTCATTTAAATCACATAAATGCATTGGACACTCTGCACATTCTATTCTGAATCACAACATGAAGAAAAATGTGCTAAAAGTATTATTAGTTTAATGCAAGTGAAGAAAAACTAATATTAACCTGTTAAAAAAAATAGCAGTATCATCACTCATCTTTAAAAAGTGATGAATTTACCGTTTAAACTAAAATTCTTGAAGTTTAATCTTTCTTGTGCATCTCTGAACTAATATTTGGTTGTATAACCATGGTTTCTGAGAACTGCTTCACATCTGTGACAATTGTACGACATGCCACAATTCCTCATTTCTTGGTTTTGCCTCAGAAACAGCATTTTTAATGTCAGCCCACAGGTTTTTTATTGGATTAAGGTCTGGGGATTGGGCTGGCCACTCCATAATGTCAATTTTGTTGGTCTGGAACCAAAATGCTGCTTGCTAACTGGTGTGTCTCGGGTCGTTGTCTGGTTGAAACGCCCATTTCAAGGGCATTTCCTGTTCGGCATAAGGCAACATGATCTCTTTAAGTATTCTGATGTACTCAAGTTGATCCATGATCCCTGAAATGTGATAAATAGGCCTAACACCATAGTTCGAGAAGCATCCCCATATCATAATGCTTGTGCCTCCATGCGTCACTGTCTACTGTGGCTTGAATTCAGTGTTTGGGGGTCGCCTGACAAACCGTCTGCGGTCTCTAGACCCAAAAAGAACAATCTTGCTTTCATCAATCCACAAAATATTGCACCATTTCTCTTTAGGCCAGTCAATGTGTTCTTCGGCAAAATGTAATCTCTTCAGCACGTCTTTTTTCCAACAATGGGACTTTGTGGGGGCTTCTTGCTGATAGCTTGACTTCACATAGCCGTCTTCTAATAGTAACAGGTAACTTTACATGTTCTTTGAGTCATTTCTTTGATCCATATGAATGGTAGTTTTCCGTTTTCTTCCACGTCTTTCAGGTTTTGGTCTCCATTTTAAAGCTTAAAAATTATTTGGTATCATTTTAGCAGAGAAGCCTTTCTTTTGCCAGGCTATGGGTGGTCAGGAGGTGCTTTCAGTTGACTGGACTTTCAGTTAACTACAGCCAATGTGATCAGGGAGACAGGTAAGAGGGTACTTGGTGTATCATCAGGTAAGAGAAAAATGGACAAGGAGACTTGGTGGTGGAATGAGGAAGTCCAGGAGTGTATACAGGGAAAGAGGCTAGCTAAGAAGAAGTGGGACACAGAGGACTGAAGAGAGTAGACAGGAGTACAGGGAGATGCAGCGTAAGGTGAAGGTAGAAGTGGCAAAGGCCAAACAAAGAGCATATGAGGACTTGTATGCTAGGCTGGACCGTAAGGAGGTACTGACAGATGCCAGGAGGCTGATGGGAAGATGGAAGGAGTACTTTGAGGAGTTGATGAATGAGGAAAACGAAAGAGAACAAAGAGTAGAAGAGGTGACTGTTGTGGAACAGGAAGTAACAAATATTAGTAAAAGTGAGGTGAGAAGGGCATTGAAGAGGATGATGTGTGGAAAGGCTGTTGGTCCTGATGACATACCTGTGGAGGTATGGATGTGCTTAGGAGAGGTGGCAGGAGAGTTTCTGACTAGTTTGCTTAACAAGATCTTGGAGAGTGAGAGGATTCCAGAAGAATGGAGGAGACGTGTATTGGTGCCGATTTTTAAGAACAAGGGAGATATGCAAAGCTGTGGCAATTACAGAGGTATAAAGCTAATGAGCCATACAATGAAGCTGTGGGAAAGAGTAGTGGAAGCTAGGTTAAGGGCAGAGGTGAGCATTTGTGAGCAGCAATATGGTTTTATGCCTAGAAAGAGTACATCAGATGCAGTATTTTCACTTCAATTAAATTTTATTTGTATAGCGCTTTTAACAATTAACATTGTCTCAAAGCAGCTTTACACAATCAAAAGAATTATTTAAGTTTGTATGGAATGTGAATGTGTATGAATCAAAATGGTCAGATAGTCCCTGGTGAGCAAGTATTTGCTTTGAGGATGCTGGTGGAGAAGTACAGAGAAGGTAATAAAGAGTTCCATTGTGTCTTTGTAGATTTAGAGAAAGCGTGTTGTATGAGGAAGTCTGGAGTGGCAGAGAAGTACGTTAGAGTGGTACAAGACATGTATGAGAGCGCTAAGACGGTGGTAAGATGTGCTGTAGGTGTGACAGAAGAGTTCAAGGTGAAAGTGGGTCTGCATCAAGGATCGGCTCTAAGCCCCTTTTTGTTTGCTCTGGTGATGGACAGGATGACAGATGAGGTTAGCTCATGGCCAGGGGTAGCTCAGTGATTAAGGCATTGGACTCCCAGGTTCAAACCCCACAACCACCAAGTTGCTACTGTTGGGCCCTTGAGCAAGGCCCTTAACCCTCAACTGCTCAGATGTGTAATGAGATAAAAATGTAAGTCGCTCTGGATAAGAGCATCTGCCAAATGCCTAAATGTAAATGTAGGTTAGACAGGAGTCCCCATGGACTATGATGTTTGCAGATGACATTATGCTTTATAGCGAGAGCAGGGGACAGGTGGAGGAAAATTTGGAGAGGTGGTGGTACGCTCTGGAAAGCAGAGGAATGAAGGTTAGCCGCAGCAAGACGGAATACATGTGTGTGAATGAGAGGGACCCAAGAGGAACAGTTAGGCCACAGGGAACAGAGGTAAAGAAGGTGCAGGATTTTAAGTACTTAGGGCCAACAGTCCAGAGCAACGGAGTGTTCAAAGTAGGTGAAGAGGTGGGTACAGGCAGGTTGGAATGGGTGGAGAAAAGTGTCAGGTGTGTTGTGTGATAAATGTACCATAATGTACCAAATGTGTGATAAATGACAAAGTACCAGCGAGAATGAAAGGAAAGGTATACAGGACAGTGGTGAGACCAGCAATGCTCTACGGCTTAGAGACTATGGCACTGAAGAAAATACAGGCGGCAGAGCTAGCAGAGATGATGTTGAGGTTCTCTTTGGGAGTGACAAGTATGGATAGGATCAAGAATGAGTTCATCAGAGGGACAACCCATGTTAAATGTTTCGGAGATAAAGTCAGAGAGGCCAGATTGAGGTGGTTTGGACATGTTCAGAGGAGAGATGACCCAACGGTGCGTGAGCGAGCTGTTCGAAAAGATGCGGCCGGCTGGCGTCACGTGGTTCGGAGGAAACGCATGATAGTCTTCTGAGTGGTAGTAGAAGCCTTAATGTGGGAGCCCCCTAGTGACGGGGTGGAATTGGACACCACTAAATTAGGAAGAAAAAACAAAACAAACAAAAAAAAGAATTGGACAGGACTAAATTCATTTAAAAAAATTATTAAAAATAAAAAGGAACTGCCAGGCAGGAGGTCTAGAGGAAGACCAGAGGAGATTTATGGATGCCGCGAGAGAGGACGCAGAGGATAGGGTTAGATGGAGGCAGATGATTCGCTGTGGCAACGCCTGAAAGAGAACAGCCAAAAGACAAAGAAGCAGCCTTTTTTTTGCCAGTCTTTGATTCAAAAGTTGATTAGAGATGGGAAAACATGCAAAGTACGCTGTTCTTCTGAACGATGTCTGATTTTCAGAGAGAAATGCACAGGATAACCTTTTCTACATTCATCCTTAAATAAGGGGAACTTGACAGCCATTTTTCACAGAATAATTTACCTCTCTAATTGAACTCCACACTGCTATTTTTTTTGAACAGACTAATATTAGTTTAATGTAAGTGAAGGAAAAACTAATAATACATTTAGCACATTTTTCTTCATGTTGTGATTCAGAATAGAATGTGCAGGGTGCCCAATGCCTTTGTGTGATTTAAATGAAAAGTTATTATATGGATATGGAGTTATGGTTTTCTCAACCATGAGACAAGCTTGTATTTATTACGACAGCAGCTATAAACTACCATTTTGTCAAAGTCCTCTGTGCTGAAGACAACCGAAGAATCCTCTCATAAAAATTATACCTACCTTCTTATTAAAAATAATAATTTTGCCATACAGTATGACATATGAGCAATATGTGTTCCATGAAAAATTGATAGAACTGATCTCAGATCAATGAGGGTGCAATAGCCATAATAAATAACCAAACAAAGAATCACTTTTAAAACATTTTTATACAATTCCAAGAGCTACAAGATTCTCTTAGGAAAGTGCTTCAGTAGTAAAGCTGATAAAAAGTCTAATAAAAGTAGTGTTAGAAAAGAAAAAGGAGCTGCTGCAAGTTCAGAGCTCTTAAGCCAAAGTGCAACTCTGACTAGAGCCAAAAACAAACAGTTCCATTAATACCATTAACAACAGATTTCCACATCATTCACAAACTATTTAGCCAAAGTTTCAATGAACTCTCCTGCTAACTTGTGTAGAGTGACTCAGTAGTTTACACCTCTGGTTAGTTAACAATACTGCTTAAGAATTTTTTTTTTAAATGGTTGGACATACATAAAACACTAAAAACACAGGTGTGCTAGAGAGGGGGAAAAGCCTTGTCAAGTGTTGTCAACTAATGAAAAAAAAAGCCACTATTCATAAGAACAAAAATGAGAGCTGAAAACAAACATAACATTGTTTGTCACCATGTGTTTTGTGTCTAAAGTGCAGAACATTAGGAGATAAGTGAGGTTAAAGATTAAAGTGTCTAGAAGTTGATAGAACAGCTGATCAGCTCCCTGTTGAAGAGTCACAAATCTTAAAAAAAAAAAAAAAAAAAAAGATTTTTATACAGATCGGATTTAAACCCAGGGCTGATTTTTGCTGTTTTTCCATTCTGGTGAACGTTTAGTCGGGACTTTGCTCTCTTCCCATTCGTAACAGTGGTTAACACGAGCACAACTCAGTTGCACCTCTAGTTCTTCTCTGGTTTCAGAGTAGTGCTCGATCAGTGCGATGAGACTCTCAAACTGTACACGACACTTCTACAGAAAGAATTAAAGAATAAAAGGAAAAAAAGCTTATAGTTAGTAAATAGACTACATAATGATAAGACACTGATTAAGAACTTTCCCTAAAAGCAGTAAGCTAATGAACAAAATACATCCATTATAGCAGGAGGAGAACCTGAAATGTTTGTTGCATTGGGTTAAGCTTTACTTTGTTCTCATGACAGCGTCCAGCACTGCAACATTTTAACAAAACTACTACTGATAACTCCACCACTTTTGCAATATCAACAGATCTCAAATGCCTCTTTTCCACTGCATAGAACGGCACGACACGGTTCAGTTCAACTCACTTCGGTGCAGTTCGGCTCGGTTTGTGCTTCCACTGCAGTTTAGTAACGCTTTAGCGTGGGCGGGATTACTGACGTGTCGTTATAGTTGCGGCGCCGCTACTGCCGTGACGTCATCGTAAACGCGCCACAAACAAACACACAACAATGGAGCATATCGACGGCATGGCGTTCTTCATTCTCGGCATGTGGATGTTTTTAACAGCGAGACGAAGGAGTTTGTTTCAAAAGAGGCTGACGGTTAATACAAAAAGGTGCGTGCGATCCTTCTCTGGCTGTTCTAAATATAGCGGTTCTGTTGTGTCTCGTGTCGCAAGTTCGGTGACGCAGTAATGACGATTTTCTTCGGCTAATCAGTGACCAGCCGTCTTTACACGTCACGTTTTGGTAACGGTTCGGCGCGCTTGGAACCTCGGCTGAGGTGGTACTAAAAAAAAAGGACCAGGTACCAGGTACTGTTCCCAGTGGAAAACCCCCCAAAAGTGAGTAGAACTGAACCGTGATGTTCCGTACTATGCAGTGGAAAAGCGCCAAAAAAGGTCTTTGTTGCATGTGTCTAACCAGTCCAAATATGAAGACATATTAAATAACTCAACATCATCCCGTTAAATATATTTCATAAACAATGCAAGTACATGGGTGAATCATTTCACACCACCACTTGGTCATCACTTATAAAAAGCGATAAACCTTTTTTTCCCCCCTGCCAGTCTTTTGCTTCACACTGCAGTCCAGTAGATGCTGGTATTGCTCCAATCGCTCAAACTCAAAAGAAGAAGCAGCACTTAACTCACAAAACAAGAATATTTCACAAGTACTTTGAGAAAAATGCAAGTGGTTCCCATTTTGCTAAATTAGCTACAATTCCACCTATTCAATTATATGATCTTCATATTTAATGGAGTTTTAGGTGGAGCTCCTGCTGATTTGGAATGAAAACTTGCAGACACAAGGGGTCTTCGCGGATAAAATTGGACACTATGACTTTCTAATACTACTAGATATCAACTCTCCATACACGATGCATAGATTTAATAATAAAACTAAAGCTCACCTCGAGGAACAGTCGTCCATTGCTGGAGGTCTTGATGGCCAAATTGACCAGACCTGAAGGGAAGCGTATGAGCAAAGATTCAACACTGGAATCTTTGGGGTGGGGACACAACAAGTAGGAACCGAGGACGTCTTCAGGAAGCAGAGATGAACTGCAGTCACTGGAACACAATGATACTTATTTTACGCATCACTTAAAATCCAAATTCTTGGTCAACATCTAACAAATTAAAACTTTCCTGAAGATGCTTCAATCTCACTTTCTAGCATCAATTTGTATCTTTTTTAATTAATTAATTAATTAATTAATTTTTTTTTAAACAGGACTGTTGGGTTTCCTTAACCATAAGTACTCCTCCGGTGCGGTGGAAGCACTGCAAATAACTATTTCTCATTTGCTGATAATAGTCCTGCTATAGTAGTTATTTAAACTTCAATGTAGATAAGGCTATTAAAAAATAAATAAATAAATAAAATAAATACTTCACCTAGAGACGCCAGCCCAGCACCACACGGCATGAGCCAGTGCTTCTTCGGTTTCGGCCAAGCTTGGTGCACGCACCCTGCATACTGGTACACTGTCCTGTCCCTTGTCTTTCACATACATATATACACACACAGACATACGCAATGTTACATCACAAGGCCACAACAACCACATACCTCACACACATACATTCACTACACATGTGAACTGAATGCACAGACACATCACAAATCTTTCACACACAGATTTATCATGAGAAACAGCCAAGCTGCGTGTATAAAGTGGAAATTTTAGATGCCCATGTGAGAAGTAGCCCAGTGACACACCTCATCCTACCCCAACCAGTGAGGTCTAGCAGATATTAAAAGGTCTGCATTACCTAAGGAACTCTTTCACTTTTGACAGTGTTCTCTGAACACTCGTCCCACCTTGTGGAGCGTTCAGGCGTTCCTGCAGGAGCCGCTGTTTTACAGGAGTGCAGGAGAAGGAGCGGTAAGCCCCCGAGCGCAGCACTTTGTCCCTCATGGCCTGCTTTCGTACAAGTGTAGGGGACGTCGGGAAGACGTCGTCTGGACTGCTGACAATCTGTGCGCTGGGTTTCAAAGAGACCTGGTGACGTCAACAGCATTGATCAGGAATCATGATGACTGAAAAAGTACAAACTTTTCAAAATGTGCGATAAAATTTCTCTTTTAAAATTCACCCCAGTCTTTTGGTCTGACAGCAGACCCTGAGCAGGCGCCCTGCGGAAGGACACTAGAGCATTGACGCTAAGGGGGAAGCCATGGTTCAACAAAGAGGGGTTACGAGTTGGCTTCTTCCCAGATGTCTTGTCCTCAGCCTCTTCTGGATGTTTCTCCAGATAACACAGCTGGAAGCAGCGGCACAGCAGCATGTTCAGGAACTGGGCCTTAAACACATCAGACACACAATATATACCATGAGATTGTACGATATATAAAAAAGGAAAATGAAGAGACATGGCGTTTGGTGGAAACATACAGCTCTGGCATGTCTGGCCTTGAAGAGGTGGCAGTAGAGTTGACTGTCTGGGGTGCCGGGATTGTGGGCGACAAATGCAAACTGAGCATCAGAGGGCCGGGCGATGGACAATGATACTCGCTGCAGAGCGTGGGCCATCAGAAGTGTCTGAATGGATAAGCACGTTAAAGTATACTTCAAAGAGATGTCAATGTCTATAAGAAATGAACCAAGACAAGATTAGATCTTACCGTCTCATCTTCGTTATAAACCTTCACTCCTCTAATGGAGAATTTTAGGGAGACGTATCGCCGACGCTTAGACCGCTGTAAAGATGAAACAACTTGGGTGTCTATTAAGTCTATTATAACTGGGGGGCAGGGGTTATTCTGCAAAAGTTACCTTAAGAGACTTGAGCTGCAAGTGCAGCTTTTGAATTTGTTCATCCAAACAGCAGTCATCCACAGGAAATGAACCAATGTACTAAACAAAAAGAAAGAAATGTAGGACGGACACGTGGGCAAAAAAATACAAGTAAAATGAATACATTTAGAAGAGCCTAGAAAAAATGCCTAGCAGACGTGAGGAAGATTATGGGGTATGTCAAACTGTTATTTGAGCAGGACAATACAATACACTATTGGGGTCACAGTAAATTGTGTAACATTCTGGTAGATAGATAGCAGTGACATAACCCTATGGAAGTATAATAGTGCCAAAATTCCTGAAAGCAAAATAACAGGTTGAATTACATGAACTGAAAAAAACGTGTTGAAATAAAAATTTTGAATTTTTCTGCATTGCAATTTACTGTGGTTGTATATTTCAAGTGAAAATGTAATTCAAGCATTTAAACTTCAATGCAAAAATATTCAAGTTAATAAATTGCTGTTCAAAAATATTTTCAGATGTTAAAAATACAATCTTTATTATTTTTCAAAATTACAAAATTCAGGTAATAAAATTTAGGTCGCTAAAATGCTGGTCTTCGCATCCAGGATATCACAGGAAGCGCAGTGGAGTGCCGTGTGCTGCTGTCCGTGCCGCAGTGTACTTTAAAGTGTGCTTCCTGATCCCTGTGCAGTCTACTTTCCGGAAACCACTTACCGATCGGAACACAGCACTCTTAACCAACAGGCTGGGTTGCATGTTGCACAATAAAGGGTGTAAATTGTTAAAATCACCCCTCTGCAATAAACGCTATATTCAAAGCAAAGCCGGTGCTCTTTCATTCACACGCGAGAGCGATGGGTTTCCCGCCCCTGCGCTCGGTAATGTACAGTCACATTCAGTAACAAGATATGGATAAATTACCTCAGCAGCAGCAGCAACATACATGCTCTTTACACTTTGTTAAATTTATATTGCTTATAAATAAAGGTAACCATAAACATTTTGTAATTAAGAAAAACGTAAAGTGTGGATAGTACGGTTTAATGTCAGTCATTAAAATAAACACATTGTCACAAATTATTTTATGCAACGCAATTACAACATTTCAGTTTAATATTTAGTATGAAGTCATAAGTCTTTAAACAATTAATATCTGTCGCACTGTGACTTTGTTACATATAAAATTGTACATCAATGGCTTCACTGCAATTAACCCCATTTCTCTTTTTTATTGTAATTTATATTTTTTATTTATACCCTTTTTATACATCTTGTAGTTTTTGTACATCATTGCACTAGTACCTCTGGTCAGTTCCCACATGACCCTGTGTCTACTGACTGTAAAATATACAGTGTGCAGTCTATAACCTGTCTTACTGTTACTGTCTCTATTGCTGATGGATATCTGGAATTTCCTTTGGAATTAATAAAGTATCTATTCATCTATCCATCTATCTGTCTTTATTCTTTGTCTTGAATTGTCTCTATCAGTTTCTTTTCGTCTGCAGTTACTCTGGTGTCACTCGCTGAACTGTTTAACTGCTTCCTAAATTAGTTTCTGCTGCTGTACAGAATTTTTCCACAGACTGTAACGTTACCGAGTGCATTGGCGGGAAACTATGGAATAAAATCACTGTCAAAAATATTCGTGCGTAAAAAAAAGATTTGTGTGTAATCTACGGCCACGACAGCGTACAGATACGAGATTTTGTGTGTTTGTTACAATACAACTCTGAAATATACGACTCTGACCGCTTACAGATACGAATCTCGTTGTTACAACTCCTCTGTTTCACGGACGAATTGTGAAATTACGGGTACGAATGCTGTGCGTGAAACCACTGTCAAAAATACGTCATCAAGATTACAGGCATTACTATCAGAGGGAAGATTAATCGATTCCACGATATGCGCATGAGCCCTTTAGCGGTTTAAACCACAGGCGCCAAAATGGCGGATCAGCAGCCAATAGCTCACTCATCGTCTCAGGTAAGTGCACAATTCCACCCAAATTTCTAAGGGTTAGTTATCACTAATTACAGAAAGGATTTCTGGGTGGAATTGTGCACTTACCTGAGACGATGAGTGAGCTATTGGCTGCTGATCCGCCATTTTGGCGCCTGTGGTTTAAACCGCTAAAGGGCTCATGCGCATATCGTGGAATCGATTAATCTTCCCTCTGATAGTAATGCCTGTAATCTTGATGACGTATTTTTGACAGTGGTTTCACGCACAGCATTCGTACCCGTAATTTCACAATTCGTCCGTGAAACAGAGGAGTTGTAACAACGAGATTCGTATCTGTAAGCGGTCAGAGTCGTATATTTCAGAGTTGTATTGTAACAAACACACAAAATCTCGTATCTGTACGCTGTCGTGGCCGTAGATTACACACAAATCTTTTTTTTACGCACAAATATTTTTGACAGTGATTTTATTCCATAGGAAACCCATCGCTCTCGCGTGTCAGTGAAAGAGCGCCGGCTTTGCTTTGAATATAGCGTTTACGGAAGGGAGGTAATTTTAACCGTTTATTGTGCAACTGGCAACCCAGCCTGTTAGTTAAGAGTGCTGTGTTCAATCGGTAAGTAGTTTCTGGGAAGTAGACTGCACAGGGATCAGGAAGCACACTTTAAAGTACACTGCTGCATGGACAGCAGCACGCGGCACTCCACTGCTCTTCCTGTGATATCCCGGATGTGAAGACCAGCATTTTAGCGACCTGAATTTTATTACCTGAATTTTGTCGACCTGAATTTGTAAGATTGAAAAAAAATAATAATAAAGACTATTTTTAATACCTGAAAATATTTTTGAACAGCAATTTATTAACTTGAATATTTTTGCATTGAATTTTAAATGCTTGAATTATATTTTCACTTGAAATATACAAACAATAAATTGCAATGCAGAAAAATTCAAACATTATTTCAACACGTTTTTTTCAGTTCATGTAATTCAATCTGCTATTTTGCTTTCAGGAACTTTGGCACTATTATACTTCCATATAAACCCTTGTTAAACCATTTGTGGGAGGCCAGACTGAAATCAGATAGACATTTTATTTTTGTAAAGCTGCCAATAAATGCACAAGATTTAAACTGTTCTCATTTAAGGCATGTTTAAAACGCTAATAGCAAGAAACAGAAAAGCAAACTGAAAATGTCAACAATAATAGTGACAAATTTTTATTAGATTTTAGACGGTTGCTCCTCACCTCTGCAGACCTGGTTACAGTTCCATTTGCACTGCCCACCGTCTCGGCCATGCTCTTATATGTGCTTCGACTGTGGTTAAAAAAAAAAAAAAAAAAAGGGACACCGATATGACTTATTTTTTAATTATTTGCAAAACGTATTCAAGTTGTACTTTTTTTTTTTTTAAACTCAATTCATTTAAACAGGGGTGGTACGGTGGTGTAGTGGTTAGCACTGTCGCCTTGCAACTCCACGGTTTGAGTTCAATCCCTGCCTCTGTGTGCATGGAGTTTGCATGTTCTCCCCGTGCTAAATGGATTTCCTCCTGGTAGACCTGCAGATTAGGCTAACTGGCGTTCCCAAATTGCCCATAGTTTGAGAGTGTATGCGTTTGCCCTGCGATGGTGTGGGTGTACCCCGCCTCATGCCCCAAGTCTCCTGGGATAGGCTCCAGGAATTGGCTACGACCCTGAATACAGGATAAAGTGGGATAGACAATGACTGAGTGAGTGAATTTAAATGGGTCACTTCATAATTTGCCTTTAACCCTGGAGAACCCATGGGGTCATATTTGACCCAGACTTTTATTTCATCGTCATATTCAACCCACACACCAAAGTAAAGATTTCTTTTTGCATTACAACCCAGTGTGCCCTATGTGAACCCATAACACTGACATTTAGTGGTAACTGACTGAACTAACCTGATTTTTTTCACATCAAACATGGCTACTACTGTGCTTTTTATTTGGTGATATAAAAGCTGATGCCAGTGTTTTTAGTTCCTGCCTTAGAATAAAACTTTATGTGCATAGTCATTGATGAAAAGTTAAAATCAATAAATATATTTTGAAATGAGACTCTGGTCTTTCCTTACTAAGAAAGAACTCCTGCCTTTATGTCATGAGTGAAAGTTACCAGTTGGTCAAACATACTGGATATCCCAAGGGGTCATATATGACCCATGTCATTACATGTAGTAGGAAAGGGTTAATTTTTAAAAAACACCTGTTTTAGGGTTCACTGGGTCTGAATCATCATTTCAGCCAAAGGAGATAGATTTCCTATTAGGATAAGGTGGTCTGGGTTTTCCAGGGTTAAAAGTGTATTTTTTGATGATTGTGCCATTGCTGGACAAGTGATCTTCATAGATTGAAAAAATTCTTAGTAAAATGTCTTTCAAATGATTTTAGTTTTTTTTTTTTTTTTTTTGTTCATTAATTTGTTTAAGATTCCCCAGAGCTAACCCTGCTTGATTTTTATCTTTAGGGGCTTTATGAAATTCATGGTGTACCAGCTGAAGACAGAGCACAAAAAACAACAACAACAATGCAATTACATCTAACTTCTAACTGGCAGAAAACAATCTGTCTGTGACTACTGTACACAAAATCATTCACCGACACTACTTGCACAATACAGAAACTCAGCTGGGAGTTATTGCCACATCCCCTTGTACAATCCTGCCCTTGCTACAAGCCATTTCCCCATGTTTGGGCCACTAAAGGAGTTCCTGGGAGGCCAGCATTTCAGACATGCATCAGGGAACATTTTCTACCTTGATGGTATCCAAGCATTAGTGAATCCGGTGATAAGTGCATTAGTGTAGCTGGGAATTATATAGAGAAATAAAGGGAGTGTTAAACTCGGTGTTGTTATTCTGTACAATCAAAAAGTCTTACATAGACAAGTTTACACCAGGCCATCTGAGGAAACTGAGTTAAGCAGCTTATTTGATTGATCTTTACAAAGAATGTTCGAAATGCCTGAACATGTCTCATCTATATTGCACAAGCAGGATGCTTATAAATCTACACACACACACTTATTCACACACTTACTCACACAGTCGTATATGTATTAGTGTCTAGACGTTGTATGAGGCAACTATAAAGACTCAACCTCATCATCTCTCAAAGTTAAACCACTTTATTGACATTGTTGGGTTTAGTTGCAGGTCAGGCCATTAACCCGATATAAAGTTAATCGAGTTAGAACCTCAATTATCAGGTACAAGAAAACATTCCCAAATAACCGTTTAAAAGTAATCCTCTTATTAAAAGAATTACAAGTTAAAAAACCTCTGAACGCAGCATGAACGCCTTACGCACACTGAACACCACCTGGAGCAGCGTTATAATCACACATGCAGGTGAACCTCGGCCCCGCACTTTCTGTCTTACTTTACAGTGCACAAAACTAGAAAACAACAAACACATTAATATATTGCTATAACTGTGCCTTATAATCTTTAAAGAAATAAAAACGAAAGTTAGAAAACTTACACTCAAACCGACCACGCCGTATAAAAACTCCGAGCTGAATTCCCCACCACAAACCCCGAGCGCACTGACTCACCTTATCTCTTTGGCTCCGCCCACCGCGTTCCTCCGGCTCTGAGACACGCCCATTATAATCCGTTTCCCTGTTCCCTTGAACGGCTTATGGTGCCTTCAAGTGCTGCCGGAATTGCTGTAAAGGCACGTTTATGACTATAAAGTTGCACGTTCTCAAGGCAATTTTCGTTTTCTTTCACAAGTGTGTGTGTATGTGTTTTATCCAGATTTATAAACCCCTTAAACACACCCCTATACCCCAACGCCAAGCCAGGGGTACATGGTTTCTGAACAGATAAACAGTAAATGTGCATTTATCTGTATGTACAAGGCTAGACAACAGTCATATTTTAAGAAGGGGGAAAAAAGAAGAGAAAGAAAATGAAAGAAAAATAAAAAAAGAAGGAGCTGAAAGTTTGGGTTTTGTATGCAAACAAAAGGGGGAAAACATGACAAATAAAAAGAGAGATTAAACTATAAATTTAACATGAGAGCCAGGCTCGATTCCCGTCTCTGTGTGCATGGAGTTTGCATGTTCTCCCCGTGCTTGGTGGGTTTCCTCCGGGTACTCCGGTTTCCTCCCACAGTCCAAAGGCATGCAGATTAGGCTAATTGGCGTTCCTAAACTGCCCGTAGTGTGTGAGTGTGTGTGTGTGTGTGCCCCGCGATGGATTGGCACCCTGTCCAGGGTGTACCCCGCCTAGTGCCCGAAGTCTCCTGGGATAGGCTCCAGGTCCCCGCGACCCTAAATACAGGATAAAGCGGTATAGAAGATGAATGAATGAATTTAACATGAGAATATGAAAAAGATGAACTTGGGCTCCACACCTGCTGAAACTTCAAACCTGAAATCCAGATTGATTAATGAATATTCTCAATCAGAAAGAGCTTTATTACCAAATATGTTTGCACATACAATGAATTAGTTTTGGTGACAGGAGCTTCCAGAGATGACAACACAACACGAAAAAAAAAAATTTAAAGAGGAAGAAGAAGAAGAAAAAAATTAACAAGAAATGGAATAGGATGTGGGGTATTATAAAAAAAAATCTAATTCATATCAATATTGCACGGTGAGAACATTTAACTGTTCATAAATTAAATTGCTCTGTAACTCCGACCAGACAGCAAAAGGTCAAAGAAAAGTTGGCTTGGATGTGAGAGGTCCAAAGTGATTCTCTGAGCCCTTTTCCTCACTGTAGATATATACAGTTCGTGATGGTGGGCAGAGGATCCCCAATGATCAGACAGTTATTGAAGTGCTCAGAACAGATGTAATGATGGCCGAGGGGAACCGTGTGAGCATCTCCTGTGGCAGGTTAAACTTTTTCAGCTGGGAAGGAAAATACAACCTCTACTGGGTCGTTTTAACAATGTAGTCAATGTGATTGTCCCACTACAGGTGCTGAGAGATGGTGGGGCCCAGGAACTGGAATGACTGCTGCTGCCACAGTGCTGTTCATAATGGTGATTGGAGGAAGTGCGGGGGTTTCTCCTGAAGTCCGCAATCATCTCTACTGTTTTATATATCATATACAGTGGTGTGAAAAACTATTTGCCCCCTTCCTGATTTCTTATTCTTTTGCATGTTTGTCACACTTAAATGTTTCTGCTCATCAAAAACCGCTAAATATTAGTCAAAGTTAACATAATTGAACACAAAATGCAGTTTTTAAATGAAGGTTTACGTTATTAAGGGAGAAAGAAAACTCCAAATCTACATGGCCCTGTGTGAAAAAGTGATTGCCCCCCTTGTTGAAAAATAACTTAACTGTGGTTTATCACACCTGAGTTCAATTTCTGTAGTCACCCCCAGGCCTGATTACTGCCACACCTGTTTCAATCAAGAAATCACTTAAATAGGACCTACCTGACACAGAGAAGTAGACCAAAAGCACCTCAAAAGCTAGACATCATGCCAAGATCCAAAGAAATTCAGGAACAAATGAGAACAAAAGTAATTGAGATCTATCAGTCTGGTAAAGGTTATAAAGCTATTTCTAAAGCTTTGGGACTCCAGCGAACCACAGTGAGAGCCATTATCCACAAATGGCAAAAACATGGAACAGTGGTGAACCTTCCCAGGAGTCGCCGGCCGACCAAAATTACCCCAAGAGCGCAGAGACAACTCATCCGAGAGGCCACAAAAAGACCCCAGGACAACATCTAAAGAACTGCAGGCCTCACTCGCCTCAATTAAGGTCAGTGTTCACGACTCCACCATAAGAAAGAGACTGGGCAAAAACGGCCTGCATGGCAGATTTCCAAGGCGCAAACCACTTTTAAGCAAAAAGAACATTAAGGCTCGTCTCAATTTTGCTAAAAAACATCTCAATGATTGCCAAGACTTTTGGGAAAATACCTTGTGGACCGACGAGACAAAAGTTGAACTTTTTGGAAGGTGCGTGTCCCGTTACATCTGGCGTAAAAGTAACACAGCATTTCAGAAAAAGAACATCATACCAACAGTAAAATATGGTGGTGGTAGTGTGATGGTCTGGGGTTGTTTTGCTGCTTCAGGGCCTGGAAGGCTTGCTGTGATAGACGGAACCATGAATTCTACTGTCTACCAAAAAATCCTGAAGGAGAATGTCCGGTCATCTGTTCGTCAACTCAAGCTGAAGCGATCTTGGGTGCTGCAGCAGGACAATGACCCAAAACACACCTGCAAATCCACCTCTGAATGGCTGAAGAAAAACAAAATGAAGACTTTGGAGTGGCCTAGTCAAAGTCCTGACCTGAATCCTATTGAGATGTTGTGGCATGACCTTAAAAAGGCGGTTCATGCTAGAAAACCCTCAAATAAAGCTGAATTACAACAATTCTGCAAAGATGAGTGGGCCAAAATTCATCCAGAGCGCTGTAAAAGACTCGTTGCAAGTTATGGCAAACGCTTGATTGCAGTTATTGCTGCTAAGGGTGGCCCAACCAGTTATTAGGTTCAGGGGGCAATTACTTTTTCACACAGGTGAAAAAGATTTGGATTTTTTTTCTCCCTAAATAATAAAACCCCTCATTTAAAAACTGCATTTAGTTAAATGTGTTTGATGATCAGAAACATTTTGTGTGACAAACATGCAAAAGAATAAGGGGGGGGGGGGCAAATAGTTTTTCACACCACTGTATATCATGCCTAATTTTGTGCTCATGTGTCACCAAAAAAAAAACTATCAGGGTATGGACTCCAGATCCTTAAAGTCCTAAATGTTGCTAGGTGGGGCCTCAATAGATCAGACTTGTTAGTCCTGCACATTCCATAGATTCTCACTCAGATTGAGATTTGGGGAATTTGGAGGGCACATCAACACCTTGAACTGTTTGTCATGTTCCTGGTCAAAGTAACATCCACAGGAATGCCAGGACCCAGAATTACTGAGCAGAAAATGAGTCTTTGCCAGCTTACCTCCTTCCCAAGGTGCAGCATGAAGCCATCTATTGCCCACGTAAATGAGGTATATGTACCCAGCCATGTACGTAATGTAAAAGAAAATGTGATCCATCGATTCAGGCCACCTTCCACCATTCCTCAATTGTCCAGTTCTGATGCTCACATGCACATTGTAGGAGCTTTCAGCAGTGTACAGGGGTCAGCATGGGAACTCTGGCCAGTCTGAGGCTAGGCAGACCCAGAAGTAACTTTTTCAGTAAATTGGGTCACAAATGGGTGTGGGTGGGTTTGTGAGACTTGGACACCCATGACTGTCACCAATTCACCAGTTGTTGCTCCTTAGACTATAGACGTAACCAGGACTATTGTTCCTTAGGTTCTATCCACTGTATACCAGGAACACCCCAGAAGACCTGTTGTTTTAGTGATGCTCTAACCCAGCTTTCAAATTCAAACACGTACCCATTATTTCTGCTTCTAGCACATAAACAGACTGTTCACTTGCTGCTTATTGTATCCCACCCCTTGACAGGTGTCAATATAAGGATATACTATTATTCTGAATGCTTTTAATGTTATGGTTGGTCTGTGTATAGTGTTAGTGCAGCTTCCAGGAGATGTAAACTTAAGTCATTGGGAGTACAAATATAGTCACTTTATTAAGGACTACATAAAAGCATAATCAGTTACATACATGCAGGCCATAGTTAACGCTCAAATTAAATCAAATATTCTAAATCCAAATACCACTGGGTTTATTTACTGGGTGTGTTACATATTATTCAACATATTTTAATTCATGGAAGTTTTAACTTTTTTTTTTTTTTTTTTTACTTATTACACAAAGAAAAAAAAATATATAAAGATACACCTTTATATTACAATTTTAAAAAATCCTGCATGGCCCCAATTGAGTGTCAAACTGAAAACTAGGCACCAGTCATGTGTAACTATCTCTTTTAATTTAAACAAAAGAACCATCCAGGTTTGCTATTTCCCTACATTACTGTAAATCCACAAGAACGACAAAAAGAGCCTTCTTTAAAAAGAGTGAAAAAGGCAAATACTTCGATGGACAATTCTCAAACACTGCTGAAACATGAGTGTGAACGAAAAGGTTAAGATGTGGATGAAATTAATCTCCCTACCCCAAGACAAACAAGTCGGAAAAAGCATCTTTATGTGCACAATCAAGACAATGTGATGTGACTACAGATCAGATCTCACAGCAGTGTGGATGTACTCTCAACACAACAACTCTGTCATAAAAAAAATATAATAACAATAATAAAATAAAGAGAAACAAAAATGAAATGCTTCTAATGTAGCACTATGGTAGACATTTCAGAAAACAAAACGTCTGTCTAACAGGACACTTTGAAAACAGTGAAGCTACTAAAATTATTTTAAAAAGAAAGAATTAGCAAAGCACTGCAGTGACGGGAGCTACAGGTGACCGCGTGGAATCGCTAGATCACTTCCTGGCCCTGAGAGACTTTCGAGCAGCAGATTTTGACTCGGATGAAGTTTCCTGCTTCTTGGCTGGTGTCTTCTTGGGCGGTGGTCGCTTGGACACCCGGCTTGTCATCTTCTTGGCGATGGGTGTTTTAGGTTTTCGGGCTGGAGCGGCTTTCTTGACAGGCGTGGCTTTAGCAGGTGGAGGTATCTTCTTGGAAGTTGCTTTGCTGTCAGAAGCTGAGGTTTTCTTAGCTGAAGCTGGCGGTCTCTTGGCGGGAGCAGGCTTTCTGCTGGTAGTCTTGGGTTTTTTTCTGGGTGGAGGTTGGCGCTTTCTGGGCGCGGGCCGCTTCTGACTCCTGTTTCGAACAATGATTGGTTTTCAAAATTATTTCAAAGGACACTTTTCTTTTTGCCTTGGGAGCAAATATGCATTATATGTTCTACACATGTACTTCATGTACATGCCTATAAAATTATACATTTTCTAACCTCTTACGAGGAGCAGGCTCCTCCTCCTCCTCGGACTCCTCCTCCTCCTCTTCTTCTTCCTCCTCCTCTGACTCCTCCTCATCTTCTTCATCGGACGACTCCTCTCGCCTCCTCTTTTGCTGTTTGAGCTTATCTTTCTCTTTCTGTTTGATTTTTTCCATCATTTCTGGAAACAGCATGTCTGGACTGAGGAGACAAACGTATGTAAGGGGAAGAAAAAGCATTATGGAAATACTACAGAAATCTGTTAACATTTACAATTACAACAGGTGGCTTTTTATATATTTATAGTATACATTTGATGTTTTGTAGCCTACATTAGTCCCGGTTATCATTTAGACAATTTAAAAAAAAAATCTTTTTCTTACAAAATAACTGCAAAGAACATACTTCTGTTCATGACCCATGTCAGATTATTTACACGTTTTTACACCGACTGTACAAATATCCCACACAGGAGACCCGGTCAATAAATAAATAAATTATCTCCCTCACCATATCAAAAAATGTAAATGGCAAAGTGCATTCCTGATGCAGCTCATTTGCATATGGTGACACCTCAAAAAACAAGTCATTTCAACTTGATTATACATTCTGGATATAAAGAACTAATTCACATGAATTGAATTTCTATCTGTGTGTTACTTCCTGTCCTTACATTGTGAATTTCCACACCCAGAAGCACGAGTAGAATACAAAGTTCTCAAGTCCTCAAACTTTCCCCAGAATTTTCATCAATATCAAATTTCTTGCATCAACACTGAAATTCTGGAATAAATCTGTTCATCTCAGGGTTGATAAATGAGGCCCACTGTTAAATTCACTTTCCTGATTTCAATTCATACAGCAATATACAGTTAACGGTTCTCCCCTAAATAGCCTGTTCTTAGAATAAGAGCCTGTGCTTTTTACACACAGTGGGTGGAAATAAACTTGCTAAGACAAGATTTTATACAGTTGCCAGGTGAACAGGTGCTAAATTACCGTTTTAGTGCGCTTGTTTAAACCGTTATGCAAGAATACTGTAGGTTAATGTAACGGTGGATGCAGAAGTGAAGTACCTCGGGTAAAACGGGTAGCTGAGCTGGTAAGAGCCGCTGAGCCCGTGACCAGTGATCTGCTCCATCCAGCCCATCATCTTACACCTCTGCAGTGTTCTCTTCAGGTTTGCCACTACGAAGAGTCAGTTTAAAAACAAACAAAAACAAACAAAAAAAAAAGTCAGAATACCAAAGAAGATTAAACAAGAATGTGTGAAAGATATTTGGAATGGAGATCAATACCGATGAAATAAGCCGTCTTGTCTTGGTGGTTCTCTACTAGGAACTTGCGCAGCACGCTTATGCTGCAGCACTTGGGCTCGTTCATGGCGGTGATCGCAGTGACAATCGCATCCTCTAGGAGCCCACCGCCCAGAAGGACCTTATTCCCAGATTTCTTCAGCTAGTAAAATAAACAAATGAACAAAAACCCCAGCCTTTAAGTGAAGGGTACCTGGTTATAAGACAGCTCCCCGACTGATAATGAACTTTCTTTTCAGTTTGATCTGATAAGGAGTTTGATCCTTCACTTCTTGCATGCAAATTTACATTTCCAAACAACACACCCTATGCACTTCTTCAACCCATGCTAAATTATTTGGACGCTTTGAGAACTTTCGAATTGTCTAATTAAGGCAGTTAGCAATAAATAATAACAGCAAAAAATAGTAAGCATATAATGTGTTTCATTTCATCATGACCAGACAGGTTACCAATGACAAGCCGGTTAATATTCAAATAGGTCTAAATACTAAATCTAAAACAAGGTTTTGAAGCTCTGAGCACAACATACCCTTTTAATCAAAATCATTCATGTGACAAATCTTTAAGATTTGAGGTAGGGATGTTAACTTATTAGAATACTTATTTACCGATAATGCTTGTTTCGCATCGTATTCTTCAGTAGCTGCCGTTTGTACTAACTTGGACACCACAAAGGTAAAGCAACATCTTTTTTACTTTTTTATTTGATTGATTTATTTATTTATTTATTTTAATCTGACCGGCTGATTCTGACTTACTTTCCAAAAACTATAATTGACAAACATTTCTGCAACATTTCTTTAATTAAACTCTCGTCTTTCGGCTGTTCCCATTCAGGGGTCGCCACAGCCAATCATCTGCCTCCATCTAACCCCATCCTCTGCATCCTCTTCTCTCACACCAACTAATAATAATTAACCAATTAAACTAAATAACTCAATTTCTTTAATTAAACATTTTGTTGTATGTTCATTATTAAAAACTATTTCTTCACAAGGTTATGGAATATAAAACGAGTTACATGACAGAGTAAAAACTAATTTTATTTAGAGGTAAAACCTAAAACTGTCCCGATTCTGGTCACTGATTGTTGATATATTTCTAACCATCAATTCAGAAAAATGGTTCGAAATTTGCAAGCATAATTCAAACATACAAACCTGGAAGGTTCCTGAGGCGCCTTTCCCAGTGATCTGCTCCAAGTAGCCCTTTTCCACAGATCTTTGCAGGCAGTTCTTAAGCACATCCGGCCTGAGAGACACCCAAACATCTGGTGCATCAGGCTTCATGTACACATGACCATCAAAGTATAGCTTAAAGGTATAGTATATTTGACAGCTCCTGACCTGCTCTCTACGTTGAGCTGGGGGAAATGCTGCTCCAGGTATTTCTTGATGAGGATGTACGAAGCCTCCTTGGGTTCACAGAGGCGCGTCATGATCAGCGGAAGAGCCTCGCCCAGTGTCTCACCCTTCGTTCCCGACAAGCTTGAGGTCGAGTTCTTCTACGAAGGAGGGAAAAAAGGTTGAGATCCAACTTTTAATATTAACGTCTCAGTCTGTTGATGGTATAAGAAAAATCACATGCGATGCACAAGACTAGAGAGAAAAAAGAAAAAACTCGACGAAGTGGGATCGTGAACTTGCCACTCCACCCAGTTAATACTGCAGGATCAAACAACTTGATTCACATCATACCTTCTTTGAGTTGGACTCAGTAGGGAGCTTCCCGATGGTGAAACTCCCTGAGAATCCTTTTCCTTTTAGCTGCAAAGGGAAACAAGACATACACGAAACAGCATTTAGCGTTTTCTAGAGCCTTTATCAGAACTTCACCGCTTTTAAAACTATTTTAATCCATTTGCAAAAAAAAAAAAAACAAGGTTTAATATACTTCTAGAGTCCTGACTGACAATTCGAAAGGTCAAAAATGTTAAATATATAACGAGAGGTCATGAAAATGTTCTTACACCCTATGTGGTGAGGAGTGAACTCGATTTGAATAAATTGCTTATAATGAAGTAGTTGACATTAATAGTTATTAATGATAAAGATCATTAATATTCAAAACACATTCGAACTCTGATAATGACGAGTAATTAATACTCCAGAGCTCCTTTTTAAACCACCACGGATTTTGGTCACCACACAAGACTCTTTTCTGATCCGTTTTATTCAGTCACAAGCGTGTTTATTCGTCTCAGCTCACCTGCTTGACGACTCCTTTTTCCACCAGCTTCTTCATCGCCCGCTTGTACTGGCTTTTCGTCCTTTTGTCCATTTCCATGGAGGAATATTTCTTGGTTACGTATTTCATAATGGTGAAGATAGAAGCACCAGATCGTTCTTTACAGTTCTGAAAGATTGATACGAAAGATTAAAACTTAAATAAGTACATCAGCATTTCCTCCCCCATGTGAGTCACAAACTGCACAAAAAGTAAAGCACTTTACCTGTTACTTTATATACTAGCTTTAAATGATACTACAGGGCGTCCCAAAACTTTCCACACACAAGAACAATGTACTTGCCTTCCCCAAGCAAAATGTCCTTAAAATTGTTTTATAGCCAGACAACATTTGCCAAAAGAAGAATGAACTAAAGGCATTCTCGTGGCTGGATTATGAAGCTGCTGCAACTGTTTATTTCCTCTGCGGAAGTCTGGAGACTTTTGGGACACCCTTGAGGAATTATGGTTGGAAAATAGACCTGAATAGCATCAAGGAGGATTTCTTCCACTTTCGGCTGGGACACAGAAAGGCTTTTTGGGGCACAGGCAAGTTTGCTGGCGGACATCGTGGCCCAAGCAGGGATTTTCCTTTTCACTTTTTTATTCTTTTCCTCACCTCCTTCCTTCTCCCTGTGATCAGATTAAATCAGAAAGACAACATTATGTAACTTTAGATTTATGATATTAACAATAACCTACTCAAATCTGCTCAATATCAAGCGCTTGTGTTTGACTCACTCTGCTTTCTTTGCAGCATCCTTCTTTTTCTTCTTCTTCCCCTGCTCCTCTGCTCCGCTTGTCTTTTCGGATTTCACCCCCGCCGCAGTTTCACCGTCCTCTCCAGTCTTTCCATCTTCTGGAGCTTTTTCAGTGGACTTCTCTCCTGCGGCTGCGTTTTCCTCTCCCTCTGGGGCTGCTGCAGGTTTCTTTGACTCCTCCTCTGCAGAGGTGGACTCACCAGAGTTGGTTTTGGCCTCTGGAAAATCCACACAGAACATGTTTCTTGATTAGATTACATTATAAAATTTGGGCAACGCTGCAACATAGTGAATAAAAACTTTTAACGTTTGCACTTGGATGCGACAAACTTAGCTTGTATTTACTGAGTTTTTAAGAGAGTTGTATATAACAGGTTAAGATAATCTACAGTTAGTCTTTCTTTCATGAGTAGGTACACAGTAGGACCAAATGCACTCTAGGATTGTTGTTAGTTCTTCAGCCGCCCCGTCGAGGGGTTGCCACAGTGGACCATCCAATCTGCACACAACTTGGGACAGGTTTCATGCCGGCTGTCCTTCCTGATTGCCGCCTTCCTATTTAATCCGGCTTGGGACCAGCACTGCATCCAGTGGCTGGGGTTTGGCCAAAGGTTTCTCCAGTGGGAATCGAACCAGGATAGAGAAACCAGGTAAGCCACCAATGCTCAGTTTGCAGCATTGTACGTAATTAGCATGAAATTGAGAATATTTGAATTAAAATACAGCGTGCACAAGAAATAAAGTCACATTTTGCTTTGGAGTGTGAATGCAGGGTTAGAGGCCGGGCAAAGGTGCGGCTCATACCTGACTCAGGTGCCGGTGCTGGAGGCGCGTCCTCTTTAGGAGGAGCCGCAGCTGAACGGCGAATCGGCATGATGATATGCTGCGAACGAGATACACATAAGAATTAAAAATTTATAATAAAATGACATGGTAGTGCATAGGTTCGTAAATGGAACAAGATATTCAGATAATTTGTTTATGTTTGCATGTTCATGTGCTCCAAAGCTCTAGTGAATGAAAACCCTGCAAAATTCATAATAATCCATGTATAATTACTTTGTATGTCTGGAATTTTTTTTTTTTTAAGTTGTGTTTGTGTAATGATACAATTCTTGTGCAATTAAACTGTGCAAGCTTAGTAGGAGTGTAAAGGTGACCGGCAGGGTGCACGAGCTGAAGGGGAAGGAGAGGAGAAGCAGGCTCGTGAAGACAACAGTAATTTGTTACAATGGGAAGAGGTCAGGATTCAGTTCTAGCTAATGTTCTGTGTGCTCGAAACAGAAAACCAGAAGACGGTGGATGATTTCCCAGTGCAAAAACGCCCGAAAATAACATGCAGCAGCATGCATCGAGCAAATGACGACTTGTGCAAGAAAACAGCTTGGACACAAATCACAAAATGGCCATTTTGTCCATTTTACCCTACACAGTAATGGCGCTTGCATTGCACTGATGGTAAATATATGGAGTTGAAACAGCACTGACGGAGAACTAGAAAAGAAACGCGCGTGCACGGTTGCCATGTTGCGACCAATTCGATGATGCAATAACTGTGTTTTTTACGGAGAAAAAAAAAAGATGTGAGTTTTATTTCGTACCTCAATGCACTCGGTTTATCAGTTGAAGTAAATTCGCTTCTTCTTTGTTCGGGATTCTCTCTGTTTACACGCCCCTCCCACTTTCTACGTCCACGTAGAGACGTAACGAACGCCTGGGCGTGGCCTAGATCAAAAATTGCCCCCACCCCCTCAAAAAAAAAAAAATACAAAAATTCTGGTTTAACCTATCAAAATTGGCCACGTCAGATCGCTTCCTGTGTTACGTTTGAACGTGCATACTAAACTAAGTAGTACACAAGAACAGTGTGCTTTCTTCAGCATACTGTTAGCACGGTTATTTTAAAGATTTTAAAGATTATGTCGGGGGAAAAAAATCCTATTTTTCAATTGTGGCCTGATGAAGTAATTTATTTGCTGTTTATAATAATAAGTAGAAGCAAATTCTAAAATATAGTAAAAGTAATTTCTTTATTTCCTCACAAAAGCTTAAAGATTTTGCAAAAAAAGGCCTATTGATTAAGAGAATATGTAAACCAATAACACTGGTATGAAATTTGTAAACAAACGCAAAAAAAACTATTAGTGACGGTTCTGCACCATACCACAAGATGGCAGCGTTGTAACGCTGTTCGCTATTTCACAGTGCGGAAGAAGAAGAAGCACAACAACAACAACAACAATAATAATAATAATAATGATAATAATAGTATTCATTAGATATACCACCGAATTACATCAACAAACATTTTGTTAATATGAGAGATCATAGAGGTGACACAGTGGCTTAGTGATTAGTACGGTAGCCTTGCACCTCCAGGGTCTAGGTTAATTTCCTGCTGTCTGTGTCTGTGTGCATGGGGTATGCATGGTCTCCTCGTGCATGGTGGGGTTCCTACGGGGTACGGTGGTTTCCTTTCACGGCCCAAAGACATGCAGATTAGGCTAAGTGGGATGGCCAAATTTCCTATAGTGTGTGAATGAGCGTGTGCCCTCTAATGAATTGGCACCCGTCCAGGGTGTACCTCACACCATGACCTCCTGGGATAGGCTTCCAGGGTCTCAACAGCTGTGTATACAAGATAAAGTGGTGTAGAAGATGAGCGAGTGAAAGACCTTAGATAATGTATAACTATATTGATAAACAAACTGATGTGATAATGCTCTTACAGGCCTGATCGTCACATCCAAAAATAAATCACTTGTGAAATAATCGTGTAAAGAATCACATATGAAAACAATTTAATCCTGTGAGATAAATCACATGTGAAAATAAAGGACCAAAGAATCAAATGAAATGAAATCGTTTAAAGACTTAAACTGCATGATGAAAAAACTTGGCAAGTCTTCAACATGTTGTTCTTTACATTAATTATTTATTCATTCATTCATTTTCTATACCGCTTAATCCTGTGTTCAGGGTCGCGGGGGACCTGGAGCCTATCCCAGGAGACTTCGGGCACTAGGCGGGGTACACCCTGGACAGGGTGCCAATCCATCGCAGGGCACACACACATACACACACATACACACACCCAATCACACACTACGGGCAATTTGGGAACGCTAATTAGCCTAACCTGCATATCTTTGGACTGTGGGAGGAAACCGGAGTACCCGGAGGAAACCCACCAAGCACGGGGAGAACATGCAAACTCCATGCACACAGAGACGGGAATCGAGCCTGGCCGGGGAATCGAACCCAGACCCTGGAGGTGCAAGGCGACAGTGCTAACCACTACACCACCGCGCCGCCCCTAATTATTTATTTAAAAAACAAAACATTTAAGGAGATTGCTGAAATGACTGGAATTAGAACTGGAACTAAACAGCTGTGTGGCAATAAGAAAACCACTTGTTAGTCAGGCTATGGAGCATAGACATTAGACCTTGGAGCAATGAGTAAAAAGTCATGTGGTCTGATGCGTCCAAATTGACCCTGTTTCAGAGTGATTGGTGCATTACAGTAAGAAGGTCTAGGCTCAGCAACATTATGTGGCAATTAAATGAAGACAATGGATGACCTGAATGTACTGAATGACCAGGTTATAAAAGACTGTAAAAGACTGGTTCTGGGAGCATGTGGAATAGATTTCATACATGAACTGGACATAACTAAAAGTCTTTAGGATTTGCTGAAAGAGAAGAGGTTTGACTCTCCCAGCATCAATATATGATCTCTGCTATAAATGAATGCAACTCTGGATGGAAATCAATGTTGCAATGTTGCATAAGGATCTAAAACAATGCCATGCCCTCTAATCAAAGGTAAAAGTCGAATAATGTATTAGAGTGAATTTTTTTTAATGACATATGAATTAAATCCATATTATATATTACAATTAAATTATATTCATAATATTTTATAATATCTACTATAATTTTACATTAGCCTTTTACACATTTGTGATGCGCATGATTGTTTATTAATATAATTAATGATATAGGATTATTGAAATGTTGCTGAACTTTATGCTCCTATTTTCACAGTGTCACTGTTCTCCATATGTAATAGTTGTGCAGCATTTTGTCAAGACTAAAGATTGAAGAAAAAAAAAGATGTTTTGATGCGGGGCTCCACAGTCAGCATCGCAGCAAACACCCACCCACACACTCTCTCTGAGTTTCTCACTTCCTGCACACAAAGACGCCCTCGCCCATGGCTCTGTAAGCACATAAAGCAGCCAGGTTAGGCTAATGACATTCGAGAGTGAAGCTCTAATTTGCTTTGTGATGGTAGCACGTTCATATCAGAGTCATTGTAGCGGACGTTCAAATTCTATCCGGTGCCAAAAGTAGAGCTGGTGAGTAACAAGCCTGGTTTGCGGTTACCATGCCAACACAAGCCTTCATCTCTTCAGAGGACTGGTTTAGTGTTGCCGTGGAGTCAGAAAGTCCAAAGAATCTAGGGATTGTATCACACAAAGATGAAGTTCTTTATTTTATTTATTTATTTATTTATTTATCTTTGCATTCATGGTGTCTAGATAAATGCCAAAAATTATTCCTCGACCTTGGATGCATCTATTCTTTCCTTCATCTCCAAAAGTGCTTTATCCTGTGGGAACACTGGGCAGGAATACACTCTGGATGGGACACCACAAGTCTATCTGAGGACACTATGCAGACATATTTACACACTGATTAACACTTGGGGGCAATTCTGAGTCACCAGTTATCATGCTGTCATGTTTCTGAGATGCAAAAATGCAAACATACAGTAACCTGAGCTCAGAATCAAACCATGAACCTTCCCATTTGGATAAAAGTTGTTATATGTTAAAATGTACAATATTTTTAATAAATGTTTTAATATTTTTGATGGACATATAAAATTCCATGTTTAAAAAAAATGTGCAACTATAAAACTATGTAAAACTATTTTAAGAATCAGCGTGCTATATACTGTAAGTGTTAGAACTAAAATTCTCCCTCTTAGATTTCTTAAAATGATAAAGGGTTCAACTACTAGGTGTGAAATTAACAATATGAATTATATTCCATTCATCTACATGGAATTAACTAAACAAATAAAACATTTTATAAAAACATTTTGTGTAATTTTGTAATTGAAATAAATAACTTATGAGATAACTGTGGGAGTGAGTGTATCTGCAATAACATGATAAACAAGCAAAGGAACATGGGCTTCATAGATCTGAATAATAACCCTGAGTCATTTACGTATAACCATGCACTGTCCATTAGTCAGAGTGCAGCCTGTTTCAAGGAAATGACAGATGCTCTTTTCACTGAAGTCGGCCACGTGAAAGTAGAAAAGTCCTGATGCACATGCACTCACACAGCTGTGTTTTAATTAATGCTTGATGTCAAGCTTTTCTCTGCCTTAATTCATAATTAATTGGTTCTTGGTCTAGATCTGAATGTTTTGACAATCGTTGAATTAGTAGCCAAACAGTAAAACAAAAAAATATTTTGGTTATGATTTATACTACAAAGATATAAGGATATGATGCTAACATATTCATTGTGTATATTTTAAAGTATACTTATCATATTAAATACATAATTTTTCTTTGCTTTTGAATGTGCTAGAGGTACTATTTAAAAATGACGTAATAGTTTTCAGAATTTTGTTTTTTACAGATGTGATATTGTATCATCCAGGACCGCCCCCCCCCCCTTTCAAATACAAAGTTTCTTAAAATAATGTGAAACACTTCATGCCCTACAATAAGTATTAGGTAACTTTGTAGCTATCAAGCTCGTTATACAACGTTAACAGTAGATTGCGGGTAATTATTAGCCTTTAACCATGGAATTTAGCTGTTCAATAGCAATTTTTATATTTCCATATAACCCCAATGGTTTAACCCCAGTAGTTTATATCTGATAGACCCAACTCATTATAGTTCATGTCTTCCACTTTGACCTCATTTAAGTTTATTCACTGTCTCTTAACAGAAATGAACACAACAGGTGAGTGTGATTGGCTAAACTAGTCACTTAATTTACAATTAAAAATTGTGAGAGAAACTTACACCTTCATGTTTTTACATTTTCGTTTCATTTCATTTTACAAATTTAGGTCATGAATATCGCTCTAATTATGACCACAGGTTTTGAGGTGCAATATTTTGCTATGCTTCTGTGATGTCTACATTTAAAGTACAAATATATATATATATATATATATATATATATATATATATATATATATATATATATATATATATATATATATATATTTTTTTTTTTTTTTTTTTTTTTTTTTGTTTGTTTGTTTTTAAAGAGTAAAAGAGTGTATTTTAGTATGCAATTTTATTTCTGTCCTGCCACAATGCTCTAGCGTAGGAGTTATTCAATAAATAAATATTTGTGTGCTAGTTCCTCAATAACACTGAGTGACTCTGACTCAGTGTAACATCCGATGCTATGAAATTCAAAGTGAAAATACGCCAAAACAGTTTACAAGCAGAGTGACTTAAGAGAAACCAAAATGTCAATGATAATTAAGTGTATTATATCAGTGATTAGAATTCTTGACTCCCCATCAAGAGACTGACCTAGTTAAACTTTTTTCTTTAGCAAAATCAACTTGTGTACTAGATCCTTTACCTATACTTATACACCAGAAATTATTTAATCCCTTTAAAAAAATACTCAATTCTTTTCTTAGCAAGGGATATATAGCCAAATCTTTTAAACTAGCGGTTATCAAACCCCTGATTAAAGAACCTGACCTTGATTCCTGTCAACTCTTCAACTATAGGCTAATATCAAATCTCCCCTTTATGTCAAGGTCCTAGAGGAAATTGGGGCACAGCAGTTATGCTTTTACCTACATATGAACAACATTAATAAATGTATGAGTCAGGATTTAGGCGTCAACATGCACAGGGACAACACTGGTTAAATACCTCTGATCACGGTTGTATCTTCTTGCTTGTGTTGCTTAACCTTAGTGTTGTTGGAGTTGCCTGGATAAGGTCTTATTTGACTGAACATTATCAATCTGTAGATGTAAATTGTGACCTTTTTATACATACTACAGCAAAGCTTGGTTTTACTCAAGGTACTAAGAATTACTAATTTACTAAGAATTGTAGTCTAGAATTCTATGTTGTTTGCTTTCCTGTAAGATACTGAGGTCCTTGAAAGTTTTGGAAAATAAAACACTAATGATCTCTTTTTATTTGCTGCTGCAATCATTTTATATTCACCACAATTGATTCACAGCTAATAATTCATGCATGCTGAATATTTGTCATGGAACTAATGACTTCTGACAGCCAACATACTTACTGGAGCAAAACTGTGGCTCTGCAGATGGCAAAGTTTGTCGTTTTCAACATGGTGACACTAAACTGAAGCCAAGCTGCTTGATAAACAAGAACGATTCAGTCAGTGCCAATCTGTTATGTTGGTTTTATTTTTCTTTTTTTCAAAGGAAATGTTGTGTCTATTGAATGTAGATAATCCAATCCTAATTAAATCATTTGACATAAAAGATAAGAAATGAAACACATTGGGCACGATGTCCAGAGTGTACCCTGCCTCGTGCCCTGAGTCTCCTGGGATAGGCTCCAGGTCCCCGCAACTCTAAATACAGGATAAAGCGGTATAGAAGATGAATGAATGAAACACATTGGGTTGTATTTTTATAAGAAATTAAAGCTACCTCTCTGATAATTACAATTTTCCTATAAAAGTGTGTCCTTGAAGCATTTGATTCATTTTAGATTACAGCAGTTTACCAGTGTTATCACAAAATTGGTTCTCTCACAGTTTTTCAGTCAAAGCAATTTTCCCAGTTGCCAGTCAGCACTATCATCTAAATCTTGCTCTATCATCTGACATTTTGCTCATGCTGGATCACAGGGCAATGGTGCACACTTCTATCCACCCAATTTTGCATGCATGAACGCACTCATTCCCATACACATAAATTATGGACAACTTTGCCAGTGACAGTTATATGTCAGTAACGTCTTCAGGACTCGGACTTGTGATACTGCAAATGCTCTTTTGTGAAATATCTTCAGAAGAAGTAGTTCCTGTTATCACTGATGTAATGGCAGCCAGAAAACAGCTGCTTCCTCACCAAAGTCTGGTCTTTCACAATGGTTGAATGATATGCTTACTATTAGTCTTAAAACCAATAAAATTTGAAGAATTCACTAAAGTAGAAAAGGTATAAGGTGCAACACCGTACGATTATGACATGTAATGGCAATGCGGTATGTAAAACATCAGTTTGTACCAGTCTGGTAAAGCACAGGGTGTAATAGTGGAGTGAAAAATAGCACACCCTGTAGCAGTCTTAAAATATAGCATTGATTTTTAGGTGGAACATTTTCCTTAATGCTATGGATGTAAAGTGGGTTATAAAAGTCTGAGCGCACTAGCTTCAATTTTGCGTTCTTTTATAGATTTTTTATAAAATGCACAAAATTTTTTTATTAGAAATCGTATTATCAGTAATAATCAGTAATAATTTGTATGAAATCACAATTTTAGAGAGGCGTACATGAATTTTAGAATTTCTCCATAGTTCACTTCAGATAACATGAATTCCGTGGGGTCTGATGACATTTTTTATACAAGATTACAAATTTGCTTATAATTACTTAAAGATCTTGAAGTAGTGCAGACATGATATTGATTAAAAAAAAAAAAAAAAAAAAACTACATTTTTTTCATTTGTGTAAAAAATTCAGAATAAAATTTTTCTCAGATTTTAAATACCCTCTGACCTTCGGACCAGACTATATACAGTATTCATATGGATTGCTCCTCAGTGAATGGTTTGTACCTTCAATTATTTCTACACAAGGTCTCATTTTAAATATTTTAAACATTTCTTTTTTTTTTCTATTCAAGTTGAATAGACTTGTCATGAGCGATTGCTCGTTTTATAGATGTTCAATAGATCTGTCATCTGCACAGATGGCGCTTCTTTTTGACTTAAAAAAAATTAAGAATTTAGACATTTAACCACTTGTAGAAAAATGAATAAGAAAAGAAATTGCCAGAAAGAGGAGAAAAATACACCCGCGCATGTTCTACATCCACACATGGCTAGCTACAGTCCTCCTCTCATCCCTGTGTGTGTGTGTGTGTGTGAGAGAGTGTGTGTGTGTGTGAGTGTGTGTGTGTGAGTGAGTGAGTGAGTGTGTGTGTGTGTGTGTGTGTGTGAGTGTGTGTGTGTGAGTGTGAGTGTGTGAATGCATGTGAGTGTGTATGAGTGTGTGGGTGTGTGTATGTGAGTGACTGAGAGAGAGAGAACCAGAGCCAGAAGTCAGGTTCTGACTAACAGTGCGGCGTGCAACTGCCAGTGAATGTGCATGTGTATGTGTATGTGTGTGTGCGTGCGCGTGTGTGTGTGGAGGCTTGTTCAGTTCGAGGTAAGTCTGCATGTCAGCTCACTTCCTCTTTTCAAACGTGGATTTTGTAGCCACTTTCGGTTCTGTATTCTCGCAGTGTATCTACTGTTTTTTGTTTCTCATAGTCATCACTCCATCATCATCATTTTCATCATCATCAACAACAAGAACATTCCTTCTTACTTCTTTGTCTCTTTGCATGATCTCTGCCTGCCTCTCTTTGTCTCTTTGTTCATCACTTTGTGGAGTCTCCATCACCTTACTTTGTACATTTGCATGAATGACATCCTGTATTTCCTCCATCACTAAAACAAACGAGTGAGACAAAAGAGGAACAGGGCCTGAGCAGAAGAGGGTGGCACGCTCGTCTTACGCGTTCCAAGGTCAGTTAACGGATGGAGGAAAGCTGAAGCAGCTTATCAAAGAAGTTTTGGTGAGTTTCCTTTTTCTTACTTTCCACTTATTCAGAGTAAAAATCTTGGCAATCTGGTGATAAGGAAGTAATTCACTCGTGTGGTGGTTTGATGGGCAAAAAGATAGTATTCAAACTAGAAGACCTGAAGGATATGTGCATAGTGGAGTTCTTATCTGAAATAGAGAACGCTCATTGTTTGTCTGAATATTAAAATGCTGAATAAACTGTGAACGGAGTAATGCAGTGTGGCTTGACATATACTGTATTTTAATCTCACTCATGTCATGGTGTCAGAAATGTTGTTTAACCATCAGCCATTTTACTATCCTAGCAATTATTCCTCTATTTGTAATAATACACTAGAATTAAACAGTCCATATGTGTAACCTTTGACATATTTCTGGCTTAGCGGAAAAAAAAAAAGAGAGAGAAAAAGCTTTAAGTCAAGTGACAGAAGTCAACAATAGAGTTGCAGACAGAGGAAGTAAGAGGAGTTTACAGAGTTCGTGAATAAAACAACAGACGGTAGGTTTAAAAATGATTAAAAGTCCTATAACTTAGTAAATCAATAATACAGGAAACAAGTTTGATATTATGTTGATTCATTCTTAGTACAGTACCTGACACTCACATGGCAGTGTGTATATACAGTATGTGTGTGTGTGTGTATGTATGTATGTATGTATGTATGTGTGTACATGTGTGTGGACAGGTGTGGAGCACGTACAAGTAGACAGCAATACTACTGAGGTTAAAACATTTATAAAAGCAGGAACTGTATAGGAAAATAATGTAATGCAGTACCGTGCACAACAGAGGTTCTCATCATAAAGCTGATTATTTCCTAAAACAACCCATGCTGGGTTTTATTCTGATTATACCACAGCAATGTTCCAACAATTACTATTTTAATAAATTAATGATTAACACATTGCGCTATTTATTATTTATTGTGTCTAACATTAGGAATCATCCATGAAAAAGGTAGTTCATATCTTATTACTTATGGTATAGCAGCCATAAACACTTGAAACCCACCTTGCTTTCCTTTTTTCCCTTAGATTTTTAGTTTTTTGCTTAAAAATATTAAGCAAAATAAATGTTGCCATGTTACCAAGAAACTGGAAAGTCCTGAAAGTTTTCCCATGACTGTTAAAAAAAAAACCCCAGACACACTTCCAACAAAAAAACCTTCCTGTGTCAAACAATTTAGTATAGTTCTTTGTTAAATAACAGGATGAACAGTACTTAGAGTACTTTTACTACAGTATGTTACATTAATTGTATAATATTAACAGTAACAATAATACTTCGTTATTAATAGTAAACATTCACAATATTTTATTAGCCAGTTTAATTAATACATTTAATATCACTATTAGATTAAATCGATCTGTTTGCTGCCTAATGCTTAAATTAAGAGAACGACATTATTGTGTCTGGGAACAACGATGCTTTTGGCTCGATTTGTAAGCCTCAAGATGAGTCAGACCTATACCACAATCAATACAACCTCTGATTACATCTCATCTGTATGTTTCTGCAGTATGCAAAATAGCCAAAATGCTTTGATTGCAAACGGGTGGTTCATTTCATTTTACTCTTCTGGTATTCTTCTCAGATGCTTCTGTAGAACTTAATTTCAAATCATGCATATTACTTGAAGTTTCTGGGATTCTGTCACACTACCGCGTCATTATTGGGAAATGGTAAAGGCGTGGTAAAGGGACAACATTTTTTCTAGAGCAGTATTTTCCAAAACAATCCTATTCACTTCATGGCTCTCTAAATGCCCAGCACACCAGAACGGGGAATTCAGTGTTCTTCATGGCTTGGAATAAGCACCATTATGACTGGATCTCTGGTTGTATTTGTTGTATAACTGAAAATAGCGGATCAAAATGATCAGTGAGATCAGACTTGACATAACAACATAAGTGTGTTGGTACGAGTTACAGAGTTTTATCATGAGTTTTTTGATTAGAAATGGTTATTTTTTTGTAACAATTTTGTTTGTGTTTATTTACTTTTTAATTCATCTTTAGAATTTCATTTTATCTTAAAATCTTTTACTAAATTTTCTACTGATCTATATGTCTATATGCTGATTTACAGTAATATATGTCTGTATGTTCTTTTGCAAACTGTGAACTGCATTCCTATTCATAAGGGAGTGATATTTTAAATCACTGGAACAGGGGGGCCTAATGAAAACTGTTTCCTTTTTTGCAGGTAATTATCAGGCTCGGTCTCTGAACATTATAAGAGAACTGTTACCATGGCAACTGGCAAGCAAGGCTTTGTGAGAGCTGCAGAGCCTCAGCATTCTGTCGCTGTACAGGGAGAGAAAGAGATGCATGTTCAGGCCCCACTACCAGCCATGTATATCCAAGCGGTGTCCAGGCTACCATCCTACCCTCAGGCCCAGCCAGCTGGTGTTCAAGATGCAGCAGTCCTTCCTTTGTCCGTCCCGATGATGTATACCAACCAGGCTCTGCCCTTTCTGACTCTGCACATAGCCAGTGGGGCAGGTCTCCAGCAGCAAAGACCAGAACTTCCAGCGTCTTCTTCTAGACCCAAGTCTTTAGGGAAGCATGTGTGCACACATTGTGGAAGGGACTGCCTGAAACCTAGTGTACTGGAAAAGCACCTGCGCTGCCACACTGGAGAGAGGCCATATCCTTGTGCAACCTGTGGCATCTCCTTTAAGACACAGAGCAACCTCTACAAGCACAAGCGCACTCAAGCCCATGCTCGTCTCTCCAGCGAATCTGGGAAGGAAACCTTCAGCAGTCAGGAGAGCACTGAGAGCTCAAGAGAGAATTGCTCTAGTCCCTTACTGGAATTACAAAAGGAAGATTCAGGTGACACAAACAGGAATGATGGTGTTGTTCCAGCAGTAGCATTGAGCACTGGCGGTTCAGGTGGGGTCAAGACAGGCTCTGAGACAGAGTGGGCTTTATGCAAGGCTGCAGTGGTTGGAGTTATTGCTTCACCAGCACATGGACAACAGGTACTTTCACACACTATAACGCATAGGGTACCTCAGTTATCATCTGATGCTGCACCAATAATGGCAAAAAGCCCAAATGAAGATGGACGTGCTCCACTGACTCCAAATCGCACTCCTCTTCAGAGACAGGAGGCGCTCTTTCCTAAGCCTCAAAGCCATGACAGCACAGACTCAGGCTTCAGTGAATGCAATGAACAAACCTCAACCTGCAGTCCCGGTGCTACCATGCAGAATCCTAGCATGGAACTGGAAGAGCCTGAAATGTCTGAGAAACTCCCAGATATGTGCACTGACGATATCAAAGACAAAGTGTCACTTCAAGAGAAGCAAAAGCTAGAGAAACACATCTTGAAGCTGATTTCCGAAAACAGCGTGGTAATGGACGACAAACACCTAGTGAATGTTCGACCAAGGAAGACGGTGCTGTCGAAACAAGGCAGCATTGACCTTCCCATGCCATACACTTACAAAGACTCGTTCCATTTTGAAATAAGAAGTAGCAAACAGCACCTAGTCGGTTCACAAAGGCAAGACAGAAACGGTAGGACGATTTACAGCTCTATGCCTACACAACATTCTACAAGCTTGGAACATGCACCATTAACCCGAAGCAGTTCTTTACCATTTAGTGTGGGCATTCAGAAAAGTGACAGCACAGTTTCGCCTTATAATGTAGACAACATTTCGTTGAGCAGAAGGTGTAGTGCAGGACATATCTCTACATATAAGTCAGTAGATCAACACACACCCAGCCATCGTTCCCTGGTCAGACAAGTAGCAGTAGATGGTTTATTTGCAGTGGAAGGATCTCCAATGGAAAGAGGCAGTCTTAGTAGCCTCAGTTCTGATGGAGACTGTGCTGACTCAGCTTCGGAAACAGCTGTCAAAAGGAGTCGCCGGAAGAAGGCACAAAAGTTTGCCTATAATAAATGGTACATGTATGGTGGTGGGACATTCAAAAAGCTCTACAACATAGAGAAAGACCCTGTGTTGAAGAGCAGAAAGTCCACAATTAGCCCAGAGCAAACTGATAGCCAGGTAACCCAACGGAACAATAGCAATTTGTCTGGATCTGGATCACTGAGCTATACCTCCTGCTCAGCTGCAGGTGTGTCTCCTGTTGCTAACAAGCTCACAGCACAGACGTCCAGTCAGGTCCCGTCCTCGTATATGCTTGTACAAGACACACCAGTGAAACAAATGACTGGGCAACAATCAACCCAGCCAAGTCTAATCAAGCAAACTAATGTTCCAAATTCTGATTTGAGTACTGCAATAAAAACCACAGAAGAAAAAGTCAGAGCACCAGAAACACAACATTCAACACCGATACCTTCAGAGAGGAAAAAGCAAAAGACAGACGAACATCTTTCACCACTTGTCGAAAATACAGAGGCCCTAATAAGGATGCAGCAGTGTACAAGTCGACAGGTAAACACCAACCTAGGTCAATCATTACCATCAGAGTGTGTTGAGGTGCCCCAAAAGTCAAGTCTAACTTTACTGCAAAGAGACAATGAGTTAAGTCTTAACAGGCAAGGCAGTTTCACCAGTCTGCCTTCGTCCTCAAATCAGAGACAGCTCCTTTTTAAGAGGCACAGTTCTCCGCTTTTTATGGCCAATATGAGCGGGACATCTGCGTCTCCTTCTGCCTCCTCTAGCGTCTCCTCGATTTCTCAAGCCAAGACCAGCTTTCTTCCCAAGTACCAGCTGAAGATTCCTGTATTGACAGATGGCATGTCAGAGCCAAGTCTTGGCAAAAGTTCCTTGCTGAATCCGTCTTCACCCAGACAGAACATTAGTCTGAATCAGCAATGTGCAAAAATTTCACCGTCCACGACACAAAACCAGTCAGCTATGTTCCCTGGGCAAGAACAAAGTACTTTGTGTATAACAGCCATAACAAATGGAACGCCTGTTTCATCTGTCGTGTACAGTTGTCATGATGCTGATGCCGACACACCAACCTACACCTCTACAACATCATGCTCATTAGCATCTCCATTAGCGTTCACAGACCTGAATGTCACTGTTAGCACAATCTCAGTCTCAACAGTAAATAATGTATCTACATCAACAAAATATGTGTCATCTGTACAAGAAAACCCTATCACGTCTGTAGTGATCCCAACACAATCACCTAGAGTTATACCTACAACAGCAATTCCAAGCTCTACAGAAGGCATCCCTTTGGAGATAAGCAGCACTGAGATCGCAGGATCTCAGGACACTTTTTATGTGCAAACAGCAGACCTTCAGATAGTCATGCAACTCATTTCAGATGAGCAGCTTGCGCTGATAGAACCGCAGATTGAACTACAGGACTATAAAACCACTGGAAGTCATTGTTTCTTTAGCAAAGATCCAAAAATGGCCAACACGGACCCAAACCAAACAAGTGTTTCACAGGAGAGACATAAACAACACTCTGACCATACAAGAACAAAGCAATCTGTTCAACAGGGGAATTTAAAGTGTAGTGTGCTCAACAACATCCCAGACAACCCAGACGTAACACTTATGTCCTTTGGATCAACAGTTACAGAACACCAGGCAAAGAGTACAAATAGCACTCAAGATATTTGTGCAACAAATACTGTTGTTAAAGGGGTTATTTCAAGGTCACCATCTAAGTCAGAGCATAATGTATCAACTTTATTGGATTGCAAGACACTGGGACAACAGTGTAAATCGTTAAATTCAACACCCGAGAACAAAACTATGCCGAAAAACTCAGAGACTGCAGGGTGTGGTATTAGTGCTAGATCATATAGATCACATAAACAAAAGCCTAGTGAGAAATTAAGCAAAGATTCAGGAGATAAATCCACTCCAAAAAATGAATCACAGGTAAGCACATTTTCTGCACATGACCAGATCATGGGAAACTATTCAACATCCATAATATGCAGTGTTCAGAATAAATGTCAAGACACTACAAAAAGCCATGGGACAAGTGATACAGCTGTGGCTTCTAACAAAATTGCAATAATGTCCCCTGATGGCAAAATAAAAGTTGCATCTTTTCCAGAAATAACTGCAAGAAGCCCAAACCACAAGCCTGGACAAATGACTGTTCAACAGCACAAATCATTTGAAGAAATACAGGCAGCTGAAACAAACACATCACGCATCTCTGTGGCATCTTCAGGTCAGGCTCAAGCACTGACCCCCATTTCAGCTTTATACCAAAAAGAACTGATAAATCAAAAATCATATCAGTCAACAGGTACCTCCTCAGCCATGGAAAGACCAATCAGCTCACGGAGTGTATTAGCGTGCCGTGTATGTCCACAACACCCTTTAAACCAAACAGGCGGCTGCAGTGGAGACAGGTCAAAGTATGAAGAAAATGAAACCACAACTTCAGGTCAATCCGAACAACATTTAGCCCTGCATGACTTGGGTAAAAATCAGGAAGTTAAGGAAACCATATCCAGGACTGCTCGTATAACCAATGCTCAATCTGAGTCACAGAGACCATTGTCCACCTGTCTTAATGAGGAAAATCTAAAATGTGCACTGGATCCTTGCCGAATGCTTCAGGTCAATCAAGATACAATAACAGGTGAGTTTAAAGACTCATTCAGCCTGTCTGTTAAGAATGTCCAAAAATACCCGTACATTTTCAGAAAAGTATTTTTTTGTATGTGGAGACTTTCATAATTAGGTATCCAATGGTTCCCTAATCCAATTACCGAGAAATTTATTAATTTACAGCCATTTATGTTGACGGATCAAATCAAGCTCATGTTATTTAAAATAATTATACAGTAGTACTTTTCGAATTCCTTTGAGTATTAAGTACTCCAGAGCTACTGTACTATGAAGCAGCTAGGGTTTCAGCAAATGTGGATGCCTCCTTAACGTTCGGACATAACATACAGATTTCTACATTCTAGAACAATAACTAGGAAATATCACATATGTTATTAGGTAATTAATTAACAACAAAAACACTCAGTTGTTATTTTAAGACATGAAGGTCAGCGTTTCTGGAATAGTTCTTACAAGAACAATATTGCCAGGTGCATTTGCAAAAACCCATCAAGCACCGTGATGAAACAGGCTCTCATAAAGATCATCTCAGGAAAGCAAGACCAAAACTTACCCCTGCTGCAGAGGAGAAGTCCATTTAGAGTTCCCAGCCTCAAAAATCACCAATTAACAGTACTTTACAGTACTTAGAGCATGGATTTTAGGATTGTAGGATTATGAAGGCTTTATGGAAGCATATGTAGCAGACATATCTCATTATCAACTGTTCAAAGGAAATTATTTCATATTTTGGATCAATTTAGCATGTAAATAAATAAAAATCATGGAATCATGGAAGTGGTGTGAAAAACTATTTGCCCCCTTCCTGATTTCTTATTCTTTTGCATGTTTGTCACACTTAAATGTTTCTGCTCATCAAAAACCGTTAACTATTAGTCAAAGATAACATAATTGAACACAAAATGCAGTTTTTAAATGAGGAGTTTTATTATTTAGGGAGAAAAAAAATCCAAACCTACATGGCCCTGTGTGAAAAAGTAATTGCCCCCTGAACCTAATAACTGGTTGGGCCACCCTTAGCAGCAATAACTGCAATCAAGCGTTTGCGATAACTTGCAACGAGTCTTTTACAGCGCTCTGGAGGAATTTTGGCCCACTCATCTTTGCAGAATTGTTGTAATTCAGCTTTATTTGAGGGTTTTCTAGCATGAACCGCCTTTTTAAGGTCATGCCACAACATCTCAATAGGATTCAGGTCAGGACTTTGACTAGGCCACTCCAAAGTCTTCATTTTGTTTTTCTTCAGCTATTCAGAGGTGGATTTGCTGGTGTGTTTTGGGTCATTGTCCTGCTGCAGCACCCAAGATCGCTTCCGTGTGTGTCTGGGTGTGTGTGTGTGTGTGATTGTGTGTGTGATTGTGTGTGTGTGTTCGTATTCACAGGCAGACCATACGTTAAAAGTAAGTTATGTTAACCATAAATTACACCATGAGTAAAATGTATGTTAACCATAACATAAGTTGAAAGATAATATGGCCCACTAAAGACATACAAGCCAGACCAATCCTATGACAGAGGCTTATCTCTGTCCCCATTTGTCTAAAAAGCAGGACACACTGCTGGATGTATTATCAACTAATACTTATCAGAATGCAAAGTAATGCAATGCAACAACGATAAATATTGCAGAGGGAAGGTAGATTAAAAATGCTCCATATTCATGGGTGCATATGGTCATGGTAGTGCTTGCAACAGATGCAACATGTTGTTAGCTTCTTCTCTTGTCTGAAAAATACGGAGCTCGTAAAGTGCCAAAAGGTATGTTCAAATGCAGCAATAAAGGTTTTCATGTTCCGAATGTACTTTACTTTACTTTGTAAATTAACAAAGTGTCAGTGTAAATACAAATAACCCAGCTGTTTTCATGCAAAAGCCTAGCGTGATTTTAAATCTCTGCAGATAAAAATCTTTTTAATACAATACAATAACTTGTGCACACATGAGCAATAACTTGTGTGCACAAGTGGTTACAGAGATAGGCATCTGTTATAAGATGGCCTCCATTATTGTCTGGCCTGTATTATAGAAGTTATGAGTTTTATTTTCTGTTTTTTAATGTCTTTAATAGTAAATCTAAATTTAAGTGAACACAGTGATAACTTTTTCTACAGCTTAAAAAAAATCTATTAAATACAAGTTGATGTTCAAGTCAAGCCAGGACTTTTGCTTGTGCAGAAAAACAGAACTTATCCCAGCATTCCACTAGTGCTTGGATACCATCAAGGTAGAAAGCTTTCTCAGTACGCCAGAGCCACGACCAAACTGCTTCACATTTGAAAAGCTGGCCTCCCAGGAACTCCTTTAATGGAGTTTAATTTTAATTCCAAACATGTGGAAATGCCATGGTGCGAGGTCAGGACTGTTTGACAGATGTGGCAATAAATCTCAGCTGAGTTCCTGTAATATACAAGTGGTGGTGTTAAATGATTGTGTGTACAGTTCCCTCAGACAGATGCATCTCTTCTGCAAGTTGATGAAAATGTATGCATCGATTTTCAAGGCATTCCAGGCATTCCACTCTCTGAATGATTATAGGAATGACTGGGCCGTCTTGTGTGTGCAAAAAGCCACTCTCAAACTAATAATGAGTAACAGGTATGTGTATTAGCAGAAACTGTAAAAAGACAAACCTGATATGTAACTGTATATCTCCACAAGATGGAGACAACTGACAATTATTTAATGCACACCGTCTCACACTGTGCTCCACCAAAGAACTGAACTTTCCACCACAGCTGACCTTCATGTCTTAGAATAACAATTGACTGACTCAGGCTATTTTATAGAAAAATGGATGTGGAGACATTTACTACCATTTTATCTCATAAGACTATTCAGTAACGCTGAGTGAACATCTACAGTACTGTACAGGTCCTTCTCAAAAAATTAGCATATTGTGATAAAGTTCATTATTTTCTGTAATGTACTGATAAACATTAGACTTTCATATATTTTAGATTCATTACACACAAACTGAAGTAGTTCAAGCCTTTTATTGTTTTAATATTGATGATTGTGGCATACAGCTCATGAAAAGCCCAAAATCCCTATCTCAAAAAATTAGCATATCATGAAAAGGTTCTCTAAACGAGCTATTAACCTAATCATCTGAATCAACTAATTAACTCTAAACACCTGCAAAAGATTCCTGAGGCTTTTAAAAACTCCCAGCCTGGTTCATTACTCAAAACCGCAATCATGGGTAAGACTGCCGACCTGACTGCTGTCCAGAAGGCCATCATTGACACCCTCAAGCACCCTCAAGTCTAATGTTTATCAGTACATTACAGAAAATAATGAACTTTATCACAATATGCTAATTTTTTGAGAAGGACCTGTATATCACTCTGGATTGGTTTTAAGTGCATTAGAATATGTAAGGAATACAACACTTGGCAAAAATGTTCAGTTTTCTGAGTTATCCACAGTTTTTGTTTTAACGTAATGACAAATTATATTGTAAATGACACTGTACTTTATGCAGGGACTAAAATAATTGTGTAGCATTTGTCATTCAATGCATAATGTTCATTATTTTCCAACAGTTTCATTTAAAAAAAAAATTAAGAATGGTCAGTTATTTAGTTTTAACCCTTTATGCTTGCAGAATGTTTGAGAAACAAGTTCCTGTTGTGTCTTAAATCATTGCAGCTATAGTCATCCCCTGACCAGCCACTCTTTTCTCTCAAAAAGACAAAGCTATTTAAATTGTCAGGTTACTAATAAACTTTATCCTCCTTTGAAATATTAATTATTGACAGTTTTTCTTTAATAGGTTGCTGTGAATAAGCTGTAACTACAGGAACAATAAAACATCAAAACAATAGTATCAGTATAAAGCTTAGACTTATACTGATACTGATCCCCCCCCCACCCCCCCCCCACACACACAGTAAGTTAGAAGCAATGCAGAACTATTTCTTTGGCACAATAAATCTTACAGACTTTCTAATATCACCTTATTTGTTTATTTATTATAATACAATCGAGTTAATTTCAAGTCAAACATTTTAATAAATCCTACTTTCACCACTATTATTTACAGTTCAATAAAAATTGGTATTGGTATCGTCAATATAATTGGTAATTATTTTTGGAAGATTTCAATGTATGTTTCAAACCAGACTGTGTTAAGTTTATTTAAACTGAGAAGGTCAGGTTGATTGTTTTCTCTCTCTTCCTTTGGAGTCTATATATACAGTATATATTTTAATATAGTACTTTACCTTCTTGCCCTCTTCCTAATCGTTCACAGTCATTTAATAGCAGAATCCTGTTTAAGAAAAAAACATTGAATCCTTTTAAGTCCTAACAGTGTTGACTTGCCTTGTAGCAGTTCCAAGGAGATTCCCTTTCAATGGGTCACAGGTCATGTGAATTAGTCACAGTAACAAAAATAAGAAAGGTCAAAGAATGATCAGAAGGGCTAAGAATAAACAAAACCTCTCCTTTTCCCCTTGATAAGTCTGATTAGAAAAGTATTCTTCACTCTGATGAGTCTTTCTCTTTTTTCCTTTTTGGTTGGCGTTACTCTAAATCCGTGGGGAGAAGTTTTGACTTCCGCACCAAACTCCTCCACTGTCTTTTCAACTAACCAACTCCTTTAAGTGAGGTTGATAGATTAGATCTTATCAGGGAGAGGACAGAGGATCCAGCATGGAGGTCCCTACTGAGCAAAAGCCTAGGGGTTGGGAGGTTTTATTAATTGCAGATCTCCATTACAAATGACCGTCTTGACCTGAGCTTCCACTTAGAGCACAGAGACACGTGCAAGAGTTCAGCCACATCAACCATGACCTGACTGATCAGGGTTGACCATTATTTTTAGTATCTGCACGTTTGAATTCTGGAATCTGATTGGTCAGCAAGGCACAGCTTTAATGGTAAATGAAACCATGGCTCTAGATTAAAACCATGCACAGGTCTCAGAGCTCCCCCAAAGTGTGTTATGCTCCAGCTGAAAAACTGTTCCCTGCACATAATGCATTTGTTTATACAACAACTTCCCTCTTTTTCATTCTTCCTCCAAATATGCGCTTTCAGTGTAAATGTGCTACTGAAGCATGTCCCACGAAAGAGCAGCAGAGCTGAGCAACAAGCCGGGGGAGCTTTTCCCTTATATGAGGTCACATTGGAGGGACAATCTAACTAGTTTGTGTTTAAGCCCTGGCCAGTACAAAAATGGAGACAATTTGAAAATATCCTGGATTCAGGGTCGTGGGGGTCTGAAGCCAATCCCAGGGGCAGGGTACCAATCCATCACCCGACACACACACACACACACACACACACACACACACACACACACTACGGGCAATTTGAGAACGGCAATTAATCTGCAGGTCTTTTGGAATGTGGGAGGAAACCGGAGTACCCAGAGGAAACCCACCAAGTATGGGGAGAACATGCAAACTCCATGCACACAGAGATGGAAATCGAGTCTGGCTGGGAATCGAACCCGGACCTGGAAGTGCAAGGCGACATTGCTAACCACTACACCCCTGTGCCACCCCCTTATAGAAAGCTGCATAATATAAACTGTTGAGTCATTGGTCAGGTCTCTCATTATTATACAATGCTTTTTCATATTTTCTGTGTGTATAGGTGTTTGAGTCCTCTTTAAGGTAACATTACGACATCAAATGTGTATACGTCTCTATTAGTAATAAAAATTTTTTTGACGGTTACCAGGCTGCTCCGGTTGTGTATTACAATTTTCTCTTGGATAGAGGAGGTGTTAAAAACAAGACACTTACATCTCGACATGTCTTGGCTCTAGCTACGTGAAAGCGGTTAAGTTTGTGGAATTCAAGCTTTGAAGGTTACACACCAATACCTCAGGGGACTGCCGAGGCAAGCCGAGGCCAAACTTTGGCAACAAATCTCTGCAAGCTATGGAAGGCTTTTTCAGAGATTTGTAACAACTGGAATTAATTTATTCTCCCCTTAGGGCCTCCGGTGAGCTGTTCTCCTCAAAGCTTAAAGCTCCAAAGGGAAGCTGGTGCTGAGAAACAGCAGTGGATCCCCTTGGAACCTAAGAACAGAGGAGGAGATGGACCAGAGTGGCTGGGAACATGGAAAACACAGGGCGTGTGGACAAAACAGGAGGAGTATGCTCTGGAAAATAAAGGAGCGGTAAGTCAAAGGAGTGAGGAGCTCATTAAGCGTTTGCCAACTTCCCAACAAAAGCTACACCCATTACATTTCTAGCTTAGTCAGATTATTAAAATGATCTGAGTGTAGTTCATGCCTCCAAGGCTGCCAATTTTTTCTTGAGTAAAGGTGTTTTTATCTGCCTTTTCTGCCATGCTTCTTATTAAAGGTAATATCACAGGAGAAGGAGCTACTTAAGTTGTAACCAATAGATGTCTTCATGAAGAATTGTACAAAGAGTAAAATGTATAGTTAGAATTACCCAGGTCTGTTTCTTTTCCCCTCCTTCTAGGCATGATGTGTGCATTTATTTCTGTCAACACTGCAATTCTATTTAATATTTCCTATTATGAGATCACTACTTAATAAATTTAGCATTAAGACTATTTTATATTTACGTTTGATGTTTGTTTTACTTGCCATCCTGGTAGAAAGAAGGCTAACACTTGCTAGCAAAGTAGTTGAACTATTAGCATAATGTTTGCTAGTCTGCGTTTATGGCCACTGTATTTCAATGGTAGCTGGCCAGTTTTTTAAAGGTGTAAATATGGGTCAAGGTGTGTAACGGTGCTCCTCTCTTTAGAATATTTACTCCTTTAAGTAAATAACATCATATTCCAATATTTGCAGACATTCTTCAGCCTGTCTTTTGTATTCATACAGGAGGCCAATTACACTGACAGCTGTAACCTTTCCACATCCCAACACGTGTCTAATATCACCAGAACTCCACCCGAGCTTGTTTCCATCAGCACTACACTTTCAGTCTGTGAAAAATCCAGCCCATCGCATGAAAGAAAGTGTCTCACCAACAAAGCTCATGTTACGGAAAACAGTCCCAATGCGGCACCAAAACAAACAGATCAAAATCACCCAAAGGTGAAGAAGCAGGATTCTCTTGGACATTGCGAAAGGTTTACGTCATTATCCAGAGGACCAGGTGACATAAGGCATCTCTTGGCTCATCCTTCTTTGTTGAATGACATTCAGAAGGAGATTCAAAAAGAGACACAAACCAAAAACTCTGCAAGGCAACTGACTCATTCAACAATCTTACAAGCGCAAAGGCCATCGACAGAGCAAGAAACAGATGGACCCATCATGCTGAACGAACTCTACATGACATCACCTTGCCACACAGAACACTGTCAGATAATAAAAACCACACCAGTGTACACCCTTCCTTCATGCTCAAACCAGACTAACAGCTCTTACAAACATCCACATCCAACTAGCACATCCAGTATACACAGTAATGCGACAGAAAATAATACTTTACCTAGCTACATGGAGGAGGAGGAGGAGGAGGAGGAGGAGAGGTCCAGCAGCGATGATGAAGGAAAGCTAGTTATTGAACTTGAATAATACCAAATGCTAATGACACTATTGTGGCAAAACCTATTACAAAACATATTAAATTGCTATGGACATAACAGGAAAACCCAAAACACAACAACTCACATAACTCATTAACTCAAAATGGAATGGAACGGTCCTTATTGTTCGTCACATGCTTGTTACCGATTGGCTATACTAAATCTGTTTGAAAGAATGCAGAGGACAATTAGCTGGAGGATGTTTTAAGTAATAGTAGAACCTCTTGTGAAGTTACTATAGGTGAAGTTACTACAGGTGACACAGTGGTGATGGTGACTCCATACTGAGTTCATGCTATAGTCTGTACAGAGTTTTAATGTTCTCCTTACATCTGCATGCATTTACTCTTGTGTTTTCTGGTTTCCTTTCCACCTCCAACAAACAAATGTGCAAACTATGCTAAATTGTCCCTAGGTTTGAATGTCAAGGGATAGACATCCTACCTGAGATATATTCCCACCATGGACCCATTTACACATCCAGTTTTGGCCATGCCCACTTTGTATTTGGATCCTAAATTTGTATTTGATTTAGGATCCAAATACAAATATGAAGATTTAGAGCATTTAACACATCTAGATAAAGGTAAAGACAGTGCTAATACATTACAACATTAACAGACATGCAGTTCCTTTTTTTTTTCTTCTTTCTTTGACCCTATCTCACTCATGAAACCTCTGGCTACATTTTTATCCAGGCCAACACCAAACATTAAAATGTTGAACAAACAAAAAGGAATGCACTTACTCCTGATACATGAGAAAACAGGTCTTGAATGCATGAATCTGCATTCCCACAGTCTCTGGAGTTCCACAGGGATCGATCATAAGCCCAGCAAGAATTTTTGGTAAAAGAAGATTTAACAGACAAGAGATTTAGCTTTTAGATTGCCATAATGCCTCTAAACACAAAAAGTCATCATTACCATCTTTTCCCATCTGTCTGCTTTGTTTATCAGCCTGCTGTTGAAAGTCATTTAACTTAAGCAAATGTTTGAATAATACTGTGGATCCAAACTTACCCAGTCATTTAACTAATAAAATGACAAAATGTTGAATGACCTATTCGGATATGATTTTAATTAAAATGCTATTCTCACACCATATTAGATTTGGAAAAAAAACATTTTGTACTTGAATATATATGTACTTTTACATATGAAAATTGGCTAATGCTTTGGGAGACCAGATAGAGCTTCATCCTTCATTTACCTTTCAAACGGACCTCAGTAGAGTGGTGCTTTTCCTTTTTAGAAAGCGATATTCATCATCACCTATATTTAAACAGGGGCAATGAGATAAAAGCAATGGGGAAGTATCTTCACTGTCATCTTGTCTACTGCAAATAGAGTTACTTAAATTACTTGCCTAAAGGAAGGGAAAGGGGGGGGGAAGGTAAGGAATGTAAAAAAAAAACATACAGAAAATATCAGTCCACTATATGATCGAAAATATGTGGATACCTGATCATAATGATCATATGTAGTTTTTAAGATAACTTTAAATTAAGGCTTCAATGTACGATTAATTTGTTTAAGCAAAGCACCTTCCACTTTCTATATTTGGCATATTCCAATTCATAGAATTAAGCAGTTTAACATAACATAAATTAAGTTAACATAAATGGGAAGCGAAATGTATGGGCTATTGCTGATCCATTCCCCTCCAAAGAACAGGAGACGCATTGGGAGAAACCTCATTATCTTGTTTAAGCCCTTCCACTTCAAAAATGGTCAAAAAAAGCAGGGATTGTTTTTTCATTACATTTACACACACACGGGAGACTATCTGAATGTCTAAAAATGACGTCAGAATGTAAATTGGTCCATTTTAATAGTTCTTTGATTTGTAAACCAGTGCAGCACAATTCTTCACATCTAGTATGAGTCCAGATGTAGCCCAGATAGTATACATTTGGGACTAAGCATTTTTATTTATCCAAAGAAACTCAGAGGAGCCTCTTTCCTAAGGGCATATGAGTGCGACAGACACACAACTTGACTGAATTTTCAGTCTCATTTGAAAACTCTTTTTAAAAAATATATATATACTAATGCTTAAGTTTGAAAGAGTTTTATGTGAAAATGATTCCTCATGCTCTCAGAATCACTCATCACTCTCTCACAGTTTGACTCCTGAAAAATGACCGTGCCATGAACTTAAAAAACTCCATAGATGTAATAACCTGATCATTCAGTACATCAGGTTATCAGCTGACTTATCAGCACACAACATTGAACTGAAGCACCAGATTATAACACTGCCTTCAGAGGCTTGTACTGCGGCCGCTATGCATGATGGGAGCAACGCTTCATGTGCTTTTCTTCTTAGCCTAATACATCCATCACTCTGGAAAGGTTCAATCTGGACTCATCAGACCACATGACCTTTTGACATTGCTCCAATGTCTGAATTTTACAGGTCATATACTGTATGTGCTCATTATCAAATTTAAAGTGCTTTTGTTTTTTTCACACTAACAAGTGTTTTTCTTATGGCCACATAGCTCCCACAAAATTTACGGTTCAGCACAATCTTTCCAAGTTTTGATAATGTGTTCCATTAACCCAGTTCCAACCACTTCAATTTTCCTTAGTTATTTTCTTAACTCAATAATTTGACCCTTCTGAAATTTAATTTTTGGCCAGGCAGTGTATTCAGATTTGGTACCAGTCACTGTGTTTTGCAATGGGTTCCATCTCATATTTTATTATTTTACTCTTACAACACACTTCCTAATCGCAATTGATCAATTCTTTAACAGACCATGTATCTGTAGTTGCTCAGGACTGGTAGTGAAATGTGAATAAAGTCTATTAATATTCTGCTAAAAGGTCTGTACACAAATCATAAATTGGAACTATACTTGTTAATTTACAAACTGTGTGGTTTGTACCGTTCACATGGAAACATACAGTAGAAAACCTCCCACATTTCCACATCTGCAGTATGACTGTTGCATGCAGTATGCATTTTTTAGCCATTTATGTTTGTGATTTGGTAGTACAAAGAGAACCCAAGAAAAAAAAAAATGAACTGAACTCTATTATACAGGCATTTGTTTTTATCCCATCTGCATAGAGTTCTCTGAAGTCAAAGAAAATAATTTGTTAAGAAACAGGGTCCTGTTCTGAATCTAAAATTTAATTTGTACTTGATAAAGTAAATCACTTTTTGTCCAAACCAGATGTTTTTAATGCAAAAGCTTTTTTTCTAATCCCAGACAAAGATACTATTTACATTACACAAGACCTTCACTGCCAAACAATGCCAAACAATTCAGGCTAGATTGTGTAACAGAAAAGCTGAAAACAAAACTACATACAGTACTCACCAAACAACCATAACATTAAATGTATTAACATTAAAACCACATAGGTTTTGGGCTCCCCTTGTCCCCTTGGGGCATGGCGCTTAAGGGCTGGCACCAGGACATTGGTACTGTAGCAGATCCTTTTGGAGCTGTGGCTCGCGACGTTGGGACACTGTTGACTTGTTCACCTGTTGTCTGGTGTATCCCATGAGTGCTTGATTGGGTTGGGATCTGGGGGTTTAGGAGGTCGGGTCAGCAGGCTTGGGCATTTTGTTCTTGCGCCTTTCTATCCTAACCATTTACTTTTTCAGTGATTTGTGTTGCATTGGCTTTTTTGTAGGATTGGACTGGACAGGTAGCCTTTGGTCCTTGTGGGCATAAGTAAGTGTTGACTACTCAAGGTCCTGTCACCAGTTTACTGTTGGAAAGTTGGCGATCAGTGTTGTGTCAGTTCAACTGGCAGTGGTGTTGATGTAATGGTACACAGAAAAAAAACCCCAGACATTTATGCAAGTGATGTTTGGCTGGCATGGACTGAAGGTCCACAGCACTTTCTCCTATGATAAAACCTTTCTAACTTAATAAGTGTGGTTTATTTTAAAATGTCTCAACCCTCATTCACAGGGCACAGGTGTAGTATATGCAGTGGATGGTTCAGCCTAGGTCACTCCACTTAGTTTTATGTAGCGAGTACACCCACAGACGGTTGAAGTTCGTGTGTACTGATTAAAGTGAGAAGTCTATGACCGAACTCTGCTGTGCGTGCGTTATTACTAATGAGACAAACAAAGTACACAACATGGTGTCAGAGTTGAGATTACCCACTTATTAACACCGCGCTCCACAAGCAGCGACTGAACATCACCGCTGCGCGAGTAAAAAAAAAAATAGCAGAACGAGCCAGCACGCTAACGCGAGGTCAAAATGGAAATGCTTCACCCGCCTCCGCCGTTACCTTTGACGGGCAACTTGGCCGAAAATTGGCGTAAGTGGGAACAAAGATTTAATCTGTACCTTACAGCCTCTGCGCTAGTGGATAAACCTGAATCGAGACAGATTGCTGTGCTTCTGCATTGCATAGGAGAGGACGCGCTAGACATTTATAACTCGCTCGTGATTGAATACCAGGATCCACAGCATAAAAAATTATCGGAGGTCCTCACTGCACCACTTAGGCTGTTGCTAAGGAAAGATATAGACTGGCAATGGCATCCTGAACAGCAGGCAGCTCTAGAACAGGTGAAAACAGCCATAACAACAGCACCTGTTCTCAGACATTTTGATCCAAAAGGGCCCATAGAGGTGCAGGCGGATGCCTCAAAAGATGGCTTGGGAGCCACTTTGATGCAGAAACAACAGCCAGTAGCATATGCTTCAAGAGCCCTATCTGCCGCTAAAAAGAACTATGCTCAAATAGAAAAAGAACTGCTGGCTATAGTGTTTGCTCTGAGGAAATTTCACCAGTATGTTTACGGTGTTCCCATCAGAGTTCAGTCGGATCATAAACCGCTTGAGGCAATATTCTCCAAACCCATTGGGGCAGCGCCAGCACGTCTTCAAGGAATGCTGCTGCAGTTACAAAGGTATGACATTCACATCGTCTTTACTCCAGGCAGACAAATGTTAATCGCAGACACGCTGTCCAGAGCGTATATTCCATCTGATGGAGCAGAGAATCTCGAGCTAAGTGAAGAGAAAGTAATCTATGCAGCGAATAGGGAATCACTCCGTGGTAACATCATTCACATGATCCAACACGCCACACAGTCAGACCCTGAGCTTGACCGGATACGACAGTTACATGAGCAGGGATGGCCAGACAGAAAGAAGAAGGTCCCGTTAGCTGTTCAAGCTTACTGGCCGATTAGACACACAATCAGCGTAGATGACGGGCTACTCATGAAAGATGATCGCATCATAATCTCTCAAGCGTTGCGACCTGAAGTACTGAATCGGCTTCATGTGGCACACCAGGGTATACAGCGCTCTCTAGCACATGCCAGGTCATGCTTCTAATGGCCAGGACTCACCAAAGCTATACATCAGATGGTGGAGTCTTGTAGTTCCTGTCAACAGAGTCTTCCTGAAAATCAAAAGGAGCCAATTATCTCACATCCGGTTCCAGAGGGACCATGGCAGAAGATAGCTGCTGACATTTTTGACTTTCAGGGACGAGCATTTCTACTGATAGTCGATTATTTTTCTAAATATCCAGAAGTCCTACAGCTGTCAGACAAGACATCAGGCTCACTTATAGCGCAGTTCAAAGCAGTGTTTGCAAGACACGGTGTGCCTGAGACCCTGATCGCAGATCATGTACCCTTTGCCAGCGCTGAGATGGCTCAATTCGCTCGTGATTGGGGTTTCACCATCACTCACTCTAGCCCGAACTACGCGCAGTTCAACGGTATGGCTGAGCGAACCATAAAAACTGTCAAGACTATGCTGAAAGCAGCTGCTCAGTCTGGCACTGACACTCACCTAGCCTTATTGACTCTTCGTAACACTCCTGTCACTGGTCTTAAGTACTCTCCGGCCCAGATCCTCATGGGTAGAGTTCTACGTTCCACTTTGCCGACAAGCAAAGCTGTTCTACGGCCTTCCACACCTAAGTTCATTCAGGCAGCACTGCAGCATCGCCAGTCACGGCAAAAGAGTAGGTATGATAGAACAGCAGCCCCACTTCCAGCCCTTAGGAGAGAACAGAGAATATATATGAGAATCAAAAATACATGGAAACCAGCTACAGTCGTCAGAATCAGAGATGAGCCCCGGTCATATGATGTAATTACTGTACATCATCAGGCACAATCTATCGCCGAAACAGGCGCCACCTCAGACCTGACAGGTCGGTCATACATGATACACAATCCAGTTCTGCCATGTACAGTGGCGATGACCGGTGTGACAATACCATTCCTGAGCCGCACCAATATGTGGAAGAATGTACTGTCCCCGGTTCTTGATGCACAAGAGCTGAACGTACCATCAGACAACCGGCATGGTTAAAGGACTATGTTCTTACTTAAGCGTGTTTGACTGGTGTTTATGTTCCTTGTTCATAACTAATGATTACATATATCCTGCAAGTGTTTATAGCATACTTACAGTCTTTTCTTCAAATTTGATTAGTGTCTATCATTTATAACTTAAGAAGGGGGATGTAGTATATGCAGTGGATGGTTGAGCCTAGGCCACCCCACTTAGTTTTATGTAGCGGGTACGCCCACAGACGTACTGCGCATGCACCACCTGTTCAGGTTGAAGTTCGTGTGTACTGATTAAACTGAGAAGTCTATGACCGAACTCTGCTGTGCGTGCGTTATTACTAATGAGACAAACAAAGTACACAACAACAGGGGCTTTGCTGAATGGTTTGGTGAGGATAAAAATAATGCAAGCCGTATGAGTGGTGCAGCAGAAAAGATTTGCCATGTCCTTGAAAGACCATAAGTTCAAATTCCAATGGTGTCACAGCAGTTTGTTGTGTAGAGTACAGGAGAGCAAACCTAGCTCTGCTGTCTGGGTGAAAGGGAAAGGGATAGATAAGATTCCTCGGAGTGTGTCTGCACTCTTATAAAGAATGAGTGGATGTTTGAACAGGTATAGGGATGTGACATATTATGGAGGAAGCATGATTAACATTGCCTGGTGGAATTTTAAATAACAAATTAGGGAGAAAACAGGCTAAAAAAAGCTTTCAGAAGAATGTTGTTCATAGATTGACAGATGTGTATAATCTATGCCAATGTGCTAAGAGGTGCATTAGCAGACACTGCATATTAAATTTATGTTACTTTAGATTAAGGAATTCTGGACCACAGTGTCTGCTCCTCAAACAGCAAATCATTAATAATAATAATATAAGCAATAGCATTCATTCATTCATCTTCTATACCGCTTTATCCTGTATTAGGGTCGCGGGGACCTGGAGCCTATCCCAGGAGACTCAGTGCACGAGGCAGGGTACACCCTGGACAGCGTGCCAATCCATCGCAGAGCACACACACACACACACACACTCATTCACACACTATGGTCAACTTGGGAACGCCAATTAGCCTAACCTGCATGTCTTTGGACTGTGGGAGGAAACCGGAGTACCCGGAGGAAACCCACCAAGCACGGGGAGAACATGCAAACTCCATGCACACAGAGACGGGAATCGAGCCTGGCCGGGGAATCGAACCCGGACCCTGGAGGTGCAAGGCGACAGTGCTAACCACTACACCACCGCGCCGCCTAGCAATAAATAATAATACTAATAATACTAATAATACTAATAATAGTGTGTGGCCAAAGTTTGTCCTATATGTCCAGCAAACTGATTTTTAAATATGTGCTGAAGTGTACAAATGAACACTGCATTCTTTGACCCCATAATAAGGTTTCAGACATTGTTTTATGACTTGTCTTTCCTCATGTCAAAAATAAACAGAACGTACGAGCAAGAGCCAAACACTACAACTCTCTTCATGCTCCTCATGCTCCTGCTGCCAACAGAGAGCTTAGGGATGCAGTTTTTTTGTAAGTTCAAAGACAAGTTCAAAAAATATGCCAATAAAGCAGTTAATGCATGGTACTGTTGTTCTTTCATTATTGCAATCAGATTAATGTTATGTAAATACAGGTAGGTGGTAATATACTGTAAATAACACCTGTATATTTGCAGTCAGAAGAGGTTATGCTGTTGTATGTTTTTCATTAGGATCTGAGGTCTATAAATATTTTTTTAAATACACTTTTTTTTACAGAATAACAAAAAAACTGAAATACAGGACAAATCTAGAAAAAAAGACACTTTGCTAAATGTTGTAGCTGTAGTACATATCTACACTATATTTCACTATTTTTACAGTTGTCTATGAATATTTAGAAATTACACATAATTATTTTGGGATAAATACAACAGTTAAAAATATATTTTATACTTAACCAGTTTTCCAGTAGATGCTTTGCTTACTCTCAGCATCATCCCCTCGATCTTCATTAGGATCTTCACTTGCTACAATAATATTGCTGTAAATAATATTTTGTATAGTATTTTATTCTCTTAGTGCAAAGAAGCAGATCTGATGGGTTCATGGACACAATGTGTTTTGATGAAGTTGTACAGTATGTTTGGATGCCTGTAGATCACTCAGGTTTGTTGATGGTGAACTGATTGCTTTGCTTCCGAAACAGGCCTAATGTCTACTGTATGTTTCCTTTAATCCTCCCAGAGTCCCTGCCTGCACTCTGCACAAACTAAAAACTGACAATCAGAGTTATATGTTTGGACTGCAAACAAATCCAACAGTTTTGATACAGTGGCTCATTACTGCAATTACTATGATAGTATTGGTAGGGCAGTGGGCAGTGGACCAGGCTCAGAAGGTATTGTGACAGTACTGATTGGAAGATCAGTGGTTCAGACCAATTGCCATTGTTAGGCCCTTGAACATACAGTATCTGCTTCATAAAATGGAATAAATGGAAATACTAGTCTTTAAGGGATTTACCAGACCATCTATCAAGATTCAAGATTCAAGATTCAAAGAACTTTATTAATCCCAAAGGGAAATTGCTTAATCACCTCGATAGTTCCACCAGTTGCAGAAGAATATGGAGCAAAATATCTTGTTAAATAAACAAACAAATTATAATCTGTTAATAGCAAGTAGTATTTGTGGAATTGTTGAGGTTGCAATCAAGCTGTACCCACCGCAGCTGTGACCGCATCACAGCTGTGATCAAGTTTGTTATTACTTACAGATATTAAAATTACATGCAAAATTTCCATTGAAATAAAATATGTTAGGTATAGTAGTAGCTATATATAGTCAATAATGGTAAAAAATAGACTTAATTGAATTTACAAACAATGTATGTACGTAAGTAAACTTTAAATATCAATAAATAAAAGCTACACAAGGCCAAAATATTTTAAGTGTATTATAAGCAAAAAAAATAATTTTTTTAAAGCACTCCCTCCTAACCACTGAATATATATATATATATATATATATATATATATATATATATATATATATATATATATATATATATATATCAGCATACCAACCAAGGTCAAAAGTTACAAAAATACTAAAGCTAAGCATAATTAATTCCACACCAAACATCCAGCAAATGTAATATAATCATGCTTATGGCTTCCACTGTCAGTCAAGCAGCATTTGTTTTAGTTTTTTCCCGAGCTGTGGTTACTAACAGACAGACGCATGGGATTATCTCAGGCAGTCTGCTGCTACTAACATGACTGTCAAGACGAGATCCCTGCTGTCCGCTACCGTATGACCCAGCAGGAGACTATCTGGGGTGGGGGAAAGGGTGCATTCCAGAGGCGTGGACAGGAAGAACACAGCTCAGAGAATTATATAGTCCAAACCACTCCGAGCTAACCATCAGCCGCCTATCCAAACCACACAGCTAGGTGAATAGGTCTTGAGGATCTTGTGTTAGCAGAGGGATTGTTTGAGAGGTTTTGCCTGTTAGCTCCTTTTTGTCTCATTTACACTAATAAGCTGTAAAAATTCCAAATTAAATCATTATAACAGTGCTGATAAGGCTTGGTAATTATACATTTTTGAAACTATAAAAATATAACTTATTGTTATTATTATTATTATTATTATTATTATTATTATTAGTAGTAGTAGTAGTAGTAGTAGTAGTAGTAGTAGTAACAGTAATTGTGGTGGCGGTAGCTTAGGTGAATGAAATTTAGATTTTCAGGAATGTAATTAAATTCTGAATATGAAATTAATGTATTTAATTGAAAATAAAATTGGTCCTGGAACAGGTATTCTATAAATTGCTGTTTAATGTGTTGTACAGTATGTGACTTTATGTGATGGATGTTCCATATAACCTAAGGGAGGGGGGCGGGGGGAACATGTAATCTTATTATATTAAAATACGTCTTCTTGTGATATAATTTTTTTTATATTCATATTTAAGATTCATAGCTCTAATTTCCACCTTCAAAACAAATGAGGTCCCAGATCATATTATTTACTGTACATGTGTTTTATTTTTAGTGCATTTCAGTGGCTCATATGCAGTAAGCAGGAAATAACAAATGGATGATGAGAAGATAAGAATCTCAAGGGTGTTGTAAAGTCCAGGTGTGACTTGTCTTTAAGCAGCCAGTCAGGAGCTGTCTGACAGTGACTGAAATGCAACGTCCACTCTTAATTGGATTAGACCCATCTATCTGAAATTGGCCCCAGGGGATAAGGGTGTGAGATCTCGTCACTCAGTGCTGAGGAGTCGTCTTACAGAAAACAAAAGTATCAGAGACTGATTATTCCATCTTTGGGTGAGAGTATCTGTCCATTATCTCTTCATGCAAGACTGAAAAGTTACAGTGTGTTTAGGGTAAAAAAATAAAAAATAAAAAATTAATCTGCGGATAGTAAAAAAAAAACTCTCAGCTTTACCCCTAGGGAGCAATAATCAGGTCATACATCACTGTGACAGTTCACAAACAAAGAGTAACGGTGATCACCTGAAAGGATCTGGGTTTCTTTGGACTTCATGCTGCTTCGAGAGTCAGAACTGGGCCACATGTTGTCTTGACTTAATGGCACAGTCATCATATTAGGAAACCCTTTCCTGTGCTCCTGGAAATCTCCTGGCTTGGAGGGATAACTTGTTCTCTTGCTAGCCGTAGGTGCATGAAATTGTGATTTTTAGGAATGTTATTAAATTCTGAATATAAAATGAATATAATGAATTGTGAGTATAACTGATACTGAATCAAGTCTTGTTCAAATTGTTGTTTAATGTTTTGCATGTAAAAATGGTTCCACATGGATGACATTTTCCACTGCTGATCTTATCCTGCTCAAACTTATAATAATATAAAAGACACATCAAAATTATTTGTAAAGTGTTTTTGATCAACTATTTGATACTTGGTTTTCAGCATATTTGATCTTACTTGGTCCATTTTTTCTTTCAGCTATTAATATATGCCATTTAATATCAAAACAGAGTAGTCAGGGGATCACTACAAGAGGTGCAACTACTCAGAATTGAATAGCACCAAAGAGAAAAACTAAATTTGCACAATCTACATTTTCAGTTCAAGGTACACTGCTATGGAACAGTCTGCCAGCTGAATTGAAAATGCAAACACAGTTGAACATTTTTCAAACAAAACTGAAAAATTGGTTCAAACAAAAACAGGTATGTGAACACTGATGGTTGTACATAGTCTCAGCTGTTTATTCTATTTGGTTGTATAATATATATGTTTTTTTTTTTTTTTTTTTAAAGCCTAACCAGGGACTGGGGCTGCAAATTAGCCTTTGGCTAGAAGCCTATATGTAGAGCATCGGCTGCATGAAATTGTAGCAATGTTACACTGCATTGTCCCTGTTAAATAAACTAATAAAAAAATAAATAAAATAAAATATTCAGAGGTTAGGTTCATATTAAATACAGTAATTTCAGTGGTGTTCAAGTCAAACCAGGACTTGTGATGAAATTTCTGGTTAAGTTAAGCCTTTATTTTGTCACATATACATTACAGCACAGTGAAATTCCTTCTTCGTATATAGGGTTATGGGTCTTGCTCAAGGGCCCAACAGTGGCAACCTGGTGAAGCTGGGGATCGAACCACTGATCTTCTGGTCGGCAACTCAGTGCCTTAGCCCTCTGAGCCACCACTATGACTGAAGGTGTAAAACTTGTTGCCATTTACACAAGACTTTATGGATCAAATATTTTAAAGAATGCCATATGTCCTGACAGAGGTGGCTCAGAGCCGTCTGCTGTCATACCTGTAAACTTTCAGAAAGTGAACTTAGCAGGGGCAGAACTTCTACACTGTCAGTTAAAAGCAGGGGCAGAACTTCTACACTGTCAGTTAAAAAGAAACCTGCGGGGCCAGGGGTAGCTCAGTGGTTAAGGCATTGGACTACAGTTTGGAAGATCCCAGGTTCAAACCCCACAACCACCAAGTTGCCACTGTTGGGCCCTTGAGCAAGGCCCTTAACCCTCAACTGCTCAGATGTGTAATTAGATAAAAATGTAAGTCACTCTGGATAAGAGCATCTGCCAAATGCCTAAATGTAAAAAGAAGAGTTCAAACACCTGCAAAAATTTCAATTGTTGTAGTTTTCCATGGTTGGCTCAGCAGGGGAAAGGCTTATTATATCAAAAAATATCAACAGTTACGCAGTTATTTACCTGGTTTATGTGAAACATCCATCATACAAGTCTAAGTGGTTAAGTTTATTATATTAAGATCAGAGGTGGAAAGTAACGAATTACATTTACTCGCGTTACTGTAATTGAGTAGCTTTTTTGTGTATTTCTACTTTTTAAAGTAGTTTTAAAAATCTGTTATTTTACTTTTACTTAAGTACGTTTTGTTTGAAGTATTGTAATTCGCTACATTTTAAATCATATTCGCTACTGAGTAAAAAATAAATGAATGAAAATGCTAAAATAATAAAAGATATTATGCTTTATAAATGCTCCGTTGCGCCGCATGTGTGTATCATGTCCTGGTCGCGCGCCGCTCCAGACTCCACTCCAGGTTTTCTGACTGTCTCCACATCGGCAGCTACCTGACCTTCCACACGGTCGCTTCCGTCCTGAGAGTGACGTCATCGACTAGCGCGACCATGTATAAACCGGAGAGAGACGCGGGAAAGAGGAAAGAGATTGTGATTTTGGCGTTTTGATATTTGGTTGTGTATTCCGGTTTGACTTTTTGCCTCCAATTGACTTTGATTATTGCTTTGTCCCTTTGGTTTGGTTGGTCCAGTGACGTGCGGTGAGGGTTGGGGTTGGTGAGGCACTGACTCAGAGTCAGATTTACAAACGTACTGTATGACGCTAAGGCACTGACTCACAAGTCAGATTTACAAGCATACATGGTTTTTATCCCATTCTTGATTAAATTTAATAACATTTTAAACACACCACTGCAGTATTCTTACCTTTACTTGTAAATGAAGTTTTGAAAAATTTCTTATCTTCGAGATTATATCCTCCATTTTCAGGGAAAATAAAGCCAAATAGCAACGCGTTAGCACCGAATGTTGTTGGTTGTTTTTCTTTTCTTTTTTTTCTTCTTAATTTACTCTCGCATTTACTCGTGTCGTGAACTATTAGCCGCAGGCTCACTATCGCCCCCATCTTTGAGGCAAAGGTACAGGCTGCCTCAAGGCCTGTATTTTCCCGCTGACTGCAAGCACGCGCCGTTTGCACGCGCTCAGTACAGTGTGTGAGTGGTGCACACTCTCACACGCACGCGCTGAGAGGCACTACCTGTCACTGCCTCAGCCTCCATGATTCTCGTCTCCCGTTGTTATTTGAACAAGAAATACAGCTATTTTGACTATGAAAATGATCCAAATGTATAGGAAACGCACCAAAATTGCATTAAAAGCATAGACCACAGGACAGATATTATATTATGTTTTATTATATTATTAATTTTTTTAACAACTTATGGTGACAGCTGAGGAAACCATGTTGAGCCCTTTACCGCCCCTGGTGGCAAGGTGAGGCACTGCCTCACCTGCCTCCTATGAGTGCACGTGCCTGGGTTGGTCTTTGTATATATTTGTAGATAATTTCACTGTTTTTAGTTTAGGGAGAGTTTTTTTTTTTTTTTTTTTTTTGCAGGTAATCTAGCTACTAAATATAAATACCATTTTGTTTATTATTTTGTCCATCCTGAATCTGATCCTCCACCTGGTGTGTGTGTTTTGTATATACAAACCTCATTATTTCATCAGTTAATGATTGGATCTAGTTCTTTCTGCCATATACCACCATTTCCATACAGTTTAAAATAGAACCCTGAATCATTCTTTTGCTGTATGACCCTAGACTGGGACATAACACCATATTTAAAATTCTGCCTCTAATTTAAAGACGCATAGATATTTTTATTCGGTGTAGGTGATTTACGTGGCAATTCTTACCAATCAGAAGTAACAATTGAACAGCTCTGTAATGTAAAGATATTTACAGTATGCCTTGTACCATATTCTTTAACTAAAAGCTGAATAGGTGACATAACCAAACAATGTAAATGTAAATTTTAGAGTTGTGAATTAGCTCTTTTATCTCACTCTCTTTTTTAGAATTTTAATGCAACTAATATATATGTATAAGGAGACTCTATAAGTTATAATATTAAGTTTTATGTTTGTTTAAAAGTTAGTGTGTTGTAAGATGTAGCTCATTTTTAAGTTAACATGCTTTTCGTCAAATTAACAAGCGTTTGTCCTATTATCCGGAGATTTTGAGTTGAAATCCCATCTGAGCTGGTTGCCCATGCTCATGGGAAGAGGGGTAAGTCATGGTGAATTTTAATGGTGTGTGAGCAACAGCTCAGGAAATTAGGAATTAGGCGTCATCTGCCATCACATGTCTCAGAGAATGCACTTTGCCCTATAAGTTTAAATACTTAAAATGTTATGTTTTCATTTGTATGAAAGATACATTATCTGAACTAAAAGTTAATTAGTTGGTTTGAATTTCTTTTACTTATCTTTTTAATATTTAAAGTGTACATTTATCTTTTTAAAATATTATGTTATGGGAGTAATTCGGTGTAACATTATATAATAACGATGACAGGCCCACCGGTGGTTTCAATAACATACCTCATCTGTCTCATATTGCACAGTACAGGGTGATAAAGCAGCCCTTTAGTGTGCACTGAAAAATGATCTGCCTACAGAAGTGGGTTTTACGGTGCTAAAAAGTAAAAGCCAAAAAAAAAAAAAAAAAAGCAGGCAGACAATAATAGGTGGGTGTTCATTAGCCAGGTGTTGAAATGTGTAATGGGTACAAGACTTTTCTACATACTCAGATTAAAATGTAACAAAGCTATAATATATACCCGCTTTGATGTAAAATAGGATTTCTTCATTATTACTAACATCATTCATTCATTCATTTATTTATTTATTCATTCATTTTTTTGTTGTTAAAAGTGAAGGGTAGACATAGTGTATCCAGAAGAACATGTAATTAAAGGTTTACTGGGAACACACCACACCCTCTCCCACTGGAACTAAGCTAGAATAAATGAGTAGTTCACTACTATATTGGGATAAAATAATGATTTCAAGCAAAATAAATGAAGAAAAATCTCATAAATGTTTTATATATATATATATATATATATATATATATATATATATATATATATATATATATATATTAAGAAGGTTTAATAGAAAGAGACTATATAATAATTTTAGGTGCATTTGAATAGTTCACATGTAAAATTGTGACATCCATGAGAGCCTGGCAGAAATAGCCTGCCCTCAATGTGCCTCATGCTGGAGGGGCAGCTGGGCTCGGATGTACTTGTTTTCTCAGGATTAATTTCCCAACGGGATAAACCAGGAATGGAGATTTGAATCCTTTGCATGGCATTCCCATGATACACAAAATAACGCCTAACACCAGTCTTATGTCCTCCATTCCTCTGACTTTCTTGTACTGTATCTTCTTGTAACAGTCAGACATTAAAATGGACAATATCTTATAAATAAGACTTTTTCTTGGTGTCTGCACAGCACCCTTAAGGATTCTAAAATCTTGGATTCTTGAGGATTCTTATGGTGTGAACCTAAAGTGTAGAACTCCAACACTGTGTTTTATTTTCTGTAAAATGTTAAATTAAGCGTTTCTTTGTCACATATACTGTACAGTGAGCTTAGGAGGTTGAGGTCAGAACGCAGGGTCAGTAATGATACAGCACCTCTGGAGCAAATAGAGTTAAGGGACTTGCTGAAGGGTCCAACAGTGGCAGCTTAGTGGAGCTGGGGCTTGAAACACTGACCATCTGATTAGTAATCCAGAGCCTTAATCCACTGAACCATCACTGCCCAAATATTGGAGGCTAAGAACTTTTGATTAACCAATTAACACTTAAACAACACAAAAAGAAAAACATGCTGTGAAATGCATAAAATATTGCTACCATGATTTCTAAATGTCAAATATCTAACAGGTTCTGGATATGAAGAAAATATTAATTACAGTGATTTGGAGTTTGGAGAACATACTGTTTTGGGCAATGGTACACAATACAGGAAGTCTGCCAGAGCTGGGACTTTCTAAAGGACCAGTGGGAATAGGGCACCACATACAGGCTGCACCCAGGTGCTGATTCCATCAAGCTCACATTCTTGCTTGTGCAGAGTTCTCACAAGCTCCTTCCTCAACTGGTCGACTATACCAGTAATAAAAGCTGCAGTCAGATTGAGTGAAGGTTGAAGATTTAGGGTAATTAATGGTTTATTATTGAGCAAAGAGCACACTATGGATTGTGGTAATGCTTTCCACAATAATAACAATGTGGGTATATAATATCGTTTTAGAGAAGCAACTGTTGCTGCTCAGTAATCTGGAAAGGGTTATTAAAGCAATTGTAAACAGTTTAAAGTTCAACATTCAACAGTGAGAAAGATTATTCACAAGTGAAAAACATTCAATAATGTTCCCGAATATTTACCCTAAGGTCAGACCATGCAATGCTCAGAGAAATACAAAAAACCCAAAAGCTAATCGTAGACCCTGCAGATCTCACTGAGCATGACAAATGTTAAAGTACATGGTAGCACAATTAGAAGAAGACTGAACAGTTTGTTTGGAGGGGTTGCCAGGAGAAACCTCTTCTGCCTAAAAAGAACATAGAAACATAACTGTGGTTTGCAACAATTCATCTGAACAAACTACAAACCTTTTCGAACAATGTTCTATGAACAGATGACACCAATGAGGAGTTGTTTGGCTTTAATGTTCAAAACCATTTTTGGTGAAAACCAAAAAGCATTTCGGCAGAAATACCCCATACCCACTGTCAAGCACGATGGTCAAGGAATGATGAATTGGGCTTTTTTGCAGTCACAGGCCCTAGGCACCTTACAGTCATTGAGTGGACTATTTACTCCTCTATATACCAAAGTATTCTATAGGCAAATGTAAAGCCATCTGACTGACAGATAAAGCTTGGTTATGATTTGGTCATTCAACAGAACAATGGTCTGAAGATCCCCAGGAAATCTACATAAGAACAGCTGAAAAAGAAAAAGAATCAAGGTTTTGGAATGGCCTAGTCAAAGTCCAGACCTCAACCCAATTGAAATGTGTGATGTTCAGAGAGCTGTGCATAAGTGAATACCCAAAAACCTCAAAGAACTGAAGCAATGTTGTAAAGAAGCCAAAAAGATGTGAGAATGATAAAGTCAGACAAAACTGCTTAATTCAAGTTATTCCTGCTGAGTTTTTTTCTTATAATAACGACAAAAATTATATGTTGATGTTTGAGGTTGTATTAATGATTTTGATTATGTTTTAACATTAAAAACATTGGGCACTGACTTTTTCCAAATTACTGTTTGTCCTATAATCTGTTCTGTTACATTCCACACACCGTGAGAAACTTCTAAGTGTGAAATCTGCAGATGTTGCTATGAATGCTTTCCAAGTTTTCATCATTAGTTTACTAACCACTGAATGTACTGTATCTACTCCGTTGTGGCTGATGTATCACCAGCGGGTGGTGCATACATAACCAAATAAAATTGTATGTGAAAACTTCCATGGCATGTAATATGGCCACAGATTAAAGGTGAAGAATGCAGCATTCATCTTTCACAGCAAAGCCATTTATACAGTAATACAGTTCTTATGACTGGTCTTTGTGAACCTGTCTAAATTCACGATGGGAAAAACTTGCCTGAGTGCCATGATTCAGCTGACTTTTTATTGTGCTTGAAGGAGTTTTGTCAATATACTATTGGTGTTATTTAAAGCTGTCAAAAGTTCTTTTACCCTTTGCATGCTCTCCCCATGCTTAGGAGCTTTCTTCTGGGTACTCAGGTTTCCTATCAGCATCCAGTGACATACAGATTAGACTGATTGGCATTTCCAAGTTGCCTGTTGTGCATGCTTGTGCCTTGCAATGGACTGGGTTGCATCCAAGTTGTACCGTGCCTTGTGGCCAGAGTCCCCTGGGATAGGCTCCAGAACTCTCGTTAGAGTGAAGGAGTATTTGACTGCAGTTATCAAACCCCCCCCCCCCATGCCCCACCCCCCACCCCTGGCCCGTTCTTATGCAGCTGGCGAGGTCTGTGTCCTGTAATGTGATGGGTTAAATTCTGATCCAGAGCTCAGGTTTGAGATTATAGGCTTCTGTGCGCATTCTGATGTGCCCTGATAATCATTTAATCACAGCGCACAGATTTTTTTGGCTAACTCATAACTCTTATTGACTGAAGTAAATTTGCCATGAAGAACATAGTTCTTTTTTGATGTGTTTTGAATGATACCCACTATCAAAAATATCCTTTGGATGTTTTCTTTTTTTCACTCAATACCTCAAATACCATCTGTGTTCAAATCAAAACCAACATGCTGAGCCGACTATCAAAACAAGCACTTCACAGACAAAACTTTCTGAGAGGTTCTTATTCTTGTGGGATTGGTCTCCTGTCATTTCTTTAAAAACATTCACTGCAAATGCTTTTCCAGAGATAAGATCTGAATGGGGGAATTTAATGCTCATAAGCAAAGTACATCATACAGTTAAGAAAGAAATCCAAGATTTAAAAATGTCTAAACTTTCTCTTTAAAACCATGAAAAACCTGATCTCTTAGTAAATTACAATAAAGTCAAATGAACAATTATGATGTGCTTATTAAATATCTTTCCATTGTCAATTTCCCCTTAAGTCAGGAAAGATGTGATTATTTAAATTATCTTGCGAACAATTTATTATCATGTGCACACAAGTTATTTATCTTGTTTGAGCAAATTATTTATCTACATATTGTGGCGTGGGCGGGGCGACGGCTGACGACCATCATACTTTGCGGGAGTAGCTCTGGTGTGTTCACTGGGTTCTGGTTAGTGGCTTCGGCCAAGTTAAATGTGCATTATGTATGTGTGTGTGCCTGCCTTCTCTGTGTGAGTGTGCTGTGTTCAATAAACTACTCACCAGCCATTTGCATTGGGGAGCAAGGAAGCCAACTCGCCCTCCAAGATCCCTGCTAGCATCGAAAAATGATATAATATGCTTAAAGACATGCTAGGCTATTTTTCTGACTGATATTTTTTCATTTAAAAAAATATCTTTGGAGTATGAAGGCCTCTATTGCTTTATATCAGTGGTTCTCAAACTTTTTCTGTCATTCCCCACTTAAGGGGGTGAGCAAATTTTCAAGCCCCACTTGTCAACAAAATAATAACGAAATCTGCCAAATTTACTGTTTATTGAAATATCAATTTCTAAACCAATAAGATCAAACAACACCAAGTTAAAAACAGATAAAATACACATGCAATTGTTATAAAAGTCTTACGTTGTCACTTATCTTTGCATAACTGACCCCATGTTTATTAGCTGCTCAGCAATCGTTTGTAGTTTTTTTGCACTGGCCAATTCTGTATGCAACTTTGAATGAAGCCATTTGTGCTTTGCTGTCCACTGATTCAGATGTTACCATGCGATTATCCTGCTGTCTGTATTCTGCCAGCTTTCTTTGAAAGAAGTCGAGTGGCTTATTAACGTGTGTTGTCTCTAAGTGTCTTCCTAATTTGTTGGGTCTCATGCTGTCTGCTGCCAGCGGTATAAGACACAAAACACACACAGGTCTCTCCTCTGCCCCCACCATCCCCACCATGAAGCAAGTTAGGCTTCATTAGTTGTGGGCGATATAACCAAAATCTTCTATCACAGTAGAAGCTATTTTCTACCTCGGTAACAATATATACAGTGGTGTGAAAAACTATTTGCCCCCCTCCTGATTTCTTATTCTTTTGCATGTTTGTCACACAAAATGTTTCTGATCATCAAACACATTTAATTATTAGTCAAAGACAACATGATTGAACACAAAATGCAGTTTTTAAATGAGGGGTTTTATTATTTAGGGAGAAATAAAATCCAAACCTACATGGCCCTGTGTGAAAAAGTAATTGCCCCCTGAACCTAATAACTGGTTGGTCCACCCTTAGCAGTAATAACTGCAATCAAGCGTTTGCGATAACTTGCAACGAGTCTTTTACAGCGCTCTGGAGGAATTTTGGCCCACTCATCTTTGCAGAATTGTTGTAATTCAGCTTTATTTGAGGGTTTTCTAGCATGAACCGCCTTTTTAAGGTCATGCCACAAAATCTCAATAGGATTCAGGTCAGGACTTTGACTAAGCCACTCCAAAGTCTTCATCTTGTTTTTCTTCAGCCATTCAGAGGTGGATTTGCTGGTGTGTTTTGGGTCATTGTCCTGCTGCAGCACCCAAGATCGCTTCAGCTTGAGTTGACGAACAGATGGCCGGACATTCTCCTTCAGGATTTTTTGGTAGACAGTAGAATTCATGGTTCCATCTATCACAGCAAGCCTTCCAGGTCCTGAAGCAGCAAAACAACCCCAGACCATCACACTACCACCACCATATTTACTGTTGGTATGATGTTGTTTTTCTGAAATGCTGTGTTACTTTTACGCCAGATGTAACGGGACACGCACCTTCCAAAAAGTTCAACTTTTGTCTCGTCGGTCCACAAGGTATTTTCCCAAAAGTCTTGGCAATCATTGAGATGGGGGTGACTACAGAAATTGAACTCAGGTGTGATAAACCACAGTTAAGTTATTTTTTAACAAGGGGGGCAATCACTTTTTCACACAGGGCCATGTAGGTTTGGATTTTTTTTCTCCCTAAATAATAAAACCCCTCATTTAAAAACTGCATTTTGTGTTTACTTGTGTTATCTTTGACTAATAGTTAAATGTGTTTGATGATCAGAAACATTTTGTGTGACAAACATGCAAAAGAATAAGAAATCAGGAGGGGGGCAAATAGTTTTTCACACCACTGTATATAATCACAATATGGCAATTTGTATCTGAAAATGCATAAATAAAAATTCAAACACAAAGAAACTGTTTTACATAATGTAATTTTATATAAACTGTGAATTGACGAGGTTTGCCGCATTTTTTTTTTACTTTGGCCATATTCGTTTGGATGCTTGGATTTCAGATGATAGAAGAGGTTTGACGTGTTTCCACCACTTGTTAAAACAGTGAACTTGCGTACCTTGCAAATCAAATTCAAAAATTCTATTTAATTCAAACCTTAAAATAAAAAACTATGAATAGGAAATAAATATGAAAAATAAAATAGGGGGTAAATTTAACTAGGAAAGAATAAAATAAAATATAAAAACTAAATTTAAAATAAAATAACTGTACAACAATACACAATATAGAAAATATATGAAGAATATGTGAACAATAAGAGCAGCTGTACGAGTAGGAAAAGAATGGTAATGTCCAGGGTTGTGCAATCCACATATTTAAAGTAGATCACGTTCATCTCATTCGTATCACTTTTCTTATACCCAAACCAATTCCACAACACAGACGAGGCACCTTTTTTCTTTACAATCTCCTCGTTGTTGGTTTTGTCACATGTAAGTAAACTCACTGCTGCTGCAGCGTCTTCTTCCATTGTCGAAGTGTATGTGAAGCCAAACACATCAAAAGTGGGACGAAACCGCGGCACCCGATTGAACCAAATATCTGCGCAAATACAGCGCAGCGCGACTATCTGGATAGCGCAGTGATGATCTGGTTTATTTGCGCAGTCCGGTGGATCGCGCAGCGCCGCTCGAATCACAAACCTGCGCGACCCACTATGTTTTTGTTTACAAACTATTTAAAATGTTAGGACTGTTTATTATTGTTTCCGCCTTACCATGCCTGGTTTGTATGTGCGCATCCCAGAAAATGTATTTTGATGGTCGGCGCGGTATATTTCTGTCAGAGTCGCGGAGCGCTGAAATGCAACCATGGGGGGGCGCAATCCAGTGTCTTCTTGTGCCAGTCCCAGGTCTGGATAAATGCAGAGGGTTGTGTCAGGAAGGGCATCCGACGTAAAACATTTGCCAAATCAATGAAGCGAATCAGAAATATCAGTTCCATACCGGATCGGTCGCGGCCCGGGTTAACAACGACCGCCACCGGTGCTATTGACTTACAGGGTGCCGGTGGAAATTGGGCTACTGTTGAAACAGAGAGAGAAACAGAGAAAGCAGAGAGAGAAGAGGAGAGGCAAGAGTTTAGGAGTGAAAGTAGGGACCTTGAATGTTGGGACCATGACAGGGAAGGGAACAGAGTTGGTTGATATGATGCAGAGGAGGAAGGTAGATATACTGTGTGTCCAGGAGACCAGGTGGAAAGGTAGCAAAACTAGAAGCTTAGGATCAGGGTTCAAGTTGTTTTACCATGGTGTGGATAGGAAAAGAAATGGAGTAGGAGTTATCCTGAAAGAGGAGTTTGTAAGGAATGTCCTAGAGGTGAAGAGAGTATCAGATAGGGTGATGAGTCTGAAGCTGGATATTGAAGGGATAATGTTCAATGTTGTTAGTGGTTATGCTCCACAGGTAGGATGTGTGTTAGAAGAGAAGGAGAAATTCTGGAGTGAGTTAGATGAAGTGATGCAGAGCATCCCCAGAGGTGAGAGAGTGGTGATTGGTGCAGACTTCAATGGACATGTTGGGGAAGGGAACAGAGGTGATGAAAATGTGATGGGCAGGTTTGGTCTTCAGGACAGGAATGTAGAAGGACAGATGGTGGTGGACTTTGCAAAGAGGATGGAAATGGCAGTAGTAAATACTTTCTTCCAGAAGAGGCAGGAACATAGGGTGACATATAAGAGTGGAGGCAGAAGCACTCAGGTGGACTACATCTTGTGTCGACGTTGTAATCTGAAAGAGATTAGTGACTGCAAAGTGTTGGTAGGTGAGAGTGTAGCCAGACAACACAGAATGGTGGTGTGTAAAATAACCTTGATGGTGAGGAAGGTGAAGAGGACAAAGGCAGAGCAGAGGACAAAGTGGTAGAAGCTGAGAAAGGAAGAATGTTGTGTAGTCTTCAGGGAGGAGTTGAGACAGGCTATGGGTGGTCAGGAGGTGCTTTCAGTTGAATGGACAACTACAGCCAATGTGATCAGGGAGACAGGTAGGAGGGTACTTGGTGTATCATCAGGTAAGGCAAAGGTGGACAAGGAGACTTGGTGGTGGAATGAGGAAGTCCAGGAGTGTATACAGGGAAAGAGGCTAGCTAAGAAGAAGTGGGACACTGAGAGGACTGAAGAGAGTAGACAGGAGTACAGGTAGATGCACCGTAAGGTGAAGGTAGAAGTGGCAAAGGCCAAACAAAGAGCATATGAGGACTTGTATGCTAGGCTGGACAGTAAGGAGGGAGAGGTGGATCTGTACAGGTTGGCGAGGCAAAGAGATAGAGATGGGAAGGATGTGCAGCAGGTTAGAGTGATTAAAGATAGAGATGGAAATGTACTGACAGATGCCAGGAGGGTGATGGGAAGATGGAAGGAGTACTTTGAGGAGTTGATGAATGAGGAAAACGAAAGAGAACAAAGAGTAGAAGAGGTGACTGTTGTGGAGCAGGAAGTAGCAAATATTAGTAAAAGTGAGGTGAGAAGGGCGTTGAAGAGGATGAAGAGTGGAAAGGCTGTTGGTCCTGATGACATACCTGTGGAGGTATGGAAGTGCTTAGGAGAGGTGGCAGTAGAGTTTCTGACTAGTTTGTTTAACGAGATCTTGGAGAGTGAGAGGATTCCAGAGGAATGGAGGAGAAGTGTATTGGTGCCGATTTTTAAGAACAAGGGAGATGTGCAGAGCTGTGGCAATTACAGAGGTATAAAGCTAATGAGCGATACAATGAAGCTGTGGGAAAGAGTAGTGGAAGCTAGGTTAAGGGCAGAGGTGAGAATTTGTGAGCAGCAATATGGTTTTATGCCTAGAAAGAGTACATCAGATGCAGTATTTGCTTTGAGGATGCTGATGGAGAAGTACAGAGAAGGTAATAAAGAGTTGCATTGTGTCTTTGTAGATTTAGAGAAAGCGTACGACAGGGTGCCGAGAGAGGAGCTGTGCTGTTGTATGAGGAAGTCTGGAGTGGCAGAGAAGTATGTTAGAGTGGTGCAGGACATGTATGAGAGTTGTAAGACAGTGGTGAGATGTGCTGCAGGTGTGACAGAAGAGTTCAAGGTGGAAGTGGGTCTGCATCAAGGATCGGCTCTAAGCCCCTTTTTGTTTGCTCTAGTGATGGACAGGATGACAGATGAAGTTAGACAGGAGTCGCCATCGTCTATGATGTTTGCAGATGACATTGTGCTTTGTAGCGAGAACAGGGAACAGGTAGAGGAAAATTTGGAGAGGTGGAGGTACGCTCGGGAAAGCAGAGGAATGAAGGTTAGCCGCAGCAAGACGGAATACATGTGTGTGAATGAGAGGGACCCAAGAGGAACAGTGAGGCTACAGGGAGCAGAGGTAAAGAAGGTGCAGGATTTTAAGTACTTAGGGTCAACGGTCGAGAGCAACGGAGAGTGTTCAAAGGAGGTGAAGAGACGAGTACAGGCAGGTTGGAATGGGTGGAGAAAAGTGTCAGGTGTGTTGTGCGATAAAAGAGCATCAGCAAGAATGAAAGGAAAGGTGTACAGGACAGTGGTGAGACCAGCAATGCTCTACGGCTTAGAGACAGTGGCACTGAAGAAAAGACAGGAGGCAGAGCTAGAGGTAGCAGAGCTGAAGATGTTGAGGTTCTCTTTGGGAGTGACAAGGATGGATAGGATCAAGAATCAGTTCATCAGAGGGACAACCCATGTGAGATGTTTTGGAGATAAAGTCAGAGAGGCCAGATTGAGGCGGTTTGGACATGTTCAGAGGAGAGATTGTGAATATATCGGTAGAAGGATGCTGAGGTTGGAACTGCCAGGCAGGAGGTCTAGAGGAAGACCAAAGAGGAGATTTATGGATGCAGTGAGAGAGGACATGAAGTTAGTTGGTGTGAGAGAAGAGGATGCAGAGGATAGGGTTAGATGGAGGCAGATGATTCGCTGTGGCGACCCCTGAAAGGGAACAGCCGAAAGACAAAGAAGAAGAAAAGAAGAAGTCGCGCAGCGCTGCCCAGTGGGTCGCGCAGGTTTGTGATTCGAGCAGTGCTGCTCAAGTTGGCCCGAAGTTATTGTTCCACTATGGTTCCACTTTTTCTCCCGGCCCACAACTAATGTTATTTAAAATTTACTTGTATTAATGATGCAAACAGATGAAACAGATAGCAGGAAATGATCTGCATTTATACTGTGTGTTAGGTGGCAGCCAGTTCAGCTCTAATAGTTGATGTTAATTGATGTTAATATGGAGTCCAGGTAGTTATTGGAGACTCAGGTAGAGTTGTAGGAAATTACAGTCCTGAACTATCGAGCAACTGCAGCCAAGTCAAGTCCTTAGAGAAACAGCTATCTACATCAGTCGAGGCCAGAACTGTCTTCATGGTAGAGTGAAACCATCCCCAGACATCAGACGCATCCCAAAGAGACACACGGGGCATCCATGTGACGAGATCGCCAACCAAAAGCGAGACACCAGGATGGGTCAGACAGGTCCGGAGGGCAGAGGGAGTCTGGATCACTGGCAGCTCAGGAATGACATGTGGTTAGAAGGTGAGCTGTGTATGTAATAACTTTCCTACAAAATTCCTACAAAATAAATAACTTTTGCACACAATATAATAACACTTGGTTCATAGAAGATAATATCTTGTTCCCATAAAATGAACTACTCGTTCTCACATGATAAACAACTTTTTATTATTATCTTGTGTGCACAAGTTATGATCTTGTTGGAACAAGATGTTTATCTTGTGGAAACAAGTTATTGATTTTTATTATTTTTGATCATTCTGGTATTAGAAAAAAACATTGTGGATTATGCTGCTTTTGAAAAATACTGTAATCAGCTTAGATTAAAGCATGCCATAATTAATTATCTTCCTATAACAGCACACCCAAAATCTTTACACCATGGCATGTTAAGACAGCATGGTAAACAGTCATTAAAACTGAGTGACTATTTATAATTATGATTATGAGTGACTCAATTCCTGTCTATGGCAGCTGTAACATAAACTGGCAAAGGCAAATTGGTCATCATGTGTTAAATATTGCATTAGCAGATGAATGGAAACTTGGGATATTTAAAACTGGTAGTTTACAGTGCCTTCACCCTAAAAAATGCTGGGTTAAAAACAACCCAGTCTGGGTTGTTTTTAACCCAGCTGATGGGTAAATATAGGACTAACTAAATGCTGGGTTAATTTAACCCAGCAAGATACAGTAGGTTATTTGTTTAACCCATCTTGCTGGGTTAAACAAATAACCTACTGTACTAAATATTCAACCCAAATGCTACGTCATATTTAACTATAATGCTGGGTTAATTCTACCACATATATTGGTCAAATGTTCTACCCATATGTTTGGGGTTTGTTGGTTAATTTTAACTGGAATATTGGGTTAATTCTACCTTACAAATAGGTTATTATTTTCATGTTTTACAGTGAATCTGTAAAAAAAAAAAAAAACACCCATGTCTATTAAACAGTTAAATTATTTTGATACTGGTCTATTACAAAAAAAAATACATATGCAATAAACAACATCCTATTACATGTTCTTAGAAAAAATATTTATTTTTCAAAAGCACAAGAACTGATAATCAACAGTGACATCATTCCTATACTATTACTGACAAGAATGAAGTAATTGCACAAATAGACTGAGGCAGCTTCTACAGAGCAGGATCTCTCTGTGACTTCAGATATCTTTTCTGCAGAACAAAACTATCCAGCCCTGGTCTCATTTTAACATACAAACACTGTCTATGACTTTTCAGGTAGGCCTCGCTATTTCATAGCAACATTACTGAGAGCAGCGCTGGTCATTATCTCCCAACGTCAGGATGTAGGGGTACGGCCTCGACACTTCAGCCACAATGTTGGTTCCAACCTTAGAAAGAAAGAAATGAAAAAGTTAAAATTTTGTTGAATAGCAAAGATTAAACTGAATAAGACTATTAATTTAGTGTGAAATAGGATTGATACTAAAAAATTACAAAGCTGCCCATTAAGACAGGGTATAGGTAACCTAAAACAAAAACATGGAGACAGCTACTACCAAACATAAAACAGCAAAATAAGCATGGCTTTTAGGATACAGCTCTTAATGTCAGACTAGTTGATATTGTGGTCTGCATTGATTTTAAGCTAATTACCGAAAAAATTTCACAGCTGGTGTCATACTGGTACATTACAATCACCAAAATATTAATACTTCCATCTAGTAGTTATCTGTACCGCTGTGGTACTTTTTCCTGTAGTTGGCGCGCTGACTGATAGTTAATTTAACTTTGGTTAAAGAGAGCTACCTGGTTAGCTTACATGCTATTACTGGTGATACATTTGCATACTTGCCAAAGGGGGAAAGGTGTAAAATATTGTTATAACTCGGGAGAAACGCAGGAGAAATTTGACCGCAGAGTAAATTACTAGCTAGTGAAAAACGGGAGGGTTAGCAGGTCTGTATATTTGTGAGAGGGTCAGTGTTTTGTAACACCTCAGCATTTTATTGTCTCAAGCAGTGAGATTAATAAAGTTCTAATGTGGTTGCTAATGCTAGCAAACTAACTAAATGGCTGCGTCATGCTAGCACTACAGTTAACAGTTTAGCGTTCATTCATCACTTCACCATCTTCGTAACCCTGCAAACATTCTACAGAGAAAGCTAAAAAGCTCAGACATCTTAGCCGTTTCTTTCATACACAGGTGGGGTGGCTAGCAGCTAATCTCAGCTAAATTATCATCCAGTACCTCAGACCAGCCGGAAAGTTTGTGTGTAATCTTAACACGGTAACAGTAATAAATGTTACATATAGTAATAATTTTTCAGTCATATGTGGCTTACGTAGGTGAGTGAACATGTGTATACAGACCTTGTATTTAACATAATTTCCCCTTAAATGCCCGAGGAGGGTGAACCGTCATCAGCGGTGTGGGAGCTCAAGAGACACGAAGCTGAGTGACAGCCGCTGAATCCACCGGTGAACTTTGGGGGAGGGGCCAAGCAAACTTCAACCCAGCAGCTGGGTTACACAAAAACTACCCAACTCTCTGAAAATAACCCAGAAAAATGACCCAACAGCGGCAACCCAGCGTTTGGGTAGAAAAAACAACCCAGCATTTTTTAGAGTGTTGCAAAAGTATTCAAACCTAATGAACTTTTCCACATTTTGGAAAAACATACCACAAATTTAAATGCATTTTCTTGGGATTTTATGGAACAGATAGAGGGCAGCACGGTGGTGTAGTGGTTAGTACTCTCGCCTTGCACCTCCAGGGTCCAGGTTTGATTCCCGTCTCTGTGTGCATGGAGTTTGCACGTTCTCTCTGTGCTTGGTGGGTTTCCTCCAGGTGCTCTGGTTTCCTCCCATAGTCCAAAGACATGCAGATTGGGCTACTTGGCGCTCCCAAATGCCCATAGTGTGTAAAGAGTGGATGTGTGTGTGCCCTGTGTTTTTGTGGATTGGCACCCTGTCTAGCATGTACCCCGCCTTGTGCCCTAAGTCTCCTGGGATAGGTTTCAGGCCCTCCGCAACCCAGTTACAGTTTAATACATATTTCTGATGAAATACAAAAACAGTGACTGTCCTTCTAATTCTAAATGATTTTCCATCAAATCTGGGTATATGACGTGGGAAAACACACAGTCCATTCCAATGTGCCAACCATATACAGTACAGGACATTCACACACTCACTCACATACTGTAGGTTTTTTAAACAAAGGACGATCGAATGTTGAATAACTTTCAGCACTGTCAGCATGCTTTAATAATAAATAAAAAAATTAAGAAAAGTAATGGTCTTACAGTGTGGTACATCATTATAAATTAATTATTTATATAATAAAGTTTCACAAGTTTATACAGTATTTTTGTTCTTGATTTTGATGATAATGAGGAGAAGGAGGGTGCATAATGATCATGATGAAGACGAGGAAAACAAGAAGGATGTATGATGATGATGAAGAAGAGGAGAATGCATGATGATGATGATGGAGGATGCATGACAGTGATAATGATGATGATGATGAGGAGGAGAAGGATGCATGATGATCATGATGAAGAGGAAGAGGACGCATGATGATGTGATGATGATGAGAAGGAGGAGGAGGAGAAGTATGCATGATGATGATGATGAGAAGGAGGAGGAGGAGTAGGATGCATGATGATGATGATGGTGATGATGCATGACGCGGGCGCAGCAGTGCCTTCTTTCTTGAGGTGATGGCTTGCAGTGGGGAGGGTGGTGCTCTGAAGAAGTTATACTCTGTAAAAAAAAAAAAAAAACCTGTTTGAGCATTCAGCCACACACACACACCCACACACACACACACACGCGCCCGCTCACACTCCTGGATGCAGGTCTCTCTGGAGCGCGTGCCATGTGAAAAGCGCACGGTTTCCCCGGGAAAATCCGGTGCTTCTGGCTGAAAATGTGGTTTCTTGGTCGTCACCGGGGAATAATTTGAACACTCTTTGGTTCGTTGGACACGTTTTGTTTTTCTTCTTCTTTTTCCCCCCTTTTGGAGTAAAACCCCTGGGGATGGCCAAGACGTCGCTTCTGGATTTGGGCGTTTTGATTTTAATCGGATTAACAGCCGCTCGCGCAAACGGTATTATTTATCAATTTTTTTTAAAATGAGAGAGGATGATGATGAAAGTCGGAGATGTTTAGAGTAAGTCCTGTGGATGAGTTTTGATCTGGAATGTTCCACATGCGCTGAGTGAAGCTCTGGAGGCTCCGCGTTTAATGATTGATTGAAGACACTGTAATTAATAACGGGATCATTTCCAACATTTATTATATATTATATATGTTTATGTGAGTTTTGGTGTTTTTAAAGCTGATTTATGTTCTCAACCAAACTGGAAATTTGACTAAAACATTCCAGGCGTAATTTTTAATGAAAAAAAAAAGTCAGTCGGTAAACACTTTTTTTTTTCTCACAATTTCATTAAATGGTTCAGCTTTATGCGCTTTATCCCGTAGAGCTGTAAACTCAGTGTAAAGCGGAAGATCATCCTAGATAGGATGTCAAGACATTTCAGCGCAACATGCACACACACACATTCCAATACAGTATTTTTCTATATTGGTATGTTTTGAGACGTGGAAGGAAACGCATAAAGACTCAAGGAGAACTTCCAGAGAAACTTTTTTTCCCTGTTATATACAAAAATAAAAATAAAAATAAGGAAAGACTAACACTCTGATCATTTTTTGAAAGTCATTACATTTTTTGAGTAGGTAAAAATTCTACTTAAGAAGTCTTTGGAAAATAAGATATTTATTTTAATCTGTGTGGCACGGTGACCTCAAACCCTTGACCCTGGAGGTGTGAGGCCACCGTGCCGCTGTTTTCCCTGTGGGTTTCTTCCAGGTACTCCAGTTTCTTCCCACAGTCCAAAGATATTCAGATTAGGCTAATTGGTGTTTCCAAAGTGTGTGAGTATGTATGTTTGTGTGTCCTGTGATGGATTTGGACCCCATCCAGGGTGTTCCTCTCCTAGTTCCCTGAGTCCCCTGTTATAGGCCTCAGGGCTCATGCGACCCTGTACAGGATAAGCAGTATAGAGAATGAGTGAGTGAGTAATGATTATGAGTGACTCAATTCCTGTCTACGGCAGCTGTAACATAAACTGGCAAAGGCAAATTGGTCATCATGTGTTAAATATTGCATTAGTGGATGAATGGAATCTCGGGATATTTAAAACTGGTAGTTTACAGTGCCTTGCAAAAGTATTCAAACCTAATGAACTTTTCCACATTTTGTCAGGTTACAACCACAAATTTAAATGCATTTTCTTGGGATTTTATGGAACAGATGGAGGGCAGCACGGTGGTGTAGTGGTTAGTACTGTCGCCTTGCACCTCCAGGGTCCAGGTTTGATTCCCGTCTCTGTGTGCATGGAGTTTGCACGTTCTCTCTGTGCTTGGTGGGTTTCCTCCAGGTGCTCTGGTTTCCTCCCATAGTCCAAAGACATGCAGATTGGGCTACTTGGCGCTCCCAAATGCCCATAGTGTGTAAAGAGTGGATGTGTATGTGTGTGTGTGTGTGCCCTGTGTTTTTGTGGATTGGCACCCTGTCTAGCATGTACCCCGCCTTGTGCCCTAAGTCTCCTGGGATAGGTTTCAGGCCCAGTTACAGTTTAATACATATTTCTTTTTATTTTTAAAGCCCTAAAGCCAACTGTATCATGTGGACTTTAGGAAATTAGTACCAAAACGTCTGCTGTTTTTAGGGCTTTGCATGGTCCTGAAGACATCCTGCAGTTCTGTCTGTATCGGACTGAAAAGCATTTTTCAGCAAACCTAAATATTTGTTTAAGTATTGTGCGTTGTAAAACTTTCAGATCTTTTTAGCATATTGTAGATTCATGTTTGTTCCACAAAACTATTCACTCCGTTTATTTCCGGGCTGTTTTTAGGCATTTTGCTGCACAGGGTTGTCTCGCACGAGGAGAGCACACCGAAGCTCGATAGAGTGAACATGGGTGTGAGGACAGCACCGACAGAACAAGCCTGTAGATCCGACGACGGCCATGACAACCACAGGGAGGTTACAGAAATGCCACATGACTCTCATCCACGTAACAGAGCCAAACGCTGCACATGCTATACGTACAAAGACAAAGAGTGTGTTTATTATTGCCACCTGGATGTCATTTGGGTGAACACACCAGAGTGAGTGCATTGTTTATTACTATTAATCTAAAAGCAAAAAAAATATTTACAGGATCAGCTTTTGTTGAAAAAGTTGAAATGTTCCTGGCGGCATGGTGGTGTAGTGGTTAAATAAGTAAAGAAAAAAGAAAGAAAGAAAATACAGTGCACCAGAAACTTCCTTGTGCACATGCCCTATTAGGGGCTCTGTACATTATTTTTTATATTGATTGCTTTGAGGTCTGTCCACTAACAAGATGACATTGAAAATGAGATTAAAATATCATTTACTTTTTTAAACATAAAACAAAATCATTACCAAAGTCAAAACCACATCTTAAGCACAGACCAAAAAGCATGAAAAAAAAAGTTTAGAAATCTTGGAAAATGCTTTTTATTTTGATTTTTGACAAATAACAAACCCAAGATTATAACTTTATTATCTGCAGTAATGCAGCAGACCTGAGGCACAATTCTTTTCTTTACTGTAATGCCCTGAAAAAAGAGAGCAAGATCACAGAGAATCTAGAGCATTTAAAGAGATGAAGGATTAAAAAGGTCTGAACTTGTTTAACCAGGTAGACAAGATGATCCCAAATGTTTGAAAGATGAACATAAAGCTGCAGGATCTAATGAGTGCATCTGCATCCACTGCTACATAGTCAATATAACAGGACGGCTAGAGAAGAACCGAGTTCTACTTTTGCTTTGTTCCACTTCTCTGTTTCTGGGTTTCACCTGATCCTAATCATGAGATCATTACAGGTGAGATCAAGGCCCGTATTCACGAAGCTTCTTAAGCCTAAAAGTTGCTCCTAGTGATGAAATTCTAAGAAAATTCTTAGAATTATCACATTTTCTTAGAATTTCTCCTTAAATTTAGGATTAAATCTTAGTAAAGATAAAAATGATTCACAAAATATCTTAGGCCTAAAAACAGCTCCTAAGGTAAAAATGGTTAAGAGTAGAGAGGAGGACTTTTAAGAGGCGTAAGAGCAGAGGTGGAAAGAGTAATAAAATTTTGTACTCAAGTACAAGTACTGTTACTTCAGTGAAATTTTACTTAAGTACAAGTAAAGTTACAATTATAAAAATCTACTCAAGTAAAAGTAAAAAGTAGCTCATTAAAAATTTTACTCAGAGTAAAAGTTTTCGAGTTACTTTTTCATTTTTATTATTTTAACAGCAGGGGTAGGATGAGGCATTCTAGCATATTTCAAAAAAGATGTGCAGATATAAATCTCAAACTAGTTGTTTTTAACTGAAGGAACACCTTTGCATAATAAAGCTGTTGTCTTTCTTGTGCTTGAAAATCAAAGTGGTCACTTAAATATGGTGTTACGTCCCAGTCTAGGGTCATACAGCAAAAGAATGGTTCAGGGTTCTATTTATAATATATATAACTGTATGGAAATGGTGGTATATGGCAGAAAGAACTAGATCCAATCATTAACTGATGAAATAATGAGGTTTGTACGCGCACACACACACACACACACACACACACACACACCAGGAGGAGGATCAGATTCAGGTTGGACCCAGGCCAAAATAATAAACAAAATGGTATTTATATTTAGTAGCTAGATTACCTGCAAAAAACAAACAAACACACACACAAACAAAAATACAGGTACCTTCCCGGACTCCCTAAACCAAAAACAATGAAATTATCTACAAATATATACAAAGACCAACCAAACCAAAGGGACAAAGCAATAATCAAAGTCAATTGGAGGCAAAAAGTCAAAACCAGAATACACAACCAAATATCAAAACGCCAAAATCACAATCTCTTTCATCTTTCCCGCGTCTCTCTCCGCTTTATACATGGTCGCGCTAGTCGATGACGTCACTCAGGGCGGAAGCGACCGTGTGGAAGGTCAGGTGATGCCGATGTCAGAAAACCTGGAGTGGAGTCTGGAGCGGCGCGCGACCAGGACATGATACACACACGCGAGCGCAACGGAGCATTTATAAAGCATAATATCTTTTATTAATTTATAATTTTCATTCATTTATTTTTTACTCAGTAACGAATATGATTTAAAATGTAGCGAATTACAATACTTTAAACAAAACGTACTTAAGTAAAAGTAAAATTACAGATTTTTAAAACTACTTTAAAAAGTAGAAATACACAAAAAAGCTACTCAATTACAGTAGCGCGAGTAAATGTAATTCGTTACTTTCCACCTCTGCTTAAGAGTTTCTATAGCAGAGGACAAAATGGCGGAAAGAAGAAATATTATCCAACACTGTATGTAAAGCTAAAAGTAAACACTGCGCTTCTGTCCAATTTGATTTTCTTGTTTTACTTCCTTCCATCTCTCTTGAATTGTTGGCTACAGACCATCCAAAAAAAGCAACTTCAATAGACTGTCCTGTAATCATGTAAACTGGTAAAAGCTGAGCCATTTTGCTCCCATCAATCTGAAATAGATTAAAAGTAATAAAATCATTATGATAAATAAATGTAAGAACTTAAATGTAGTATTCATTTGACTGTTTAATTATCTTTAAGATATTTAGCCTATAACAGAAACTTTGCATAAAGTAGCGTCATGATTATACAATTACCTTATATACAAACATTTAGATTTTACTGTCTGTTCTATTATCAGATATTCTATTTTCACAAAAAGCGCATTTAAATACCTCAGAGGTCAGAGGTTATTTATCAACCAATCACAGTCCTTGAATTGCTGCACCATCCATAGCAACGGGGTCAACCACACCTCTTCACTAAGATAAAGGTTTTTGTACTTTCCTTACTCAGAGTAGCTCTGAGAAGTTTCCTAAATCACTTTTGGTTTAGGATTCCCAGCTAGGACTTTTTAAGATAAGATAGGAGCTCTCTGAGAGAATTCTAAGAAGCTTTGTGAATACAGGCCCAGGTGTGGAGAAATCTGAAACCGTCCTGAAATGGCAGGCTGGATTGACGAAAAATGTGGGGGGTCGTACAAAGACAAATGAATGAAAATAGATCTGTAAGCATATAACAGGTCAAGAACCTTCTATAGCTTCCTCATTGTGAGAATTGATTCTCAGAAGATAAAAAAAATAAATAAATAAAACTAATTTCTAAGCTACACAATTTACCCAGAAATAGGAGTACAAAACTGTCCTTTTTCTACTTTTCTACTAAAAGGTGTAACCTTTATTGTTTATGTATTACAAACATGGTAACATATAGGTACTTTACAAATTTTTAACCCTTAATCTTTTAATTCCAAAGATTACTTTAAATGTAACTGCATACACATCTCTAAGTGAAAGACACACACAACAGGTACAAAAGATATACAGTACACACCCCTGAGGCTACCACCGGTTTAACTAAGAAAACAAGTTTACTACATTTTTTCTGAGTTCGTATGATATAATAATATAACCACAACCGTGTATCATGTGTAAATGTAGACAAATAGGAATTACATGACGTACATGCTAAAGTATTTTTTTTTAAATATGACTTATTGTTGTCATGTAGAGTTTTATACAGCACCATACATGCAACATGCATGAAAATGAAGGAAAAAAATGTAATGAAAATGTATCTGCACATTTTATTTTGCATTATTGATTGTGCATGCAAGTGTATTTTCTTTTTTTCAGTTGCTTCATATTTTGCTTTCAAATAGCCAGACTTTCTTGTACATTTACTGGAGACTTGAGGAATAATTCTTAAGACTTCCTGAAGGCCATTTTACGTCTCACATTGTCAGTCTAATCCCAGTACCTGACTAGTTTCTGAGGAATATTTTTTATTTGTTATGCCACACACTGACTTATGAATCATTCAGACATAAAAAGCTTTTTAACTTAAGGCATGAACCAGTGAGAAAGAGATGATGACAGATGATGATCAGGCTGGTAATTAGTATATAGGTGATGCTGAATGCTGAGTGGTTGGTGCAGACAAGAGGGGAAATGAGATTGCTGCTGAGGTGGATACATAAACAACCAATTTTTAAGTTGTATTTAATTGTCTTTCTTTTAATTTACATGATTAAATGTATTAGAAAGAAAGGATGGGTCTCAAGACAGTACATCAAAATTTACTTCATCTGAATTAATAGAGTGCAAATTGTAAAGTAATTTATTCTCAGCGAGTTTTATGGTTTTCTAAGAAACATTAAGGACCATATAAACGTTTAAAGTTATCCAGTTAAACACAAATTAAGTAACACGGTAATCAGTGTGATGATCTAAAATCTTGATCTATATCTCGAGTGTTAGGCTTTGTACAGGAGATTTGCAAACTGGACTATGTATGCACACTCATGAGAGACACCAGAGATCTCTGCTACTTTATTTTAATTTGTCATATTTCTAACCACATTTAACAATCGGTTAAACATCATAGTGTAAGATGAAAACAGCAGTAGATGGAAATAGGAAATAGAGTTTCTTATCGAGAGTTGTGAAGAGAAGAAAAGCTCAAACCTCATGTGCTATGGGATCTCTCTGAGAAATCATTTATTTGGATTTGTAGGCTTTGTTATCCAATAGCTAATTTGCAAGAAATTACTGCCACTTGGCACAGTCATTGAGATCCCAGCTCCATGTCACAGACATACAAAAACAACAAAAGTGAATGGTTTCCTGTCAATTGGTTGCTTTGAGATTCGCTAACCACAGAGAGCAAGGCAGATGTTAATTCTTTTAATTTGGGATTTGCAAATTGGTTTAATACACACACCTGATAGAAAGGCGAACAAAGAGCAAAGAACTAAGAACTTGTTTGCGTTAGGGTTTTATAATCTGTGTCTGAGCATTATTCAGTCTTTGTAAAAAATATTGGATGACCAGAGGTTTCCTTTCTCAACACAATCTTCATACAGACTTAAGTGTTAAGTGCAATAAACACAGCTGAGAGATATGTTTACATTTTCTGTCACAGTCACGAATTACTTTAAATCACAATTTCCAGAAAAGTAATCTAGTAATTTCCCACAAAATCTTTCACAAAGTGTCACCCTAGGGGTTGTATTAAAGATTTATACTGATGAACTGCACAGAAAAGGATGAAAAAAAAATTTTAATCAGTGAAAGTGATTGCAATTGAAGCTCTTCTTCTGCTCTGTGTGTGTGTTTGCCTATGTTGATAGGCGCCTAGTCCCATACGGCATGTCGAGCTACAGAGGCTCTCTGCGTGCACGGCGCTCTGCGGAGGACAGGAGAACAACATGGAGATGTGTGTGCACTCTCCAAAGCGACTCTCACTGTAACAGCTTTTGTGGGAAAAGGTAAATGTTTATAATTCGCAGAATTTCGATTGAATTATTTTATAAAACAGCAATTCGAACGGTTATACTGCCCAGGCAAAAAAACGTCACACACTCTAGTATGGAAGTATACAGTATTAGTGCCAAAATTCCTGAAAGCAAAATAGCAGGTTGAATTACATGAACTGAAAAAAAACGTGTTGAAATAAAAATGTTTGAATTTTTCTGCATTGCAATTTGATCTGAATTGAAAAAAATCCTTAGAGCATTTACAATGTTTGAAATTTTTGCCACTGCAATTTATTGTGGTTGTATATTTCAAGTGAAAATGTAATTCAAGCATTTAAAATTCAATGCAAAAATATTCAAGTTAATAAATTGCTGTTCAAAAATATTTTCAGGTGCTAAAAATACAATCTTTATTATTTTTCAATCTTACAAATTCACGTAACAAAATTCAGGTAGTAAAAATTCAGGTAACAAAAATCAGGTAGTAAAAATTCAGGTAATAAAATTCAGTTTGACACCTGAAAATATTTTTTCTTGAAAAAGATTAATTAAACCTGAAAAGATTCATTTCTTATATAAGTACGTCTTAAAGTGTTCTTTTTCTTCCTATACTTTAGAATTTTGTAAAAAAAAAAAAATAATAATAAATTATTGTAACCGGACATGTTGAAGTTGGCAAAAATGTACAAAATTTGACAAAACTTCCATCCTCAATGATGCATTACTGGCAATACACTGCTGTTTTATTAATTTCCTTTCACGTTCGAGCGAAAATAACTAGTTTGCATTTTTTTCCCACCAGCTAATGGTTTAATTGTTATGTCTGTCTTTGTCTCATCCTATTAGGGGGAGGTTACCATGACCATCTGTTGCTGGAGAGCTAAGCCATGCTGGAAATGACCTGCCCATGCATTCTTCTGTCCTAACACCTGGACATACCTTAAAGAAAAGAAGCTTATCTGTCTGAAGAGAAGGAGGAATTCCATTATCCAGGGGGAGAGATGTGAAAGGAAAGAAGAAGGACACAATGGAGAGTTTGTGGAATGCTTACGCAATCCACAGGCCCGTAGTTGGAGTTTGATTCAAAGAGAGGATATTTAACCCAACTGGCTTTACTGTATGCTAAGTCATCATGTTACAGCTCGCCTTCTGCAACACCCAATGCCGATTCTTCGTGCTGACTGTTGGCTCCGCTTTGTCGCCTTTAATTAAAGATATACTTGCAATAATAATATTCAGATTTCCGAATTACAGGTTGGGCAAAATCACCTGTCAGCATTTGATGGGTGTACACTATAGATACCAAGATGACAAAGAGCTGCTTTCTCATTTTTAACTTACGGTACTGAGTGGTAATGCTTCTGATTAGATGGCACTTAAATATGAACTCGCTAACAGAGAAATAAAACTGAGGATTGTACATAAAGCAACAAGTTTTCTATCTATAATATAGCAATAATTCATATGATTTATAATTTTTTTTTATATGAACACATACAATTTTGTCCTTGTGTATCTTGTGGGCATTGCATTACTTAAAAAAATCTCAGTATACAAATTCTAACATTTTTTACATTGCCATAATGTGTGATATAATCCAGCTGATTTCTAGTATTATTAATATTAAATTATATATGATTATTGTTAAAGAAAAAACAACATTCAAAATGATGATGGGAGTCATTTGGGTATTTTACAACAGAATTATAGCAATGGCATACTGTCTGTCAAACCGATATTCAGACAGTGCATGGTAAACAGTTTAAGGAAGTAAATAAATTCGGATAGCAATAAAAATAATTTCTGAATGTTCCTGCAATTAGGAAAACATTTAATAAGATGGGATGTCTGTGAAACAAGTTTAAATTTTATTATTGCAGTTACAGTATAAATTGTTATTCTTTCATTCTTTCTGTTTGTTTCTCTTTCTTTAGGAGAATTATGCGAACATTTTTGTGTTTCTGATAAACTAGAGAGCCAAGCTACTCAATGTTTTCAAAGAGCTGACACTGGAGACTCTTTCCTTCCTTTCTTTCGGAAAAAAGTTTAATAAATCTCTTATAAATATCATAAATGCTACGTAAATATAATCATATCAATTATTATAAATTTTCTTTGCTATATATGTTTTGCATGTTTCTTTTTTTTTATTAGGGTTATGTTCACATTATTTCATAGCAAGTGAGGCGTCTTCTGGATCTGAACAAATACAGCCGACTAACTGGCAAATATGTACCGATTTTAGAGGACAGATGCATGCACATAAAAGTCAGATAAAAGTCAGTTATGAATTGTAATTATGAATGTGAACCATCATGACATGCAAATCCGATCTGACCAAACAATCAGAATTTAACGATGTGACTTAAAATGTGAACAAAGCATATGTGTAGTTTCTGCTGTGATGTCACTGTTACTATAAAAACAGTAAAGCTAATGTGTGTCTAATAATGAATGAAACATGTCACTGTTAATATCATCAGTGCCACTCAAACTCAAACAAAATAACAAACATAAAAATGCAGCCTGCTGAACCATATAGACTTCCACAGTTTTCAATTTTCGCTGTTTCTTTTATGTTGCAATCAGTGGATGTGGAACTTGGAATTGGCCCTGGACCCTGCTCTCATGTGCTTGGATTCACAAGGGAAAGGTGCACAGGAGTGGAAGGGTTAGGGTTACACGAGAAATGTTTTACTCCTTTACATTTTACACCAGACATTTCATCACAGGTCCAGGTTTGTCTTGGACACCCCTCATAGTTATGCTAATAATATAATATTTATTAAATTAGTATTGAATTTATAGTGTTTTATAGTGAATAGTGTTTAATTAATATTATTATATAATTCCGATATTTAAAAAAAATACCCTCTTTAAAAAAGCACAATTTTAACAAAACTTGAAAGCTTGATATGTAAAGAAAATCTAGAAAGTCTAAAATTTAAATAATCATAAAATAACCTATAAATTGAATAAATCAAGTTATACTTACTTAAAGAGCTATCTAAAAGAATTTCCAGAATGTTTACTTGTAAAGCTACTAAATTGAATTAAAACCTAGAGGTAAAAAATATATAAATATAATATATATATATATATATATATATATATATATATATATATACCTCCGTGTTGATGATTATTTTCCTATTACAACAACAAGGTATGGTGTGTTTTATTCCTTATTATACAACATTTAAAGACAACACACTAATTTGATTGGACATGTTTCCAGAATGCTGAGATCCATAGATAAAATTCTAATTCTAAGTATCTTTTTCAGAGGTTTTCCATCGCTACAGACTGTCTCTTAGACTCTGGGTTATTACCAAACTGTTTGTGTTGATGAAGCAAAACATTACCAAAACGATTTGACTTTTTTTTATGTCAAAATGTGTCAGCTGCTCGATATTATATCGAACTACATAAAATGCAATATCGCAAACAATATGAACAGCACCCCTGATTGTGTACTGTAACATTGCCTCATTAAGGTTGGTATTTATTATTTAAAATGGTACAAAAAGAACTGAAACATCAGATATCGTGAAAATTACAGTGCGAAGTTAGAATAGCGTTCTATTACTTCTCAAATATAAGCTGACATTACAGGAACAGGGAGTATTTTTGTAACTCAGTAATGTTTGCACAGGAGGTATAGGTTTTATATGCTTTCTCCTGCGAACAGGACACCATCAGCATGTAATTCTCAACATTAAATCCTGCTTACTTTGGCGCTTGAGTACATTTTCTCTGCTTTTCATGACGACATGACTCTAATGTCATAATAAAACGGAGGCCCCTTTTTGTTTCAACTAAAACATAGTCCTAATCTGGATGCATTTAAACTCATAAACAGCAGCTAAGAATCTGGCAGTTTAAATTCCTTTAATTGTTTCTTTAAGCTGGTAAAGATCAAAATTAATAGGTTTTAAGGCGTTTTAGCCTCCTGTCTTTGTTTATTTATTTCTCTTTGCTTTGACACATGGATGATGCATAAATCTAGATACCATCTAAATTGACACTTACAGGCTTGGGATTGATTTGATCATTTCACAGCGCATACAGTAGAGACGTCTTCTGCTTTCTCTGAAAGTATTTTGTGGTTGGAAATGTAGGATATGTTTGTACAAGCTTCACATTGCAGCCAAAAGGTAGATATTCAGACATCAGATATTTGGTAAATTATTTTTCATGTTGGTGAATCAATCTGTTTTTTTGGGGGGGGATTATATTGGTCCAGAGTAAACAACAAGAGTCATTCAAACAATCAATCAATTTCCTTTTTTACAGGGAGTATCTAAAATCCACAAACCTAAGGATTGAATCACAAACCCACATTCATTTTTTATTATAGTTCTTCTTCTTCTCCTTCTTCTTCTTCTTAGTTCTCCGTTCCACATGTTTGGTGTTCAAATTACCACAGAGAAAGCTCTACTAAAAACAGAGCTTCTATCCCAGAGAATAACAATAAAAACATTAATATGTATTGTTTATGATTTTCTTCATCTTATCATGCAAGTGGACATCCATTCCATTATCCATGTACAACTATCCTCATATCAATTATGCATTAAAAGTGACCCAACTAACAATGTTTTTTCATTCATTCATTCATTTTCTATACCGCTTAATCCTGTGTTCAGGGTCGCGGGGGACCTGGAGTCTATACCAGGAGACTTCGGGCACTAGGCGGGGTACACCCTGGACAGGGTGCCAATCCATCGCAGGGCACACACACATCCACACACTCACACACCCAATCACACACTACGGGCAATTTGGGAATGCCAATTAGCCTAAACTGCATATCTTTGGACTGTGGGAGGAAACCGGAGTACCCGGAGGAAACCCACCAAGCACGGGGAGAACATGCAAACTCCATGCACACAGAGACGGGAATCGAGCCTGGCCGGGGAATCAAACCCAGACCCTGGAGGTGCAAGGCGACAGTGCTAACACAATGTTTTTTTTAACTTGTCATTTACTTTCTTGTTATTGGCATCCTGACAACATGGGTATATAATGGATACATGTGTGGTGTGTTGGTTACCATATAAAAAGTCTGCGTGCACTTTTTGGTTTTATGTGAGCAACATTAAAACTGAAGCTATTGCTAGACAAAACACCTTTATATGAGTTGGTAAAGTTTACATTATTATTATACACTAAAGAAAAGCTTTGTATGCAACCTAAAAACCTAAAAAAGTATATTTGTGGCAGCCATGTGTGTCCCTGGCTGAATTCTGGCACAACTGGCAACTGACCAATTATACTTTTAATATATTATAACTGGAATAAAACTATACTAATAATCTATAGGGTTTAATATGATGGTGGCACACCCTTTGCAGCTATAACAGCTTCGTCTTTTCTGAGAAGGCTTTCCACAAACTTTAGTGAGTTTATGGGAATTTCGACCATTCTTACAGAAGCTCATTTGTGAGGTCAGACACTGATGTTGGACGAGACGGCCTGGCTCGCAGTCTCCACTCTAGTCTCCAATCTTGCTCATCCATGTCTTTATGGACCTTGCTTTGTGCACTGCGGCCATCCTCAAAATGTTCTAACAAGCATGAAATTGGCCAAAATGTCTTGGTATGCTGAAGTATTAAGAGTTCCTTTCTGGAAGTAAGAGGTCGAGCCCAACTTTTGAAAAACAACCTCACACCAGAAGGCCAGGCCTTCTCGTTCAACATCAGTGTCTGACCTCATAAATGAGCTTCTGGAAGAATGGTCGAAATTCCCATAAACACACTCCTAATCTTGTGAAAAGCCTTTCCAGAAGAGTTTAAGCTGTTATAGCTGCAAAGGGTGGGCCAACATCATATTAAACCCTATGAATTAAGAATTAGATGTTACAACCTTATGTGTGCCAGCAGCCAACAAAGATCATGTTGTGTAAGGAGCCAGTTTAATGAAGACAGATCTAAAAACAGGAATTAGTCTAGCTAGCTACATAAATTTCTAATGCTATAAGTTTTTCATAGAGTAAAGGACCTAACCCTAATCAATTACAATTACAATTAAGTGGTGTAGATAGAGCAGTTGAATTCAGGTTTGAATCTTCTGGAAATAGTTTTGAAAGAAAATGTCATTAACATGGAAACAGAAAGTGTCATTAACTGGGACGTTAGCTCAGATAAAAAAAAAAATCTTTGATGAACCTTTTAACCTAGAACACAACTGCCCTAACCTAAATCCAATCAGAACAAGGTATTAATAATCACGACACAATGGCTCAGGACAGGTTTATTTCATGGCACTTTTTTAGGATTTCTTTAGCACTATTGATTCTGACTTGCTTGTCAAATTAAAATGAAGGAGACACGCCCTTGTGATTTTACCCACAAAGAAGTAATTAAGTAATTAATTTGTTGCTATTCATAAGACGTTTCTTTTTAGAGCGAAAGAAAGAGAGAAAGAGAGAATTAATATATTTCTATAAAGATGGATTATTATTTCATTTCTATCATCTCTGAGTCTATTTCTCCTGTAAGAAGCAAACATATACAATATTACCGTGTTGATTTACCATCATGTAATTTGATAGTGTAATGCAGGAGCAGTCCTTGGCTGATGTTTACAGAATACATCCTCCACATTCCCCACAAGTATCCATCAGATACAGTAGTGTAAGAACAGGGGAATGGTATGGGTATGGAAAGGAATTGTTCTGCGACCTTTTTCAGTTCCTATTCATGACCACTTCTGTATGAGCGGAATAATACTCAAGTATGAATACTTTTTCCTCCATCGTTTCAGTACTGTATATTTTAGCACATACCATAATAATATATAATACTATAATAATACAATAAGCTTTCATGAAAAAAAGATTAGATTAAAGTTTTGGGTGTTCAGTCTCATTCCTACTGTTAAATCGGTTTAAGCTGATTATTTAGGGATTTAAAGTTAGCTCATTCTAAAAGGTCAGTAAGGCTAGCTAGTAGCAGTTGAATAGTGCTAGTTATCGCTAGAGACACATGATTAAAATCCCAGGGCAATATAATAATTCGGATGCTGATTTTGGAGTCTCGTGATACCACTTCTGCTTCAGGTGCTGGTAGGATGTAAGCAATAATGACAGTAGTGACTACAAATCCCCTTGGCAGATAATATGGACATAAACCAACAACCACAATTTTAAAACTTTGGGAAACGCTCATTTGGTTACATCACCCAGATAATGCCACACTGTAAAAAATGTCGGTAATTTCATAAAACTTGGGATAACCATGAAACAGTGAAAAACTGTAATTAGTTTTACAAAGTAAAACCTTAAATTTTACAGTTAAAATCATATGAAAATATTGTTTATTGCTGTAAAATTTTTAAAAAAGCTATGGATGTAACATACTGTATACTGTAAACTCTCAGAGAAGGTATTTGTTACTAATATACTGAAGCACCAGTTTATATTTTACTAAACCTTTGTAAATAGAGTTTAAAAATCAGAAAAATATCTGCCCTGTAAAAAATAAATCGTAAATTTTACGGATTTTAATATTTTTTTCTACGGTTTATAGCCATCTAATTTATATGCTTATGTCATATTAAAACTGTGGTTACCAGAAATTTTCTGTAAAAAATACGGTAGTAACATTATTCTGTATATTTTAAGGATTTTAATAGTTTTTTCTACGATTTATAGCCGTCTAATTAAGCAAGGGCTTTAAAGTTGTGAATGGTATGCGGCCCTTTGATCACTGTGGCAAGGACAGCCGCTAACACGCGTCACTTTGCCCGCCGCCACCGCTCACCAGCCTGTGCCCGCATGCCAGCAGGGCACTGTCCACCAGATCTGCACGTGCACACCTTTCCTTCCCTTTTTCCCTTCCTCCCTCCTTTAATCCTTTCCTTCCCTAATTAAAATGACACCTTTTCCGTAAGACCTCGCCACATGTCCATGTTTGCTGTTGCCCCCCCTTGTGCCAAACCCATTACAAAATACATGAACATATTTAACACCCCAGTACAGTGTGCACTTAAAAACCACAATGCAGGACAGAGGACATAAACAATTTTAACATGTGCGTGATAAAATAATTTATTTGTGTAAAGTTGTATAATAAAAGCCCTTCTATAAAATTAGCCCAAAATGCTTAAAAATCTCCACCCTGACATTTGTACGTATATTTGATTTTGAGAATTTAAATATTGTTTTGGGCGGCGCGGTGGTGTAGTGGTTAGCACTGTCGCCTTGCACCTCCAGGGTCTGGGTTCGATTCCCCGGCCAGGCTCGATTCCCGTCTCTGTGTGCATGGAGTTTGCATGTTCTCCCCGTGCTTGGTGGGTTTCCTCCGGGTACTCCGGTTTCCTCCCACAGTCCAAAGATATGCAGGTTAGGCTAATTGGCGTTCCTAAATTGACCATAGTGTGTGAATGAGTGTGTGTGTGCCCTGCAATGGATTGGCACCCTGTCCAGGGTGTACCCTGCTTAGTGCCCGAAGTCTCCTGGGATAGGCTCCAGGTCCCCCGCGACCCTGAACACAGGATTAAGCGGTATAGAAAATGAATGAATGAATAAATATTGTTTTGCTGTCTTTATTAAAAATACATGGGGCCATGCTGATATCCGAATCTTGAATAAATTTTGATGGGTTTTGATCATTTGATTTAGATTTGTATTCATCAATTAGTATAAAAGTACTTTTAATAGTTTCTTAACAGTAAAATCCGAATGCTTAGCAATGTAACTTCTATCTCTTTTAGCTCCCAGCTAGTGTGATAAAATGATGCTTTCACAGAATTGCTGAATGAATTAATTGTGGTTATTCATAATAAAAAAATAGTCCAACAACGACAGCAATTGTGTAGCTAGCATGGTAGTGTAGTGGTTAGCACTGTCGCCTTGCACATCCAGGGTCCGGGTTCGATTCCCGTCTCTGTGTGCATGGAGTTTGTATGTTCTCCCCCATATATACAGGATAAAGCTGTATAGACAGTAAGTGAGTTCTGAGCTGTAAAAATGGAAATAAACCATTATTATTACATCATAAATCTTTAAATTAGACAGTTCTGAGTCGTAAAAAACATGGTTATGATCCGTATTTGTTACAATGTAAACTCTGGAATTTGACGGGAATAAACTGTTTATAACAACATAAACATGTTAATTAGACAGTTATAAACCGTAAAATAATAATTAAAATTGGTCAAATATACAGTATAATGAGTGCAATCCCGTACAACCAAAAACATTGCTACAGTATTTTTTACGGTAAACTTCTGGCAACCACAGCTGACGTTTATTTACCGTAAAATTTATGTTTTTTTTTTTTTACAGTGCAATAACGGTGCTACCGTATTTTTTACAGTAGAATTCTGGTAACCACAGCTACTGTTTTTTTTACCATAAAATTTACAATTTATTTTTTACACTGCATGTTGTTTGCAAATAGTGAAACCCCTCCACCCTCCTTCTTACAAATCAGTCTGAAAACTGGGGATGGACGAATTAAAGTTTGGAATATTCTCATGCAACCATCCCTCAGTGAAACAAAACACCAAGTACTTCCGACACTCATTCTGGGTCCCAATCAAAACACTAAGCACTGAGCAATTTATTGCTCATAGTCTTGTGCCTAAAGACTTTCCCATAGCAAAACTTGACTAAACCCTTTCATAAATTTTAATAATTATATGTTATAATTTGTTGAAATGCATTCAGATTTTACAAATTAATTTATTATTTAATAAATGTAGTTTGTTTTTCATTGTCTGCTATATGTAAATAATATGCTATAATTCACAGCATTAAGTCTGTGTTGTTTTCTCCATAAACTATTTAGTTGAGGACAATGGAAACTGTGCCTATTGTGCATATGTCACTTATGTGGTTTTGGCTGGATGTTCTGTTTCACATAAAATTTCAGGAAGTAAACGTCAAGTCATAAAAATCTTAATGGCCTTGAGGAATCAAATAATAATGAGAGTTGAGAGCATACATAACTTGATTTTTAAAACAGGCTTTTCTTTTCCTGCGATGTCATCCAATAGAAAGTTTATTCAGATATAATATATTATAATTTGATGCTCTCTGGAAAAGTTTACTAAAACACTCATTACGGTTGTTTGTATTAATGATATTAATAATAACTTTTATTTATATATTTTCTGATTGTTCTAATATATTTTTAGTTTTAACAAATTCCATAGGGAATTACAGTTTAAAAAAATGTTTAAATAATAGGAAGATTTGTCAACACTGAAATGTATTTTAACAAATGTGAACATACAGTATAACCTGGATGTTCTGAAACCTTCTCGGCTTTGTGCACACACGCTACACAACATTAGGGTCCAGACACTTGTAGTGCGGCGGCGTTGGTATTCTCGTTCCCATAGCGTTTTCACGCAGCATCGAGAGAAAGCCTTTGAAAGGGAATGTTACTGTGCTGTAACCCTGTTCCCTGAAAGGCGGGAATGAGATGCTGCGTCCTAATGCCGCACTACCACGTGACCGGACATCCGTTCAGACAAATTAATCTGAGGTTTGTCGCCGGCTCTCTAGTATTTATAACCTGCGGCTGTGTCTAATCAGATGATGTCACCTGACCGATGTTATATATAGCCAAAAAATTTGGCGTGTTTGCACACATGCTTCACAACCGGCAACAGTACAAATGGTTCCCATAGCGTTTTCACGCAGCATCTCGTTCCCGCCTTTTCAGGGAACAGGGTTACGGCACAGTAACCCGAGACGTTTTCAGTAAATTGCGGACTCTATATTTTTTGTCTTAGTTCTTCTTTTGGCATTTTGAAGAAGTACTTACAACCTGGTTACAATCAACCATTGCAAAGTATGAATACTTGCAATAATTTTCCTGGTCTTCACATTTTGTTTAGGAGTGTTTATATATTTCTTTCAACTTCACTCAGACCATCATCATGGTCTCATTCTGAATGAAACCATTCTTCCACCTAACCTTGAGAGCTAATAGCAACAATGTCAGGTGACTGACCTTGCCTTTCTTGCCGCAGTTGGATCAGTTAATTGCTACTAAACTTACAGAGATTGCAGGTTTATGTCTTTTCATGCAGGCGCTTTAAGTCACAAGCAGTTTATACAGATTGATTTATACCTCAGCCTCACTCACTCACTCACTCACTCACTCACACACCGTCTATACCCTTGAAAATCATATCTCCAATATCACAAAAACATCTTAGAAATATCCATCTTAGAAATATTGCCAAGCTTAGAAACATCTTATCCGTATTTAATGCAGAAAAGCTAGTTCATGCATTCATGACGTCCAGACTGGACGATTGCAATGCATTACTAGGTGGTTGTCTTGCATCCTCAATAAACAAGCTTGAACGCAGAGGAGGCGAGCTGGCGGTTCAATAAGCTTGTTCATTATAAGTAAAATACAAACAAAAGTAAATACGCTCTTTATCTTAGTTTTAACTATTAAATAAAGAAACTAACACAAACCCGAAACATAACATACACAACAAAAGCTAGACGCCTGACTGGAGTTCAGTCAGGCTATTTATAACAAAGTAAACATAATCATCTTCCCTCGGTTCAGGTGAACTTCTACGTCACCTGACCGAGGTGCAAACTGGGAACTGCAATATAACTCAAAATAAAACAAAAGACAAACTACAAAACAAACGGGCGTTTTGGTGCCCTCTAGGGGTTAACCCTTACATTACCCCCCCTTAAAAAACGCTCTAACCGGAGGCCCAATACACCCCAATGTCCCACCTTTCCTCTCTTGTCCCTGAGGCTGGGTGAAGGAGCTGGCCTTGGGCCCGTGATTGCCCTCCACAGAGGAGTGGGCGCGATGATCTTGGTGCCTGGCTGAGGAGCGGGCGCGACGATCTCGGCGCCTGGCTGAGGAGCGGGCGCAGGGCACGACGGCGGCGGCGGAGCTGACTCAGAGCTCGATGGCGGCGGCGGAGCTAGCACTGAGTTCGACAGCGGCAGCGGAGCTGGCCCTGAGCTCAACGGCGGCGGTGGAGCTGGCCCTGAGCTCAACGGCGGCGGCGGAGCTGGCCCTGAGCTTGACGGCAGCCGTGGAGCTGGCGCTGGACTCGACGCCGGCGGTGGCGCTGGCACTGGGCTCGGCGGGTGCAGCTCTGGAGCTGGCACTGGGCTCGGCGGCTGCAGCGCTGGAGAGGTGCTCGGCGGCTGCAGCATTGGAGAGGTGCTCGGAGGCTGCAGTGCTGGAGAGGTGCTCGGCGGCTGCAGCGCTGGAGAGGTGCTCGGCGGCTGCAGCGCTGGAGAGGTGCTCGGCGGCTGCAGCGTTGGAGAGGTGCTCGGCGGCTGCAGCGCTGGTGCGAGGCTCAGCGGCTGCAGACAAGCTGGCGCGCTGTCCTTGAAACCTGGAGGAGGCGGAAGGATTCAATTCAATTCAATTTTATTTATATAGCGCTTTTAACAATGGTCATTGTCTCAAAGCAGCTTCACAAAAATTAAAGAAATTTAACAAAAAAATAAATAAATAAATAAATAAATAAATAAAATAATAATAATAGAAAATAAATATATACAAATAATAATAATAATTATAGAAAAGAAAATAATTGGAAGTGTGGATGTGTGAGAAAAATGTGCAGATAATAATGAGACGAATGAATGAAATTTCTCTGATGAGCAAGCCAAGGGTGACGGCGACAGTGGCAAGGAAAAACTCCCTGAGGTGGCATTAGGAAGAAACCTTGAGAGGAACCAGACTCAACAGGGAACCCATCCTCATTTGGGCGATAACAGATAGAAATGATATAACATCTTGTGTGTTGTGCAGGTGAAAATTCAATATGACAGAAATTATTTAAATTGACATGAAGACCAGTTCAGCATAGGGACGAGTCAGTAGGTGCAGAGGGCAGATGAGGTCTGGATCACTGGAAGCACAGGAGCAGCATGCGTAGCTCCAACCATCATAAAGCTGAATCCAGCTGGAGCTGGTCCTTCTCTGGATGCCTCAGGAACCTCGCAGTGTCGGCCTTTGTCTACTGAAGCTGGCAAAATCTCCCGATGCGTCGGGATGGGTAGAGAAATACAGAACAGATGGGGAGAATTATCGTAGTTGCCATTCGGTATAGGTGTACTGGAGTATGAGATTATGGGATGAGTTATGTGTATGCCAGATTAAAAAGATGCGTCTTGAGTCTACTTTTGAACTGAGAAACCGTGTCTGCTCCCCGAACACTGTCTGGAAGGCTATTCCAAAGCTTTGGAGCTAAATATGAAAAAGCCCTACCCCCTTTTGTAGATTTTGAAATTCTGGGAACTACCAGAAGTCCGGAGCTTTGTGATCCTAAGGCGCGTGGTGGATTGTAGCGCATCAGAAGACTGGTTAGGTATGTGGGAGCTAAACCATTTAAGTCCTTGTATGTAAGTAATACTATTTTGTAATTTATTCTAAACTGAACAGGTAGCCAGTGCAGGGATGATAATATTGGGGTTATATGATCATATTTTCTGGATTTAGTGAGAACCCTGGCAGCTGCATTTTGGATTAACTGAAGCTTGTTTATTGAGGATGCAGGACAACCACCTAGTAATGCATTACAATAGTCCAGTCTGGAGGTCATGAATGCATGAACTAGTTTTTCTGCATCAGATACAGATAAGATGTTCCTAAGTTTAGCAATATTTCAAAGATGGAAAAAGGCTGTTTTTGTGATATTTGAAATGTGATTTTCAAAAGACATGGATGACGTCAAAGGATGACGCTCTCCAGGTCGCACGGCGGCTGCATAGCGGAAGCGACATCCTCGTCGCCATGCAGCAGCGGCGTGTAGTCCTCCACACTGAGCAGAGGTGGCGGGGGTGGAGGAAATGCGTCCGCCACGCTGCCCAGCCACTGCTGGTATTCCTCCGCGACAAGCACAGGCGCGGGAGGTGGAGAAAACGCGTCCTCGTCGCCGTGCTGCAGCGGTGCATAATCCTCCATGTTAAGCACCGGCAGCATAGGCGGAGGAAGCGCGTCGTCCACGCTGCACAGTCCATGCGTGTCTTCCTCCGCGACGAGTTCAGGCAGTGGCAGGAGGGGGAGCGCGTCGTCCAGATCCGAGAGAGGGATAACATCCGGGACTACAGCCTGGTTCTCCCGAACCTGGACGAGTTGGAGCTGCCGCACCTGCTCCCGCAGGTCACGAATGCACTCCTCGTTGAGCTCTGCCCACTGCCTGTAGATTCCTCCCGTCTCTCCCCAGGCCACTACACCTCTCGGCGGTGTGCGCCGGATGACGAGCCCGCAACCTTCCCAGCTTTGTCTCGCCATTCTCTCTCTGTGTGTCACGCTGTCCTCCAGTGAGTCCGCCAGCTCGATGAGCCCACAGCTTCCCCAGCCTTGCCAAACCTCCATGCGCCATCTGGCGGATATTCAGTGAAGCGCAACACATTTATTTAAAATTCCCGAATGTTGCCTCCGGCAAGACCCGGCACGCCGCGCGCTAAATTGCGGCATCCCGCGGGAAAACACGCAGGGTTTTAAGGGCGACATCTGTACAATCACTGACATTTACTAGTATTTAGCATTGAATGGTTTTCCATGACTTATTATTCAGAAAAATTTCGAACATCATACAAACCTCTTGGCTTGTAGATATCCTTAACATTAAATTAACTATAAATAGATACAAACTGTAATGTGATGTTTCATTAATAAATAAAAAATTGTAAACATTGGCAAATTGCTGTGGAAAAAGAAATTGTTTTGTTCACCAAAAAAATTACATCATAATGAAAATATCTCGAATATAGTTACATTCATCTCTACTTTATTAAAATAGGATTACAACAAACTAAATATAAGATTATTAATCTTATTTGTATGAAATATTGCTAAAGTTATTATTAAAGTTGGCTAGATTCAAGAAGATGTCATTTTTTGCAGTATTCATTCAAAATGACCGAATATGAATCAGAAGAAACCAAAAGGTCTTTTTTTTGTTGACAGATTTCATATACTGAGCCGAGACTTTGTTTTGCTCCTAAAACAAAAAATCAAGACCATTTTTTTCTTAAGAATTAATATACTTTGATAAATGTAAATTTATTCACTGCATCCTAGTGCAGTGAATAGTCTGGTAATCAATGCAAAGTCTCATAAAGGTCATTATAAAATGATAATGTATTATTATTATTGTTATTATTATTATTATTATTATTATTATCGTTGTACTCAATTTGATTTAATATCCTTAATTTAAAAAAATTAATTCTTGAATGAGTTTATATAAAAACCGTGTATGCAGGGGATTATTGTGCTTTAATTTCTACGAAAACTAAACACAATTTTGCATGTCTACTATAGCTCTTCTTGTATTCCTTTAACTTGAAAGTGTTAAAGGAATACCTATAATAAAAAGAAAATAAAAGTGTTTCCTGATTCATTACTTGGATACAACAACCCATGAGGGTTATAAAAAGCAGACATTTTTTATGGAGACAGCACTGGAAAATGCCAATTCTGGCACTCGGCATGTTGCATCTGAGACGAACAGAAAAAGCACGATTCCTGGCTCCCTGTCTGATCTGGACTGCTGTTTTTGCATTTAATCGGCTATTGCCTAAAGGTGTGCTGTTCCAGTATAAGATTAGATGACCAGGAAATCTCCTATTCTTTATTGCTATTGTACGTCCACAATCTGCCCGATAGATATGATTTTGGGGGGTGGGATTTTTTTTTTATGGGAGTCCTGAGAAACTTGACGCAAACACCTGTGACCGTGTGGACCATGGACTATTTTGTATAAATGAGATACAAACTGCTGATTGTACAAAGACATTAAATGTTTATTGATATGGCTGCTGTCAGAAGTTTTACTTTGCCTTATTGTCTGAATGTATACAATAAACCAATGTTCAATGCATAGCTGCAGTTGTCTCCAGGTTTTTGACAGTTGTTTACCCAAACCTTGCTGGAAAATGTTATAAAACAGTATGAACGATGATTATGCAACTGCAATGCTCTTGTTTACTTGAAGCAGAAAGAGATATAATTTTGTTAAAATGTTGTGATATTTATGCCTCAGGTAATAAAGGGTAAAGGAAAGGGCTTGCCTTTTCAGAAAGCAGGCATTTACAAGTATTTCATGACTTGTGATTGTTCATGGAATGTTGGCAGTAATGTTAATCAAGTTTGGTGTTGAGTACACACCTGAGGCAATAACAATAGTGTCATAAGTGCAACAGGGTCAATGGTATAATATTGCAAAGGGATAACAGTCCAATAGCTTAACGTTTCTCAGAAAATAAATTCTTGCCAGTAAATGACGAGGATAATGAGTTAATTTGTGGTTGCTTTATTTAGTATGTTTGCTTAAGTCATTACCTTTTCAAAAAATTTTGGGCTGCACTGACTACTAGCGGCAGTAAAAGTACAAGGTTCTTTACTCAAACATACAATAACCTGTTTGCATAAGTGTGCACACCCTTCTATAATGGAGAATGTGATTTATCTTAGAATGAAACCATCTTTGTCAAACATATGTTGAAAAGCAATTATTTTACACTTGCATTTAATGAGTGATTCTCATTCATTCATTCATCTTCTATACCGCTTAATCCTGTGTTCAGGGTCGCGGGGGACCTGGAGCCTATCCCAGGAGACTTCGGGCACTAGGCGGGGTATACCCTGGACAGGGTGCCAATCCATCGCAGGGCACACACACATACACACACTCACACACCCAATCACACACTACGGGCAATTTAGGAACGCCAATTAGCCTAATCTGCAAATCTTTGGACTGTGGGAGGAAACCGGAGTACCTGGAGGAAACCCACCAAGCACGGGGAGAACATGCAAACTCCATGCACACAGAGACGGGAATCAAGCTTGGCCGGGAATCGAACCCAGACCCTGGAGGTGCAAGGCGACAGTGCTAACCACTACACCACCGCGCCGCCTGAGTGATTCTCATTAACCACAAATAAAGAACAGTTGTTTCAGTTGGATTTTCTTGACAATGAAGGCATGGTCTGCAGTGAGCATACAAAGTACTTAGATATCATAGTTCAAAAGTATAGAGGAGTTCAAAGATTTATTTATATTTATTTATATAATTAAGTTAGATGTACGATGGAACACTGTGATGGTCATCATGAACAAATACTGTAGAGCATCACAGAGACAGTACCAAGAACAGAGTATGCTGCTAACAGACGAACCACCCAGAACAATGGCCATGCAGAATGTTCTGTCACCTACTGATCATCCCCTGCAGGTGACACTCCCTGAAGGTGACACTCCTTGCACATGACAGTCTTGTTTTCTCAGACATACAGTACAAGATCCAAGGCCACCTTAATCATAAAACATGGGGCGAAAATGTGTTATGGTCTGATCTGACCAATGTAGATGCTTTTGGGAAGAATTCTCCACATTCGTAGTGCATCGTGGTTTTGGGATAATCATGCAATGGGGCAGCTTTACTTCAGCTGGAACTAAGACTCTAGTCATGTTAGAGGGAACCATGGGTAGCTCCAAATGCCAATCTACACTATTTAGCCAGTGATTTCATTCAATCACCTTCAGATTACATCACACAATGTGGTGGCCAGTTCATTTTTTAAATATATATATTTCTCATGCTCCAAGAACTATTCTCTCACAATTTCAATCCTGGAATATGGCTTTGCCATCTGGGAAGGAAAACTTCATAAATGTGATATCCAGGTCATTTCAAGATTATTAGACGGATGCTTGTACAGTGGGTGATAGGTGCATTGCTGCATGAGTTTCCATTTTTGTCCTGATAAACTCAACTCTGGGATAGAGTCAATCTGGACTCATCACACCACATGACTTTTTCCATTGTTCCAAAGTCTATATGCTCCCTAAAACCATAAGTATTTTTGTCTGATTGGCCTGACTAACAAGCGGTTTTCTTATGGCCACACAGCTGTTTAGCCAATCCTGAAGGTTATCATCACATTGTGGGTGTATGGAAATGCTCATACTTACACTACAAAACATAGCTATGGGTTTTACTATTAATATTTTACCATGTAACCAAATGTTTAAGTGATCACCATTCATGATTTTTTTCTAACCCCATTTCTTCGACAAAATTGCCAGTTCAGCACTATCCTGGTTTAGCAGATTTTGATAATTTGTTGAATGTTTCTTAACTCAGTTCCAGTCATTTCAAATCACCTTAAGTTAATGCAGGGCAATAATTTGACCCTTCTGAAATGGTGACTTTCCTTTGGGCCAGGCAGTGTATTTTGGCCCAAACTGTTAGACAGCTGGCGGCGCGGTGGTGTAGTGGTTAGCACTGTCGCCTTGCACCTCCAGGGTCTGGGTTCGATTCCCGTCTCTGTGTGCATGTTCTCCCCGTGCTTGGTGGGTTTCCTCTGGTTACTCCGGTTTCCTCCCACAGTCCAAAGATATGCAGGTTAGGCTAATTGGCGTTCCTAAATTGGCCGTGGTGTGTGTGTATGTGCCCTGCGATGGATTGGCACCCTGTCCAGGGTGTACCCCGCCCAGGGGCGGACTGGCCATCGGGAGCACCGGGACATTTCCCGGTGGCCTGACGGTCGTTCTGGCCTGCCGGCTGCCGCTGTGCAGACGATCAGCCTGGCATGTGAAAGGCTGGTGTGCAACTACTAATTAATTGACGGATCTCTCAATCTACGAATCAGGCAATGGAAAGGGAAAATTAGAAGATCAGGAGGGAAAATTCCACTCCCACATGACCCCCCACATGACCCCCCACATGACCTCCCATATGACCTCCCACATGACCCAACGTCAGCGACGCACTGCATAATATCTGGCTATATCCAGAGACAGGGTATATCTGACTAAATCGTTCAAAAAATGGAGCGTAAACGCAAAGGAGGAGCAGAGAGAGAGAGAGCGTATAAAAAGGAAAAAAGCCCTGGCCGCAGACGCAGCAAGCTGCTGCAAAATCCCAGCCATGTTCGCCAGTAAGGGAACAGGTCGGTCAAGATTACATTTACATTATATTTATAATAATTTGGCAGACGAACACTTTCATCCAAATCACTTAGATAATCACAATAGATAAAATTAAACCAACAAACGAGCAACAATATGTAAGTGCTGCTGTGCTGTGTCAAGTCTCGTTTCGTCTCCATGTAGCATATTTTTCATATAATAAATAAAAATGAATAAAAAGTAGACAGAATAGTGTTAGTGGGTCAAATTGTTTTAAATAATAAATAAATCAAGTAGATGGTATGGAAAAGAATACAGTATTAGTTATTTAGATTTTTCATTTCTAGTCTACAATATGCAGCCTACAATGTTTGTTTGTTTATTTATTTATTTAGAAAAGGTGAGGAAGGAAGCAGTAGTAGCACTAGTGCTGCAAATGCTCCTGCTGTTGAGCTACAGTAGAGGTGGTGGACAGTCCAGCGTTAGAGTCAGAGCAGGAACCTTCAGGTAAAGTTTAAGATAAGCAAAACTAAACATGCAGGCAGCAGCCTATACTTTTTAAACAACATGTGCTTTTTATGATTTATAAGATCAGTAGTAGGACTGTGATTTTGGGGACATACAACTGATGGCTGCACAATTATAAATACAGATTATTGAACACGCTTATTTCATATTGCAGAGCAACTAGATGTGCAGAGTGAGAGAGAGAAGGATTCAGGGAAAGATGAAGGAGACAGTGAAATCACTAGTAGTGCTAATTACTTACTGTTTACTCTTACTGGTCTGTTCCACATAATGCCATAATTGAGTAAACATTATGTTACTTACGCTGTCATAGGTTTTGTTAAGTTTATTTGTGTTTGTGTTTCTGATACATTTGGTATACTAGAGTTGAGCACTGAAAATACATAAAATGTAAAATTTCAACATGTGAATGTGTCTCTTATTATCTCTTTTAAAAAGCCAATTTTCTATTTGTCATTGGTTTGGTATTATAAATGGTGTATTCCTAGTGAGTTGTTAAGGGTTATTTTTTTTATTCATTTATATTGCATCTGGTAGTCTACCTGTTACAATAATAGGGTTAGCTACAAGTTTATCAGTCCAATAGATTACATGAATAGGGTGGTGGTGACTGCAGCAGCAGAGGTGGCCTGGGAGTGGAGTCAAATTCCCAGCCTGAATTATTGTCCCAGTCCGCCACTGACCCCGCCTATGTCATGCTTCCCCTAGTAATCACACGACACAGCTGCAGGTGCAGGAAATGACAGTCTTTTTATTTTTTCTCAGTCTCTCAAGTTTGAACACAGAACTAAAACAAAACACAAATTTCAATAACCACCCCACTGGTGGCTTCTCCCGGCGCGGTCTGCAGGCGGAAACACAAGAAAGTACAAGCGTTCTAAAAACGCGGAACACATAAGGGAGACTGGATGCCGATCCACGGCCGAGTCAGTCCATAACTGTGAAGCTGTCCTGCTTCACAGTACCTCGCCTGCAGATACCGCTAGCCCTTGGGAGAGACACAAAGAAAACACAGTTTAGGAAATGATGTGGCATAATGGTGAACAGACGTTGTGGTGTGGGTTCGGCTGGGTTAAATAGTGCGACACATGAGGTAGAGACAGGTGATTCCTATTAATCATTAGGGGCAGACAATGACATACAAAGACACACTAGGGGGAGACAAAGCTACGGCTCAGTAAGCCGGTGAACCGGATCTCCGGGGCTGCGGCTGCCCAGGACCGGCTTCCTGAAGAGGAGGTGGGCGCTCCCCCTGCGTTACCAAAGGGGGTCGGGACCCGCCGACCTGATGGAATTGCCGGCGGGTGGGTCGGCCCAGGGGTCGCGGCGCAGGACCCAGCCGGGACCCAGCTGCGTTCCTCCGGTCCATAACCCTCCCACTCCACCAGATACTGGAGTGAGCCTCCTCGCCTTCGGGAGTCCAACAGCTGCTGGACTCTAAACGCCGGAGCGCCCTCGATCTCCACAGCCCCAGGGAGCGAGGGGGTCACGACCCCTCCGTCCAGCAGTCCCCTTCTTACCGGCCTGAGAAGAGAGATGTGAAAGGTAGGGTTAATGCGCATGTGTGAGGGGAGTTGTAACTTAAAAGACACAGGGTTTATTTGTGCTAAGATGGGGAAGGGACCGATGAACCGGGGGGAGAGTTTACGACAGGGGAGGTTGAGAGAGAGGTCCTTTGTCGAGAGCCAAACCCGATCACCTACCTGGAGCGGAGGACTTTCCCTTCGCCGCCTATCGGCGAATCTTTTGAAACGGCGAACTGCTTGGGAGATATGGGCATGCGCTCCCTCCCATACTTTTTCCGCTTTCTTAAACCACTCATCCACCATGGGGATATTGGTGGGAGTGGCATCCCAGGGACAGAGCGGTGGCTGGTATCCGAGCATACATTGAAACGGCGTTAGGCCGGTTGAGGAGTGTTTTAAGGAGTTTTGTGCATATTCCGCCCAGAGTATGCGCGAAGGAATTTCCCGAGATCCTGCACAGTCCACTTTGCCTGTCCATTAGACTCCGGGTGATAGCCTGAGGTTAGACTAATAGTGGTCCCCAACTTCTGGAAAAAAGCTCTCCAGACTCTAGCGATAAATTGGGGACCACGATCTGAAACGATGTCCTCCGGAATACCATAGTAGCGAAACACTGTATCGAATAGGGTTTCCGTTACCTGAGAGGCGGTTGGGAGAGCGCAGAACGGGACGAATCGACAGCCTTTAGAAAAACGATCCACCACCACTAGTACTGTCGTGTACCCTTTTGACACCGGCAGGTCCGTCACAAAATCCACCGGTAGGTGGGACCACGGTCTGTTAGGTGTGGGCAAGGGCATTAATTTACCAACTGGCAACCCTCGGGGGCTTTTAGTAGTTGCACAGGTAGCACAAGACGAAACGACTGTTTTCACTGTTTCCCGCATATTTGGCCACCAGAACCTAGGTTCTAGTAGTTGCAATGTTCTTAATTCGCCGGGGTGTCCAGATGTAAGGTTAATGTGGGCCTCCACCGTCACTCGTTCCCGTAGTGATCCCGGTATGTAGGTTCGGTCCGGAGGACAGTCAGACGGCACGGACTCGGTTCGTGTCGCCTGGGCTATCTCCGCATCGAGGTCCCACGTAATCGGGGCCACCACGATGGTTCGGTCCTGCGCCGCGAAACAGCGGGAGAGCGCATCCGCTTTTATGTTCTTAGAGCCGGGGCGATATGTAATGATGAAATGGAAACGAGTGAAAAACAGTGCCCAGCGGGCTTGGCGAGGGTTTAGTCTTTTAGCTTGTTGGAGATACTCAAGGTTCTTATGATCGGTGAGCACCGTAAATGGATGTTCTTCTCCCTTCAACCAATGCCTCCACTCCTCTAACACCGCTTTTATGGCTATACAGCTTCTCTGGGTGGCCATGGCGCTGTGACAGTACCGCTCCTAGTCCTACTTCCGACGCATCGACCTCGACTACGAAGGGCTTAGTTGGATCGGGAAGTTTTAATATAGGCGCAGAAGTAAAAGCTCGTTTTAGCCGCTGGAATGCGAGACGCGCTTCCGGCGTGAACTTGCGCAGTCTTTGTGGTTTTCCCTTCAATAAATCAGTGAGCGGTGCTGCCAACATACTGTAGCCCCTAATAAAGCGCCTGTAAAAATTGGCAAACCCAAGGAAACTTTGTAGCGCCTTCACTGATGTGGGCTCCGGCCATAATTGGACCGCACTGACCTTGGCTGTGTCCATCGTGACCCCCAGTGGCCCTATGCGATAGCCCAGAAATGCTACCTCCGTTTTGTGGAATTCACATTTCTCTGCCTTCACATAGAGCCCATGTTCCCTCAATCGAAATTAGGGTTGTGAGAGCGCAGCCATGGGAGGCCGAGCACGACGGACTGACTCACCTGGGAAATCACATAGAATTTCAATTCCTCAGTATGGTTTGGGAAAGTTAACCGTAGGGGCACGGAGATCATGTTAACTGGCGACTGAGCTAATGGGTTGCCATCTAGAGCGTTAATCCCGATCGGGTTTGGAAGCTTCGACACTGGAGCGTGCAGCGAGGAAAGGAGAGAGGATGAAATAAAATTCCCAGCCGACCCGGAATCTATTAAGGGAGAAACAGAAACAACATGATTATTATATGACAGGGTGGCATTAATGCAGAATGACTGGGTGACGCGTGGGGGTGTGTACTGAGTTACTTGTAGTAATGGGCAGGTTTTAATGAGATGCCCCCCCCCCCCCCCCCCGCAGTACAGGCATAGTCCTGCCGTGAATCGGCGCCTCCTCTCCTGTGCGGACAGCCGGGAAGTGCCTACATCCATAGGCTCCGACGGGTTCTCTCGGGGTCTCGGCGGGCTCTTACTGGGGCTAGGACGGCGGCGCGGCTCAAAACTGCCCCCTGCTGCTTTTGCGGGGGTCTGCCGTTTCTGACCGCGGAGATGCTGGTCCAGCTTGATGGCGAGCTGAATGGTCTCGTCGAGGTCCATCTCGGCATCACGGCCTGCCAATTCCAGCTGGATCTCAGGTTGGAGACCGTCCCTGAAGCATGCGAGGAGGCTCCTCTCGCACCACTCACTCTCCGCGGCCAGGATCTTGAATTTCACAGCATAATCCACAACCGTGGCTTGCCCTTGTCTATCTGTTGTTCGCCGGTCCGACCCTGACGGGCTGGTCGAAAACCGCACGAAAGGCGCGTCGGAACCGCGTGAAGTCAACTATGTCCCGGCCGCCTGTACACCACATAGCGGCTGCCCAGTCCATAGCCGCACCTGTGAGCTGTTGTGTAACGAAACTGATCTTCTGGCGATCATCTAGGTCCGGGTAGTCTGCCAGGTACAGCTCACAGGCGAGGAGAAATTTTCGGCAACCCTCAGGGTCGCCAGCATACCTTTCAGGGGGGGCCGCTCTAGGCGGAGATCGTGGGGGGCGCCTCGGCACCGGGGATGAGGGCGACTGGCCGGCTGCAATGTCCCGGACACTGTGAGCGAGGTCATTGATCGCTCGGGCGAGACTGTCCATTTGCCCCTGCTGTCTTCGGATGTAATCCATCATTGGGGGGTTGTCACCGTGCAGGGGCGTTCCCGCTGCAGTCTGGAATGAGGTCTGGTCATCTGTCATGCTTCCCCTAGTAATCACACGACACAGCTGCAGGTGCAGGAAATGACAGTCTTTTTATTTTTTCTCAGTCTCTCAAGTTTGAGCACAGAACTAAAACAAAACACAAATTTCAATAACCACCCCACTGGTGGCTTCTCCCGGCGCGGTCTGCAGGCGGAAACACAAGAAAGTACAAGCGTTCTAAAAACGCAGAACACATAAGGGAGACTGGATGCCGATCCACGGCCGAGTCAGTCCATAACTGTGAAGCTGTCCTGCTTCACAGTACCTCGCCTGCAGATACCGCTAGCCCTTGGGAGAGACACAAAGAAAACATAGTTTAGGAGATGATGTGGCATAATGGTGACCAGACGTTGTGGTGTGGGTTCGGCTGGGTTAAATAGTGCGACACATGAGGTAGAGACAGGTGATTCCTATTAATCATTAGGGGCAGGCAATGACATACAAAGACACACTAGGGGGAGACAAAGCTACGGCTCAGTAAGCCGGTGAACCAGATCTCCGGGGCTGCGGCGGCTCGGACGTTACAGCCAGAGGTGGAAAGTAACGAATTACATTTACTCGTGTTACTGTAATTGAGTATTTTTTTTGTGTATTTCTACTTTTTTAAGTAGTTTTAAAAATCTGTAATTTTACTTTTACTTAAGTACGTTTTGTTTGAAGTATTGTAATTCGCTACATTTTAAATCATATTCGCTACTGAGTAAAAAAATAAATGAATGAAAATGATAAAATAATAAAAATATTATGCTTTGTATAAATGCTCCGTTGCGCCGCGTGTGTGTATCATGTCCTGGTCGCGCGCCGCTCCAGACTCCACTCCAGGTTTTCTGACATCGGCATCTTCATGACCTTCCATACGGCCGCTTCCGCCCTGAATGACGTCATCGACTAGCGCGACCATTTATAAACCGGAGAGAGACGCGGGAAAGATGAAAGAGATTTTGGCGTTTTGATATTTGGCGTTTTGATATTTGGTTGTGTATTCTGGTTTGACTTTTTGCCTCCCATTGACTTTGATTATTGCTTTGTCCCTTTGGTTTGATTGGTCTTTGTATATATTTGTAGATAATTTCACTGTTTTTGGTTTAGGGAGTCCGGGAAGGTACCTGTATTTGTGTTTTTCTTTTTTTTTTTTTGGCAGGTAATCTAGCTACTAAATATAAATACCATTTTGTTTATTATCATTTGGCCTGGGTCCACCCTGAATCTGATCCTCCTCCTTGTGTGTGTGTGTGTGTGTATATATATATATATATATATGATTGGATCTAGTTCTTTCTGCCATATGCCACCATTCTTTTGCTGGATGACCCTAGACTGGGACGTAACACCATATTTAAGTGACCACTTTGATTTTTAAGCACAAGAAAAACAACAGCTTTATTATGCAAAGGTGTTCCTTCAGTTAAAAACAACTAGTTTGAGATTTATATCTGCTCATCTTTTTTTGAACTACGCTAGAATGCCTCATCCCACCCCCGCTGTTAAAAAAAATAAAATAAAAAAGTAACTCGGTAATTTTTACTCTGAGTAAATTTTTTAATGAGCTACTTTTTACTTTTATTTGAGTAGATTTTTATAATGGTAACTTTACTTGTACTTAAGTAAAATTTCACTGAAGTAACAGTACTTGTACTTGAGTACAAAATTTTATTACTCTTTCCACCTCTGGTTACAGCCTAGTGCCCGAAGTCTCCTGGGATAGGCTCCAGGTCCCCCGTGACCCTGAACACAGGATTAAGCGGTATAGAAAATGAATGAATGAATGTTAGACAGCTAAAGATAAAGAAAGAGTTCTCCTTTCAGCATGATTCAGGTCATCAGAGGAATGATTTCAAAAGAACAACATACATGTTTTGGAAAGATCTTATCAAAGTTCTTGGAAAGAACAAATTGACAAATCAGAAAGTTTGTAGACTCTTATCCCCCATTATTAAAGGTTGTATACACTTATGCAACTAATATAAGGGGATTTCCCCCTAAAACTTTTCAGATTTTCACCTGAAATTTTATATAATTCATTCAATGTGTTAATTTTTACATCACAGAAACTTTTCTAAAGCGGCACAGTGGTGTAGTGGTTAGCACTGTCGCCTTGCACCTCCAGGGTCCGGTTCCCGTCTCTGTGTGCATGGAGTTTGCATGTTCTCCCCGTGCTTGGTGGGTTTCCTCCCACTGTCCAAAGACATGTAGGTTAGGTTTATTGGTGTTCCCAAGAATTGGCTATAATGAGTGTGTATGTGTGCCCTGTGATGGATTGGCACTCTGTCCAGGGTGCACCCCGTCTCGTGCCCTAAGGCTCCTGGGATAGGCTCCAGGTTCCCGTGACCCTGAATACAGGATAAAGCGGTATAGAAGATGAGTGAGTGTGTGAGTGAGAAACTTTTCTATTTAGTGTAGGAATTACCAGGAAGTGACTTTTCATTAACATTCCACACCATTAAATATAACTACAGGGTTTCCCAGAAATCTCCATGGAGAGGGAAAATTGACATTTTAGCCAAATGTAACATTATTTGCCACATGGAGTTGTCCACTTTACAATGAACCCATGTAACACATCTGGTGTTATACATCTCAGTACACTTTCAGAGCTTTCTTTTCGTCAGTAAAGGAGTCTAAAGTCTAAATCTGAAGCTTTGGTAATATCAGATAACATGTATGCTAAGCATTTACTCTTGAGTGTTACCAATCTTTGATGACTTTGACTGTGTAGATGTTGGACAAAACTAGGATGGTGATGAAATTAATCGACTGATGCAGACAGGGTTACTGCAATGTGGCGAAAGGCAAAAGTTTACCAGCAGGTTGATTTATTGCAACCGTGGTCTATGACCAGGAATGATAACTTTCCAAAGTGAAACTTACTTATTAGGGGGGGAAAAAAGGCAAACTGTACGGTCCCCCACTCTATTAGTCCCATGAACTTGAATAAGGAATTGAAGTGTTTTTCAGTTCCTCCATTTGACTAATGAAATTACAAATTGCTCTGAAGTCTGCTTTCAAAACAGAAACCACTTCTGAGAGATTCTGAGAAGTACACTAAGGTAAAGGATAGTGTGGAGAGGGCAAATAGTTTGTCCGCAATAATAACCCATGCACTTTTCTATACTAAACCAAGTGCACCTGAGCTGTAGGGGTTGAGGGTCACTGAAAGGGTTTCTTGCTGGTGGGTGTTATGGAGAGATGGTTGGTTTAGAAAAAATTATCATGTTGATTGATATTTAGGTTAGTTCACCGTCCTGGTTTTTTTTCAGTCTAGAGCATGGTCAAACACTCAGTTAAACAGTTTAAAGAGATCATAAAATTAAATGTTTTCGCTGCCTTTCAACAGAATGTGAATGCTTTATCAGTGAACAGACTGCAGATAACATGGCTGATTTTCTGTTAGCCTGAAACACCCTTCTAATGTTTTTAATATAGAAAACATTGTAATAGGAAAACTTGACATACGGTATGATAAATTCTCTGTGATATTTTTTTCAGGGTTTGTAAAAAGATAACTTTTGAACCTTTTTTTAAAGTTAAGCCTTAATTTGTCACATATACATTATATACAGCACAGAGAAATTCCTTCTTCGCCCCTGGAGCAGATAGGGTTAAGGGCCTTGCTCAAGGGCCCAACAGTGGCAACCTGGTGGAGCTGGGGATCGAACCACCGATCTTCCGGTCGGTAACTCAGTGCCTTAGCCATCTGAGCCACCACTACCACCTTGAGCTGAAAAGAATCGTGGCTTGAGATCAGAGAGAGGAGAGGAGGACGGGGGGAAAGGGGGTCTGCTGTTTAGGACAACTTTCACACACACACACCAACTCAGTTGAAAAGTTGTGATCACATAATGCTCGGCGTCAAAACAAGCACATGCATGGAACATGATTGCTCGTCTTGTGGAACGCTCGCAAACCTGGTTACCTCTCAATCCGAGGTTCGCCTGTATATACAGTACATTTCACATGGACTGATATATTTCTTTTAATAGACCTTTCTTTTAAATTCGATGATTATGGCTTATGACTAATAAAAACCCCAAATTCGGTTTTTTTTTATAGAAATTTTTTATATTATTTAAGACCAATTTTAAAAAAGTGTTTTAACACAGTTGGACTACTGAAAAGTATGAACATGTACCGTGTTGGGGTTCCCTTTGCATGAATTACTGCAGCAACGAGGTGTGGCATGGAGGCGATCAGCCTGTGGCTGCTGAGGTATTATGGAAGCCCATTTTGCTCTAATAGTGGCCCTCAGCTCAGATCTAGTGTCTCGCATCTTCCTCTTTACAATACCCCATACAGTAGGTTCTCTGTGGAGTATAGGTTGGCAAGTTTGCTGGTCCATCAAGCACAGGGATACCATGGTCCTTAAACCAGGTATTGGAACTTTTGCCAGTGTGGGTAGGTGCCAGGTCCTGCCGGAAAATTAAACAGCATCTTCATAAAGCTGGTCACAAGAGGGAAGCATGAAGTGCTCTAAAACTTCCTGGTAGACAACTGCGCTATACTTGCACCTGATAAAACACAGTGGATGACAACACCCACACCAGCAGTTGACATGGCTCCCCAAACCACCACTGGCAAACTTTACACTGGACCTCAAGCAATTTAAATTTGGTGCCTCTCGTCTCTTTCTCCAAAGTATCCCACACAGAAATGAAATGCAAAATTTAGACTTGGCCCACTGAGCAACAATAGAGTCCTTTTTGCCCAGGTAAGAAAACTCTGCGCATGGTGGCTCTTGAAGAACTGACTCCAGCTGCAGTCCACTCCTTGTGAATCTCAGGCAAATTCTTGAATGTGCTTTATTTCACAATAGTCTCAAGGCTGCAGTTATTTCTGTTACTTGTGCAACGTTTTCTACCACATTTTTTTCTTCCATTCAGCTTTTCATTAAATGTGCTGAGATACCGCACTCTGTGAACAGGCAGTTTCTTTAGCAATGACCTTTTGTGTCTTACCCTCCATGTGCAGGGTGTCAATCATCTTGTCGACAACTGTCAGATCAGCATTCTTATATTTTGAGACAATTAGCTGATTAGAGTGACACTATGAGTATCCAATACATTTCTTCACTTCTGAAATAGAGTTTTCATTAGCTGTAAGCCATAATCATCAAAATGTAAATAAATAAACACTTGAAATATATTAATATGCATGTTTCACTTTTTGAATTGAATTAATAAAATAAGGCTACTCCGGTTTCCTCCCACAGTCCAAAGACATGCAGATTAGGCTAATTGGCGTTCCCAAATTGACCATAGTGTGTGAATGTGGGAGGAAACCGGAGTACCCGGAGGAAACCCACCAAGCACGGGGAGAACATGCAAACTCATTGCACACAGAGACGGGAATCGAGCCTGGCCGGGAAACGAACCCGGACCCTGGAGGTGCACGGCGAAATAAATTTAACTAGTAAAATAAACTGTACAATAAGGGCATAATAAAATATTGCAAAATATAGAAATATAGGGGGGGAGTATATATATATAGAATTTAAAGTGACAAATGGTTATGCAAATATGCATGAAAGGTGACTAGTGAAAGTGACATGTGCAATTGTCCAGATGTATAAATATTTAGTGCAAGTGTGTATGAATGTGTCTATGATTGTCCAGTCAATGTTGTGAGCTTAAAAATATGTTATTAGTCCTGTGTGGAGGTGTGATTAAGAGACCTTATCGCCTGCGGGAAGAAGCTCCTCCTCAGTCTCAGTGTGTTGGCCTTTAGGGAGCGGAATCGCATCCCAGACCGCAACAAAGAGAACAGTCCATTACTGGGGTGACTGAGGTCCTTCACGATCTTCCTGGCCTTAGTCCAGCACCGCTTGCTGTAGATCAAGTTCAGGTCAGGGAGCTCAGTGCGGATGATGCGCTCGGCTGATCGCACCACCCTCTGTAGAGCTCGTCTGTCCTGCATGGGGCTGTTCCCGAACCAGGTCGTGATGTTTCCCGTCAGGATGCTCTCTATGGTGCAGGAGTAGAAGTTCCTGAGCACCTTGGAGGGCAGTCTAAAGTCTCTCAAGCGTCTGAGGTGGTACAGACGCTGCCGGGTTTTTTTCACCACGGTGTTGATGTGACAGGACCATGACAGGTCCTGCGTGATGTGAACACCGAGGTATCTGAAGCTGTCCACTCTCTCCACTGGGCTCCTGTTGATGACGGTGATCTGGTAGTTCCTCTCCTGCTTTGTACAAAAGTCCACTATCAGCTCCTTTGTCTTACTGACATTCAGGAGGAGATTGTTCCTCTGGCACCAGTTCTCCAGATTTCCAATCTCCTCTAGGTAGTCCGACTCATCATTGTTGGTGATCAGTCCGACCACGACGGTGTCGTCAGCAAACTTGATGATGGAGGTGGAGTTGGTAGTGGCCACGCAGTCGTGGGTGTACAAAGAGTACAGCAGGGGGCTCAGAACACAACCCTGGGGGGCTCCAGTGCTGAGAGTGAGTGTAGCTGAGACATGTCCGCCCATCCTTACTTCCCCGAGTCCCGCGTCCTGTCCATGCGGTGAACCGAGAAGAACTCGGCCGGCTGTATGGCGTGGTCTGGCACCGCTGGGTTCAGCCATGTCTCGGTGAAGCAGAGGAGATTGCAGTCCCGAATGTCTCTCTGGAACTTTATCCTGGCCCTGAGGTCATCTAGTTTGTTCTTCAGTGACTAGACGTTGGCGAGCAGGATACTAGGCAGAGGTGTGCGGTGTGCACGGGCTCTGAGCCTATTCCTGACGCCAGCTCGTTTTTCATGGGGCCGCCGCTTCGCGTCGCATCCATTGTTCTCCCTCAGGATCTCACTCGGCCCGCTCGGATCTGGATCCTTTTTTTCATGAGGAAAAAAAGGCCACCTAAATCACTCCTAAAACTTGTAGCAAAAATGCGTTATGGTCTGATCAAATCAAGGTAGTTATAAAGCTTTGCTTTGGCACACATGCAAGATAGCTTATCACCCAAACAACTACAAACCCACAGTGCACCATGGTGGTGGCAGCATCATGCTATAGGGCAGCTTTTTAGATGGAATCATGTTAGAGGGAATCATGGGTAACTAATAATACTAATCTATTTTGGGCCAGACCCTACAGAAATCTTTTACACAGCTGAAGAAAAAAATAATGGATGAAGAAAAAAAATGTTTTTGGAAGTATGTAAATCCTGTTGAAATCTTTAAGATAAATTGAAGTTGTCTGTCACAGGAGATCACCTTGCAATTTGATAAAGCATGTAACATTTTGCAAAGAAGTATGGGAAAAAAATGCATCAAAAAGCTCCTGAACTCTTATCACTCAATTGAATGTATGTTTAATTGGATATGCCTTAATAAAAGGCTGTGCACTTAGGGTTACCCGAGGTAAATTTTTCTTTTTTTCCTTTTCTTCCTGAAACTTTTTTTTTTTTTTTTAGCTGATTCTTTTTTGGGTGCTAAATCACATTAAGGGTGAAAAATATTTTGGTGCAAAGGTGCAAAACAGAGAGTGTTAAAATTTTAACAGGTAAATTACTAACTAACTACACAAAAACTAACACTTCAGGGTGCGCAAAAATAAATTTTGGGGTGGTAACAGTAACTTTGCCTAAACAGGTTACTTAAGCAGCTTTCCACTTAAATGAACAATTTTTAAGCATCAGAAATACACACGCTAGTATATATTTTTGTCACCTTTCTACTATACAGCTAAAAAAAAAAAGACTTTTTTTAAGTCATTTTGTGCTCCTTTGCATCCAGCAAATCTTTTGCGACAAAAAAAAACATTCTCAGCATCAAGATTTTGGATTGTGACTTTTATCTTTTATGGATCTGTGTTAAAGTTAAGAGGGTTACTCAGACAAAAAAATTTATGGAGATAAATAAGATAAATGCATCTTAATAGAATTTATTTATTACATTTGGCACTAATGATCATTAGCTGGGCAATAGAAATTATCTTCTTTTAAAAAAATCACACAATAATTAAGAAAATTAATTATGAAATTGTCAGTAAACTGAGACAGGGAATAAAGGAATTCTGTTTTTTGCAACACAAAAAAAATTGGATGGAAATTCAAAGATAATTTAGACTCTTTTCATGATCACCAATAATAAGAAAACACATTTATATCTCCAGAAATGTATTTGCAAATGTGAGAAAACTAAGAAAATATATGTATGCTACTGTATTCACTAGCAACAGGTCAATTAGCCTAGCATAATAGTGCATAGTTAATCATCTTTTAATTGGGTAAAGCTGCTTTGCTAAAATTGTTAAAAGTGCAACATTGAATTGAATCTTTCTCACCACACTACAGCAAAACTACTAACTGCGAGCTTTTCAGGTTACCACCACAGATTCACAACATACTTATGTCTTATTCAAGGGTGCTTACATTTCATTTGGAGGAATACAGTATTAACCCACCTGTAGTTAGGAGCAAAGAGGCATAAAACTTTAGCTTATGTTTAGCTTTAGGCCTCTGTGGGGTTTTAGGTTCCTTCCTAGCGATAATCACCATCTAGTGACCTGTTTGACAGTGTTCACAGTTGAGCATGAAGCACAATGAATTTAACATTTATAATTCTTAGATTCTTGGTTCTCTCAATGCATTGCATTTTCTTACAAATTATTTAGTCATCGTAAATCCGTTCTATAGGCAATATTTAGGAAACAGAATTATATAATATAATATAACAGCTAGCAATCATCAATAAAAGCAATGTCTGTCCTTGTAGTTGTTCACACATGAAAAGTGGCAACTTCCTTTTGCATTGGTCAGCCGGTAAAGCAAACGCAGAGAAGTGCCGCCGCCTATCAGGGAGAATAGCCGGCGACATTGTTGGACCAATGTTGGACCAACGGCGTTATCCACTGAGATATATAGTTCTTTCACTGGTATTTATGTATTAGATTGGTAAACAACCCTCATATGAGCTCCTGCTGTGATGCCATCATTGAGAGAGCCTGCTGGCTAAAGCAATATAGTTGAATTTCTACTTTCCAACCTTGCCATTATCTAATGGACCAATGTTGTGGCAATGTTGAGCCAACCTTATGATTATCTACTAAATCAACCACCAATGGGTCAACGTTGGGCCAACTGACAAAATGACGTTGCACCAACCACTGATGCCAACATGCACTGATGTTGGCTCGACCTCTGAGCACTGACAAAAGGTTACAAAACTTTTGCCGACATTACAAATAGTGCTATCTGGGTCTGCTCGTTAAAGTCAGTGGAAATGTCTCAAATGTCTCATGTGTTAGCACCGCAACATCTCTGATCTCAGATGTACTTTATGTTGTCACCTTGTTTTTTTTAAAATAACTAGTAGTAACTTTGATTTATGCTGGAACACATCACACCAACCTGGCATTGATTACTGCCCTATAACTGCTCTCCATGTCACAAACCAACTGCCAGTCCTAAAAACCATATTATATTATTGTGTTAATTGTGTATGGTCTTCTTTTACCATATAATGTATAAGGTTGTACATTTATAGTATTCAATAATTTAAATTGTAATTGTAAAAGAAAAAAAGAAAAAGAAATCCAGATTTTTCACAAAGTTGTCATTTAAAGCTAATTCAGAGTATTCTTCAAGTCACAGACACGCCCTTGAGAGCTGAGCATTTTTTTAGAGATTACACAGAAAGTTTCTGTGTGTGAGTGTGACATTTTTATAAATTATGTCTTAATCAAGAATTGCAGATCCAAACACGTTCTTTTCCTCCCAGATTCCTCAGCTGGTTGCAAATAAAATGCCTCTAGGCTTTTTGGAACACTTTCCTTCCTCCATATTTGGTTTTTTTATGAAGGTTTCTAAAAGCAGGTTTGTAATTAAACATTATATATAAACTACTGTATAAAACCATACTATAGAATACGTGGAAGCTCAACCGTCACACCTCAAATGTGTTTTTTTAATCGCTCATTCCAAAACCATATGGCATCAGATCCTGATTTGGTGCTAGAACAGACTTCCCTCGGATGAAGAAGATTTTAAAACATGACCATCAGGATTTGTACCCATTCAGTCACAAGAGGATTTGCAAGGTCAGGCATGGAGGATAGTCCTGTAAGTCCCAGTCATCCCAACGGTATTCAGTGGGGTTGAGGTCAGGGATCTGTGCAGAACACCCCAGATAACATGTAGATTATTTTTGCCTCCACCTTTATGGCAATGTTTTGGGGAAGAACCTCATATGGGTGTGATTGGGTGTCCACAACATTATTCACAAATATAATTTTCTGCATTATACTCTTCCAAAAGAAGCAAGTTCAATCCTGTAGTAGAAGATTTAATTGTTGCAAGTGGACTGGTGGAATTTGAAAATTGAAAAGCCGACTCTGTCTTTGGAAATTTGGAATGAAATGAGTGGAAACCCAAGATGCATAGGGAGAACACACAGACCCAAAGGCAGGACTTGAACCCTTGATCCTGGAGATGCAAGGCCACAATGCCAACCAATTCACCTCGATAGTGACAGAATCACAGGCACCCAAGGTCAGTCTGATCCCAGAGAAAAGAGAAATGCAGCACAAATTACCAAAAATGTCAATGCTGTCCAGATAGAAAGGCACCAGAAACACACAGGGCCCAGCAATAAAAGAGCTCCAGGCCGCCAACTCCCCAGATCCCAATGCTTAACAAGCATCCATGGAATGCGCCAGACAACCAAGTCCGATCCATGGTGGCCACAACCCACAATCCACAGCACCCAAAGAATCAACTGCCAACATCCTGGTGACAGACTGTACAGCACACCTCCAAAGGGGCGGGAGCTGCCCCAGGGCCAAAAGGGGAAACAAAAATCTAGGTGTTATTAATGATAATGTTTGTAATGTTTTGTGTGACTGTCATTTCAAAATTATACTATAAAGATTTTTTTTTTTAACTCTTTTTAAAAACTCGAACCAGAGGGCACACACAGAGGTTATCTCACCGCCGGAAGGTGTATGTGATACCATAGCTTGACAAGGCGTGACAAAGCGTGCACCAGTGGCCTTGACCTTACCAGTGTGTGGCTTCCTGAGGCAGTTTCCTCTCTGACTCTGTTATTGCTGTTAAAATTCCTAAGAATTTCAGAATTTCCCAGAATGCCAGGTGGTAATTATTCTATAATATTCTAATCCTTGTTGTTAGTGTTAGAGAACTGAATGAACTACAAAGGTTCTTTAAAAGCCATTTGACTTGTTCCATCAGCAGTGGCCAATGACATCTTTATTCTCAATCACAAAAGCACTCCCTGTTTACAGCTCCTTGGAGTGCAATCAAACCAAAGCTTACCGAGCAGGAACATGTTTTTGCTGTGGATGTGACATTAACAAGGGCGAGAGGAACAGCCACAAAGAATTTCGGTTTCTGCAGTCTGGAGGGAAAAATGCAAGAACAACAACTTAAATCAAGGTGAGACCTGTAACCCAAGAAGAAGGATGTGCCATATGGAAGTTGGACTCTGGTTGACCCTGTCAATGATGTACAGCATGGAAAAGCGGAAATTCACAAGTTGCTTACGATACCTCAAAAACATTATCTTGTGGCAGGGTGGAATAGTGGGTTTATGTGTCCTGACTCTTATCTTACTATTACATGTCTTATGTAGGAGACTTCTGTGTCAGTTTGTGGATTTCTGTAAAGCGCACCCGGAATAAACAGGATATCAGGATGATGGATTTTTCACACAAACTTTCAGTCAGAATTTTCAGTGATAAAAAAATTCACATTTACACAAGTGCAAATTTTTTTTTTTTTTTTGTCTTCTTTTATAGTTCTTAGATAGTTTTGTTAATTTATGTTATAGTTAATTTATGTTGTATGTAGCACCTTGGTCCCGGAGGAACGTTTTATTTCTTTCACTGAAAAAGAAAGTACTAAACTGTATATGGTTGAAATAAAAGCCTACTTAACTTGACTTTACTACTTGACTTGACATTCATCTGTGGCAAGCAATGGGTATGTGTGGAATGACATGTGGCTCAACACACTGTATGGCCTTTCAGTTCTATGATCAAAATAATAATAATTAAACTTTTTTTTTTTATCGCCTTGCCCCTCCAGGGTCCGGGTTTGAATCTGTCTCTGTGTGCATGGACTGTTCTCCGCGTGCTTGGTGGGTTTCCTCCGGGTACTCCGGTTTCCTCCCATGTTCCAAAGATATGTTGGTTAGGCTAATTGGTGTTCCAAAATTCTCCGTAGTGTGTGAATGTGTGTGTGTGCCCTGCGATCGATTGGCACCCTGTCCAGGTTGTACCCCGCCTCACGCCCTAAGTCTCCTGGGATAGGCTCCAGGCTCCCTATGATCCTGAATACAGGATTAAACAGTATCGATGATGAGTGAGTGAGAACACCTTGAACACAAAGTGATAAGGTTCCAGTCAAAAGTTTGGACACACCTTCTAATTTAATGTTGTTGTTTAGTGATTTACTTTCTACATTCTAGTATAATACTGGACATTTTTTAACTATGAAAGAACACATATTGAGCATTGAGTAATTAAATACCAAAGACAGCTGTCAGTTGTTAGTCTAAGGGATGAAGGTCAGTTGCTTTGGAACAGTTCATGCAAGAACAGGATTGTCAAGACCCATAAAGCACCATGATGAAACTGGCTCTCATAAAGACCATCCCAGGAAAGCAAGACCAAAGAACATTTAGAGTTACCAGCCTCAGAAATCACCAATTAACAGCACCTCTGATTAGAGGCATTATGTAGGTTTTACAGAACATAAGAAGCAGACACATCAACTGTTCAAAATTTATTACTACATATTCTGGATTACATTAACAATGTATTATGATGAAGGAAAAAAGTAAAAATCAGGAAGGACCATGGAATTAGAAAATGTGTCCAAGCTTTTCACCGGTAGTGTATACATTTCAATTATAGTTTACAACTTCATTTAACAGGTCAGATTACAACCTTTGCCACGCCTTAATCATTCAGGTGAGCTAAGGTGATGGGAAAAGACACGCATCAGGTATGCATTTTTCAATTCAATTTTATTTATATAGCGCTTTTAACAATGGTCATTGTCTCAAAGCAGCTTCACAAAAATTAAAGAAATTTAACAAAAAAAATAAATAATAATAAAAAAAATTATAATAATAAATAAATAAATAAATAAATAATAAAAACAAAAATAATAATAATTATAGAAAAGAAAATAATTGGAAGTGTGGATGTGTGAGAAAAATGTGCAGATAATAATAATGAGACGAATGAATGAAATGTCTCTGATGAGCAAGCCAAGGGTGGCGGCGACGGTGGCAAGGAAAAACTCCCTGAGATGGCAATAGGAAGAAACCTTGAGAGGAACCAGACTCAACAGGGAACCCATCCTCATTTGGGCGATAACAGATAGAAATGATATAACATCTTGTGTGTTGTGCAGGTGAAAATTCAATATGACAGAAATTATTTAAATTGACATGAAGACCAGTTCAGCATAGGGACGATTCAGTAGGTGCAGAGGGCAGATGAGGTCTGGAACCCTTGAATGCTGTATGCATTTGAATGTTTCTGTAATTACAGGGTGATTTTAAATTACATATTACAATCGAGACAGTGGATACTTTGTATCAACCAACTGTGCTTCTGGATAAATTTGGCACCCTAATAACATATTGTCTGTAATTTATATCTCTTACATAAGCAAAATCGGAAACACTATACATGCCATAATTTGTGACACAGAGCTGTCTCAATACAGTAAAGACATTATTATCCACTTAGAGTTTATTATATCTACTCCCACTTTACATAAACTGTACACTCGTAATGGCATATAATAACTCAGACATACAGTATGTCACTTACTGTAGTAACAGTTCACCTGATCCATTAAATGAAACATAATTGGCAATATAGCCTAAAATAATTTCTGGAAAACAAAAGAATGCATTTAATGATTGATATTTGTATGCACTGTATAGTTTTACTAAACACAAAGTTTTCATATGTAGTGTTTTTCCCCTTACCAGTGATATCAAATTTATCAGCACTCCAACTCTTAGATAACAAATAAAGCCTATTCTCATGCGTCATACTTTGTGATTTTTTAAAATGTGTTTATTAGTTACTTTGTTGGTCTGATTGTTATTCATTCATTGAAGTGAATAAGACAAACTGGGTAACCTGCTTCCATTTTATTACAAATACAACAAAAAAGGTGCAATTTCTCCAGCTTTTCAGCCATCCTATAAAAGAGTAACTGTCACATTCAGAATTCGCAAAACTTTTAACATGTTTTAGGAGGATTGTTTGCCTAAGGTTGTAAAAACATTCGTATAATTGCCTCACACCAAACATTCCTTCTTAATGAAAAATTACTCGCAGACATTCGAAACCTATGATTGTAAAAACCCACAAACAAACGTACAAAACACACGATAACTCCTTTGTACACAGTGTATAAAGACTGCCCACTAGTGGCTAAATACACTCCAGTGCACACACTACATACACACCACCACTACTGGATTATTTATTCATGAACAAGTCCTCCTGTCCAAAATAAATCAGGATTCTGTAAAGCTTTATAGCTCTTATCATCAAATCACATCATTAGAAATAACCTCCTCAAATGCATAACTGAATGTAAATGTTAGTGCACCCCCTCTTTTTGTGCCAATATTTATTAAGTTACTTGCTTTTAAGTCAGCAAAACAAAATGTCCTGTATAATACTTTAAACATTTTATTTGTCTAACAAATAAAACATATCATGCTGTTATAGGAAACTAATCAATAACATAGTGGCATGATGAAGTGAACACCTTGCCCTTGATTGTTTTCCTATAAAACCTGGTGCAGTTTATTTCTTTTATAATCATGGCAACTTTTCATGGATCCATTTATTTATTACTTTTTATCAGTTAAATGCATGTTGCAGAACACCTACAGTAGGACAAAGATTACTACACAAGTTGTAGCAACTTTAAACAGCTGTTCCTGAACCAGAATCTCTACCCTTTTCATTCTTGAAGTTACTGCAGGGAAAAAAAGACAAAAAAACACAGCATGCCAAGTTATTGAGAAACTCCTGAGAAAAAGCCATCTGGCATGAAGATTTTCCCATAGATGAAAAACTTTACAAAATCACTAACACTGGAGACTCCTTTTTATAAATCTAGCACCTGTTGACAAGGGAAAAAACAAAATTCGCAAAAACAAACAGTCTGACCTTTTACAGAGCAGGAGATGGTGATCATGGATTGAGACATTAGAACTGTTCTGTGAGAGGGATAAAAATACACCAGGACAGCAAAAAATTTGCCGAAACATAAAGGAAAAAAAATATACCAAAAGGATTTGCAAGAACATCCAAAACAAATAGCAGGATATATTATTAGTATGTTCGACAGATCCATTACAGCAGATGTTTCGACCCTTTATCCTCTTTTTATTTAACGTCTCGTTAAGGTCATCACTGCCTAGTGAGGGTGTGCAAACTACTGCACTCATCTCTAAACCAGAACAAAACTGAATTTAGAGATATGGTGTAAAAAACAGCAGGATGAGTGACACTGTGCAGTGCTTCTTTTTTTTTTTGCATTTTCATCAGATCACCACTGCAAGGTGCACAGCTTAATCATCATCATGTTAATATTATTATAACGACCCCATGTCCCACATCTTTCTCACATTTTTAACGTTAAATTAAAACTGATCATCTCTTTAGGACGTTATTAATAGCCTTGAGTTCATCCCCGGTCAGCGGAGACAGGTTGTATCCTCTCAGATCAGGCTTCCCTGCAAAACAAACCACAAGGTATTACTGCTAACGCTTCTGGAGATGATCATTAACACTGTGGGAAAAGGCACACAACCAACTCCAGAATTACTCGACCAGAATTCTTGAGCCTGCCAAAAAAAGTAAGTCTTGTATATTTAATTCCTTATTCATTCAGCATTTTATTTATTTATTTATTTATTTTACTGAACCTAAATTTTATTGAACCAAAACTGCAGCAACGACAATACTAAAACGATTAATAAAATTCAATTCAGTTTTATATATTTAAATTGTAATTCGTCATACACAGTACGATATGAAGTAAAAATGCTTACACGACCGCTGATGACATTAAATATAGTGCTTTTAACAATCGCCCCTGTAATAATTGCAAAGCAGCTTTACAAACATTTGTTTGAAAATTGTGAGATAATATGCAGAAATTCAAAATGATAGGGTTGCCGCCCCAGATGAGTAAGTCGAGAGTGGCAAGGAAAACTCCCTGAGATGGCAGTAGAAAGAAACCTTGAAAGGAACCAGACTCAGCAGGAAACCCATTCTCATTTGGATGAAACAGATAGCAGGGATTGATGTGCAGTCACAATCTGTGTGTCAGGAGGCCTTACGGGTGGCAATAATTCTGGAGTTTATTGTAAATGAAAAGGTATGTTGCTGTGCATGTGTGTGCGCTATACATTACTGCACATTCCTTAAACAATTAAAGTAAGACCAGATTACCTTGTAAATCATTAAGCCGATTTACTTTTGCTTTGAGACCTTTCCGGAGGTCGTTTATCTCCTGATCGAGCTGCTCCTGATCTGTTGAGAAGAAGGGTTCAGTAAAATTGATGAACATGATGAAGCATGTAGTAAAACAGAACAAGATGTGATGTAAAAACAGTGAGTTTAGGTTTACCTTTCTGAATCATGGATTTGGTGCTCTCCTTGGGGAATTTAATGAACATGTTCCCAAAGCAAACCTTCACTTTGTCTGTAACAAATATGAACGAGAGTGCTGAAATAGCAAACAGAACATTTACACATTTATTACACACATTTTCAACACTGCTGAATTCTTGTTTCTGATTGATCAGGAGGAGTTTTATATATAGTTACAGGGCTGATAGTGGAAAAAATTCCTGAGCCTGAACTTTTTTTTCCTTGCCCCCAAGGTGAGTGGGGTGGGGGTAATATGTATGCGACGCACTTTTAACACATAACTTGTTGGCCCCTGGGCCCAAATATATAAACAGCCTATATATAACCCTGATCATCATTATACCGCGTTACAAATTATTATGCAAATTGGATGCAAGTGTCAAACATTAAATGTTTAGTTTTTAAATTAAACTCATGGATGCTGTTGTGTCTCAGGGCTTTTTGGATCACTGAAATGAATCTCAGACACGTGTGATAATTAGTTTGCCAGATAAGCCCAAATAAAGGAAAAGTACTGAAGAAGGTTGTTCCACATTATTAAGCAGGCATCAAAAACATCCTAACAGGGCATGTTGCATCCTAACATAGGACCCCTTCTTTGATATCACCTTCACAATTCTTGCATCCATTAAACTTGTGAGTTTTTGGACTGTTTCTGCTTGAATTTCTTTGCGGGAAATTGTTAGGATGTTTGATTTCTTTAAATATGACGTCCTACTGCTGCAAATTCAACAAAAGCCTAGTTTCAGTTCTTTACAACCTATAAAATGTTTTAACTCTGTTGTGCATAATAATTTGGAACAGTGCTTTCAGTTTTTTTTTTTTTTAATAAATATTGTTATCAATTGGAGGTTTGTTCAATAAAATTCTAATTATACCCTAATAGTTGATGACTAGAAAAATGACTGTCATTTGCATTAACTAATTATGAAAATCAGAGAAAGATATCATTTGTGTAATAATTTGGAACACAGTGTATTGCATTATGCCCCCTGTATTATTCAAGAAAATACAGCAATTTCTTCTCAATATGTTCAGTGACTAGATTGACATTATTAGCCCGTCTTAGTACAATCACTGGAAGTAAATGCTACAGATGCTACAGCCAGACCAAGACAGGTCAGTAATACCCCGTTTCCATGCTCTGGTTCCCGTGCCGGTGTTCAATCGAAAAATGCTACCCATCGAGTTTTGCTAACTATCGGATCTGCGCATGCGCAGTCCCACAAGTTTGCACACTGTTTCCACACCCATACTACCTTGGTGCTTAGACTTCGGTTGGCGGTGGGTTTAAAACGTTTTCCTTTGCTTAATTTGATCGAAACATTTGAGTTTCTGCATAAATTGTTGTGAATGAGCCTTAAGGTTGAGGAAAATAAAATCTTGAAACTGGTTCAGTGTCTCAAATTTAAACACCTACGTTTACATCTTTTTGTATACTTGAATATCTTGTGGTTATCATGTGTGCAGCACTATTCAGTGCACAGAGTAGTTCATACATAAATGCTTACGCATGTGATGGCATGCGTTTTTGATTTAATTTATGATAATGCTAATAAATACAATCAACTCTTCTAAAAGATTTAACGTTCACAGTGTTGTAGTGATGCGGTAGCGTAGATCGACAGACTCTGCTATCGATTTGTGCTACAGTAGCATTTTTCGACAAGGCAGCACAAATCGACAGAACACCGGTTCCCAATTTTGGAACCAGTGCAGCGCTTTTCCACAGAAAACAATTGGTGCCGGTGCCCTAAAATAAACCGGCCCCTAAACTCTGCTGGTCTAGTCTGGAGAACCCGTGACGTCACGAGTGGTGGGCGGAGTTATAGGGAGCATTTTTTTTAAATGGCAGTGACCGAAATGTGGTAATAATAGTACTCCAAAGTACACAGGAATTGATTAAGTAATTGATTATCCACCGCTAATTTCTTACATAAAGTGACGAGTGGGTGGGCGATATTAAATGACAGGTCAAGCTCAGCAATGAAGGAGCGCAAGCGAATTTTTAAGTCAGTCACACGATCGGTCATAGAGGGTGGAATATTATGGCGTTATATTCCTGCCACAATTCTGAGCGTCTCCCCTGCTCGCTGAACATGTTCTCCTCGCACGCGCAACTTCTCGATTCTGTGGGTGTTTGGTAAGGAGAACTATTACTGGTGACAAGACAAGGGGAGTAAACAGCAGAGTATGGAATGGAAACATCCTCAATCACACACCAAGAAAAAGTTTTTAAAAAAATCAACCATCAGGTGGAAAATTGATGCTTACAGTTTTCTGGGATTCTCAGTGGTCAGAATTGGAACATTACCAATAATCAACAGTGCTTGTTATAGTGAGATGCTTATTGAAGAAGCCTAAACTTCAGAATAAACGCAAAGAAATGCTATCCAAGAGCATTGTGACCTTGCATGATGATTACACATCTGTACACTTCATTTTGAGGTGTTAAAGAATCCTCCCTATAATCCTGATCTTGCTCCATATGACTTTTACCTGTTTGGTCTCCTGAAAGCAGGCCATCGAAAACAAAGATTCACTTCTGATGAAGATAGCGGTGCATTAGTGGCTCGCAGCGCAACCTAAAATATTTTTTAATGATGGAATACAAAAGCTTGTTGACTGCCTTTTTTTCTCCAGACTCTGTAAGTGAATTAGACTCAAACCCACTCATTACACATGCTTACAACGGTCCCAAAATCAGTTAAAAATGATCTGTGTCACAAGCCCTGCGTGCTGGCAGCTGCTCAATTAACGCTCACAATAAAGGTTGAGTTTTGAGACTTTTTGGTAGGCGTTTGAGGAGGTAAAACTTAGCTGTTTCTTTATAATTCTACAGGTGGTGCAATCTGAATTATTTACACATTTTCATCTTGGGTGTTAGGAGTAAATTATTTGCTAATTTTAGGAATAATAAATAATTATGGTGGAGGGGAGGGATACTGTACATGTTGCTCTCAGTAACAATGTAGCTTTGAGCTAATTTTAAGCTAAATGTTAAACTCTCGTATTTAAAGGTAGTTTGTGTTGTTTAAGGCCTTGTTCACACAGGCGTAAAATCGAGCGTTTTTCTGCCGTTCGTAGCATCCGGTGAGTGCGGATAAAGCGCCGAGGGTTTTCTACACATAGAAGTCAATGAGTGTGTTCACATGGGCTTTGGTGACGTGCGTTTGTCCGGCTGCGCATTTATACGGCGTGAAAAAAAAACGTAGCTTTTTCTTGCCGTTCAAATCCCAAAGAATGCAAACAAAACGCGTCTAGTTCGTTTTCTCCACATCCATTTTACGCTTCGGAGGACCGGATATATCCCATGATCCTACATGCTATATATAGGGAAATGCGGAAAAAAAAGCAAAAATAAAATGCTTAAAACATAAAATTTGCACGGAAATGCTCGCATTTCTTCATTTAAGGTTTTTGTAACAAACAGCCTATTTTATTCTCTTTTTTGCCATCAACATCAGCAGTAAACTAATCACTGTATATGTATTGAGATTAATGTATTTTCTGATTTTAGAGTCACCAGGTATATCAGTGCATTTTGGAAGCTGAGAGGCGGCGCAATGAAAATAAAAAGCTTTTCAGTGGAAATGTTGCTTCACCTCCACTATTGTACATGAACAAGGATGAAGCAGAGAAGGCCCTGTGTACATTTGACACACTAGAAAATGATGGACAAGATGAAAAAGAAGATATTCTAGTGAATTTTTCATTTGTCTTCCGCCAAAATGAAGGACATGCTAGTGTTTTTAGATTACAATGAAAATCAAATTAGTTTACTGTCAAACAATTTAGGATAATCCCATATAGTGTGTCATTGCATTTTGGATGTGCATCTGTATTGTTGGTTTTAATACCTGTTCGGGTAATTTTTAAATCAATTTTATTATTAGTAGGGCTGCAACTAACGATTATTTTGATAATCGATTAGTTGGTCGATTTATTTTTCGATTAATCGGATTTAAAAAGTGCCGCTTTGATTTGCTGTTTTGCTTAACTATAAAAAAAACATAAATCAGGGTATTATTTATGTATAAAAGTAAACTTTTAAAAATGCAATAGCCACATAGAGTATAATGATGTCTAATTTTGACATTTAAACCTTGGTTTATGTAAATCAACATTCTTTTTTAACAATAATTGCAGATGGCAAGTTGACAGTGTTGATACGGTGTATGTGTGTGTTTATATGTATATATATATATATATATATATATATATATATATAAATATGCACATACATACACACACACACACACAGTAGTTTAAAAAAATACACCGACATATTCAGTTGTTAAGAATGACCCCAAGTTTAAATTCTCTTAAATTAATTCAACTTAATAAGAATAATAATAGACTTCTAGATTATTATGATATTATTTTTAATGAAAGTGTCTCTTGCTACATCCTCGTCACGGTTTATACATTATTTCGATCCTCTCGTGTATTTTATCCTTTTTTGTTGTTGTCTCAATAAATAAATAAATACAAATATTTTTTAGATATATAGACCATTTTGCTATACTAGACATTCTCGTAATACGGAGACGTAGGGAGAGAAAAAAAAAATCGCCGCTACTGGGTTCAATCTGTTTATTTAGCTCTTTTTCTGCATTTCCCTGTGTATAGCCTGTAGGATTATGGGATATATCCGGTCCTCCGAGGTGTAAAATGAACGTGAAGAAAACGCACTAGAAGTGTTTTCCTTGCGTTCGTTGGGATTTGAACACCAAGAAAAAGCTGCATGCAACGTTTTTTTTTTACCCTGTATAACCGCGCAGCCGGACAAACGCACGTCACCAAAGCCCGTGTGAACTCTCACTGACTCCTATGTGTAGAAAACCCTCGGCACTTCATCCGCGCTCACCGGACACTACAAACGGCAGAAAACCGCTCGATTTTAACGCCCGATAAGAGGCGTTTAATGTAAACTACTCCCATACCTTGGAGGACTTGGGTCGCGCGCTTTTTCACCGCAGTGAAGTTAGTTTGATATTCAGACATTCGACAGACATTCAGAAGCGGTATTTTAGGGACCGTCGACAAATTTCTGTCCAAATGAAAAGCGAAAGTACTTTTTAATTACCTGGCTACGTGCCCCAGTTATTCTAACTACTTATTAAACATACAAATGCAATGCATACTGCTTTTGTTTATTATTAATTGTTGAATTAATAGATAATATTAATTCAACATAAAAACGATATAAAAAAAGACTCTTTTTTCAATAGCTTCTAGGTCATGTGACCTGGCGACCCCAAACTGGTACCAAAATAATCAGATTTGAGACCCCCAAAAGGTACACCTGACTTTATCCCAATATATGTCTTCATTTAGTTTTATTTATTTTTTTATTAAAAAATAATGCTATTTCTTCAATAGCTTCTAGGTCATGTGACCTGGTCACCCCAAAAGGGTACCAAAATAATGAAATCTGAGACCCCCAAAAGGTACACCTGACTTTATCCCAAGATATGTCTTCATTTAGTTTTATTTATTTTTTTATTAAAAAACAATGCTATTTCTTCAATAGCTTCTAGGTCATGTGACCTGGTCACCCCAAACTATTAACAAAATAATCAGCTCTGAGACCCCCAAAAGGTACACCTGACTTTATCCCAAGATATGTCTTCATTTAGCTTTATTTTATTTTTTATTTGAAAAATAATGCTATTTCTTCAATAGCTTCTAGGTCATGTGACCTGGTCACCCCAAACTATTAACAAAATAATCAGATCTGAGACCCACAAAAGGTACACCTGACTTTATCCCAAGATATGTCTTCATTTAGTTTTATTTAGTTTTTTATTAAAAAATAATGCTATTTCTTCAATAGCTTCTAGGTCATGTGACCTGGTCACCCCAAACTATTACCAAAATAATCAGACCTGAGACCCCCAAAAGGTACACCTGACTTTATCCCATGAAATGTCTTCATTCATTTTTATTGAATTTTTAATGTGAAAGAAATGCTATTTCTTCAATAGCTTCTAGGTCATGTGACCTGGTCACCCCAAACTATTAACAAAATAATCAGCTCTGAGACCCCCAAAAGGTACACCTGACTTTATCCCAAGATATGTCTTCATTTAGCTTTATTTTATTTTTTATTTGAAAAATAATGCTATTTCTTCAATAGCTTCTAGGTCATGTGACCTGGTCACCCCAAACTATTACCAAAATAATCAGATCTGAGACCCACAAAAGGTACACCTGACTTTATCCCAAGATATGTCTTCATTTAGTTTTATTTAGTTTTTTATTAAAAAATAATGCTATTTCTTCAATAGCTTCTAGGTCATGTGACCTGGTCACCCCAAACTATTACCAAAATAATCAGACCTGAGACCCCCAAAAGGTACACCTGACTTTATCCCATGAAATGTCTTCATTCATTTTTATTGAATTTTTAATGTGAAAGAAATGCTATTTCTTCAATAGCTTCTAGGTCATGTGACCTGGTCACCCCAAACTATTACCAAAATAATCAGCTCTGAGACCCCCAAAAGGTACACCTGACTTTATCCCAAGATATGTCTTCATTTAGCTTTATTTTATTTTTTATTTGAAAAATAATGCTATTTCTTCAATAGCTTCTAGGTCATGTGACCTGGTCACCCCAAACTATTACCAAAATAATCAGATCTGAGACCCACAAAAGGTACACCTGACTTTATCCCAAGATATGTCTTCATTTAGTTTTATTTAGTTTTTTATTAAAAAATAATGCTATTTCTTCAATAGCTTCTAGGTCATGTGACCTGGTCACCCCAAACTATTACCAAAATAATCAGACCTGAGACCCCCAAAAGGTACACCTGACTTTATCCCATGAAATGTCTTCATTCATTTTTATTGAATTTTTAATGTGAAAGAAATGCTATTTCTTCAATAGCTTCTAGGTCATGTGACCTGGTCACCCCAAACTATTACCAAAATAATCAGACCTGAGACCCACAAAAGGTACACCTGACTTTATCCCAAGAAATGTCTTCATTTAGTTTTATTTTATTATTATTTAATAAAAAACACTATTTCTTCAATAGCTTCTAGGTCATGTGACCTGGTCACCCCAAACTATTACCAAAATAATCAGCCCTGAGACCCACAAAAGGTACACCTGACTTTATCCCAATATATGTCTTCATTTAGTTTTATTTATTTTTTTATTAAAAAATAATGCTATTTCTTCAATAGCTTCTAGGTCATGTGACCTGGTCACCCCAAAAGGGTACCAAAATAATGAAATCTGAGACCCCCAAAAGGTACACCTGACTTTATCCCAAGATATGTCTTCATTTAGTTTTATTTATTTTTTTATTAAAAAATAATGCTATTTCTTCAATAGCTTCTAGGTCATGTGACCTGGTCACCCCAAACTATTACCAAAATAATCAGACCTGAGACCCACAAAAGGTACACCTGACTTTATCCCAAGAAATGTCTTCATTTAGTTTTATTTTATTATTATTTAATAAAAAACACTATTTCTTCAATAGTTTCTAGGTCATGTGACCTGGTCACCCCAAACTATTACCAAAATAATCAGACCTGAGACCCACAAAAGGTACACCTGACTTTATCCCAAGATATGTCTTCATTTAGTTTTATTTATTTTTTTATTAAAAAATAATGCTATTTCTTCAATAGCTTCTAGGTCATGTGACCTGGTCACCCCAAACTATTACCAAAATAATCAGACCTGAGACCCACAAAAGGTACACCTGACTTTATCCCAAGAAATGTCTTCATTTAGTTTTATTTTATTATTATTTAATAAAAAACACTATTTCTTCAATAGCTTCTAGGTCATGTGACCTGGTCACCCCAAACTATTACCAAAATAATCAGACCTGAGACCCACAAAAGGTACACCTGACTTTATCCCAAGATATGTCTTAATTTAGTTTTATTTTATTTTTTATGTGAAAAATAATGCTATTTCTTCAATAGCTTCTAGGTCATGTGACCTGGTCACCCCAAAAGGGTACCAAAATAATCAAATCTGAGTCCCCCAAAAGGTACACCTGATTTTATCCCAAGAAATGTCTTAATTTAGTTTTTTTTTTTTTTTTTTTTTACGCGACTTAAAATATTAGTGACCTTGGAAATAAAGGTTCCTCTGTCTATATCAATCAACACCTTTTATGTGGTCTGATGAGCGTCGGCATCGGGCGCCTTAAACTGATGATTGATTCATCACCCAGTGCTAGTTCTGCTTACCAAAAGTGGCCAACTGGTCGCTCGCATTCCATGCCCGGCTCCAAGCCAGCGAGCCGGTCTTCTTACCCATTTAAAGTTTGAGAATAGGTTGAGATCGTTTCGGCCCCAATGCCTCTAATTATTAGTTTTACTGCGTGCGGATAAAACTGCGTGTCTCAGAGCAACAGCTATCCTGAGGGAAACTTCGGAGGGAACCAGCTACTAGATACCCAGGTTGGACGACCAATTTGCACGTCAGGACCGCTGCGGGCCTGCACTTTGGCTTCGCCGTGCCCGGGCATAGTTCACCATCTCTCGGGTACCATCGCACATGCTCTAGTCTTGGACTCCTTGGTCCGTGTTTCAAGACAGGTCGGTTGGGTGGCCGGCATCACCACGGACCCCAAGCGCCCTTGTGGCGTGGGCCGGTCCCCGCCCTTGCGGCGCGGTGGGGCGCGGACTGAGGACAGCCTGGAGCGGAGCGGCCCCGTCCCCTACGAGTAGGGAGGGGATGGAGTTGACTCGCCTACGGCCCTGGGGTAAGTGGTGAAGTCGGGGCGGAGAGGCGATGTAAAGCTCATGGCCTGAGCCACGAGCCACCTTCGCCCCCGGACCCTTCCAAGCCGAACCGGAACGTGTTGTGGCGCACCACCGCGGAGGAAAAGCGCCTGAAGGCGGCCATGGAACTCCAGCCCGAGGGACGGCAGGGCACGTGCATGCTGGCAGGGACGGCCCAGGACCGTCGGGTTGAATCCCCCGGGCAGACTGTGCGGACCCCAACCGTTTACGTCTTTACGGTTTCACGCCCTGTTGAACTCTCTCCTCAAAGTTCTTTTCAACTTTCCCTTACGGTACGTGTTCGCTATTGGTCTCGTGCCAGTATTTAGCCTTAGATGGAGTTTACCACCCGCTTTGGGCTGCAATCCCAAACAACCCGATTCCGAGAAGTCCGCGCCCCGGTGGGGCGGGGGCCATTACTGGCCTCACACCGTGCACAGGCTGAGCCTCCATCAGAAGGACTCAGGCCCCCGGCCTGCGCCAGGCAATAGGGACTTCCGTACGCCACATTTCCCCGTGCACGCCAGGTGGGGCAGGAGCCCTGCCCGCACCCCCGCCGCCACCAAAAGGTGAGCCTCCCCTCTCCCCCCCTCTCCCTCTCTCCTCAGAGAAGGGGGAGATGAAAAAGAGAAAAGAGGTTTCAGAGAGAGTGCCGTCTGACCCCCAGCCTCCCCGCCCTCCTACAGCCTGTGCGCTCCACTGCACCCCCGGCTTTTCGCACACCCCCAGCCTGCAGATGCGTGACGCAAGCAGTCGAAGTGGATGGGAAACAGACAGCTGCACACGACAACCGAAGGGCACGGAAACCGTTTCCGGGCGGAGAGGTTTCGAGTTGTGGACACGAAGGGGAGAGGCGAGACGAGTCTGCATTTAGGAGGACGGAGGCCCTCGGGGGGGCCTGCGAGAACCTCCAGCCACAGACCGAAGTCCAATCGTTGGGAATAGCGACCCACTGACCGGCGTAGCCCTGGGAGGGACCCGGGGCCGCAATGTGCGTTGTGTTGATGATCAGTGTGTCCTGCAATTCACATTAGTTGTTGCAGCTGGCTGCGTTCTTCATCAACGCACGAGCCGAGTGATCCACCGTTAAGTGTTGTCAGTTTTTGTTTTGGGGTTCAAAAGTCATCGTCCACAAAGATATACACAGTATGTAAAAAAAAAAAAAAAAAAAAAAAGCCCCGGAACTCTTTCCCCATGAACGGTGGGAGAGAACTTGGGGTCATCGGGCGCGGGGTGAAAAGGGAGGTGCGCACGCTCTCACACGCACTGAAGGGAGAGGCGAGGGAGAAGAAAGAGGGATCCCGGGACGGCCGCAGAGAGAGCTCAGCTCAGCTCCGGGAGGAAGCGCGCCACTTACGCCCCCCCCCCCCCAAGCGCCCCACCTCTGGGGCACCTAGGCAGCCTCTCAGGGCTCCCCAAGACGAATCTAAGAAGCCCTGCCCCAGCACCGTTGTTCCCACGGCCACGGAGTTACACCAGCCCAACTCCGAGCAGACCGACCTGGTATAACCAGGGACTGTCATTTTTTGTCGCACCGACCTCTAGGATAACCAGACTCCCAGGGAGGGTGCCGGGGTCCAAGTAGGGCCGCCCGCGCGAACTCGGCTCCCGGACAAAATATTGGATCGAGGCCTGACTTTCAATGGATCGCAGCGATGGAGCTGCTCTCCACTCACGACACCCCGATCCAGAATCAGGTCATTTACCAGTCATTTAGCAAGACATTTCTTGGGATAAAATCAGGTGTACCTTTTGGGGGACTCAGATTCGATTATTTTGGTACCCTTTTGGGGTGACCAGGTCACATGACCTAGAAGCTATTGAAGAAAGCTTTTTTTTATAAAAAATTTAATAAAAATAATTGAAGACATTTCTTGGGACAAAATCAGGTGTACCTTTGGGGGGTCTCAGGTCTGATTATTTTGGTACAAGTTTGGGGTGACCAGGTCACATGACCTAGAAGCTATTGAAGAAATAGCATTATTTTTTAATAAAAAACTAAATAAAACTAAATGAAGACATTTCATGGGATAAAGTCAGGTGTACCTTTTGGGAGTCTCAGGTCTGATTATTTTGGTAATAGTTTGGGGTGACCAGGTCACATGACCTAGAAGCTATTGAAGAAATAGTGTTTTTTATTAATTAATAATAAAATAAAACTAAATGAAGACATATCTTGGGATAAAGTCAGGTGTACCTTTTGTGGGTCTCAGGTCTGATTATTTTGGTAATAGTTTGGGGTGACCAGGTCACATGACCTAGAAGCTATTGAAGAAATAGTGTTTTTTATTAATTAATAATAAAATAAAACTAAATGAAGACATATCTTGGGATAAAGTCATGTGTACCTTTTGGGGGTCTCAGATCTGATTATTTTGGTAATAGTTTGGGGTCTCCAGGTCACATGACCTAGAAGCTATTGAAGAAATAGTGTTTTTTATTAAATAATAATAAAATAAAACTAAATGAAGACATATCTTGGGATAAAGTCAGGTGTACCTTTTGTGGGTCTCAGGTCTGATTATTTTGGTAATAGTTTGGGGTCACCAGGTCACATGACCTAGAAGCTATTGAAGAAATAGCATTATTTTTTAATAAAAAAATAAATAAAACTAAATGAAGACATATCTTGGGATAAAGTCAGGTGTACCTTTTGTGGGTCTCAGGTCTGATTATTTTGGTAATAGTTTGGGGTGACCAGGTCACATGACCTTGAAGCTATTGAAAAAATAGCATTATTTTTCAAATAAAAAATAAAATAAAACTAAATGAAGACATATCTTGGGATAAAGTCAGGTGTACCTTTTGGGGGTCTCAGAGCTGATTATTTTGGTAATAGTTTGGGGTGACCAGGTCACATGACCTAGAAGCTATTGAAGAAATAGTGTTTTTTATTAAATAATAATAAAATAAAACTAAATGAAGACATATCTTGGGATAAAGTCAGGTGTACCTTTTGTGGGTCTCAGGTCTGATTATTTTGGTAATAGTTTGGGGTCACCAGGTCACATGACCTAGAAGCTATTGAAGAAATAGCATTATTTTTCAAATAAAAAATTAAAATAAAACTAAATGAAGACATATCTTGGGATAAAGTCAGGTGTACCTTTTGTGGGTCTCAGGTCTGATTATTTTGGTAATAGTTTGGGGTCACCAGGTCACATGACCTAGAAGCTATTGAAGAAATAGCATTATTTTTTAATAAAAAAATAAATAAAACTAAATGAAGACATATCTTGGGATAAAGTCAGGTGTACCTTTTGTGGGTCTCAGGTCTGATTATTTTGGTAATAGTTTGGGGTGACCAGGTCACATGACCTAGAATCTATTGAAGAAATAGCATTATTTTTCAAATAAAAAATTAAATAAAACTAAATGAAGACATTTCATGGGATAAAGTCAGGTGTACCTTTTGGGAGTCTCAGGTCTGATTATTTTGGTAATAGTTTGGGGTGACCAGGTCACATGACCTAGAAGCTATTGAAGAAATAGTGTTTTTTATTAATTAATAATAAAATAAAACTAAATGAAGACATATCTTGGGATAAAGTCAGGTGTACCTTTTGTGGGTCTCAGGTCTGATTATTTTGGTAATAGTTTGGGGTGACCAGGTCACATGACCTAGAAGCTATTGAAGAAATAGTGTTTTTTATTAATTAATAATAAAATAAAACTAAATGAAGACATTTCTTGGGATAAAGTCAGGTGTACCTTTTGTGGGTCTCAGGTCTGATTATTTTGGTAATAGTTTGGGGTGACCAGGTCACATGACCTAGAAGCTATTGAAGAAATAGCATTATTTTTTAATAAAAAAATAAATAAAAATGAATGAAGACATATCTTGGGATAAAGTCAGGTGTACCTTTTGGGGGACTCAGATCTAATTATTTTGGAACCAGTTTGGGGTGACCAGGTCACATGACCTAGAAGCTATTGAAGAAATAGCATTATTTTTCAAATAAAAAATAAAATAAAACTAAATGAAAACATTTCATGGGATAAAGTCAGGTGTACCTTTTGTGGGTCTCAGGTCTGATTATTTTGGTAATAGTTTGGGGTGACCAGGTCACATGACCTAGAAGCTATTGAAGAAATAGCATTATTTTTCACATAAAATAAAAATAAATGAAGACATTTCATGGGATACAATCAGGTGTACCTTGTGTGGAACTTCAATTGGATTATTTTGGTACCAGTTTGGGGTCACGTGGTTACACGACCAAAAAGATATTGAAGAAATTGTGATTTAATAAAAATAAAATACATATTTGCAAATTAATTCACAAAACTCAATTAATCTATTAATTCAACAAATTAATAATAAACAAAAGCAGCATCCGTGGAATAATAAATTAATTTAATAACTGGGGTACATAGCCAGGTAAGTAACAAGTACTTTCTCTTTTCATGTGGACAGAAATTTGTCGACGGTCCCTAAAATACCGCTTCCGAATGTCCGTCGAATGTCTGAATATCAAACTAACTTCACTGCGGTCGCTTTTTCCTGCTGACGCTTCTGTAACCTCCATTGCGCGAGCGACTGTGTATCTGTGTGTCTTTGTGCATCTTGTGGTCGCGCGCCTCAATAACGTGAGCAGCCCAACTAATCGATAACGGCATTCGTTGACAACGAATTTCATTATCGATTTTATCGATTAGTTGTTGCAGCCTTAATTATTAGTTATCATTGCTATGTGCAATATTTTTTACTATCATTAATGTGCTGTATAAAATAATTTAAATGCATCAGTTTGAATAGTCTCCTAACACTTATAATTTAGAGAGTGTATATAGCAAGTAAGGGATGGGCAAATATTAAAAATATAGTGATTGCTGAATAATTAATACATATCCATTAATCAGTCAAAGCGCTCGATTCTGTTCTAAAGTTTAATTGACATAAAATCACTACCATTTTAAAAATAACAATGAAAAAAATTAAATAAAACGAATTTTCAATTCAAAAGTCGATTTAATAATACAATTATATAGTCAAATATTTCAATCCTTTTTAAAGTGTAAAATCAATCTGGGCCAGGATAATTTCACTTTTACTATATGGGTACCTGCTAGGTGTTGTATAGTTCATATTTGCCTGGCCAGAATCGTTTAAGCCACCAAAATAAGGTTTTATTGATAAACTGCGCAGCTTTCGGCACGTGAACACTTCCGTTAGTGACGAGGCGAATAAGGAGCTAAACTTCAGCCTCGTCATTTTAGGTTAGGACAAAGGGGGAAAACAATAAAGTCCTGAGTTAAAAATAAGTCTTAATCAGGTGTTTAAAATCATAAATGTACCCTCATCCTCGCTGCTGGTCTTTAGAGCATTCATCGCTTCTCGGGTTCTGTTTCTTCTCGCATCGAGTTCAACAATCTACAGTCAGGGGATAATAACTAGTTTAGATATAAAATCATCTTTAATAATGTAGCATTAATGTCCGTGTCTCTCTCAGACCTGCTGTTTATCACTGAGCACATCTTCAGCAGCGACTTCCACCTCCATCAGGAGCTCCAGCGCTCTCTCACACTCCATTCCGCTTCTGTGTGCAGCCTGCTAAATAAGTCCCGCTCGTGAAGGGAAACAACGATTTCGTTCAAATGGGTTCCGCCTAACGCGCCGTCTGTTTTTTTTTAAATTACAGCTTTTGAGAAAAAAAAAGAACAAAGCATTGTGTCTTATAAGTCCAGGAACATGGGATGTCCTTAGATTTTAAATAGCTTTTTTATTCAGACCATAATGTATTTGAGCCAGAAAAAAACGAATCCATAATAGTATTCAATTCGATTTCATAGGAATGTGTACTGATTAATCAAGTCTTGTAAATAAACTTTTGTGGTTATGGTGGACATACACAATATGGTGTAAAAACATACAACCCATTTTCTTATAACACATTCTGAGGTGCACTGTTTTTGAAACTGTAGATTAAATTTCCTGTTGATAATCTAAACCTAGCCGCAGTATCAGGATCCGACCTTAGAGGGCACTGTTGCTGTGCTATTTTCTTTTCTTCTGAAAACTAACAGACAATCCAAACAAGATACTCAGGGAGAATAAAAGGAACAGTAGATTTATAGAATTGGAAAATAAAAATCTATTCCATATGACTGACACAAATTTCAAATTCTAACAATTTAACCTAATACTTTCTAAGTATATCATAATGTCATTTTGAATGGAAGAATGAATGATATATTATTATTAAATCAACATTTATTTAAAAAAAAATGTTTTTAAATCCACACTATTTAGTGCAAGTTCACATAATAATAATAATCATAATAATAATAATAATACCTGAACAGAAACAGGACAAAAATAGAAAATAGCTCATCCCAAACTCATAGCGTTCCTTTTGTCATGTTCAAGTTCACACATGAAACCCTTTTCTAGGCTTATTCCCATATTAAACTGGTGGAATTATCAATTTCTAAAACAGTATTTCACTTACCAGTGGGCCGCGCCTTCTAATGAGCCAGTGTACTGCATGTAGGCCATTAGAGAATTTATACCGAATAAATAAAAGGTTTTCAATTTCGTAATTTGGTTCCCAAAATTCTCACAAATTATTTCTGATTAAGTATTTACATTTTTAAAAAGCAACCAGATCTAATAAAGCAAAACCATGGCATTTCAACTTCATTTACCTTAGTCTCATGTATTGATTAGAGTTGTGACTATAAGTTTGGGTGGCCCACAGAAGATTTTCATATTTCAAATTGGGCTGCAGCCTTTATAAGTTCGGGAATGTCTGATCTAAAGCATAATGTTCATCAAAGATGTATTCCTAGAACCTTTTTAGGAAGCAAAGAACTATCCAAACCGTGTTTGGGTAAGAACATTTATGTCATTTGCTGCTCTTGAAAAACAAACTCGACATGCTTGTGTTTCACAGCTGTCCTTTCAATGACTTGTTCTTTCTCAGAAATGGTAGAACCTGAAGAATTTGATTCTGTAACATGGGGAGCTCCTGTTCTTCTCTCAGATTGCATTGTTCCATAACTGTCTTTGCTCTCGTCCTCACAGGAGCGGCTCCTTCTCCCTGAGCTCTTTCTCCTCAGGGGATCTACTCCCATGAGGACGTTCACGTGAGGACTGTGTGCTGACGGGTTACGGATGTTCCCGATGGCCTGCATGCGTTTCAGATGGTCCAAAGAAGAATCGCTGAGTCTGTTGAGACGTTGAGCCCGAGTCTCACTACTGCTCCTTCTAGGGAGTCTACTTTTTTCTGTCAATGGGTGCGAGTTGTGAGGGTACGTACATACAGAGAAAGAGTAACGGTTGCAGGTTTGTAGATGGACAGAAGACATTAAGGTGAAGGGAAAGGCACGCTGGCACTGCAGGATGCTTTTTGGGGCACTAAGGTTGGAATGGGATCTACGCCGTACAATCCATGTGGACTCTTCGTGGAGTGTCAAGATTTGCCGCCATTCTAGCTGTAGAAGTCGGTCCAAGTATCTCTCAAACTGGTTAACAGGTCTAGAGCGTGGGATGTTTTTACCATCAGTGTTTAAGTACACTGCCAAGTCTCGGAGGCTCCAGGAGTTAAAAGGCGGAGGTAGGAAATCAGGGTAGCTGTTACGAGAGGTGCTGCGTGACCTAGATGGACCATGTGAAGGTTGGAAGTCAGAGGACTCAATGACTTCTTCTCGTAGGCAAAGCAGTGGGGGTTCAGCAGTGAAGGCAGGCTGAGGGATCCTCTCAGTGTCTGAAAGGTCGCTGCCACTGTCCATGTCCTCATGCGTCATTCGTTCAGTCGACTCGTGTCTGGGTGCAGGAACAGGAGGCAGAAGAGATGGCACTGTGTCTTTTTTGCTAATCTGCCGTGCATTCAGTCTACAGCGTCTTTCCATGAAGTGATTAGTTATGGAGGACACCTTGTTCTTTGGATTTCTCAGGATCTCTCTTGGATGACTGAAGGACATAAGATTGCAATAATATTCAAAGACTATGCCACTGGACACAGTAATGAATAAACATTCATTTAACATAATAAAAGAGCTCACATAACCACAGCTGTAGATATCGTCCTCATCTCTCTTGCATGTAATCTCTAAAACGGGAAAATTTCATAAATTAATGACTTTGTATAGGAAAGGTAATTTAGATAAGGTCTTGCATGAATGCCAAATAATGAATCTTTCCCTTTTTTTGCTGTATTTTTTTACAATACATTTTTCAGATAAAGTTTTTATAAAGGAGTTTTTAAATTACTGAATATTCACTCATACATTGTAAAGAAGCTTACTTTCTAAAATCAGTGTTATGTATTTTCCACGTACAACCATTTCCTTAGATTATATGTCATATTAATAATTCATATTAAACAATTAACTGTTTCCTGTGATCTAATCCATCAATCATGTTATGGTAATGTTTTATTCATATTTAGTAACATGAGGTGGGATAGCATTCCATTACAGAGGCTGCTTGTACAGTTCAAAATCACCTGTTATTAAAATATTAAACTTTCTTCCTTTCACCTGTTCACATTCAACATCTTTATTTAAAAAAAATAAACTTTTCCAAATATTTTTAATTCTACATTTTATATATTTTTCCTTGGGTATAGCCCTATATAGTGGAGCTACTTACATTCAAAGTGTCTTTTACTGAATCTTTTTCTGCATCTTTTTGGGCCACATCAGAAATAGTGTTCCTCCGACTGTAAATAAAACAAAATGCACTGTGATTGCAGGTATTTTTTGTTAAAACAATATATTGCAATATATTAATATCTACACTGACCTAAAGGATTATTAGAAACACCATACTAATACGGTGTTTGACCACCTTTCGGGCCTTTAGAACTGCCTTAATTCTACGTGGCATTGATTCAACAAGGTGCTGAAAGCATTCTTTAGAAATGTTGGCCCATATTGATTGGACAGCATCTTGCAGTTGATGGAGATTTGTGTAATGCACATCCAGGGCACGAAGCACTGGTTCCACCACATCCCAAAGATGCTCTATTGGGTTGAGATCTGGTGACTGTGGGGGCCATTTTACTACAGTGAACTCATTGTCATGTTCAAGAAACCAATTTGAAATTATTCGAGCTTTGTGACGTGGTGCATTATCCTGCTGGAAGTAGCCATCAGAGGATGGGTACATGGTGGTCATAAAAGGATGGACACGGTCAGAAACAATGCTCAGGTAGGCCGGGGCATTTAAACGATGTCCAATTGGCACTAAGGGGCCTAAAGTGTGCCAAGAAAACATCCCCCACACCATTACACCACCACCACCAGCCTGCACAGTGGTAACAAGGCATGATGGATCCATGTTCTCATTCTGTTTACGCCAAATTCTGACTCTACCATTTGAATGTCTCAACAGAAATCGAGACTCATCAGACCAGGCAACATTTTTCCAGTCTTCAACTGTCCAATTTTGGTGAGCTCGTGCAAATTGTAGCCTCTTTTTCCTATTTGTAGTGGAGATGAGTGGTACCCGGTGGGGTCTTCTGCTGTTGTAGCCAGTCCGCCTCAAGGTTGTGTGTGTTGTGGCTTCACAAATGCTTTGCTGCATATCTTGGTTGTAACGAGTGGGTATTTCAGTCAAAGTTGCTCTTCTATCAGCTTGAATCAGTCGACCCATTCTCCTCTGACCTCGAGCATCAACAAGGCATTTTCGCCCACAGGACTGCCGCATACTGGATGTTTTTCCCTTTTCTCACCATTCTTTGTAAACCCTAGAAATGGTTGTGCGTGAAAATCCCAGTAACTGAGCAGATTGTGAAATACTCGGACCGACCCGTCTGGCACCAACAACCATGCCACGCTCAAAATTGCTTAAATCACCTTTCTTTCCCATTCTGACATTGGGTTTGGAGTTCAGGAGATTGTCTTGACCAGGACCACACCCCTAAATGCATTGATGCAACTGCCATGTGATTGGTTGATTAGATAATTGCATTAATGAGAAATTGAACAGGTGTTCCTAATAATCCTTTAGGTGAGTGTATATATTTCCCTTTAATATAATAATAAATTGGCTTCAGTTTTTATTGTTCAGAGTATTTATCACTGTAAGTACCTTTCATACTCAGTATTTATGATCTTTTATATTAATTATCTTGGGCATTTATCATCCAGAGTATTTATTATCTTAAGCATTTGTCAACCTCAATGTTTATCATCCTGAGTATTTACAGCTTGAGTGTTTATTTTTCTGAGTATTAATTGACCTATTCATCATCCTGGGCATTTACTATCCTATGTATTTATTGTCATGGGTATTTATGATCCTGAGTAATTACCGTTCTTTAGTGCCTTGAGTATTTATTGTCCTAACTATTATTATTATTATTAGGCTAAGTATTTTGTGTCTTGAGTGTTTATTATCTTGTGTATGAGTATCCTGAGTATTTATTGTCATGATTATTTATTGTCCTACTTATTTAGTATTCTAAGTATTTATTGTCCTTAGTAGTTTGTGTTATGAGTATGTATTTAGCATTTTGATTAGTCATCATCTTGAGTATTTATTGTCCTACGTATTTATCATTCTAAGTATTTAGTGTCCTGGGTATTTACAGGTATCACCCTGAGTATTTATATCCAGCTGAATATTTATTGTCCTGAATATTTATCACCCTCAGTATTTATTGTCCCCAGTATTTACTCTTTTACAAAGTTAATGTCCTGAGTATCATTTAGAGTATTTATCGTAAGTATTTACTATCCTATGATTTTTTTTTTCTCCTGAATATTTATATATTGTACTCAGTGGTGTCAAAAGTATTCACATTCATTACTTGAGTAGAAGTATAGATACTAGGGTTCAAAAATACTTCTTTAGAAGTTGAAGTATGGGGCGACAAAAGAATTAAGTATCTCGCTTTCTGATCATGCGACGGGTGGGGGGCGGGGGGAAGGTTGTGCGTTGTGCGCGTTCTGATCATATGACGGGCGGGGGGGGGGGGGGGGGCGTTGTGCGCGTTCTTATCATGCGACCGGAGGGGTTGCGCGTTCTGATCATAAAAATAGAGTAACGAGGCTATTTTTAAGATGTAAGGAGTAGAAAGTACAGATAATTGCTTAAAAATGTAAGGAGTAGAAGTAAAAAGTCGGCTGAAAAATAATTACTCCAGTAAAGTATAGATACCCAAAATTTCTACTTAAGTAAGGTAACGAAGTATTTGTACTTCGTTACTTGACACCTCTGATTGTACTTCATTCATTCATTTTCTATACCGCTTAATCCTGTGTTCAGGGTCGCGGGGGACCTGGAGCCTATCCCAGGAGACTTCGGGCACTAGGCGGGGTACACCCTGGACAGGGTGCCAATCCATCGCAGGGCACACACACATAGACACACACTCACACACAATTTTTAGGAATGCCAATTAGCCTAACCAGCATATCTTTGGATTGTGGGAGGAAACCGGAGTAAACCCACCAAGCACGGGGCGAACATGCAAACTCCATGCACACAGAGACGGGAATCGAGCCTGGCCGGGGAATCGAACCCAGACCCTGGAGGTGCAAGGCGACAGTGCTAACCACTACACCACCGCGCCGCCTTTACATTGTACTTATTTTTGAGTATTTTGTGTCCTTGGTCATTTTTATTAGTTTGCGTTAATTTGCATATTTGTGGTCCTGAAAATTTGTCATCCTGTGTATTAATCGACCAATCGCCCAAAATTGAGTCGTGATTTGATCTTTTTTGAGTATTTCTCCCATAATTTGCACTCATTTCACACTGTCATGTATCAATGCCACTGTACCATTTTGTTATGTACTGTATGCTCCTGAAGAAACATTTCGTTTCCTTTGTACATTACATTAGATGGAGAAACAGAGTCGAGCGGAATCTGGTTGTACCTGCAGAAATACGAGAAGGAAAAACGGCTGGTTGTTACTGTACCTCGAGGCGGACCCTGGCGCTTTCCTCTTAGCTCGGTTATTGCATGTCGGGGGATGAGACAGGTGGTCTCTGTGTCGCGTCCTCTCCTGCAGCACGCTCCCCATTACTGATGTCTCTCTCTTCTGCTGTGGGATCCGGTTCACATCAGAATCACAGACTATCTGCTGAGCAAGTGCTTAGATGCCGACCGCAGGGGAGATGGAGGTTAGGGGGGGGGGGGGGGGTTGTTTGTCTACAACTCCCTAACATTAATCACCACTGCCTGTCATCACTCTGATGTAGATCGGAGCTTGTTTACCTGCAGTGAATAATTCAGCCCCTACCAGATCACCTATCCGTAATGAGACACTCCAGCTTGAGATTGCATATTTTAGTGCGTCGCACCGGATGGCCGCTGATCAAATGATGTGAGCGACATGTTCCAGGACAGATCGTAATCCAGATGTTGGGTGAGAACGCTCAGATCGTGTGGCGCGCGCTGCATTCTGGTGCGTGTAGTTCACATCATGTGACCAGCCGGTAAGTCTCACTATGATATGCAATCTCTCTATAGATACACTCCTGACTGTCAATAAAAATTTTTCCGTCACACGGTAGCTCATGGATTATTTATAGCACTGACTGCACTCTCTCTCTCTCTCTCTCTCTCTCTCTCCTCCAGCGCCTGATTCTAATAATAATCCCCACCACTACAGGGTTAGAACTACACCTCCCGGTGAGATCTGCTTCTAAATGTCAGAGGTGGAGGAGTCGACGTGTAGCCGGATCAAAATCACCGCTGTACGACGTGCAAACACCAGTTTATACTGTACGACGCTTGCGTCTTTTACGAGGTGGGTTTTTTTTATGATCAATAGCAGTCTGCGTGCTCATGGTGTATACTGTAGTTAGACAACATGCATGGACGCTTGAGGGTGATGAATGACCTGACAGCTGCAGCTGGATGCATCAAATACTGCACTGCTTAATATCCTGTTCTGCGCTATGAAAAAAGTCAAGTATCACAAATATCGGCATCTTTCAAGAGATGATATGTAGACATGGAGAAACTACTCACTCAAACCTTATTCTTATCAACATTCATCTGATAGTCTGGTAGATGTTGTTTAATATGTGTCCAGCAAAATCATTTTTGCTCCTAAAGTGTTTTGTGTGTGTGTGTGTGTGTGGTTTTTAGAGTAAATGCAATCAGTTTTTATCTGGGACAGGCATATAATTAAGACTAATAATTTAGTCTTTCACCACAGAAATCACTGAGAATGCACTGGAAAACTCAAAAAGACAACATACAATATGTTGCCAAACGTATTTGCTTGCCTTCTTTCACATGCGTATAAATTCGAGTGACATCCAATACTTAATCCATAGGGTTTATTATGGGGTTGGCTCACCCTTTGCAGCTAGAACAGCTTCAACTCTTTTCGAAAGGCTTTCCACATGGTTTTAGTAGTGTGTTCATTGCAATTTTTGACTATTCTTCCAGAAGCACATTTGCAAGGTCAGGAACTGATGTTGGACTTGAAGCCCACTTGTTGGACAGTCTCTGCTCTAATTTATCCCAAAGATGTTCTATTGGATTGCAGTACTGGCCAGTCAAGTTCTTCCAAACTCGCTTATCCATGTTTTAATGGACCTTGCTTTGCGCAAGGTCCATTAACTGCGCAGTCACATTGAAACAGGTGTAGGGGGTTGTTTTTCAGGAGGTGGGTTCAGCCCCTTAGTTTCAGTGAAAAGAACTTTTAATGCTGTAGCATACCAAGATATTTTGGACAATGTCATGCTCCCAACTTTGTGGGTACTGTTTAGGGATGGCCACACTGCACAAAGCAAGGTCCATAAAGGCATGGATGAGCAAGTTTGGTGTGGAAGACCTTGACTGGTACCTGATAGAAGGGTGGGCCAACCTCATATTAAACCCTATGGATTAAGAATTGGATTTTACTCAAGTTTATATGCATGTGAAGGCAAGTGAGCGACTACTTTTGGCAATATGATGTTTGTTCATACTAACAGTGAAAATCAATTAAGGTTATACAAAGTAGATTTTATAAATTGCAACAAATTTGAGGCATTGTAATTTCTACAAAGCACCATGAATTCGTTCATCTTCAGTGCAACCACATCAACCACATGAACTGCTCATGGTCACCAGGGCTCTGAGCCTATCCCAGGAGATATGGGTGTAAGGGGAAAAAATATGCAAATTCAAACACAGTATGGTCTGCATGTGGTGCCTTGGGATGGTTCTACTTGATGACCATGAAGATGGTCTTGGACTCAACTGATGGAGGCAGTTTTTCTGTGATAGGACTGCAGTTGCTCAATAGTTTCGAACAAAAAAAAACTTTATTTATAGTTTATATTAATTTAAACTTTCCATACATACAAATATGCCAGGGACTGATTTATGGTCCTAATGTCTGATTGTCACTGATCGATTTCTTCCATACACATGTTTTGGAGATATTGGTGGAACCCAGAGAACCAGTTAAACACAGTGGATATGAGGCAGTGACACTAAAAGAATGTGCTGCAAAATGGCTGATCCCTAAAATGTATGATTCTTGAAAAATAAATAAATTGCTTCTTCTTATTTGTCTTTCGGCTGTTCCCTTTCAGGGGTCGCCACAGCGAATCATCTGCCTCCATCTAACCATATCCTCTGCATCCTCTTCTCTCACACCAACTAACTTCATGTCCTCTCTCACTGCATCCATAAATCTCCTCTTTGGTCTTCCTCTAGACCTCCTGCCTGGCAGTTCCAACGTCAAGCCTCCTTTTACCGATATATTCACACTCTCTCCTCTGAACATGTCCAAACCACCTCAATCTGGCCTCTCTGACTTTATCTCCAAAACATCTAACATGGGTTGTCCCTCTGATGAACTCATTCTTGATCCTATCCATCATTGTCACTCCCAAAGAGAACCTCAACATCTTCAGCTCTGCTACCTCTAGCTCTGCCTCCTGTCTTTTCTTCAGTGCCACGGTCTCTAAGCCGTAGAGCATTGCTGGTCTCACCACTGTCCTGTACACCTTTCCTTTCATTCTCGCTGATACTCTTTCATCGCACAACACACCTGACACTTTTCTCCACCCATTCCAACCTGCCTGTACTCGTCTCTTCACCTCCTTTGAACACTCTCCGTTGCTCTCAACCGTTGACCCTAAGTACTTAAAATCCTGCACCTTCTTTACCTCTGCTCCCTGTAGCCTCACTGTTCCTCTTGGGTCCCTCTCATTCACACACATGTATTCCGTCTTGCTGCAGCTAACCTTCATTCCTCTGCTTTCCAGAGCGTACCTCCACCTCTCCAAATTTTCCTTCACCTGTTCCCTGCTCTCGCTATAAAGCACAATGTCATCTACAAACATCATAGTCCATGGAGACTCCTGTCTAACTTCATCTGTGATCCTGTCCATCACTAGAGCAAACAAAAAGGGGCTTAGAGCCGATCCTTGATGCAGACCCACATCTACCTTGAACTCTTCTGTCACACCTACAGCACATCATCCTGCACCACTCTAACATATTTCTCTGCCACTCCAGAGTTCCTCATACAACACCACAGCTCCTCTCTCGGCACCCTGTCGTACGCTTTCTCTAAATCTACAAATACACAATGCAACTCTTTATTACCTTCTCTGTACTTCTCCACCAGCATCCACAAACCAAATACTGCATCTGATGTACTCTTTCTAGGCATAAAACCATATTGCTGCTCACAAATTCTCACCTCTGCCCTTAACCTAGCTTCAACTACTCTTTCCCACAGCTTCATTGTATGGCTCATTAGCTTTATGCCTCTGTAATTGCCACAGCTCTGCACATCTCCCTTGTTCTTAAAAATCGGCACCAATACACTTCTCCTCCATTCCTCTGGAATCCTCTCACTCTCCAAGATCTTGTTAAACAAACTAGTCAGAAACTCTACTGCCACCTCTACTAAGCACTTCCATACCTCCACAGGTATGTCATCAGGACCAACAGCCTTTCCACTCTTCATACTGTTCAACGCCCTTCTCACCTCACTTCTACTAATATTTGCTACTTCCTGCTCCACAACAGTCACCTCTTCTACTCTTTGTTCTCTTTCATTTTCCTCATTCATCAACTCCTCAAAGTACTCCTTCCATCTTCCCATCACCCTCCTGGCATCTGTCAGTACATTTCCATCTCTATCTTTAATCACTCTAACCTGCTGCACATCCTTCCCATCTCTATCTCTCTGCCTCGCCAACATGTACAGATCCACCTCTCCCTCCTTACTGTCCAGCCTGGCATTCAAGTCCTCATATGCTGTTTGTTTGGGCTTTGCCACTTCTACCTTCACCTTACGGTGCATCTCCCTGTACTCCTGTCTACTCTCTTCAGTCCTCTCAGAGTCCCACTTCTTCTTAGTGTGCCTCTTTCCCTATATACACTCCTGGACTTCCTCATTCCACCACCAAGTCTCCTTGTCCCCTTTTCCCTTACCTGATGATACACCAAGTATCCTCTTACCTGTCTCCCTGATCACATTGGCTGTAGTTGTCCAGTCAACTGAAAGCATCTCCTGACCACCCATAGCCTGTCTCAACTCCTCCCTAAAGACTACACAACATTCTTCCTTTCTCAGCTTCCACCACTTTGTCCTCTGCTCTGCCTTTGTCCTCTTCACCTTCCTCACCACCAGGGTTATTTTACACACCACAAAAAAAAAAAGAAAGAAAGAAAGAAATTGCTTGGTCTACAAAAACCTCACTGATGTATTCAAGACCCATTCAAGGTCTCTAACAAACAAAAGAGGTGGTGGTGCCAATACTTTTATGATCTGCTCATTATATTTTTTGGAGTTGGGTAGCTGATGTAAAATTAATAACAATTTCACAATACCAAGTAAAACATTTGCAATCATGTTAAAGAGAGTCTCAAAGCATTTGCAAGAGCATAACTGACAGCATCATGATTTTTCTTTTTAATCTGGGTGCTTCTGCCAGGAGGTTAAGACTGAAATGGTTAGACAGTTTTGTTATGAAACCTTTAAAGAAAACTATTCTTATGTTTTAATTATAGGGTTGCCTGTATTTAAACTAATATTTTGAAGGAAATCTGCTAAATATTTCCTGTTTCATTAATTGATTGTAGAGTGATAATCTAAAGAAAGAGAAAATTAATAATAAACTATAAAACATCTTACTCTAATGATGCCTGTTATGTCTTTATTATATCTTAAAGCTGCAGCAAAGATGTCAGTGTCTAGCAGTAACTTGTTTCCTGGAGAATCAGAGGCACGACCTGAGAGAACCATCCGTCTGCGTGACATCTATAACCCTCAGCCTCCATCTCAAAAGAAACCGGTGCCAATTAGACCCCCTAGTCCTCGTCCTCATCCTCACCCACAGCCATCAGCTCCAACAGAGTGTGTCTCCCACCGGAGTTTCTCCTGCGATCCTGAGCCGAGTACCATTATGAGAAAAAGAGCTCGTTCTCTCCCTTCCTCAGAAGGAACGATGACTCGCAGGTGCTCGCAAGTCCGATTCATCGATTGTTTGGGCCTCGAGCTGGAACATGTCAAGTTTTTCAGGGTCGGGGAAGACCCCAAAGTTCCAGATCATGTTATAAACAGGTTACTTGCCAGCTCTGAGCTTGCATCCGGGAAGCATTTAGAGCTCTCCCTGCCCTTTTTTCAGCCATTTTTTCCTGAGGACATCAGCAGTGAACCTGATTTCCTGGAGCGTCTGTGTCATCGGCGTGTTTGCCTGGAGCAAGTCCACTGCTCTGAACTGGGCATCACTGGAACAGCGCAAGTTCTTAACCTGGCATTTGAGAAACAGGTAATTGTCCGGTACTCATTCACAGACTGGAAAAGCAGCGCTGAGTGTAAAGCGTGCTGGGTTTCTACTGTGCACAGAGATCAAATGCAATCAGACGTGTTTCGCTTCCGCTTACCTGTGCCACCTTTCATTCTGAAACCAGGAGCCAGTCTGGAGTTTGCCATCTGTTACCGTGTCCTTGGGACCGAACACTGGGACAACAATGATGGACGTAACTACAAACTTGCCTGCCAGACTTATAAGCTGATCGTCCCTAAGGAGTGTGAAGACAGCATGGTGCACTTCACCTAAAGTCATTCTCAGACTGCACAGTTTTACATCGTGAGATATTGAATCTGATCTTGTGTCACCCTGTGTCTGAACATACTCAATTTGAATTTGAATTTCATGAACTAATCCTTCCTCGTGACATTTTTATATTAGATTCTACATTTTAAGAGAATATTTCATGTGTGTCGTTTCAAGCTCATTGTCCACTTTTTTAAATAACTGCAGCTGTTGTGTACATGTACTGTATTAGTTATCATTTCCTCTCTGTGACTTCACTCAGGAAGAATTCGAGTTAGCTTCGCTTGCAAGCACGCTTCAGGAATTTAATCACCCGTTTCTCAATGGTGTGTTGATGTTGCCCTAGCTTCAGGACCTTGACGAATGCTATGAAAAATCATATGTACTTCTGAGTAGCCAAAGGTTTTTTTTTTTTATGTATTGCAGCAAGTTTTTCAATTTAAAATATAGTATGTGTACTTCCAATATAATTTGATGTTTCAGCTGATATATCATAGGGTAAATCCAAGTAGTGAGTGGGAAATGGTAAGTCAAAGAATTAGGGAGGAATAAAAAAAGGTAATACATAAAACCATACTAGGGTGAAGTAAGGGTCCATCCACATGCCCTAAGTGACAAATACTCACCCTAGAGAGTCTGTTGTTTCAATGGCACTTTCTTGCGGGGTCGGGTTGCCAGATTGACTCCTGGTTGTATCCACACAATTCACGGCAACAGTGGCCAAACTTGGGCCCTTCTGACCAGCAGTCCAGCTCCTTAACCTCTGACCTACAGCTGCCCCATAGTATAGATAGGGAGCCTATAAAAATAGCACCAAACTGAACCCTTTTAGATACCTTAACTACTGAAACGATATACACTGTGGACTCAAATGTACTCACAATGCTTTTGTTTATAATATAATATAATATCATATAATATCATATAATCCATTATGAACCTCTGTATTGATGTATTTCCACCACAAGGTGGCGCTGCTGTGTATGTTGAGAACACTGTCATGTAAATGATTCACATCCATTTCAGCTGGTTGCTCAGGTGAAATCTTAATAAAAGGTTTACAGAAAACATAGAATGTTATAAAATGTTCATCCATGCCAGGGGTAGCTCAGTGGTTAAGGCATTGGACTACGGTTCGGAAGATCCCAGGTTCAAACCCCACAACCACCAAGTTGCCACTGTTGGGCCCTTGAGCAAGGTCCTTAACCCTCAACTGCTCAGATGTATAATGAGATAAAAATGTAAGTCGCTCTGGATAAGAGCGTCTGCCAAGTGACTAAATGTAAATGTAGATCCCATTTAGAATTCCAGATCTGTTAAACATTTGCAAAAAAAAATCATTAAGTCATATTTTTACATCTATATTGTTGTCCAACAGGCTTTATAGCGTATACTTTGTTGCATCAGTAATAATTCATTGTTTAACATCAAATTCTGTCTGAAGTAAGTATACTTTGATCTTTCTTACAAAGTGAGCTTTCTGAAGTTTTTCCTAGATCCTTCAGCTGACCTTTTCTAAGTAAATATATTTTATCAATTAATTAAAAAAAGTAATTAATCTCAACAATGACACATTCTTAACAAAAAAGTTTCCATTAGTTGTTGAAATGTGGAAATTGTTTTCTACAGAGCCATAGAACATTCAGAAAGCTAGAACTGCTAGCCAGCCCAGTAACCCACGAAGAATATTTTATCTTCTAAGAATTTTTCAAGAACCTGTTAAAATTTAATTAATTTTGGAATCTACTTAGAACTTTTGGGTATTAATTCTTTCAAAAGTTATTTATCTCTAAAGTGAACTATAATTTTAGAGGGGTAAAACAAATATTCATGTATAGCATAACCTCCATAAGTACTTTTCCAGTGCTAGCAAGGGTTCTCCTGGGGTTGTATATATATATATATATATATATATATATATATATATATTTTTTTTTTTTTTTTTTTTTTTTATATATATATTTTTTTTAATCTTCTAGATTCATTTCATGAAGTGTTTGTTTGTTTGTTTGTTTGTTTGTTTGTTTGTTTGTTTGTTTGTTTGAATTTCACATGCAACCACAATCATGGGGAAGCCTGCTGACTTGACGGTTGTCGAGAAGACTTCCATAGGAAGGGTAAGGATAATGTTTACATGTCACATACATGTTGCACTTTGAATTTGCACATTGTTCTCCTCATGTCTGTACATTGCTAACTTTTCACACAAATAAGAACTAACTGCAATCAGCTGTAATTTATTCTACATGACATATATTTAACACCTCATACACTTCTATTTCAATTCTATTTTATAAGCAACAATATTTCCATCTTAAAGTTTTCTATATTTGTATAATTTTCTTTCATTTTATAATATTTCTTATTCTTATTTCTCAAGTTAAGTATTCTATTAGTTTCATTCATTTCTATTCATTCATTTTCTATACCGCTTAATCCTGTGTTCAGGGTCGCGGGGGACCTGGAGCTTATCCCAGGAGACTTCGGGCACTAGGCGGGGTACACCCTGGACAGGGTGCCAATCCATCGCAGGGCACACACACATACAATCACACACTACGGGCAATTTAGGAACGCCAATTAGCCTAACCAGCATATCTTTGGACTGTGGGAGGAAACCGGAGTACCCGGAGGAAACCCACCAAGCACGGGGAGAACATGCAAACTCCATGCACACAGAGACGGGAATCAAGTCTGGCTAGGGAATCGAACCCAGACTCTGGAGGTGCAAGGCGACAGTGCTAACCACTACACCACCGCGCCGCCTTTCTATTAGTTTATATATATATATATATATATATATATCATAAATATCATAAATATATCATATATATAAATTGTACTCACTAGTGCAATTCATTCTTTTTATGTCATGGGCGGTTATATACGCATTTCACTGCATATTATACTGTGTATGGTTGTGTATGGGACCAATAAAATTTGAATTATTTTTTTTTATTGCTGAAAGGGTTGGCTGTATCAAAGCACATGCATGGAAAGTTGACTGGAAGTATGGAAGGAAAATGTGCACAAGCAACATGGATGACTGCAGCCAAGATTGTCAAGAAATGCTAATTAAAGAACTTGTGAGAGCTTCACAAGGAGTGGAGTGAGGCTGGAGTCAGTGCATCAAGACAACATCAGAAGGGTCTTGTCTGCGCTAAGGAGAAAAATAAATGGATGATTGCTGGAGGAAATGAAAAAGTGGACTTTGGACATTTTCTTCATATTTGGATTCCACAGAGCATGATTTTCTTGTATTTTTTAGGTATAGGTAATCCAGTCCCTGTACCTGAGCAGATCCAGAGGGATGTTTTTGTTTGTTGTGAATAATTCAAGAATTAAACAAAAAATAATAATAATTTGAGGCATGACCAGTGCAGTTGATGACAGATGATCAGGCTGGTAATTAGTATGCTGGTGATAATGAATTCTGAGTAGTTGAAACAGATGAGAGGGGAAATAAGGTTGCTGCTGAGGTTGTCATATAAAAAGACAAGTTGTATTAGGCATCCTACATATTGTCACAGTAAAATATTCCATAATTTTAAATCAGTTAATTTAATTTAATATGAGAAATGAAGTTGATGGAATACATTTGCACAGTACTGTTCATGACACCACCCCATGGTTGACTTGTTTCCTATAATAGCACAACCACAAGGGTCTAATTCCTTACATAATCCCTATCCGGGAATAATTGAGATACACAAAATGTGTTTAGGGTGAAATACCCATGATACAGGAAGCAGACTCTTCAGCTGGATAATATAATAATAATATATTTATGATCCTTAATATAATGTAATTAAACAAGATGTTCCTCTCTGTTGTTCCTAAATGTTTTGTTCATGTCACATTTATATGAATAAAAAATAATTTGTAGAGATTTAAAAAAATTTTTTTTTTAACTATTATTCTAGCTATAATTTAATAGCAGTGGCCTGAAAATATTTTTTATTACATCAGAAATAAACACAGCACCTACAGTTTTTTTTCCCTTTTATTAAATATCCACATTGATCTGATTAACCTGCAGTGTATAGGCATAATAGGATAATTAATTTAGCATGTTCTACATAGCATTTTAACCTTTTGCTAATTGAATCCTTCTTATGCCTGTGATACAGACGTTATGACCAGAGTACACTGACATTAGATTGTTACAGTCTGACCTCCATTTGACCACCTGCAATTTCAAGCAGTGACTCAATTTTCGTTCTCGAGTGAGCCATGAGTCTTGATGTTGATGGTATTTCCCCAATCAAACTTGTGCTTTTCATCCTGTTGACCTGACCTGGAGCTAAAATCTTTCCTCAGTTATCCAGGTGAGGTCAGCTGCATTAAAAATAGCACTCGCACTTGGTCCCATGTTAAATTAGAAGCAAAAGATAGCTGAGACAATAGAGTTTGTGTTCCGTGGTGAGAGTGAAGACCACAGTGTCGGATTTACATGATTTTTATCCCCAACAAACCGTCCAGTGAGTCAGTGCCCTGTGTGTGGGCATGGAGTTATCTTAGAAGAGAGCACGCCCATCAGGATAGAAGTGCTTCATCTTCATAAAGACAAATTTCTGGATTGATTTGTAAGGAACACTATAAAGGGACAACAATTAAACCAAACCATGCAAGCAAAATAAATAATTAATGTGCCATCAGAGCATAACAGAAATTCTTTTCTTTCTTCTCATCCATCTGTGCACCAAAGCGAGAGTTTCTATTAATTATGCCATGATATATTTTGTCATGCTGCATATACAGTAGAGTATTTAAAGAAATAAACACTTTCATGGGCTTGATAGGCTCAGGGGGAAAAGCATGCACCTTTTACAGAAGACAAATTATATTAGTACGTGAACATGTTTTAATTAATCTACATTTTATGGAATGTGATTTGTTATGACATTATTATCTCTAACAAATATGAGATTTTTATTTGACATCCACCAGTGTACAATACATTAAATTAATTTGGGCAACCCTAGGCAATCTACACCTTTTCTTTTCCAAACATCTGTGTAATGCCCCTTTTGTTTCAGGTCTCATTTTTCATAATTCTATTGTTCTCAACCCAGTGTGAAAGTTTCATGTCTTTCATCAGTTCCTCTTTTTCAGATCCTCAGTTGTAGAAAACCTGTGAAAATGGAACTGTGCATTATTTACGTTAATAGGCTGTATTTTGCCTCGATATAATTTGTCCTACCCTATGTACTGTATTGAAAGAAATGATGTTAAATGTATCTAACATCTAAAATATAGACACGTAAGTGACAAACTTCCAACAAAAATATTAAACGAGGCACTCCAAGTCAACTTAGACTTTCTCATGAATGAAGGTAGAAAAATGATTGACATTTACAGAAGACTTTAATCACTATACAGTGAACAGACTCTTAGCTGCACTAAAACATTTAAATGGTGCAAACTTTTTAAGGAAGGCTATATGTCCGTGCACGATGATCCTGGCCGAGGTGGCTCAGAGCCCACTGCAGTCATTCCCTGAACATCCAGCAAGAAGATCATTTGATCCTTGAATAACTTGTTGCTCTGAGTTTTCTGTCTGAGGGAACTGGATACACAATCATTGACCAACACCACTTGCACATTACAGGAAATCAGCTGGGAGTTATTGCAACATCCCCCTCACAGTCTAGATGTCGTCCAAGCCATTTCCACATGTTTGGTCCATTAAAGGAAGCCAGCGTTCCTGGGAAGCCAGCGTTTCAGACGTGAAGCGGGCAGTCTGATCATGGCTCCAGCACAATGAGAAAACTTTCTACCTTGATGGTACAGTATCCAAGTCCTACTGAAAATCTGAATAAGTGCCTTAGTGTAGTAGCAAAAGTCTCATTTTGACTTTAGTATGTTTAAAATTTTATGTTGTTTTTGCACATTTCCTTCTTAAAAGTAGCCTTCCCCAACAATATTATATTACATAGGTTCAGGTATTAATAGAAAATTCACCTACCGGTTAATCTACCTGTGTCAATAACTGTGATGCATGTGTTTTGGGGTTTTTGAATGTATTAGGATTACTTTATTTTAATTCCCACAAGCATTAGTACTCAAATTACTAATTGCATTAACATGTATTGTTTTCAGTTTATTGAAAATACGTAGAATGTAATCTGATATTTCAACTTCTCCTTGGATTATGACCTATTGCCTATACAGTACTTGTGTTGTTTGTGCTAGTTTTGATTCTGATTTCTGCACAGCAAACCCATTTTACTAAATGTACTGACAGTGTACCTTATATCTATCTATTAATATAATAATTAAAACAGTTAATTTTGTCAGTTGGTAAATGACAAAATGATTTCTATTAATATTATTTAATAGATATTAAATCTATTTTAATCTAGATTAAAATAGATAATATATGTAATGTCATGACAAATTGTTCGTCTCAAAGAAAACATGTAGAAGGAATATAATCAGTTCTTGTAGTCATTGTTGACTGAAATGACAAATTTCCAGATGTAATGACTCAGCATCAGAAAGATATTTGGGTCAGTTTCTCTCCACGTGATCATGGGCACACATTTCATTCATTTTCTATACCTCTTAATCCTGTGTTCAGGGTCGCGGGGGACCTGGAGCCTATCCCAGGAGACTTCGGGCACTAGGCGGGGTACACCCTGGACAGGGTGCCAATCCACCGCAGTCACCCCCCCCCCCCTGCCCCACCCCCAGACTGACACCATGGAACTGCACTAAAGAGGGGAAGATGGACGTTTTGTGGACTCTTTATTCAGGGTAAGTTTTTTTTTTAGGTTATTTGAGACAGGTATTAGATTCCCAGTACCCCTCCCTCTGTGTGCATGGAGTTTGCATGTTCTCCCAGTGCTTGGTGGGTTTCATCTGGGTATTCTGATTTTATTCTGGCATATTTCTCGTAGTGTGTGTGGGCCCTGTGATGGATTGGCACCCTGTCCTAAGTCTCCTGGGATAGGCTCCAGGTCTCCCGCAACTCTGTATATAGGATTAAATGGTATAGATTAGTGAGAGTGAATGATCTAGTTGCTGTTTTTTCTTTCGTCGTTTTGGCCACCACATTAAAGCAAAAGTGGATTATTTGGGATTTTTGCAGAACCGAACACAGCAGAACCACCAGCTCCACCAATCACAAGAAAAATACAAAGAATAGTTTCTTACTAGACCAGACCATAGAGTCACAGGACCTACAGTATCAGGTATACTCCTGTAAAGTGATTACATAAGATAACACACCCCTTGGTTTGATCTCTATTTGAGATGATAAGATTTCGTTTTAGATCAAAAACTTAAATAAAATCTAATCAAGTTCCTTTAACGCGGTCTAAGACAAACAAATGTAAAGTGTAAGTAAGGTAGTGTTTCTGTGATTAACATAAGGTAGGGTTTTGATATAGATTAGATGTTCACATCTAATATCTCACACACCTGTCATTGGACAAATCCATTTTTTTGATTTGTAAAACACAGCCAGAGGGATTGTTTTTTAATTTTGAGTCAGTGCCATGATTTTCAGGACATTCTAATTTGTCGCTGTAAATGTGTTTCTTGTTGCTTTTATATAACTACCACTGAGACACACATAGAAATCGATCTGCTTTCACTAGACCGAGACATAAACAGTACATCAGACACGGATGAGGTTTATGTAACATGTATTACGAGTTACTGTAGAGTGTACTCTGTTACACAAACACCTTACGATGAGTCATTTTGTAAGCGTGTTTATGCACTCTGCATTTCCAGGAGTTTCTCAGTGTGTTAGAGAGAAAGAGAAGGAGTGTGTAGGCATTCTTTTCCACTTCATGAAAAAGAAAAACTCCATTAGCTTCTCTTCAGGGAGAATCGAGCGTGGTGGAGATTCAATCGGAAGTGGTCACATTGACATTTTTGGGCTTCGCAGCTCGGTGTTACATAAGTCGATATGCATGTTCTTAAAAGAGGACTCCCTGCTGAAGCATGGGATTAAAAAACAAGCAGTAAAACAAACATGTCACGTTCGGCTATGTGTCGGACTGTGGGCATGAGTTGAGGCATAGACGCAGAGGGGATGAGGTGACCTTTTTAATAACCAAACAAAACACAGGAAGTTGGCTGTACTTGGGAGCATACTATAAACAAAAACAATAATCAACTGAGACACAGACTAGGGATTACACAAACTAATATACAGTACAGACCTGGGATACAAACCAGACGAGACAAAACGCACTAAACAGGCTAGAGGACTAAACACAGGGGACTATACATGCAAGGGACTAAACACACACAAGACAGGCTTGGCTAGGCCTACTAGCTGTTATGCACATTAGCTGCTAAGCTAGCTAGTAGCTAAACAGACTAATGGCTAAACAGGCTAGTAGCCAGGGACCCAAGAGATGAACAGACTAGGTACACAGCAGACTAGGTATGAAATAGACTAAGAACTCTGAAGGTTAGTGGCTAAACAGGTTAGTAGCTAAACAGACTAAGATCTAAACAGACGAGGAGACTAGACAGACAGATATATAGGCTATATATATATATATATATATATATATATATATATACTACTGTTCAAAAGTTTTAGAACACTTTCTAACTCCATGATGGTTCCTGATATTTCTTTCTTTCTACATTGTAAAGTTTTGCTGAAGGCGTACAAAAAATGCATTGATCTCCTTTGAACAGTTGATATTGAGATGTTTCTGCTACTTCTGCTCTGTAAAGACTTCATAACGCCTCTAATCTGAGCTGCTGTTAATTGGTCATTTTTCAGGCTGATAACTCTAAATGAACTTCTCGTCTGCAGCAGAGGTAGGTTTTGGTCTCGTCCTCCTGGGACGGCCTTCATGAGAGACAGTTTCATTATGGTGCTTGACGGATTTTGCAAATGCACTTGACAATACTGTTCTTGCAAGAACTATTTTAATAAGAGCTGAGCTTTATGTTTTAAGATATCAATTGACTGTTTTTGTTGTTAGTTAGTTTAATTATCTAATGCCATATGTGTTGTTTCATAGTTTTGAAAAAATCCAGTAGTATTTTACAATGTAGGAAATAAATCACTAAACAAAAAAATAATAATAATTTAAAGGTGTTCCCAAATGTTGACTGGTATAATTTGATATCCATATAGCTATGATGTTGACATTGATAGCAGTGGTCATTGAGGTCAAATATGACTAAAATTACTTTTGTTTAGAATGATGTGTATAAATTACTCTTTGAAAGTAAAATTTTCAAATCATTGTTATTTAATCAAAAAATATGCTCATAAATATAATTTCACAATAAATAATGTATACAATATGGGGGGCAAACTGCAATGGTAAAATAGGGGGGCAGGGGTAGCACAGTGGTCAAAATTATGGATTACTGTCCAAATGATCGCAGGTTTAAATCCCAGCAACACCAAGCTGCCACTGCTCAGGTGTATAATATAATATAAGTCACTCAGGAAAAGGGTGTTTGCCAAATGCTGTGAATTTAAATGCAAAATTATCAACAGGAGAGCAGTGTGAGGAGTTGCCAGCATCAAGTTGATTGTTTTTTTCAATAGCAGCGTGTTATATTTTATACGACAACAATTGAAATAACGCGTTGTACATTTCATGCATTTTTAGTTGCACTCAATGTTGTGCAACATCGATGATGCAGTTGTTTCCGAAACCTAAAAGTTACTGCTGGAGACTCCTTCCATGATCATTAAAAAGACTTTTATTTAAATTTTACGTAGACCATTTGCCAAACAATATATTGTAAAAATGGATGCTATGGTATAAATTAGTAATACTACAAACGCCTACACACCATAGACCACCTGGGGATTCGACGCATCTTACGCTTGCAAGAACTATTACAGAAAGGCCGACCTCTGTGTCTTAAAATAACAACTAACTGTTGTTTTTCTTGTTGTTACATAATTACCTAATCCCATATGTGTTATGTTAAAGTTAAATTATTTTAAACAAAATAATTTTTAAAAATTGTTCTAAAACGTTTGAACGGAAGTGTATATATACTGCTCAATATACTATATACTTTCCTGAAGCTCAATTTTAAATGTTAGAAAGAAGCCAAGAAAGCTAAAATATATAATTTTCAATAAATCCATGATTTAATTTTTTTTTCTGATTGAGTTCTGATTGGCACTGGTAGCTCAGTGGTTGCCATGTTGGGGGCCTGAGTTTGATACCCAGCTACTGGATCCCGGCATCCTTAATGCGAATCCTAAGCCTGGATATGGGAGGGTGGCCTCAGGAAGGGAAAAACCTGTGCTAAAACCTTTAACCATTCAAATCTTCCTTCTGTTTCTTCTCATTGCTCAACAAGCTTGATCACATGGCCTGTTACTCAAGACACGTTGAGACTTATTATTGCTCTTGTTTGGTTCCTAGAAAGCCCCTGAATGAGGCTGTAAATAAATGATGCACTCAACTGCACTGTCCTCTGTACACACAAAGGAATGGATAAGAGATATGCTCAATCTGAGGCCATGTGCAAAGGTTGAATGAGAAGCAAACAAAAGCAGTTGAAGTCAAACGACACAGATAGGACAGATATGTTTTCAACCAGGCTTTCCCTTAAAATTACATTTCAGTGGTGAAAATTTCTTTTGAAGCCCCAAACACTCCATTGTCACACACCACAGCCTCTGCTTCAATTATTGCTTTTCAGGTATTTGTGGACTTGCTGCATAATGGAACAAGATAGAAATAGAAATAGAAATGCTCATTGGGCATTTTTAGACCTGGATGTCTTTTGGTCAGTGCACTCTGTTTTTTCCCATCTTGATGCATATCTTCTCCAAATAATCATTGGTAGATCTGACAGCCAATCACAGAAATGCTAACAAGTGTCTGATGGTGAAATATTTCCATGCTCTCTTTTGTAATCAAGTTAACCCAAAAACATTCAATAATAGGTCATTAAAACTTGAGGAGGCAGCACAATGGCTATCATTGTGGCCTCATGATCCAGGGTCAAGGGTTCGAGTCCTGCCTTTGGACTGCGTCCAAAGACATGCAGGTTAGGTTAACTGAATTTTCCAAACTGCCCGTAGAGTGTCTGTGTGTGTCTGTGTGTGTGTGCTTATGTACCCTGTGATGGATTGACAATCCGTCCAGGCTGTACTGTACATGGAGTTTAAAAGATTGAATGAGTCTGTGAGTACAGGCTTTAATACTAACTCCTGCGATGCATTACTAACACGCTTTTATGCTACTTCTGTAAAAGTCACCTTCGCGAATATTAACAATTGCTATAAAACAAGATCTCATTCAACCGGTTTTATCACAATACCCTGTTTCCTCTGAAGCATCTACGCCTATGTCCTGGCTTTAGGATCATCTCATGTTAACATTACCCAATATTTCATTTGTGAAACTGTAAAAGTGGCCTATGCAGCTTTTCGTTTTTTATGCATCAAAGGTCTGGATCTGCACTTTACCATTAAACATTCATTAGGCTCCATAAAGGTAAAAAAAAGCTGAAAACATTTTTTCAGTTTAGCTTTTACCTACCTGTAGGTCTTTATTTAATATTTTTCTGTAGTCTTAAATTAACTTTACTGTTTTATTATTTTAATTTATGTGCTTTTATTTTATTTTTGATTATTATAAAAGAATAGTTTATACTGTTTGTATTTTCTATTTTCTGTCACTTTTTCTATTTTCTGTCATTTGGTATTCAAGTGGTGAAAGGCTGTGATAAGTGCATTAATGTAGCAGGGGATTATATAAAGAAATAAAGGGTGCTTTTACACTCATAACTGTGTTTTGTTATTTTGCACAATCAAAAGTCCCGTTTTGACTTGAGCACCCCTCTGGGTTTTTTTTTTTAATCTTGCCTTTTTATTAAAAATTTTTTTACAATATTTTATTTAATTACTTTATGAAACTGCACTTTAAATTGAGGACAGGTGCTATATAAATTTATTAATATTAGTAAGATCATTCAAAATCAATTAAAAGCTTTTTTATAAAAACCAAATCCGATTCTTCTGTGCTACGGTTCTAAAGGATCAGTTCAGAAAGGGATTAATGAGCCACATTCAATACACATCCATTCTCAAGTCAGATTCATCTGCATACAAAAATAACGACAGACACGTTTGCTTTTTTTCTTATCTTCATAAAAATCCAAGTCTTGTACTGTGCAGACAATAAATAATGCTTACAAAGGTAAGACATGAATTTCAGACATATATACAGCAGATATGAAACTGGAGTCAAGTTTTAGTAAGGTGTGACTACAGTACCATCACTGGGGAGGAGAAACGCTTCACATGCAGGACCTCTTCACCCCTCATCCCTCCCATTATTGGCACTGAAAGGCATTGTTTTTTTTTTCTTCTTCTTCTTTTTTAAAAAGCATCTTTAAGAAAAAGGACCTGGGTTTGTTGTTGTTGCTTGCTTGTTTGTTTTTTTTTCAATCAATGTTCTTCTCGATCAAAGTTCTTCTTAAGAAAAAAGAAACGAATACAAAACAAAGCCAGGTAGAGAAAAAACTACAGGTGTAGCTTGGCTGAGGAGAAGGGTTTTTTTTTTTTGGAGTTGCACGAGATTTTCAAGAGACGCAGCCTCCGAGCTTCCCGAGATAATGCCCCAAAACCAAAACAGAAAAAAGCAGGCCCTCCAGGGACCCATGGGCCACGGCACAGGATGGACCCTCCTGAGGTCTTCCTTCAACGTCCAGTACGTTCTTCGTTCTTCACAGAAGAAACCTTGCTATGGCCGGTGGAACCTACAGCAGAGAAGAAACAAGCAAACATTTGTGAGGATTATATAAATCAGGCAAACTTCCAGGGGTTATTTTTGTCTTCAGAAATACAGACTGGCATAAAAAACAAGTGTAAGCTAAATACGAGGGGGCATTTGTTACAAGTGTCATGTGGTGCTAATGTGGGCAGATTCAAGCAGAAGGTGGCGAGGCGCATAAAAATCACACCCGCTCCCGTAAGATGCGTCGAATCCCCAGGTGGTCTATGGTGTGTAGGCGTTTATAGTATTACTAATTTATACCATAGCATCCATTTTTACAATATATTGTTTGGCAAATGGTCTACGTAAAAAATTTTAATAAAAGTCTTTTTAATGATCATGGAAGGAGTCTCCAGCAGTAACTTTTAGGTTTCGGAAACAACTGCATCATCGATGTTGCACAACATTGAGTGCAACTAAAAATGCATGAAATGTACAACACGTTATTTCAATTGTTGTCGTATAAAATATAACACGCTGCTATTGAAAAAAATAATCAACTTGATGCTGGCAACTCCGCACACTGCTCTCCTGTTGATAATTTTGCATTTAAATTCACAGCATTTGGCAAACACCCTTTTCCTGAGTGACTTATATTATATTATACACCTGAGCAGTGGCAGCGTGGTGTTGCTGGGATTTAAACCTGCGATCATTTGGACAGTAATCCATAATTTTGACCACTGTGCTACCCCTGCCCCCCTATTTTACCATTGCAGTTTGCCCCCCATATTGTATACATTATTTATTGTGAAATTATATTTATGAGCATATTTTTTGATTAAATAACAATTATTTGTAAATTTCACTTTCAAAGAGTAATTTATACACATCATTCTAAACAAAAGCAACAATATTCCTAATTGTTTTGGCACAAAAGTAATTTTAGTCATATTTGACCTCAATGACCACTGCTATTAATGTCTACATCATAGCTACCGTATATGGATATCAAATTATACCAGTCAAAAAAAAAAAACATCAAGCGCCATGATGAAACTGGCTCTCATGAAGACCGTCCAAATGAAGATCAAAGCCTACCTCTGCTGCAGAGGAGTTCATTTAGAGTTCAAAAGGAGTTCATTTAGATCAGTTAGAAAATCACCAATTAATATCACCTTAGATTAGAGCCGTTATGAAGGATTTACAGATCACAATATGACAGAAGACACATCTCAATATCAACTGTTCAAAGGAGATTATTGTATATTTTGAATGCCTTTAGCATTGTTTTGCAATGTAGAAAGAAAGAAAAATCAGGAACGACTATAAATTGGAAGGTGTGTCCAGAGTTTTGACTGGTAGTGTACTGTATATTTAATGGGTTTAATCTTAAGTTCAACAAAATCCAAATATGTTCATTTAAATCTAACTCTAATTTTAACAACTAGACGAAAAGGTGTTGGATATGTATTTTAACTAAGCCAGATCAATTAAAAAGCAATAATAAAAAAATATCTTCCACAAAACTGATCTCAAAAACATTTCAGATTAATGTCATTACAGTAAATGATGTTAATCTGAAATGTGCCAAAAAAAAAAGATGTGCCACACATACTGACCTGGTGAGGTGTTTGCTTGATGCATGCACCTCCATCTCGTTGCTCTTGAACTCGTTCAACTCTTTCCGTATCGCTGCCTGGGAGGAATAAAACAAATCAGCGTTTGAGAAACATTTTAATAAAGTTTCAAAGATGTATATAAAAAAATAACCAGAAAAAAATATTTCTCATCCACTTCTCAAACAAATGCGGATTGTGACTGGTTGTCTAACACTGGAATCTTTTGTCTTTTTTTTGCCAATTTTGAAAGCTAAAAAACTTCCACTGTATATTGATCATTTAATATAATGTAAAAATGCTTTGCCTTCTTGTGCCTTAAACTTTTAAATTAAATCCTTATACCATATGGTTTGGATCTGGAAACATGCTTTAATAGTTTGTGTGCTGGACTGAGAAACTGTACCTGGATTGTAAACAATGAATGCAACCTGTACTTTCTACATAATCCCCATCTCTCAGATTTACACAGTGTTTAGATTTCACCACAATGTGTAGTTTTTTTCACGCTGGTGAGAAAGTTGTTACCTTGTCAGCAGCTGAAAGTCTGGTCCAGGGCTTGTCTGCTCTCCTGTCATAGTCCTGAGCTTTGGCTACCTCAACGTAGTCGCTGAAGCGGATGAGGATCTTACGGTCACGTAGCTCGTCTACTGTAGGACGCTGGTTCAGCTACACACCAAAAAGACAGAAGAGTTTTTACTGACTTGTTTGCTGTAGCAGTGTGGCAGTGTTTAAGTTGTATTTATCTCGAAACACTGAGCAACTCACAGCAGCTCAGAGAGGTGAATAAAAGTGTGGGTGTCTGCTTGATTATAACTTTATATCTAGTGCACAAAGTAAGGTTAGAATGAGGAGCTTGTACCTTTCTGTTCAGTCTCTGCTTGATTTCTCGCCTCTCCTCTTGCTCCGTCTGGTCATTCCTCTCTGCAAGTCATAAACAAGAAGTCATATTACTAAAAAAAGTTAGGGATGAGATAAAAACTTGAAGTCTTAAGAGATCAGGAGTGAGATCATGTGATTCTGTTTTTCCTAGAATTGTAAATCAGTAAATTCCAATTGTTGACTAACTATCTGATTAAAACTTCTGCCTAAGCAGCAGTCATGTAGTAAAAATATTAACTATTTGCAGTTTAAATTGAAATAGCACTCGAATGACAAAAGCAGCCAGGTTTCTTCTAAAACAAGCCCAAGTCCCAGAGCTCTGCAGGCATGTGAAACGTCACAGAGAGACGACAGCTGCCCAAGCCATGAGACCAGCAGCTCATGACCAATAGACAACGATGAATGAGAGCTTCAGCTATGTCAACAAAACCCTAGCACATGGCTACAGCGAGAAGCTGCTACATAACTCAGAGAGCGGGCACGCAGCTGCCGACTAAATATACTATCCTATATAGATCTCTCATGACTTTGTTGTCACAGCTTACGCTCCAAACCAGTCAGTGGTATTAAATATATATATATTTATGTTTTTAAGTAAATTAATATAATTTCTTATTATATTTGATTTAAAAAGTAGTTAATGGCTGCTGCACATCTTTGAGCCAAAATACAGAATTTTGATTCAAATTGAAAATATATTAATTAAACTATGGCATCTACTTTTGAAATAAAAACAGACTTCCAAGTAAACAAGATTCATAAAATATATATATATCATGTTATTCTACTACGACTAGTACTAATACTACAAATAATAAATAAATAAATAACTAGTACTTACAATAAAATACCTTTAATAACTTCCTACTTTTTTCCAATATGCTCCATATATTTTTTCACACTTTCTCACATAATTCTGTTTTATCTATCTATCTATCTATCTATCTATCTATTTTATATTTATTTTGTATTACTGTAAATTGACACTTGCAGCCTCCTATTGCAAACATTGTTTTCATTTCAGTTATACACTTATACACTCTGTAATAAAGCACTTTTCTTTGTGGCTGGTGTGGTAAGGGTACTTTAAACATACAACTGTACTTTAAATATACATTTGTAAGTATAAGTATACATTTGTTTTATGCATTTTCTCTGGAGCTTACATTTAATAAATCAATAAAGGCAGATAATTAGAACATTTAATTTTAGAACATTTTTTCTTAAAAAATAATAGTAGTGACACTTTGGCTTGGATGCCATAATTATAGGCAGAAAGGCGTTTCCTATGATTAAATATTAAAAGAATCAATTGCGTATTTCTAGCTAATAAAGACATCAGTAATAACTAGACTTTTAAAATAGAGTTACTATACAAAGCTTTAACGATCTGTTTGTTGATTGTGTTCTGATGGGAGTGGAATGGAGATGCCCGTGTCACTCATGGCTCTGTCTCTTGTTGCGCTCAGGACTTACGCTTCAGGATGTTCCTGCTCTCCAGCTCTTCCACCGCCGGTCTCTGGCTCAGTCTCCTGCGGAAGAAGACCAGAATCACGTTCTGTACCATCTTCACACTCTTCTCTCACTCTCAACAATGTCTCTGATCCGATCAGATCGTGCTCGAGTCGGGAATCCCCGGCGCTCTGCGCATCCCGAAACCTCTACGCGTCCTGGGTATTTCCATCCATGCTGGGGTAAAGACAGCTCGGCGTGTATTATCTCCCTGGTTTTGTTGCACAGATCATGCTCAGTGCGGGCTACAAAAATACTAAAAGGCATACAAATGCTTAAAAAGGTGAAAAAAAACGCCGTTAGAAAGCGTATAAAAACACAGAAAGGATCCGCGCTCTAACCCGAAGCGCTGCGCATCGTGCTGTAGTGATAGTGGGGCGGAGCTGCCGGAGCGGCTTCTTTTATTCTCTGCGCATTTTTAATAAGGGGGCGGGGCTTGAGAAATTCCCAGGCGTGCTCGAGGTATTGCTGCAGTAAAGGGAAGCGCATCCCTCTCGCGCGCTCTCGCTCTCGCGCTCTCGCTCTCGCGCTCTCTCCATCTCCTTCTACTACCACACTACATGATATTCCTGCTTACACTACGGGTTGTCCAAATGGACAATGGATGTCCAAATATTTCTCCTTACATGTGGAAAATAATTTGAGAAGTATGTCGTACTTCTCATGAATTCATATGCAAATAACAGGGCAACAGTTTACAGACAACTGTTGCACTGTCGTTGGTTTTTTTTTTTTTTTTTTTTCTTTTTCTCAATACAGTGCATGTCGTGTGTATTTATACGCCTCTGCAGCTATTATATATTTTGCACTCAGGTCACTGACATGTTTCTCTTAAAGTCCTGTTCTGTACTGTGCTGCTTCATTCTGTGGTCCTGAAGAAATAAAATTTCATTTCATTGTATTTTGTAAAACTGAAAGCAATGGAATCCAAATTGGTTTCGATGAGACAACACTAAAGCATATAAGTCTAAGCATTCCTAAAATCTTCTTTTTTTCTGAAAGCGTAACCCAAAAAATGTGGGAAAGAGCTCACAAGGGCGTGGCTGTCTGATCTCCAGAGACCAGCAAAGCAGAATAAGAGCAACCTGAGAAAGATCTGAAAGCCTCATTGAAACACACACACACACACACACACACACACACACACACACACACACACACACACCAATCAGCCATAACATTATGACCAACCGCCTAATATTGAGTAGGTCCCCTCTTTTGCCGCGGAAACAGTGATGCATTTTATGTTCTGACACCTTTCTATTGAAACCTTTTCAGCAGTTAAGCTACCATAGCTCTTATATTGGATCGGAATACATAGACTAGCTTTCCCTCCCATGTGCATCAGTGAGCCTTGGCCGCCCATGTCCATGTTACTGTTTCACCAGTTTTCCTTCCTTGGACGCTGCATACCGGTGATATCTCAGAAGAGCTGCAGTTTTGGAGTTGCTCTGTTCCATTACATCACCCACCACAATTTGGCCCTTATTACAGCAGCTACAGTTACAATATCGTGTTAAAATGGTGCTTGGAAGTGGGTGGGATATATTAGGCAGAAAGCGTACAATTTGCCCCTAAAGTTGATGCGTTGGAAGCAAGGACATTGGAAATGGAAAGCATGATCAACTTTGACAACGGCCAAACTGTGATGGCTAGATGACTGAGAATTCCAAAACTTCAACTCTTGTGGGATGTTCCCAGTCTGCAGTGGTCAGGACAAACAGAATGGCCAAGAAATCCTGAAATATGGACAAATCCAAACAAGGAACCTTGTAAAATCTGCTCATAGACCATGCACAGTATAAAAAACACAGGATGGATAGCAGAAGGTTGTTGAAGCATTTGCAGAATATATGATTTTTTTCTTTATTTTATGAAATCAGTATATTACCCACAAAATGCAAAATATGAACATTTATATACAGTGGAGCTGGTTGTTTGGTGTACATTTTGTGAGCGCATCCTGTTTTAAAACTGTTGTGTCACTGACTCTTAATTTCATCCTCCTCCATTTGGATCAGTAATTAAACAAAATAGTACATTCAGTTAATATTCCTATCAACTGCATTAAAACTATTAAACATGAGTCAATTTTCTACTTCAGGATTCTACTTCTAATATATTTATCCAGCATCACATCACCAAGTCTACTTAATCGATTGCATTTAACAAAAATAACTTTGTTCCAGAACAGACATTTCATCCCACAGCTGTTTTCATGCTCCTAATCCCCAGTGACATAACGATAATTGACGTACGCATCTAGTGCCAGTCATCAGCGCTCCATTGAACATTTTGTTCTCTTCTTCAATTGATAAATGATTCTAAACCCATGACAAGCATATGATGGCCAGGGTTTATACTGTACACAAAGACAGCTTGCACAAGCTAAGGTGAAAAACTGCCCACTACCAATAAAATAAATTAAGAAATGGAGGCTATTTTTAGACCGCTGACTGGCTCAGGTCCTGGAACATACTAGGTGCATGATGGGACACCTGGAAGATTAGTGCAAAAAAAAAAAAAGCAGGACCATGCAGGTGACGTTTCAGCTGTGGCTTGTAACAGAAGCTTGATTCCTGACTGTATTTAGATAACAGTGCACTATATATATTTTTAACCTAGTTAACCAACAGGATTTTCCATAAATACAAATATAAAGGATTTTCCATAAATACAAATGATATGGCAACTGAGTTGATCAGGAAATAAGATTAACCCGTAAGAATCTTCTAGGACAGGATTTTTCTTTAAAAAAATTGGTAAATGTGAAACCTTTTTACAAACACTATTATTAAAAATAAAAACAAGGAAAACCACAGAGGGGCCGTTTAAACGGTGCCTAAGGCTAAATAATGTACAGGCTTTGGTTAAAAACAGCCATTCAAATGGTCTCCACCGGTTTCTTGCATTAATCTAAAGCATTCTACTGTATTATTAACTTTTGTAAAATGAACTGCAATGTTTTATGTGGAACTTGTAAGTGTTCTTCTTCAACTTCTTATTTTAAGGGTTCTAGATATAATTTGTGATGCAACAGGTAAAGTCATCAATTTCAGAATGAAACAGTAGCTGTGCTTAATCACATCATCCTGTCACTGATTGTTTTCCTATACAATCATGACAAAGAGTGTTTCATTTCCTCAAAAGCCAATAACTTCAGATTCAAAATGGAGAAGCTTCTACAGTTTTTTGCTTCCCTGACTGCCAGCATCCTTGCCTGCTCCTTTACACCCTACACATACATACATCACCCTTGATGTTCTTTACTTTAAAGCATTAACCCCGATGTATTCACATGTCAGAGCGATGAGAAGGCTGAGCGATCTGAACGGAACGTCGGAGCGTAGCTGCAACACAGGGACCCCACTACGCAGTTAACCATGTCTTAATGCCCTGGCCCAGACACACAGGAAGTCAAAGAGAACGACTGCACTGGGGAATGTGTGTGCTCATGGTCTTGGGATGCCTGGAGGGTTGAATGTACAAGGACACTTAAACACTTAAACTTAAACACTTAAACTGACAAGAACATTAGGCACTCATCTTTTGTGTAACGTCTTAGCGGTGTGTTTTTGTTAAAGCACACCAAGGAGGTATCGTGGCAGCAATTCATCTGGATTTTAGTCTTTTATACTTCCTTGCACCATTTCACAAAGCTCACGAAAGAATTCCAGGGTAACGTCCTTGATAGAGATAGCTTCTATCTAGTTCAGACTTTTATTTGAATGAAATAGCATCTCTACTAACTACATGGCTTTCCATCTCTTTCACCATCACCTCCGTACACCAAAGAGGTCCTGAACCAGCAGGACAGTCGAAACATTTCAAATGCCAGCACCATGAGAGCCCAACTATTCTAAGCTAGAACTCAATAATTCATCAAATCTTCTGTGTGACCTCAGGACTGCCCTTTACTGAGCAGTGACATGAGAGAGATCAAGGCCGTTGAGCCTCAGTCTCTCTTTGTGTTCCTGAGAAATGGAGACGACATGAGTCCGGGTTCAAACGAATCGAAACGGGGAGTCACGTTGCTAAACTAAAAGGAACTAAAATAAATTCCCGCCAGATGAACAAAGTTCTTTAAGATTGATAGTTGATTACAAATTAAGTTGATGGCAGCGCTGATTTATGTTTAATGATGCTCACAAAACTCCTACAAAAAATAAAGAGCTGAAAACAATAAAATGTCACCTAATCATAAATTATTGTCATAATTCTTCTAGTAATGCAGTTCATCTCAGCTCTTCAGCTACCACAGGCAGAGACATTAACCCTAATGCTTTTTGTCAAAATGTGTGTGTCCTAATTTTTTTAATTTCTTTTGTTTCTTTTAAGCCATTAATATGAAATGGCAATTTTTTCCTTCAAATTTAGTTGTTATTGAAGAAAATATATGTGATTTCAACATGACAAGATAATCCATTTTATATGTACATCTATTTAAATGTAATTTTTTTTATATTACAGTGGAAGAAATAAGTATTTGATCCCCTGCAGATTTTCTAAGTTTGTCCGCTTACAAAGAAATGAAGGGTTTATAATTTTTATCATAGGTTTATGGTCCTGGATAGAGACAGAATATCTCTATCCAAAATCCAGAAACAGCACACAATACAAATGTTATAAATCAATTTCCATCTCAGTGAGGGAAATAAGTATTTGATCGCCGAGCAACCAACAATAATTCTGGTTCCCCCAGCCTGGTTATGTGCTCATATGGTACACATTAATTTAAGTAGGAGCTCCTAACACCAACGCATAATGTGTATAAAAGCCACCTGACCACAGAATCTCTATCTTCCATTGTGAATTTCACCAATATCGCCAAGACCAAACAGGTGTCAAAGGAAGTCAGGGACAAGACTGTAGACCTGCACAAGGCTGGAATGGGCTACAAGACCATGAGCTAGAAGCTTGGTGAAAAGGAGTCAGCTGTTGGAGTGATTGTTTGCAAATGGAAGAAATACAAAGTAACCATCAAACACCCTCAGTCTGGAGCTCAACGCAAGATTCCACCTCATGGGGTAAGAATAATCATGAGAAAAATGAGGGATCAGTGCAGGACTACAAGGGAGGAACTTGTGAATCATCTCAAGGCAGTTGGGACCACAGTCACCAAATAAAAAACATTGGTAACATGATATGGCGCCAAGGATTGAAATCAGTGCAGCAAAGTCGCCCTACTCAAGAATGCACATGTACAGACCCATCTGAAGTTTGCCAATGAACAGAAGGATTGGGATAAAGTGAGACAAAAAGTGAGCTCTTTGGCATCAACTTGACACATTGTTTTTGGAGGGAAAATAATGCTTTAGGGCTGGTTTCATGATAAAGGTACAGACTGACTTTGCTGTATTGAGGGGTTAATGGATTGCCATGTATTGTAACACTTTGGACGAGAACCTCCTGAAGATCGGTTGTGGATGGGTCTTCCAGCATGACAGTGACCCAAAATATACTGCCAAGGTAACACAGGAGTGGCTCAAGAAGCATTTCATTAAGATCATAGAGTAGTCTAGCCAGTCTCCAGTCCATAATCCTATAGAAAATTTATGGAGAGAGCTGAAACTTTGAGTTGCCAAGCAGTAGGCAAGAAATCTTAAAAAGTAAGAGAAAATCTATAAAGAATAGTGGATCAAAATGTGTCCTGAGATGCAAACCTGGTAACCAACTGGATGAAAAGTCTTACCTCTGTGCCTGCAAATAAGTGTTTCTCCAGCACGAATTAAGCCATGTTTCACTTGGGGATCAAATACTTATTTCCCCCAGTGTATATATTTTCATTGCCTACTGTATATCATAATTGCTTTTATTTGGTAAATATGGTGTTGATGAAGGGGAGTCACATATTCAATCTCATCGTACTGTACATTGACAATAATGGATTCTAATTTAATCAATTCAATATTTACGGATACGGAACTCAATATGCCTGTTACAGTATGTGACGAGGTTCGAGGCAGGAATGAAGTATTGTAAAAAAATTTCAACTGGATTTCTTTTAGAAAATATTATATTATTTTGTGAATGTGTAAATAATTGGCAAATAATTTAGTTCAAATATTGTTTATAGTTTGATAACTGAGGCCTATGTGTATCATATACAGCAGTGTACCCAAGTGGTGCTTTCTAAAAATAATAATAATTAAAAAACAATAAACAATAGCTTTTGGCTTTGAATAAACAAAAAAAAATCTAAATGTTAATAAAGGCGACTATTTTTCATATACTTTAATATCAACAGGAAATCTAAGTGTTTGCTTGCGAGGAAAGAATTCTCCTGCGCAGGTCTGTGATGCAATCAAAATACGCAAAAACGAACAGTGCCAACATTATGGCATCTAATAATTAGCAACCGCTTTCAAATGCAAATATAGTACAGTCAATGTGGGTTGACAAAATGGCACACTGACAACGTGCAATTCCAGAATTTGGGCTTTTTGTTATTTTTTTTTTCATCCGGCGCTGGCGTCACTACCGATACTACACATGGCGCCAGTGCTTTACAGGGTATTAGGCTCGACTTGTGTTGGGCTGCCTGCCTGGTTACGAGGCGGCGCTTTATTTAGCCGGAGAGTACAAGCCAGGGGCACATCAGCTGATAGAGCGATAGTGTTGCCGTTCAGCCGGTCCAAGCCAGCGTAAGTACGAGACAGGCAAGTGAGTGAGAAAGATAGGGATAGGGTGTGCTTATTAAAACAAAAACAGGGTTAAAGGACATACATTTGAGATCCAAACCAGCCCTTCGGTCAGATCAGAGCCACGGGCGTGACTTTTGAACAGGAGAATGGCCATGAAAAAGTGATGAGAGCCAGGTTTTGTGGTTTGGTTTTTAAAAAATAAATGAGTCCCCTGGGTATTGGACAGGCTGTAGGACAAGACGCATTAAAACGCAATGAGCCATGGTGTTGGATTTGTGACACATCCTTAAACAAGGCAGAATAAAACGTCAAAACTTAAGGAAAAATAATTGCTTCAGAAACTTTAACTGTTCCACACAAAGAACAAAGAGTCTGTCAGGTGCATTAAGATGCTCTCAGAGCACACTCCTTTATGAAAGTCAAGTGTACGGTGGAGAAAAAAACTGATGTCGAACAGAAAAGTACAGATCCATCATCATCTGAGGGAACACGACATTCGTGGACATTAGGTCCACATTCCCAGTGAATATTTTCAGAGGTGTTCAGGACATACTGTAGTATAGGACACTTTGGACAGAAGATGTTACTCAGTAAATCCTTCATGAATTTTTCAGCGACCTGAAATGGAGAGGCGTTGACTGCATCGCCAAATGAAAAAAAGGGAAATGAAAGAAGACAGAAAGAGAGTAGTGAGAGAGAACATGACTACCCCATTACTGACCTGACTCTGTTGCTTAGCAACTCCAGTTGCTAGAGAATATGGCAGAGATGCTGATGATCCTAGAGGGGATGCGAGTCGTGAGTCGGGGGCGGGGGGGGGGGGGGGGTTGATGGGGATAACAGAAGCCGCACTGAGCTTTTTTTAGTAACACAAGGAGGCCTTGGGACTTCTGTTTGAGGATAATTATAGCAAAGATGCCACCTTTGAAGTCAGTGGCTTTTGCAGTACCACAAAGTGCAGCAATAATAAAAAAGGATAACAGTACAAGTACATAATTTAACACACAAAACCACTGACCTGCTGCTCATGTGCTGCACTAATTTGTACCAATTACCATGAAATGTTCTTGTTCTTCTGTTGGTTCTTCTGTTTAATTATTTGAGATTTGAGTGCTTGAAGACAAACTGCTAACCAATCTTGTAATACTGTGACAAATTACACTACAACCGCAATTCACTTTTCTAAGATATCACACTTACAGATTCCATTTTTACCCTTATTGCATATTGCAATTATTTTTACATCAACTGTAAAATAATAAACACATGCACATCACCCTCTGAAAGTAATGGTACACCAAGGACAGTTCTTTTACTTTTGCTACACACTGAAGACATTTGTTTGTGAAATCAAGGTGCAAGTACGAAACAATAGATCAATATTTTCTTTCATTCCTAATAAAAAAATATTGGAACAGAGAACTGACAGGTGTCCTGTTAGATTAACAGTCATGAATGTCTTATTTGGAGCCCTGGATTTGCCTTATGAAGACTGCATTTCTGTTTAAAAGAATAAACAACAGAACAGGTTGACCAAGAATGAGGCAGTTTGCGAAAGCCAAAAACATGATAAAGAAAATACCAGGAAAAAAACAGTCAATGTATCCTAATTCAACATTTGAAGAAGACTTGAAAAAGAGCATGAGAGCACGGAAGGATCAGGAGGTTTCACAAAATGAACTTCTAGCAAGTGATGGAGCCCAAAGTGTGGAGAATACACAAGCACAGAATACACAAGCACATGGGTGAAACATATTGGAGGTAGTGCCGTGGCTTAGGCTTGTGAATAGCTCAGTAATCATTATTGATCAATGTAACTCATGATAGAGCTGCAGAAAGAATTCAAAAGTCTAAAAAACATTCTATCTGCCGATTTACCAAAGAAATGTATCCAGTGTAATCAGGAGGATCTTTATCATGCAGTGAGACAACAACCCAGAACACACTGCCACCACAACAAGGACATTAACAGGCAGGAAAAAACCTGGAAGGATTTATTCTGGGCAAGTCAATCAGAAGATGGAGGGCAGATTTGAGATGGGTGGGCAGGAAACCATATTGAGTCCCATTCCTGTTGGCCAAAAACATGAATCTGGGGATACCATTGGCACAGACTCATTGCAACTGAACAGTGTGATACGTTTTTCCCAACATACTGTATTACCCTCACCCTCACCCATATCTTTAGTTAAGTGTTTCGTCATAATTGAAGAAAACTGAATGCTATTTTTACACTTAATAATTCAAATTATATAACATTTAGAACTGACAAAATAATCTGATTGTGCAAGAGATATTCCACAAGTGACAATAATAGAGCCTAACAGCACTGGGATATTTAACTAAATGTATCACTCTGCATCACAGGTGTCATAACAATCGTTAATTACACTAACTGTTGGTCGACAGCATTGGTGAAAATAGCTTGTTATTGTCCACAGTACTAGAAAGAGAAGAGAGCAGCTGCCTGCCAAAACCCTCAATCCAAACCAGTGATAGAAGAACTTTCAGCAAGAAAACAACATCATGTTAACCAATATTTTGTCTCTTTAATAATTGCTTCTAAGTTGTTCTGAATTGCCTCTGAACCGTCTGTGTTATTCTGTTCACAGCTGATATGAGCTACAAAGCTAACTAGCTTCTAACACGAGCCCAAATCACTCTCTAACCCCTGATCAAGGGCACTACTTGGTGTGTGGAACAACGGATTGTGAAACCTGGAAATTAGCTTATATTTTAAAGTGAAATACGTGGAAATACAAAGGAAGTCTTGTAGGTTTCTCAAGACTGTCCACCATCTCTGTGGTTTATTCTCCTCAACTTTTGAGGACATAGTACCGGTAAGAATTTAAAACTACTTTCACCTGAAAAACTGTTCTATTTTAATATTAACTGTTAATATCATGATGATCATACTGTTATATACAGTACATATACAGTCATAGCATTTCATTGTCTCCACTACAGTATAGCATGTAATTGCATGTAATTACACTATACAGCTACATATATAGAACATTTTATATTCTGCCTAATCTAATTTTAGATATTAATTACTAATCCCAGGCTGGTCCAAATCATCTAAAGGCAAATCGTTTCATTGTATCACATTTAAGAACAGTTGTGTGTGGGTGCCATGATATCTCAGTGACTTCCTTATTTAATACCCAACTGCTTTTGTTTCTATAAAGGTTTTCTCCTTCCAAAGCTCCTCCTCCTTCTTACTCCTTGTAGAATCTTTGCTATATTGAGCATGGTTGTGTACAATACATCAAGTTATATTTAGCTCAAATTGAAAAAAGATAGAGAAGCCCCAGATCAGTTGCTGACAGAAGGTCACCCCAGGAGGAGCTCAAGGACCTGCCGGAGAGCCATGTTAAGATTGGTTGGGTTTCATAAGAGTAAAGCAGGATTGGCGAAAGAGCCTGGTTGTGTAGGAGGGATGTCGTTTTTTTGCCTGGCTTGGGTAGCAACAGCGTCTGTGACGTAGAGAATTGATCAGTCTTCCTGTTGCAGGTTTTTTCCCCCTCTCCAGGCGATGCAGCGTGCTAAATATAGACACAGAGAGGATCCCCCCTCTTTCCCTGGCCCATCCCACACTCTGGCGCAGTGTGCCACAATTAAACTGCTGATCAGCAAAATGGGTTTGAGAGAATCCATCCATACGATGCACAGAACAAAAAAGCAGGGCTGGTGGAAAAGGATATTGATTAAGCTTTAAATAGACACACTGTTGCTATTTCAGAAGCAGAGAAAAGCACTCTGTGCAGTGCATCAGCAGTACAAAGGGACACTAGTAGATAATAAGCCAAGATAGAAATAGCAGAACCAAACCATAAAATTGATACAGATTAATTGAAGATTTATTGTCATTGTTTGAGATTATAAGAACGCATATCATACTGTACATACATAATACTGTATACAGTGTATTTAAATATACAATTCAGGAATTTTAAATATTTCTTTTATTTTACTCGCTCAATATTTCTTATTTAATTCTCAGTGTTGCACATATCTTCTTACATCTTTATCAAATCATACTACTTGCTTTCACCTGAGCATTCTGCTATACCATCCTGAGCATTCTGCTGTAATAGACTATTTTTGTGCACCACAACCACCTCCTGGAAGAGGCAACCAGGAAACCATTGGTTGAACACGCATCGAATACACGTAATGCTTTTTTTTGGGCTGCAAGGTAAAATTAAACAGTCTTGAAAGATATTTTTTTCCATTATGGAACATCGCAGCAAATATAGTGCTGTGAAAAAAATATTTGCCCCCTGATTTAATTTATAATTTAACCTACCTGGCCCTATGTTACCTGGCCCTGGTGAAGTTATTCCCTCTTTGTTAAATCATGAATGAACTGGGATTAACCACATTTTTATGGGGAGCTGAGTTAAATTTCACTTGCCACACCCAGGCCTGATTACTGCCAGACCTGTTGAATCAAAGACATCACTCACTGTATAGATAGAACTTCTTTGTCTTTCGGCTGTTCCCTTTCAGGGGTCGCCACAGCGAATCATCTGCCTCCATCTAACCCTATCCTCTGCATCCTCTTCTCTCACACCAACTAACTTCATGTCCTCTCCCACTGCATCCATAAATCTTCTCTTTGGTCTTCAGCATCCTTCTACCGATATATTCACCATCTCTCCTCTGAACATGTCCAAACCACCTCAATCTGGCCTCTCTGACTTTATCTCCAAAACATCTAACATGGGTTGTCCCTCTGATGAACTCATTCTTCTGACTGAGGACTTGACAATTTGATAGTTCAGGACTGGAACTTTCTACAAGTCTATCTGAGTCTCCAATAACTACTGGACTCCATTTTACATCAACTATTATAACATCAATTAACATCAACTATTATAACACTTAACACTGTATAAATGCAGATCATTTCCTGCTATCTGTTTCACCCAGATGAGGATGGGTTCCCTGTTGAGTCTGGTTCCTCTCAAGGTTTCTTTCTATTACCATCTCAGGGAGTTTTTCCTTGCCACTGTCGCCCTCGGGCTTGCTCACCAGGGACTATCTGAACATTTTGATTCATACACATTCACATTCCATACAAACTTAAATAATTCTTTTGATTGTGTAAAGCTGTTTTGACACAATGTCAATTGTTAAAAGCGCTATACAAATAAAACTGAACTGAATAAAACTGAATTCTTGATCCTATCCATCCTTGTCACACGCAAGGAGAACCTCAACATCTTCAGCTCTGCTACCTCCAACTCTGCCTCCTGTCTTTTCTTCAGTGCCACTGTCTCTAAGTGTCTCTGAGCATCGCTGGTCTCACCACTGTCCTGTACACCTTTCCTTTCATTCTCGCTGATACTCTTATCGCACAACACACCTGAAACTTTTCTCCACCCATTCCAACCTGCCTGTACCCGCCTCTTCGCCTCCTTTCCACACTATCCATTGCTCTGGACTGTTGACCCTAAGTACTTAAAGTCCTGCATCTTCTTTACCTCTGCTCCCTGTATCCTCGCCGTTCCTCTTGGGTTCCTCTCATTCACACACATGTATTCCGTCTTGCTGCGGCTAACCTTCATTCCTCTGCTTTCCAGAGCATACCTCCACCTCTCCAAATTTTCTTCCACCTGTTCCCTGCTCTCGCTATAAAGCACAATGTCATCTACAAACATCATAGTCCATGGACTGTCTAACCTCATCTGTCATCCTGTCCATCACCAGAGCAAACAAAAAGGGGCTTAGAGCCGATCCTTGATGCAGACCCACCTCCACCTTGAACTCTTCTGTCACACCTACAGCACATCTCATCACTGTCTTACAGCTCTCATACATGTCCTGCAACACTCTAACATACTTCTCTGCCACTCCAGACTTCCTCATACAACACCACAGCTCCTCTCTCGGCACCCTGTCTCGGCACCCTGCCTTCTCTAACTCTATAAAGACACAATGCAACTCTTTATTACCTTCTCTGTACTTCTCCACCAACATCTGATGTACTCTTTGTAGGCATAAAACCATATTGCTGCTCATAAATGCTCACCTCTGCCCTTAACCTAGCTTCAACTACTCTTTCCCACAGCTTCATTGTATGGCTCATTAGCTTTATGCCTCTGTAATTGCCACAGCTTTGCACATCTCCCTTGTTCTTAAAAATCGGCACCAATACACTTCTCTTCCATTCTTCTGGAATCCTCTTCTGGAAAAGTTCTTGTTAAACAAACTAGTCAGAAACTCTACTGCCACCTCTCCTAAGCACTTCCATACCTCCACAGGTATGTCATCAGGACCAACAGCCTTTCCACTCTTCATCCTCTTCAACGTCCTTCTCACCTCACTGTTACTAATATTTGCTACTTCCTGTTCCACAACAGTCACCTCTTCTACTCTTTGTTCTCTTTCGTTTTCCTCATTCATCAATCACTCTAACCTGCTGCACATCCTTCCCATCTCTATCTTTCTGTCTCGCCAATCTGTACAGATCCACCGCTCCCTCCTTACTATCCAATCTAGCATACAAGTCCTCATATGCTCTTTGTTTGGCCTTTGCCACCTCTACCTTCACCTTACGCTGCATCTCCCTGTACTCCTGTCTACTCTCTTCAGTCCTCTCAGAGTCCCACTTCTTCTTAGCGTGCCTCTTTCCCTGTATACTGTACACTCCTGGACTTCCTCGTTCCATCACCAAGTCTCCTTGTCCACCTTTGCCTTACCTGATGATACACCAAGTACCCTCCTACCTGTCTCCCTGATCACATTGGCTGTAGTTGTCCATTCAACTGAAAGCACCTCCTGACCACCCATAGCCTGTCTCAACTCCTCCATGAAGACTACACAACATTCTTCCTTTCTCAGCTTCTACCACTTTGTCCTCTGCTCTGCCATTGTCCTCTTCACCTTCCTCACCACAAGGGTTATTTTACACACCACCATTCTGTGTTGTCTGGCTACACTCTCACCTACCAACACTTTGCAGTCACTGATCTCTTTCAGATTACAACGTCGACACAAGATGTAGTCTACCTGAGTGCTTATTGCCTCCACTCTTATACTGTATGTCACCCTATGTTCCTGCCAATTCTGGAAGAAAGTATTTACTACTTCCATTTCCATCCTCTTTGCAAAGTCCACCACCATCTGTCCTTCTACATTCCTGTCCTGTAGACCAAACCTGCCCATCACATTTTCATCACCTCTGTTCCCTTCCCCAACATGTCCATTGACGTCTGCACCAATCACCAGTCTCTCACTTCTGGGGATGCTCTGCATCACTTCATCTAACTCACTCCAGAATTTCTCCTTCTCTTCTAACTCACATCCTACCTATGGGGCATAGCAACTAACAACATTGAACATCACCCCTTCAATAACCAGCTTCATACTCATCAACCTGTCTGATACTCTTTTCACCTCTAGAATATTCCTAACAAACTCCTCTTTCAGGATAACTCCTACTCCATTTCTTTTCCTATCCATACCATGGTAAAACCAAATCCTAAGCTTCTAGCCTTGCAACCTTTCCACCGGGTCTCCTGGATGCACAGTATATCCACATTCCTTCTCTGCATGATATCAACCAACTTTCTTGCCTTACCTGTCATAGTCCCAACATTCAAAGTCCCTACTATCACTCCTAAACTCTTGCCTTTCCTTTTCTCTTTCTGCTTTCGAACACGCCTTCCTCCTCTCCTTTTTCGACCAACAGTAGCCCAATTTCCACCGGCACCCTGTAGGTCAACAGCAACCCCCCTCAACAAAATATACCTCAACAAATACAGTCAACTAACTGCTCGCTGCAAAACCCTAAGCAGATTTTTAGCTAAAATCGCAACCATTGATTGAACTGGTTGCACAAATATGACGTGCATTAACACAGATGAGGTAAGAAAAGACATATCAGTGTGATACATTTCATAGGACAAATGTGTCCCATAATTTCGTGTTCTTGTTGTTGTTTTTTTCATCAAGAAGGATTTGTTGTCATGGATCTAGCAGGGCCTCCAACACCTATATTTTTCCTACAATCCATATTGCCAATAGCTCCACTGTACAGAACTATGTAACAAGATCACGCTTCTCAGTTCCTGGAGGTGTCCACCAGCTTATGTTACACGGTTCTTCCCAGACGCTTACTGCATAAACTAAACAGATTGAAGCCAGACTGCACTGCATGTTCCAGTCCTTTTCAAAAGGCAACAGATCACACTGTTCTATATTTTTCTTTGAAAAAATCAGGCAGTGTGCAAGGCCATGTCACCTTTATAATTCAGAGAGAGTGGCTAAAAAAGCACTCAGGAAAAAAAAATTATTGAACCTCATGTCTATGTGCACAAAACATCTCATGGTTTTACATTATGCTATAAACATTGCCTTATGCTAGAACTATATATATATATATATATATATATATATATATATACAGTGGTGTGAAAAACTATTTGCCCCCTTCCTGATTTCTTATTCTTTTGCATGTTTGTCACACTTAAATGTTTCTGCTCATCAAAAACCGTTAACTATTAGTCAAAGACAACATAATTGAACACAAAATGCAGTTTTTAAATGAAGGTTTACGTTATTGAGGGAGAAAAAAAACTCCAAATCTATATGGCCCTGTGTGAAAAAGTGATTGCCCCCCTTGTTAAAGAATAACTTACCTGTGGTTTATCACACCTGAGTTCAATTTCTGTAGTCACCCCCAGGCCTGATTACTGCCACACCTGTTTCAATCAAGAAATCACTTAAATAGGAGCTACCTGACACAGAGAAGTAGACCAAAAGCACCTCAAAAGCTAGACATCATGCCAAGATCCAAAGAAATTCAGGAACAAATGAGAACAAAAGTAATTGAGATCCATCAGTCTGGTAAAGGTTATAAAGCCATTTCTAAAGCTTTGGGACTCCAGCGAACCACAGTGAGAGCCATTATCCACAAATGGCAAAAACATGGAACAGTGGTGAACCTTCCCAGGAGCGGCCGGCCGACGGAAATTACCCCAAGAGCGCAGAGACGACTCATCCGAGAGGCCACAAAAGACCCCAGGACAACATCTAAAGAACTGCAGGCCTCACTTGCCTCAATTAAGGTCAGTGTTCACGACTCTACCATAAGAAAGAGACTGGGCAAAAACGGCCTGCATGGCAGATTTCCAAGGTGCAAACCACTTTTAAGCAAAAAGAACATTAAGGCTCGTCTCAATTTTGCTAAAAAACATCTCAATGATTGCCAAGACTTTTGGGAAAATACCTTGTGGACCGACGAGACAAAAGTTGAACTTTTTGGAAGGTGCGTGTCCCGTTACATCTGGCGTAAAAGTAACACAGCATTTCAGAAAAAGAACATCATACCAACAGTAAAATATGGTGGTGGTAGTGTGATGGTCTGGGGTTGTTTTGCTGCTTCAGCACCTGGAAGGCTTGCTGTGATAGATGGAACCATGAATTCTACTGTCTACCAAAAAATCCTGAAGGAGAATGTCCGGCCATCTGTTCGTCAACTCAAGCTGAAGCGATCTTGGGTGCTGCAGCAGGACAATGACCCAAAACACACCAGCAAATCCACATCTGAATGGCTGAAGAAAAACAAAATGAAGACTTTGGAGTGGCCTAGTCAAAGTCCTGACCTGAATCCTATTGAGATGTTGTATCATGACCTTAAAAAGGCGGTTCATGCTAGAAAACCCTCAAATAAAGCTGAATTACAACAATTCTGCAAAGATGAGTGGGCCAAAATTCCTCCAGAGCGCTGTAAAAGACTCGTTGCAAGTTATCGCAAACGCTTGATTGCAGTTATTGCTGCTAAGGGTGGCCCAACCAGTTATTAGGTTCAGGGGGCAATTACTTTTTCACACAGGGCCATGTAGGTTTGGATTTTTTTTCTCCCTAAATAATAAAACCCCTCATTTAAAAACTGCATTTTGTGTTTACTTGTGTTATCTTTGACTAATAGTTAAATGTGTTTGATGATCAGAAACATTTTGTGTGACAAACATGCAAAAGAATAAGAAATCAGGAGGGGGGCAAATAGTTTTTCACACCACTGTATATATATATATATATATATATATACTGTATGTACATTTTTGGCTTGATTATATAACCATGCGATTTATGTGACTTAAAACTTAAAAACAATTCCAATACAACTTGTATCCAACCTCATGCTGTTTTTAGACCCACTTGAACAGCACCTGTGTTTATCCACTGCATGTAGCATGCACACACACACATACTGTACACACACACACACACACACACACACACACACACAAACTTACAGGATATGCTTGGTTTCACTTGCACAGCAGATCTGAGCTCGATGACTCAGTTTAGGGTCTTTCCCCATTCCTCTGCCTCTGCCTGATAACCCACATCGAGCATGACACACTTTCGGCATCGATTTTAGCCGTCCACTCATATCAACGCCCAAATCAACACCATTTTTGCATTTTTAAAGGAACAGTCTGTTTAAAAAAACAACAACTATCTTTTAGATCTGGAATGGAATATCAACATATTTCATATTGACAAAAACAGAAAAAACTTTTAATCCAGACTCATTTATAACATTAGGTTAACTCTATAAGTACATACAGTAATTATGCAAAATATATATTTGTATTGCATTTAGATAATGTTTTTTTCTTTGATGGCCTGATGGCAGACCAGTGTGTCTTAAAGCACATGGATCTGACTGAGGTATGAGGTCCTAGATCATATACTCTATTTATATTCAATAAATGGTCATGTGACTTAAATGAGAACAGGCAGATGGGAATTCGTGTGACTTTTTGTCTCAGCTCATGAGTAGGTCGCTTGCTGACATCATCAGGCAGCACCAGCAGCACTGGGTTTTCATAGCAGCGCTAACAACATCTGCAAAAACATTTAAAGTTAGAAGCCTGATTTTCTTCTGGACCTCAACAAATACACCCGACTAACTGCTCGCTTTCCTTAAGAAAAAAACCTCAAGTTGTTAAGATAGTTTCCATTGTTTGAAATGAACGAGCGCTCGCACAAACCCCAAGCCACGCCCATCTGCCTCCCCAAAAGACACAATGTTTTATAAAAGCACTCATACAAGTTTTCTGTGGAAATTCATCAACAAAGAAACAACGTTAATAAGATTTATATAACAAATAAATAGGAAATGTGATGGCATTTTCTTGGACAAATAATGATTTCCAAAAAAATACTGTCCCAAAGCTGACCGCACACCCACTCATGACTGATTGTGTGCTATTGTGTGTGTGTGTGTGTGTTTGTGTGTGTGTGTGTGTGTGTGTTTGTGTGTGTGTGTGTGTGTGTGTGTGTGTGTTTGTGTGTGTGTGTGTGTGTGTGTGTGTGTTTTTATGAATTCATTGACCTTCTCTAGAAGCTTATCCTGTACAGGGTCGTAAGGGGGGCTTGGAACCCAGGAAACTCTTAGACAGGGTGTGAATCCATCAAAGGGCACACAAGTACACTCATTCACACTCTCACTCACACACTACAGAAAAATTTTGAAGACACCAATTAACCTAATCTGCATGTCTTTGGACTGTGGGAGGAAACCGGAGAACCCAGTAGAGACCCAATGAGCACGGAGAAAACATGCAAACCCCATGCATGCATAAATCCCTTCATCCAAGACATGGCCACTCCGAGTGAGCATCCATATACCAACTCAGTGATGGAAAAAACTTTTTTTTACCCCACTCCTCAGCCATCAACTCCCCTCTGTGTCTCAGACACTATCATGTGTTACAGTACTATTCTCAGACTGTTTAACTCTGTATGCTATATTTGTGCTCCGGTGTTCCAAGACATGAGACCTGTGACGTAGTTTCATGATGCCATTTTGCTGTCACGATGTGTGTTCCTGGTTCAGACCGGCTGAGACAAGAAGTGCTTTATCCTCACAACACCCCTCTCCTGGAGGAAAAAAACTCGTCCGAGCCGCTCTGTTCTGAATTGATTGCTGACCTATTGGTTGTGTAAGCCGAAGAAGAGAGAGATCGAGAAACGAGGGGAAGGGGGTTGGTGTGGATCGCAGTGGGCCTGTGGTGAGCCTCTACAGGGCCTGAGCTCCAGTTGCACCTGTGATAACATGACACAGAGTAACCCGCACACCCTAAATCAGACATCATGTAGCGCTTTTAGTTTAGAGGAAAACATCTTTTTAAATACCCAGTATATTTAAGTTCCAGGTTTGCCTATAACCATGGTTCTCAAAGTGTGGGACGCGGGGCACTAGTGGGGAATACAGACATGACAGGTGGGGCGCAATGAACGGGAGGAAATTAGTGGAAAATAATATGAAAGTACCTATTCTAAAAAATGCTTTTCTTTATTGACAATGAAGAGCTTACGCTCAAAACTAAACAATCACACACACAAAGAAATGGATCATTAATACAAGTAAATTAAAATAACATCAGTTGGGTGTCGGGAGAAAAAGTGGAACCATAGTGCAACAATAACGGTTTAACGTCGGCATGTTAATTGCAGAAGAACAATATAAGGAAATTTTCGGTATTAAATATGTAATTATCAATAATTTAAGCTTTCAAACATGTATAATTTACAGTAGGTGCTTAATCCAGAAAAAAAGGCTGGTGTAGCTTAAAGACAATGCAGAGAGGAAATATAGGTGGGTATCTTATTTGCGGGTTTATTTACGCAGCTATTGAAGCCGGAGATGCGAATATGCGAATATAAAACTAACTTTACCGCGGACACAAACCGGGTCAGTAGCGTACATAGCGGGCATAATAACATCAGTGGATGCATTTGTTACATGGACCACAAAAAAAGCAGGCGATTCAGCACAATCAGCCTAATCAACCTAAAAGCCAGCCGAAAAGAAAATATGATGAAGCCTATCTTGAGCTTGGATTCATGGTGTGAATGGTGGGAGCAGAAGAGAGACCCGTGTGTGTTCTGCGTCTTATACAAATTAGGAATAAGGCACTTAGAGACAACACACCCTAGTCATGTTAATAAGCCACTCGACTTCTTTGAAAGAAAGCTGGCAGAATACAGACAGCAGGAGAATCGCATGGTAACATCTGAATCAGTGGACAGCAAAGCACAAATGGCTTCATTCAAAGTTGCATACAGAATTGTCCAGTGCAAAAAAACTACAAACGATTGCTGAGCAGCTAATAAACATGGGGTCAATTATACAAAGATAAGTGATAAAGTAAGCCTTTTATAACAATTGCACGTGTATTTTATCTGTTTTGAACTTGGTGTTGTTTGATCTTATTGGTTTAGAAATTGATATTTCAATAAATAGTAAACTTGGCCGATTTCGTTATTATTTTGTTGACAAGTGGGGCTTGAAAATTCGCCTCTGACCTATAACAACAGCATGCTGCTTCTTCCCTGCCTTTCAACTTACAACTTGGCTTAAGATTCATTTGTGACTGACAGTGCAGGAAGAGTATATAACTGTAAATTTTGCTCTCCTAAGTTTCCAAACGCAGATGTCTGCTACTGTACATTGTCAGGATTCCTACTTGCAATCTCTGGATGATAAAGCAAAAGCTTTCCTGTAGCACCAATGGTACTAAAAAAGTGGCAGAATCCAATAACATTGACAAAACTAAGAAGTGTAAATATTTGTGAATATTTATATTTACAAGCTGTTACAATGTGAAAAAAAAAGTAAAAATTTCACCTCAAAATTCAGCTCAGACTTTACACAGGAAAATACCTAACAAGGGTCCTAACAAGAATCTTAATCTTAATCAATTTTATTTGATATTTTTCATGAACAGAATATTATGTTACAGATAAAATACCATTAAGTCTATAAATACTGTTTATTTTAACTCCACCAAAACTCATGTACATCTGCCAGACATGCCATGTTTACACCAATGCATAAGACATACTGTACTGTAAGTGCCCATCGTTGACGAAAAAAGTTTATAAAAGTTAAAAATAGTTAAAAGGTTAAACCTAAAATTAAGCTGATCAGCTTTAATGTAATCAGTGATATTATTATTTTGTCTTAAAACGACTACAGGGCGTTAAAATTCGCTTGAGCATTGTTATTTTTACATGAACATATGACCTAATCCAAGTAAAAATAAGCATTTTTAATTAATATCTATTGGTGCAGGTGTTTGTTTACATCGAACAAGTAGCTTATCAGTAGCTTATTTTAAAGATTATTAAATCTGCCACATAGCTATTCATAACATAGCTTTTACTCAACATTTTTATTTAATTTATGATGCAGTTTTAACTTCAGGCAAATATCTAAGTACTATTAAAATTCTGTCCAGTCAGTTTTGCGTGATTCTGTAACAATGTCTAGCTAGACATACAGACATACAGACAAAAAATGTTCCGAGACTGGTTTCAGGTCCTCTAATGTATGAAACATAAAGATAAAATTGAAAGAGTGAGTTCTTACCAAAGTACAGACAAACCCTTTCATTAATTATATAGATATAATATACTATATATATACACCGGACGCTACCCGGCCAAAAAAGTCATTATTTAGAAAAGTCACTTAATCAATTGGTCAAGTTGCATGGGTAAAAAAAACAGTAAAAATATATGCAGTAGCTATGTTTAATAGTGTACGTAAGAGCATTTCCATACACACAATGTGATGAGAACTCACAGGATTGGAACAACTGTGTAGCCATAAGAAAACCACTTATTAGTGAGACACATCAGAAAAATTTTGCTAGAGAGCATAAACACTGGACTTGGGGCGATGGAAAAGCGTCAGGTGGTCTGATGACTTCTAATTTACCATATTCTATTATGGGCATTAGGATACATTAGGGCCAAAAGAGAAGTGCATGAAGTGATCCATTGATTGGTGCTGCTCTGTCCTTAACTGTGCCCATTGGATTACACATTGGTGGAGATATGTGATCCGTCACATCTAATCAGGTATTAAGTCGCATTTTGGGTGATATTTCTGATATTCCTTATATTTCTTATATTTATATTTCACTTGCACAGCAGATCTGAGCTCGATGACTCAGTTTAGGGTCTTTCCCCATTCCTCTGCCTCTGCCTGATAACCCACATCGAGCATGACACACTTTCGGCATCGATTTTAGCCGTCCACTCATATCAATGCCCAAATCAACACCATTTTGGCATTTTTAAAGGAATAGTCTGTTTAAAAAAACAACAACTATCTTTTAGATCTGGAATGGAATATCAACATATTTCATATTGACAAAAACAGAAATGTTTTTAAATCCAGACTCATTTATAACATTAGGTTAACTCTATAAGTACATACAGTAATTATGCAAAATATATATTTGTATTGCATTTAGATAATGTTTTTTTCTTTGATGGCCTGATGGCAGACCAGTGTGTCTTAAAGCACATGGATCTGACTGAGGTATGAGGTCCTAGATCATATACTGTATTTATATTCAATAAATGGTCATGTGACTTAAATGAGAACAGGCAGATGGGAATTCGTGTGACTTTTTGTCTCAGCTCATGAGTAGGTCGCTTGCTGACATCATCAGGCAGCACCAGCAGCACTGGGTTTTCATAGCAGCGCTAACAACATCTGCAAAAACATTTAAAGTTAGAAGCCTGATTTTCTTCCTTCTTCTCGACCTCAACAAATACACCCGACTAACTGCTCGCTTTCCTTAAGAAAAAAAACTTCAAGTTGTTAAGATAGCTTCCATTGTTTGAAATGAACGAGCGCTCGCACAAACCCCAAGCCACGTTCATTAAAATGTTTTAAAACAATGTTTAGGATTAAACCTTTCTTAATTCTGTTAAAGGATCAGGAAGATATCAACTATCAACCAATATTTGCAGAAATTTAAGATTTGAAATATTTCAACCACTGCACGCAACTGGCCATAGCATAATACTACTCAGGTATAATACGACTTAATACCTGATACCTGATATCACAGGATATCAAAATCAAAGATCAAATATCAAGTTTTGATCAGATTTCACAGATAGACATATCATTCGTATTGACTCATTCACGGTGACTTCAGATTAGAAACCTGTGTGTAATCATTGAGATTATGAAGTTTTCTGTATTTAAATATTATGAAAACATCCAGATGTATTCTGACTAATGCATGCTTTTTTAAAACGAGAAAGTATCATTTTAAATCTTACGTATTTTGAGACAGAGAAGCTGGTGAAAAAAAACCACAAGCACACACACTTTCTATTCCAATTACAGACTGCTAATTCTCCAGCACGTGGCAAATTCCTGGCTACGCGTAATCTATTATTAGCCCGTTAGCCTACAGTTCTGCATTACCGCTACTGTTAATTAATATTGCGAGCATGACGAGAAAAACGCAAAGGTGTCAGCCTGAATGCTTAGAAACGTTTACACCTATACCTAGAAGTGCATGCTTATTCAGTCTTTCTGTTAAGTTAGCATGCTAAACGCTTACAGGACAGGAATGGAAACACTGTGCCATTCTTTATTAGTAATGAAGGTGTGAAATGCTCGGGGTGTGGATCCAGGAAATCTCTCCCTCAAGGCATTTGCAATTGAAAGATGTTAAACTGCAAGTGGGCCTTACGTGAGGCGTGTTAAAGTGATCAAATGTACAAGATTTAATTAGCCCCCTGCTCAGGTGAGACATCCTGCTTTTCTACATATTCCTGTAGAAATACTGTAGATCGAGATCCAGAAGCTGATTTTTTTTTTTTTTTGATGGACTGCCTCATTCCCTACAGTAAGTCTTCTGGGATAGGCTCTAGGCTCCCCCGCTACCCTGTATACAGGATTAAGCAAGATAGACAATGAGTGAGTAAGTGATTATTCACATTCAATAACTGATATTTTACATTCAAACAATGAAAAACTTAAAAAAACTTTTAAATAAAACATTTCTTGCTCAATAAGGTTGGAGTCACTTTAAAAAAGTACTTTTACAGAAATCCATAAAAATAAAGATAAATTATTCAATAATTAAAATAAATATTAACATATATATATATATATATATATATATATATATATATATATATATATATATATATATATATACAATAACTTTCTTTTATTAAATTCAGATAAGACAGAGATATTACTTATTGGCCCAAAAACCAGCACACAACAGCTTTCACAATTCAGCCTGCGCTTAGAAGGATGTACTGTTACTACCAGCTCAGCAGTAAAAGACCTGGGCGTAATATTAGACAGTAACTTGTCTTTTGAAAATCATATTTCAAATATCACAAAAACAGCCTTTTTCCATCTTTGAAATATTGATAAACTTAGGAACATCTTATCCGTATCTGATGCAGAAAAGCTAGTTCATGCATTCATGACCTCCAGACTGGACTATTGTAATGCATTACTAGGTGGTTGTCCTGCATCCTCAATAAACTGTCATACACACGCAATCTGCGCCCGGCACTAGGACCCGGAAGTAAGACGGGCGCAAAACCAGGAAGTATAAAAGAGGTAAAAAAAACGATGGCTTACCGCTCAGTCATTGAGTTCGGCCCATGTCAGCTCCAGTTATCGTTTCAGCAAACCGTGAGTACTCACATGTTGGTTCCGTTGTCTTTTGCTATTGTGTGTGTATTTCTAGGACGCGGGTTAAATTTGTGTTTTTCCCTTGCTCCGTTTTTGTGAGAGTCCTTAAACTAAATCGCGTGGTTATCCTGCCTGCTCGCTTCTTTCCGCGTTTGGGTTTATCCTCCACGCTACATTGGGCTAACCGCTAAAGCTACGTCTTCTGGTCACCTCAGGTTAGTCCATCTTGACATAAACAAGCTTCAGTTAATCCAAAATGCAGCCGCCAGGGTTCTCACTAGATCCAGAAAATATGATCATATAACCCCAATATTATCATCCCTGCACTGGCTACCTGTTCAGTTTAGAATAAATTACAAAATAGTATTACTTACATACAAGGCCTTAAATGGTTTAGCTCCCACATACCTAACCAGTCTTCTGATGCGCTACAATCCACCACGCGCCTTAAGATCACAAAACTCCGGACTTCTGGTAGTTCCCAGAATTTCAAAATCTACAAAAGGGGGTAGGGCTTTTTCATATTTAGCTCCAAAGCTTTGGAATAGCCTTCCAGACAGTGTTCGGGGAGCAGACACGGTTTCCCAGTTCAAAAGTAGACTCAAGACGCATCTTTTTAATCTGGCATACACATAACTCATCCCAGTACTCATACTCCAGTACACCTATCCTGAATGGCAACTACGCTAATTCTCCCCATCTGTTCTGTATTTCTCTACCCATCCCGAGGCATCGGGAGATTTTGCCAGCTTCAGTAGACAAAGGCCGACCCTGCGAGGTTCCTGAGGCATCCAGAGAAGGACCAGCTCCAGCTGGATTCAGCTTTATGATGGTTGGAGCTACACATGCTGCTCCTGTGCTTCCAGTGATCCAGACCTCATCTGCCCTCTGCACCTACTGACTCGTCCCTATGCTGAACTGGTCTTCATGTTAATTTAAATAATTTCTGTCATATTGAATTTTCACCTGCACAACACACAAGATGTTATATCACTTCTATCTGTTATCGCCCAAATGAGGATGGGTTCCCTGTTGAGTCTGGTTCCTCTCAAGGTTTCTTCCTAATGCCATCTCAGGGAGTTTTTCCTTGCCACCGTCGCCGTCACCCTTGGCTTGCTCATCAGAGAAATTTCATTCATTCGTCTCATTATTATTATCTGCACATTTTTCTCACACATACACACTTCCAATTATTTTCTTTTCTATAATTATTATTATTATTTTTATATTTTTATTTTATTTTATTTATTTAATTATTTCATTTTTTTGTTTGTTTGTTTGTTTGTTTGTTAGTTTTTTTGTATCAATCCATTTTTGCTCCATTTAGAAATCAAGGGAGCCAATATTTCTGGACCTTATACTATATTTGGTTGATTACTTTTATTTAACAGCACATCCTGAAGGGTTTCATTCTCATTATAAAGAAAGAAGGATGTAATGTATATTTTACCCACTAAAATTTAATGTTGTACTATGTTCAAAACAAGTGTCTGTTATTACTATGGACAATCGTTCCTTCACAAAGCTTAGAGCTTAGTGTACATGATACGGCTAGATGGTTCTACTGTACTTATATAGCTGACACTTCATATCAGGAACGAGCCATAAAGGTTATGCTGACTCCATGAAACACAGACGAGGTGAGCACAGTACATTTCTCATAAAGCCCTCCGTTCTGTTTAGCTCTGCATTTTTTACTCTTGCTGACCAAAATTTGGTTGTCTCGGGTTATTTTTAGCCTGGGGCGATACTGACAGTGCAAATGTTTATTACTGCATTCGTGCAATTATGAAAAAATAACTTAGAGCTGGGAAAATACAGTGGGGATGATGCAGGGTTGTTCATTGGCTCATTAGGGACGGTGTTCTATATGATATATATGTATATGTATATATGTATATTTGGGAATGTACACTTGATGCAATAAAAAGGAGCTGTAGTGAAATTATATCTCATATCATGAGTTTGATCAACTATTTCACATTCAGGTTAAACCGGGACTTTTTATTGTGCAGAACAACAGAACACAGTTATGAGAGTATAAACTCCCTTTATTTCTCTACATAATCCTTTGCTACACTGATGCACTTATCCCAGCACTCTACTAGTGTTTGGATACCATCAAAGTAGAAAGTTATCTCATTAATATGTTGATCCTGTAAGAGTCCATATTGCACAAAAAACTAACAAGTGGTTTTCTTATGGACACACAGCTGTTCAGTCTCACCGCATTGTGTGTGTGTATAAATGCTCTCACTTTCACTATTAAACATAACTCTGATTTCTACCGCCCTTTATGTACCATCCAACTTTATCAAGAGAACGAAGATGAACAAGGCGGCGCGGTGGTGTAGTGGTTAGCACTGTCGCCTTGCACCTCCAGGGTCTGGGTTCGATTCCCCGGCCAGGCTCGATTCCCGTCTCTGTGTGCATGGAGTTTGCATGTTCTCCCCGTGCTTGGTGGGTTTCCTCCGGGTACTCCGGTTTCCTCCCACAGTCCAAAGATATGCAGGTTAGGCAAATTGGCATTCCTAAATTGCCCGTAGTGTGTGATTGGGTGTGTGAGTGTGTGTGTGTGTGTGTGTGTGCCCTGCAATGGATTGGCACCCTGTCCAGGGTGTACCCCGCCTAGTGCCCGAAGTCTCCTGGGATAGGCTCCAGGTCCCCCACGACCCTGAACACAGGATTAAGCGGTATAGAAAATGAATGAATGAATGAACGAAGATGAACACTAAATCCACCGTTAAATAAAAGCCTATACAGAGGTTAATTAATGACTCACTGGCCGCTGAAACGTGACTGAACAACACAACACAGGACGTCCAGGACGGGACTCGTGGATGTTCTCACTGTGGGCGTCATTTATTTAAATACAAAGCTACGGTAGAGTGTGCTGTCTGAAATGAAACCAACTGAAAAGGTGTGAAAGGACGTGGGCAGGATGAATATTAATCGCATCCAAACACAGATGTCCTCAAATTTACACTTAGTATTAAAGGAAAGAAACGGTGCTATCGTAATATCTTGCTAGGTGTTAGGAGGCTTGATTTATTAGGGATAATACAATGTTGCAAGATTGTCTGTTTTGATACATTTTGTTACATTAAGCTGTTTTATTTGAGGAAATCACAAATGATAAGTGGTGGCACGGTGTGTGTGGAGTTTGCATTGGTGGGTTTCCGCTGGGTACTCGAGTTTCCTCCTACAGTACATGCAGATTAGGTTAATAGACATTTCCAAATTGTCAGTGGTTTGTGAGTAAGTGTGAGTATGTGTGTGAGCTTGTGCCCTGTGATGGGGATAGGGACAGGGGTAGCTCAGTGGTTAAGGCATTGGACTACGGTTCGGAAGATCCCAGGTTCAAACCCCACAACCACCAAGTAGCCACTGTTGGGCCCTTGAGCAAGGCCCTTAACCCTCAACTGCTCAGATGTGTAATAAGATAAAAATGTAAGTCGCTCTGGATAAGAGCGTCTGCCAAATGCCTAAATGTAAATATAAATGTGATGGACTGCCAGTGCCCCGAGTCCACTGGGATAGGCCCAAGGCCTCCCGCGACCCTGCACAGGATAAGCAGTATAGGAAATACATTCATGACACATAAATTAAGTTCATTTCAAATTTGATGTTGTAACCCGTAATAAAAACCATAAATGTTTAATGGAAGTTAATACCATATGCGCTGGGTTAGAAATTGGTTATAAGACTACAGCTCCACCTACTGGATAGAAGACTAAAACTCATAAGGTCAAGACCGAACTTTATCAGACTAAGCAAAGTACAACTATAAATTATAATAAAAATTTCTAAATAATATTTATAGCCCAGTATTGATGAGAAAATAATCACGTATATAAAGCAACGAAACAATTAAATAAACATTACTGTGTTGCATAACACTTACAGTCCGGTATTTATTTATTTATTCATTTATTTGATAAATCTAAACAAACTTGTACAGTGTACTCAGATTTGACACCAGTAAGTTGCGCCCGTTTCACGGCAGAGCAGCACGTGCCGCTATTCTCACATGTGCTGAAAGCTCGGATACAATGTTGAAGCTGACGGCGCCAAATCATCTGTCACACCCACACACACATACTCACAGGCTCTTCAGAAATGACGGTCAATCAGAGAGCAGCAGAAATGGAAATGAAATAACAAACCCAGTGACACTGCGGAGAGTGGGAGAGACAGAGAGAAAGGAGAGAGAGAGAGAGAGAGAGAGAGAATGTTATAGTGAGAAAAAGAGAGCGATGGAGAGAGGGAAGGTCAGAGTGAGAGTGAGAGAAAATAGTAAAAGAGAGAGAAAGAGCACAAGAGTGATGGAGAGTTACAGAAAGAGAAAGATAGAGAGAGAGAGATGGAGATAGACAGACAGGGAAGGGAGGAGAGGGATACATAAAGAGAGAGAAAGGGAGAGGGAGACAGTAGAGAGCCTTACAGAGAGAGAATAGAAAGAGAGATCGGGAGAAAATGTAGGAAATAGAAAGAGAACACAAGAGGGTTTAGAGGGAGAGAGTTACAGAGAAAGAGAGTGATAGAGATAGAGAGACAGCAGCAAGAGAGAGAAAGAGAGAGAGTATAGAGGAAGACAAGTATAATTCATTCATTCATTGTCTATACCGCTTAATCCTGTGTTCAGGGTCGCGGGGGACCTGGAGCCTATCCCAGGAGACTTCGGGCACTAGGCGGGGTACACCCTGGACAGGGTGCCAATCCATCGCAGGGCACACACACATACACACACTCACACACCCAATCACACAGTACGGGCAATTTAGGAACGCCAATTAGCCTAACCTGCATATCTTTGGACTGTAGGAGGAAACCGGAGAACCCGGAGGAAACCCACCAAGCACGGGGAGAACATGCAAACTCCATGCACACAGAGACGGGAATCGAGCCTGGCCGGGGAATCGAACCCAGACCCTGGAGGTGCAAGGCGACAGTGCTGACAAGTATAAATAAAAGACAAAAAGTGTACAGACTGAAAGTAGGAAAGCGGCAGAGAGGGAGAGAGAGGGGAAGATGGTAAGAGAGAATCAGAGAGAGAAAGAGGGATACAGAGAGAGAGAGAGAGAGAGAGAGATGGTTCACTCACTTGGCCAGTTTCATTTCTATCTGCTGCCGGATCTCCTGACGCTCCTGGTCGCTGCGCACCGGGAAGATGTTTCTGTCCTCCAGCTCCTGTTTGCTGGGCCGGTTACGCAGCTTTACCGCCAGCAGCTCTTTCCTTATCCGCCGTGGTAGTGTCCCTGCAAAACACACACACATACACACACATATACAGACCTATGTTAAATAGATATAGAATATCACTGCCCTTCAAATGTGCAAATCTGCTCTTTTTTAAAACCCATTATAAACACACAGCATGAAGGCCTGAGACCTTAGGCATAAATTACACATGCACAGAAATTATCATTCATTTCTCTTAATTATAGGATGACTTGACAGTGATATTGCAGATATCTCAGGGCTAAATGATATGAAACCAAGTTATATTAGATAATGTATATCGTGATCTGTTTTAACAATATAATTTTAGACATTTTTTAGAGACGTTTAAAAGGGATGTTAGTGCTAAATATTTGTGTATTAATTTCCACATGAACTATAAGAAATACATGTCATGTAAAGTCAAACAACTGTCCATAGGAATCAATGAATCCAAAAAAAATAAAAATAAAAATAAATAAATAAAAAAAAAAAAAATATATATATATATATATATATATACTAGAACTCAGTAAATATTGAAGTGTAATTTAAAACCTATTCAGTTGTGCCAATAGACTTAATATAAAATGCTAAGGGGAAAAAAAATCAAGTGTTTAATTTTAGACAATTGAATTTATTTTATTTAGTCTATACAGAATTCAACTGTACTGAGGTACAAGACATGTACTGAAGTCATAAATGTTCCCATAAATTTTTTCTAAGCGCTGGGATATTTTTGCCATACTTTGAAAACAGTGACTTATGATGTATTCTTTTTTTTTTGTTAAACCAGTCAGATATACACAGCTTTCCTGGAATGTCATCATTAACTGCTCATTTGGGGGAAAAGTTTTCACTCAGGAAACCAGTGAAACCACAACTGGTGGTAAAGTACATACCCGAGATCACGGATTCATTCCAGCTGTCCTGATCGCTGTAGTATTCATCCAGACCCATGTTCTCTTTATTCTCCTCCGCCTCCTTCCTGTTCTCCACCTCTCCTCCTTGCTGCTCGCTCTCCGTGCTGAAGGTACGAGACACGTGACTATCTGAGCGGCGCTTCGGCGAACAGCGTACCTCTTTACTATTAAAACTGGGTGTAAACAGAACAAATAGTCAAAAATAAATATGCATGTTATATATTTATAAATCAATGTCTAGTGCAACTTGCAGGGTGGGTTTGGATAATGCAATCACCACAACCTGTAACTATGTTTGTCCAAAAATATTATCAGATTTCAGATTTAGCTGCAATCTGATTACCCAGGTCATAAAACATAATTTATTCCAACCATATTCAATATTCTTGGATTAAAGTCATGTACACTTTTCAGTTCATGTTTTGTTCACTTTCTTTAACCCTCACCTGTCCTGCCGGTGTTTGGTGGCTAGAGCTCGGTGCAGTTCCTCGATGATGCAGGTTGGGGGTAGCAGCGGATGCATGTTGCCCAGGTGTGGTGAGCCTGTAGGGGTAGAGATTCGTCCCCTCAGCGTGTCTTTGGGAAGAGTGAAGTTCCTGGGAAGAGTGGCTGGAGCCGGGCGTGTTTGGTGTGTCGGGTGTGAGCCTGTGTCATGAGGAAACTTTATATTTATCTCCATATTGTACATTCCTTTGCCTTACAGTATATCAGCTGTATCCTCTCGAAATCTCTAATATCTGGTACTAGTTTATTGTCCTGATTGAATTGTCTATTGAACATTCTACCAGGTTAACCTTTAAAATCAAAACACTAAACAATCACATTCTAAGTTAATGTTTTTTTTATATATATAGTTCTTTGGTACTGACTGTCCAGACTTCCCAGCCTGGGAAGGAGCTTTGCTGGGACTCTGGGAGGAGGCGTCCGCAATTGTCTTAGCGCTGGCTCCGCTTTCAACTCCTCCACGTTGCGGAAAACCTCGACAAGTGGAATTCTGTTGTTGATGGATAGTTCGGGCACTGAAACCTCATCCTCTTCCTCCTCATCCTCCTCCTCTTCTTCATTGTGACTGTTTTCTTCTGCAGTCTCAGTGTATTCTGTGGCATCTGGTCCTGTTAACAGAAACAAAAAGGGATTTCAGGATTCTGTGATCTTTGTCACCATCTAGTGGGACTGAAGCTTGTCTTCACAGGTTGCATTTTTGTGTACAGAATTTTCATAATAGATTATTTATATAAAATTTCCAGACTTTTTATTTCAACAGATTAATTTTTTTATGAATGTGAACTTACTTTTAATTATGTTCTTTATGTTGCCTGGAAGATCAATATTTGGCCTAAAGTAAACTAGATATGGCGGCACGGTGGTGTAGTGGATAGCACTGTCGCCTTGCACCGCCAGGGTCCGGGTTCGATTCCCCGGCCAGGCTCGATTCCCGTCTCTGTGTACATGGAGTTTGCATGTTCTCCCCGTGCTTGGTGGGTTTCCTCCGGGTACTCCGGTTTCCTCCCACAGTCCAAAGATATGCAGGTTAGGCTAATTGACATTCCAAATTGCCCGTAGTGTGTGAATGAGTGTGTGTATGTGAGTATGTGTGTGTGCCCTGCGATGGATTGGCACCCTGTCCAGGGTGTACCCCACCTTGTGCCCTAAGTTTCCTGAGATAGGCCCCCGCGACCCTGTATATAAGGATAAAGCGGTACAGAAAATGAATGAATGAATGAATAAACTAGATATCATAGAAGACAACATCCATAAAATATGTCCAAGTGGTGCACCAAAAGAGTTTCGCCCTGTCATCTGTAGACTGCTGGTGATGCCCAATGAAAAGCAGAGCCAAAGCTAAGAGAAGTGACAAGAGTAGAAGAACAGATTGGAGCAAACTCTTGGGGGAGCATACCTGCACTCCCACTTCAATCACAGCAACTCTAGTCAATCATGTGCATCTGTGAGCTCATGCAGCCGGAGGGGACGGTTAGGGCTTTCCTTCAAGTGTGTTAGGCAGTTCTGCAATGTTGCGTGAGCAGCAGCTTAAATATATATCATTGACTTGCGTCATGTGTTTTAGTGGGAACATGCCATATACCATAACAGAGCACTCCAAATGAGTGAACAAATTCACTCTAAATTTAACATAGGTGGAAAGAGTAATAAAATTTTGTACTCAAGTAAAAGTACTGTTACTTTAATGAAATTTTACTGAAGTACAAGTAAAGTTAACATTATAAAAATTTACTCAGAGTAAAAGTTACCGAGTTACTTTTTTAACAGTAGGATTCTAGTGTAGTTCAAGGGGATATAAATCTCAAACTAGTTGTTTTTAATTGAAGGAACACCTTTGCAATAAAATATGTTGCCTTTGTTGTTGAAATCAAAGTGGTTGATTAAATATGGCCAGGGTTTTGCTTCATACGAATTTGAAGAATTAAGAATTTGATGGTTACTGGCATCTGTTGTCCGTCTCCATCATTCTTGTGAGCTTAGCGCGCTTGTTCTCCCCGCCCATCAATCAATCAGTGCAGTGGTTTCCGGTGCAATTTTTTTCCATCCCATTGCATTATTTTTATTATTTTAAAAATGTATTAATTTTTTTACTCAGTAACAAATATGAATTAAAATGTAGCAAAGTACAATGCTTCAAACAAAACATACTTAAGTAAAAGCAAAATTACAGCTTTTAAAAACTACTTTAAAAACTAGAAGTACACAAAAAAAACTACTCAATTACAGTAAAATGAGTAAATGTAATTTTAAAATGTACAAATTGTACATGTACAAAATGTTGTCGCATGTCTTTACAATTCATAGCAACTTGGGAGATTTTGCATATACTAAAAAAAAATTTAAAAAGAAGAAAAAAAAAGGTTTGTGTACAGAGCTGCGTGACTTTGGCACGGTTTGTTTGTGGAGTCATAGTACATTCTGTAACTAGTGCATGGCCAATTCAGTGAAGATTACAGAAGATCTCAAAGAGTCAAGCTACCACGAATCGTCAATAATTAAAATTTAATCATCCTCTCACATTAACAGCTGGAGAATGTTGGAAAAGCCCCTTATAGGAAAAACTTAACATCATTGTATAACTTATAACCAGGTCGGCACGGTGGGATAGTGGTTAGCACTGTGGCATTTCATCTTCAAGGTCGACGGTTTGATTCCTGCCTTGTGTGTGTGTGTATGTGTGTATGTGTGTGTGTGTGTGTTAGTGTGTGTGGTTTGTATGTTTCTATCATGCATGGTGGGTTTCCTAGAGGTACTCCTCTAGGACTCCTCCCACAGTCAAAAAACATGAAGATTGGGTTACTTGTTGTATCCAAATTGCTCATAGTGTGTGTGCACCGTGTGATGAATTGGCATCCTGTCCAGGAAATATTCTGCCCCATGCCTAATTCTTTTGGGATAGGCTCTACGCTCTCGCCACCTTGTTCACAGGATAAGCGATATAGAAGATGAATGAATAAATGAACTCATAGTCAGTATCTGATATTACAGTATAAAAATATGCCCTTGTCTTAGTGTTACACAAACGTCTGACCATCATTCCACACTATATTCTAGTTCAAACCACATAATAAGCAAGGAACAGGCATGTGTCAAGAAAAATAATCATCAACAAGGTGCTGTGATGCAGCTCAAGATGATGCTACAATTAGCAATCTTAAGTAATGGATTTATTTATTTTAAATAACCAGACAAAAAGGAAGCTTACAGAGAAACTGAAAGCTGCAAAAGCGCCAGCTTTATTTCTCACTGCTGCAAAAACCCTGGCACCTTCTGACCAATCAGTTTTGAGAACTCATCAGCGCTGTAGGGCCAGGGGTAGCTCAGTGGTTAAGGCATTGGACTACGGTTCGGAAGATCCCAGGTTCAAACCCCACAACCACCAAGTTGCCACTGTTGGTCCCTTGAGCAAGGCCCTTAACCCTCAACTGCTCAGATGTATAATGAGATAAAAATGTAAGTCTATAAGTGGATTTTCTATATCTATACAAGAGCATCTGCCTAAATGTAAATGTAACATATCTTTCTAAAGGACTTGACGATGGTGTGCTTGTTTCTATAGAAACAAGCATTAAACCAGCAATTACAGTAATTCTGACATGTCGTGCAAGCACTAAAAGAGTCTCAGGACGTTCCTAGCATGGTATCCTAAACTAGTCTTGCCTGTGGAAGGATTGTCCTCGTCTGACCCCAGGTCCTCTGTGTTGCTGGCCAGAGGTGCCATAGCCTCTTCCTCTCTCTCCTCGCAGTCTGAATATTCCTGAGTCTGCGTCTCTGGTTCCTCTGCATTCCCACCACATGCAAGGCCAGAACCTGACACATAGACACAGAGTAATACACTGTTTAGTTCAACAAACAGTATTTTAAAAATAAATGTAAACTCATGATGTTAATGAGTTTTCCAACTGAATGTTTTAATTTAAGCAATTTCAAAAAACGTTGGTAAAAAAAAAAATTATTATCTTCCAGTGGTCACCACAGTGGACAATCCAACCTGACAAACCTTAGCCTCCTGAGCCACCACTCCCCGATGTTGATAATAGTAGACCCTAAACAACTTTAAAAGTACCTTAAAACTTATTTTCATAATAGTCTTTTTGACTAGCAAGCTGGCTAACGATTGTATAATCATACATTATCTAAAGCACTAGCAAAGTCTACTTACAAGCTAGCTAATATCACGATAATTATATTTTGTCCAATGTATTAACAGTAAAAAGTTCACTGGAAAGCTAGCTGTCATTTGGATCATATTATGTGAAGCATGTAGTTGATTAGCTATGGTATAATGCTATATATTTTCACTAATGGCAGCTAATTCTACAAATGTTTTGCTGTTAAAAGGTTTCGAACATGTTTGCTAATATTACTGTAGGCTTACAATACTCTAATACACAGCGTGTTGTGTGAAGCCATAGCCAGGGTTGCTAGCGAATTAGCTATCACAGACTCTCAGACTAATTAATTAACAGAAATTAAAAGCATTTATTATGCTACAGTATCTTGTTGGCTCAGACCCCCAAAAATAAATATATTTTTTAATTAAGCAAACTTAGTAAACTACCCTTCTGAAAAAAACAGCATAGACCAACTGGTGCCCGGCATTATAGCGCCATGATGCTGGTTTGCTGGTCACCTTACTGATGCTGGTCCCCAGCAATTGATTACTTTTTTAAAATATGCAATTACTGCCAGTGCATTTATATAAAAGGTTTGTGTTGTGTTTGTAAACAACCCAGCAGATATTTAATGAATGTAAAATAATATATTTACATGTTGTTAGTAAATTGATTATTTCTGTCTCTCGTATTTAAATGCATTTAAAAATAACAGTACACGGTCGATGTATTTTCATCACACACAATTTTCAGTACTAGCTATTAAAATACAAGAAAATGAGCTAAAATCAATTTTTCTGGTTTATCAGTTAAACCAGCATCAGACCAGCACTAACCAGTATTAACCGGCACCGACCAGCATATAAATCATGCTGGCCTATGCTGGATTTTTAGCAGGATAAGTAAGTAGTTCAAATAAACAGCTATTTTTAAACTATTCACCATGAATCCACAACATTTACGTTATTATAAGGAACTGTGAATATCAATATGATACTGTATTTTTTTGTCTCGATTATGAATATTTTAAATATTGCAATATATTTTGCGATTAGGAAATTATGCATTATCTTTCATTATGTTTTTAAGGAGTTTAGAAGTTGGAATGGACAATTTTGAGTTTTTTGAAATCCCTCTAATTTAGATATTTGACAACTCTAATTTCGGCTAACCTCTACATGCAATTTACTAGTAACACCTGTGCATTTGCTAAAACCTGCAATTTCCCAATCAGCCAATCATGTGGCAGCAGTATACTGGATAAAATTATGCAGCAATCGTACAGGTCAAGAGCTTTAGGTATTGGGATGCGTCTGATGTCTGGGGATGATTCTATCTACTTAGAAGACGGTTCTGGCCTCGACTGGTGTTGTCTCTCTGAGGACTTGACAATTCGATAGTTCAGCACTGGAACTTTCTACAAGTCTATCTGAGTCTCCAATAACTACCTGGACAATAAACTTCCATTTTAACATCAATTAAGATCAACTATTATAGCTGAACTGCCTGCCACCTAACACACTGTATAAATGCAGATCATTTCCTGCTATCTGTTTCACCCAGATGAGGATGGGTTCCCTGTTGAGTCTGGTTCCTCTCAAGGTTTCTTCCTATTACCATCTCAGGGAGTTTTTCCTTGCCACTGTCGCCCTCGGCTTGCTCACCAGGGACTATCTGAACATTTTGATTCATACACATTCACATTCCATACAAACTTAAATAATTCTTTTGATTGTGTAAAGCTGCTTTGAGACAATGTCAATTGTTAAAACCGCTATACAAATAAAACTGAATTGAATCGAATTGAATTGAACATCAATGCTCACATCAAACATCAGGATGGAGAAAAAGTGTGATCTTTGTGATTTTGCCCAGCATGGGGGAGGCTGGATTGAAACTGCTGAAACACTTCTGTGAAAGTGGTGCATCAAGGCTACAACCAAGATTAGCAGAAAAGCATCCCAGAATCTGAGAATCAAATCCTGATGATCATGTTCTACAACAATTGACGAACACAATCAGTCAAAAATAGGCATCTTACTCAAACAAGCAGCACAACTGAAGATGTGCCTGTTGAAACAATCTAAATAGCATACATTGCTGTAACAGAAAGCTTTCGTGTTTATTTATTTACCAATTTACCAATTTACAAAATCAATAGAAAGCATAAGAAACAGCAGTTTAGATTCTGCTGCAGTTGTCATCACTCTTTAATTAAGGTGTAACAAATCCCTCGGTGGCTGTACAATGTGAAACGAGTTGGCTGGGGATCTCTGTATAACAGCAGAGAGTAACAGACACAGCTGGAGGTGTGAGGATGAGAAAGCTGTTTCTCACCTGTGCCCATATCTGCCACACACTTTCTCACCGTCTCATCACGGCTCTGCCGCGCTGATGCTTTCCTTTCCAAGCCTGCAGGGGGCAGCACATACATAGTGGTGGTGGTATTGTTGTTTTGGGTTTTTATACACATCAAAAATGGCAACCATTAAAAATCATAATAACATCACAACTCAAAGACAATCATTAACTTCCTGGGTAATTTCTGTGATATTACAGTATAGTAAATGTTTAAAACCCCTAGTATCACTGCTGTAGGTAATCCACTTGTTCCTGGACCCAACAGACACACGCCACATATAATTTTCTCTGCTGTACTGAGAATGAACCAATGAGTAGTCTGATATGCCCTTACCTCCTGAGCCTTGCCTCAATTTCTCGTTTTTCTTTTTCCTCCACTTCCATGGTTTGAAGATGCGCCCAAGGCTGGCCAGCTTGCTGTTGCGGCGGATGGGAGGAGTTCGGACTCCCGTCACCAAACATCCAGAGTGAAGCGTTCTTGGCTGCTCCATGACATCTACGTTAAAAAGTAGAAGAGAGAGAGAGAGAGAGAGAGCGAGAGTAGACAGTATCAGCTCGCACAAGACTTCTACTGATCTTCCTCAATGGCAGAAGCACATGATCATGAGTGGCGAGCGCTGTTTTAAATTAAGTAGGCGTTAATTAAATCAGGATGCTTGAGTGAGAAATGCTCTACTATGAGAACAGCACATCTGGGTTTTCTCCCTGAGGAGAGATTTTCTTGAATTAAGCATCACATGTAACAAATCCTTCCATTATATCACAGTGCCGCTGGAGAAAAATAACTGCTTTTCTTAATCTGCATAAAGTTCTACCTAGCTTTATCGCTTCTCTTAGAATTTGTAAATTCAGATGGACGTATAGAACAGGATGTTAAACAGAGCAGCACATGACCTCACAAACCAGAGTAAAAAAAAAACCTCTTGCCCTTAAACCACCAATAGAAATCAAATCAGCTTCTGGTATGTGTCAGTAATCAGTTAGATCAAAAGTTCTCCACCTTGTAAACAACCAATAGAGAGATTTTAAGATTGAAGCGCTCACATTATTTTAAATGTGTACCTCAGGTCATTGTTTTAAACATAAAGACAAATTATTATTTGATTCAATGTTTCATGGATAACTGCTCATAATACCTATTCTTTTATTTTAACTTCTTGGCATACAGTGGAACCTTGGATTACGAGCATAATTCGTTCCGGAAGTGTGCTGGTATTCCAAAACACTCGTAAACCAAATTAAATTTTCCCATAAGAAATAATGGAAATTTAATTATTCATTCTACAGGCCAAAAAAATAAATACATAAAAATAATTCATACAAAATATAAAGTAAAAATAAAACAAATTAACCTGCACTTTACCTTTCAAAAAAGTACAAAATCAATCCCGACAGATAAGTGTTTCCGTTTGTGCACGCAGGTGCTGTGTGCACAAACTTACCACATGAAATTGAAAAATAACAGATTCAGTACAACTGAACTCATTCTGATATTAAAAATACAACAACTCAGAACATTTATCATTTTAGTGTGTTGTGTACTATTATCAGGTATTATTATTCATTATGTATTATTATATCAGAATTCTGAGTTAGGACAATGGACTCTGGTCTATCTTGTAGTGTTGACTCTTTATAGTGTGGGGTAATTGTGAGGTAATTCAATCAATTGATGAATTTTCTATCATTCAACATGAAATCTAAATAGATTTTAATAGTGATTACTTTTTTATATATGTAATCAGTAAATAACCTGCGAAAGGGGCAAACATTCTCATCCTGTTGAGAAGCAATAGCCCTTAAATAAATGATACACACATACTGGACCAAACAGGAAGTAAAAGTGTGTGTGTGTGTGTGTGTGTGTGTGTGACTTAGTGATGGGAAGTTCGAATCATTTTAGTGACTCGGTTCTTTGAATCTCGTTCATCAAAATGAAAGAATCTTTTTTTGAGTCATTTCATTCATTTGATCAGAAATAAATTAAAATGTTGCGTTTTCAATAAAAATACCCCCAATACGTCTACATACACAAATTTTGGCTATAGTTCCAGTTATGAAAATATTACAAGGCAACTAAGGACATATTATAATAAACAGAATGAGTAACTCACCATCATATCTTCCAGTCATTCGTTCTTTTGAATCTATTGCACCGCATAGCGTCTATGGGAGTCACGTGATAAATGAACGAACGACTATAGGTTTTGCGATGTTCTGCGCATGCGCGCCCAATAGAAAATGAACGAATCACTCTCCGAGATACTCGTTCATCTGAGTCATGTTAAAGAGTCGTTCAAAAAGAACGACTCGTGTGTGCAATGCATGTGTAGAGAGAGGCATTAAATGCATTAAAGGTCCTATAAATGTCCGAAACCCTGGTGTGTGTGTGTCGAGCTTAATTTCTGTGCTTGTCTGTTTGTAAAGGGGGCTTCACACAAACCGCCGGCAACAGTGTCAAATTACGCTCACACACACAAACACACACACACACACCGTGATGATAATCACGGATGTTGATTATACCAGTAAGGGATGAGCACTAAGACCCAGCAGGGGAGACTATTACCCACAATTCCATAGTGCAAGAGAGAGAAAAACCATTGGCTCAGTTGTGATCACGTGACGCTTGGCGTCAAAACAAGTAGCGCATGCGTGATACATGATACTTGGTGCTCGTAAACCAAGACAATGCTCGTTTTTTCAAGTCAAAATTTATTAAAAATCTTTGCTCGTCTTGCGGAACACTTGTAAACCGCGTTACTCGTAATCCGAGGTTCCACTGTATTTAATAAATTAAATGGATGAAATTAATATTTTTGGTCATTCACAAACTTATTTGGGTGGGGTGGGGGGGGGGTTTGTACTGTGTAACAAGATTAAATAAAGAATAATAACACATCACACCTCACATCTTCTAATAAATTCAGCACAATTCCCTCTTCTCTCTGATGTCTGAGATGTCCAGACTGAAAGCTTTCCTTTATCAATTACACTCCTGACACGCCAATCCAGAATACAGGGAATACTCTTGTGAGGCAGATTCAAGACAGAGTCTGCAGAGTGAGCAGCACCACAGGAGTCGAGTTAACTGGAGAGCAGTGAAATAAGGGGGTGGGTGGGTGATTCTTCAGCGCTGCTGCTGCACGATGAGGAACGGCAGCTTAGACAGAAATAGTCTCTCCCACGCAGTCTGACTGAGACAGAGAGCTGACGCTTCGGGAACACGGCAGATGAGTTGTGGGCTGCGCCAAGAGCCGACAGTTCTATCTCTGTCCCTGGCTTTGCATTATATGTCACACCTACTGGCTCATGGAGACAAAAACAACACCTGTTTGGATCTAATGAGACCCTGGAGTACACAACAACAAAAAGATATAAGACACTGAATCAGTGAGAGAGTATGTTTCAGAAAGTCCTAATCGTCCAGCACTTACTGAACGACTTAGCCACTAGTGCGAAAGTTAGACTGGCATCCTGCAATCATTATTCTTCATTTTGAATCAATTTAATCACCTAGAAACTTATTTTCACCTTTACAGGCTTATATAAATGGCAACATTTATGAATATACATAGGTTTGCAAATTAGAACATCCTCAAAGGTCATCCTGTCATCCCTAATAACCTAATATCACTGACATTAGCTACATTATAAAACACATTTTATTAAAATATAACCTAAAGCTAATAATAAACATATTTTTTAGAGTTATGCTCTAACAATTCTGATAATATGGTTAATTTTTCAGAAAAATTTTGGAAAAGTTTCAATGTTTAGGTAATATTATGGAATGAGTCTCCAGTGCCAGTGCTTTCTAACAGATGATTTCTGGTTTCTGCCAGACTGTTTTTTGTTTATTGTAACAAGAGACATGAAGAGAAAGGTTAGGGGAACAACTGTTTATAGCTGCAGTAACAGTCCAAAGAAACTTACGAAATTGATTGTGATATTTGGAAATCGAATCCAGGGTAAAAATTCTATAACTATCTCTCTCACTGTAGTAAGTAAAGTATGGTAGCATTGACCCATACAACACAACGAAACTATTTTAACTGTAATCTTATGATTTAAGTTTTAACCACTGGTTATCAAAAATTTTACCTAATCTTAACTGATAGATTAAACAGTTTGAATTGAGTAGATCAGCATTAGACTCCGCCCGCTAATTTGATGGTTGACTGATGAAATAAGATGAAATAAATCATGAAATAAATCAAACAGAAAATAACCAAATAAAATAAACAATTAAGTTATTTGATAAATAACTAATGAAATACATAGCAAAGTGAATAAATAAATGTGATATAAATAACAAAAATAAATAAAATGTGATAATTCATTAAATAAATATAATAATTAAGTAAAACATCTAAATAACAATTAAATAAATTATTTTAAAAATGTGTCAATTGTAGATGTATGGTATTATAATGCGTATTTAATACATTTTACTTGTAATCATTTATTTAAAGACATATTTATACACCGCCAAAAAGTTGCAATGCTCTAAGATTTCATTCGGTCACCTTTAGCTTTTATTACAGCACACAATGTGGTGGCCGGTTCATGTGTGAAAATGATTCCTCATGCTCCCAGAACCACAATTTCACAATTTGTGTCCTGAAGTATGGCTATGATTTTAAGGAAGAAAAACTCCACTGATATGATAACCTGGACATTCAGTACATTCAGATCGTCAGCTGAATAAAACTTTTTATTGCAAATATAACAATGCTAAGCCTGGACCTACGCAACTGAAGCAACCCCACATCATAACACTGCCTCCAGAGGCTTGTACAGTGGGCACTATGCATGTTGGGTGCATTGCTTCATGCACTTCCCTTATTTTTTTTTTACCAGTCTCACTAACAAGTAGTTTTATTATGGACAGACAGCTGTTAGTTCCAATCCTGTGAGTTCTCATCACATTGTGTGTGCATGGAAATTCTCTTACAATCACTATTAAACTAGCGTTTTAGGATCATTCCTTGTAATCATGTTCATTTGGGACTGAAAATATTCCTAGCTTAAAGTAGGACATAAAAGTCCTTTAGGAAACTTCCTACTCTTTTTTTCAGCGAGGAGTAGGACTGCGCCAAGGAAAGCGTATGACGGAAATGTATGACGAGAAAATTGCGTCAAACAATCTACAATAAATACCGGATTCTGAACGAGCTAGTCGTGAAGTTGAACGCGTTCTAGTGCACTTTTATTAAAACCAATATAAATACAACAGTGCATATATGAGCATTTCTTTTCCGATATAGTAGAGGAGGCGGAGCTACCCTTGTAGTCTTAGAGCAGCCGCCACTGCTCTGCTCCCTGTAGCCTCACCGTTCCTCTTGGGACCCTCTCATTCACACACATGTATTCCGTCTTGCTGCGGCTAAGCTTCATTCCTCTGCTTTCCAGAGCATACCTACACCTCTCTAGATTTTCCTCCAACTGTTCCCTGCTCTCGCTACAAAGCACAATGTCATCTGCAAACATCATAGTCCTTGGAGACTCCTGTCTTACCTCATCTGTCATCCTGTCCATCACCAGAGCAAACAAAAAGGGGCTTAGAGTCGATGCTTGATGCAGACCCACCTCCACCTTGAACTCTTCTATCACACCTACAGCACATCTCACCACTGTCTTACAACTCTCATACATGTCCTGCACCACTCTAACATATTTCTCTGCCACTCCAGACTTCCTCATACAACACCACAGCTCCTCTCTCAGCATCCTGTCATACACTTTCTCTACAAAGACACAATGCAACTCTTTATTACCTTCTCTGTACTTCTCCACCAGCATCCACAAACAAAATACTGCATCTGATGTACTCTTTCTAGGCATAAAACCATATTACTGCTCACAAATGCTCACCTCTGCCCTTAACCTAGCTTCCACTACTCTTTCCCACAGCTTCATTGTATGGCTCATTAGCTTTATACCTCTGTAATTCCCACAGCTTTGAACATCTCCCTTGTTCTTAAAAATTGGGACCAATACACTTCTCCTCCATTCCTCTGGAATCCTCTCACTCTCCAAGATCTTGTTAAACAAACTAGTCAGAAACTCTACTGCCACCTCTCCTAAGCACTACCACACCTCCGGTATGTCATCAGGACCAACAGCCTTTCCACTCTTCATCCTCTTCAACGCCCTTCTCACTTCATTTTTACAAATATTTGCTACTTCCTGTTCCACAACAGTCACCTCTTCTACTGTTTGTTCTCTTTCGTTTTCCTCAAAGTACTCCTTCCATCTTCCCATCACCCTCCTGGCATCTGTCAGTACATTTGCATCTCTATCTTTAATCGCTCTAACCTGCTGCATATACTTCCCATCCCGTGTGCTTTTTTCCTCTTAAGTACCTCCTTCTCACATACACAGCTTCAGCTCACCCAACTCCCCGGCTAACCCAGATTGGTCCAGGTTCAACAAAACCATGGAAAGCACTATTTAGGGTCGCGGGGACCTGGAGCCTATCCCAGGAGACTCAGGGCACGAGGCAGGGTACACCCTGGACAGCGTGCCAATCCATCGCAGAGCACAATTAGCCTAATCTGCATGTCTTTGGACTGTGGGAGGAAACCGGAGAACCCGGAGGAAACCCACCAAGCACGGGGAGAACATGCAAACTCCATGCACACAGACACGGGAATCGAGCCTGGCCGGGAATCAGTGACGTGATATTTACAGTGCATCACAAAACACAAACAGGAGCATGTGTAGTGCCGGTCTTTCACTTGAAGATCAAAGACCAAAAAAAAAAAAAGTTATGCTTGTTTTTTGGATGGAGTGTGACCATGCTTGGAGTCAAACAATTAAAAGCATGTGTCTCAAACCCATAGTCTATAGCAAAAACAATAACAACAACAGCAACAAAAAAACAGGTCAAGCCTTTTAGCTGCTTCCGCCCGGGTCAGAGTGCCGTTGCCATGGTAACCACTCTGGATGCTGCAGAAAAGCCCCTAGGAGGCACAGAAGCATGAGTGCATAAGAAAATCGCTGGGATGATGGGGGAAAGTTGGGGGGTTGCTGGCTGGACGGAGAGACTGTTGCCACGCAGAGTGACAAAAAGAGCCTGTGCAGCCAATCAGAGATAGGGAAGTCAGGCATTCCTCTATTTTTAATCCGTGCATGGCCAGTGATGTTAGATGTGTAGACGTAAAGAATAGTGCCTTGGTGGCAGAGACAGGACAAATATTTAAAAACAATATTACTCACAAAATTACACACTTTAATACATACCGAACCTGAGCTCATGACGTCTGGGGATTTATTCTTGCAAAACACTGCATAAAATTACCTAAACCTTCACTTAATTTTTTATGGAAATATGATCTATGGCTATAAACAGTAAGTACATTTGTAAGTACATGTTCTGATAAAGTACCCATATGGAGTAATGGTAAAATGTATATATTGCACAATATGTCATCTAACAGAATTTCATGTTTGTCTGTATACACCAATCAGCCATAACATTATGGCCACCTGCCTAATATTGAGGTTGGACCAAAACAGCTGACACCTTTCCATCAGAACCAGCATTTAGCTTTTCAGCAATTTCATCTACAGTATCTCTTCTATTGATTACTACAGAGGCCAGACTTCGCTCCCTATGTGCATCAGTGAGCCATGGCCTTCCATGACCCTGTCTCCAGTTCATTGGTTTTCCTTCCTTGGACCACTTTCAGTAGGTCCTGACCACTAGACCCTGAGAACATTCCACTAAGACCTGCAATTTTTGAGTTTCTCTGATCCAGTTGTCTAGCCATCACAGTTTGACCTTTGTCAAAGTCACTCAAATCCTTACGCTTGACCATTTTTTCTGCTTCCAGCACATCAAATTAAAGAAACTTTTTTCCACAACATTATTTATAACTATAAGTAGATATAGGATGCAATTATACAAGTTCAATGCGATATCATTCATCACAGAACCTCAACATCATTCACTTTCCTGTAACAGCATTCCTGTTGTGTTTTAATAATTGAGTAGTTTAGTCTAGATAAATACATCTTAATACAAAATGGTTATATGTTTAATAATTACGTGTCGCAGTTTAAATTGTAATGTGTGTCAAAATATCGCAATGTGATTTTTTTATACAATCATGCAAATTATACAATTTAAGGTCACAGTTCTAAAAACGCAGGACACTAAAGAGACTTGTCTACCGACTGTGAAAAACACAGAAAGAAAGATGCCCAGGGTCCCTGCTCATCTGCGTGAACGTGCATTAGGCATGCTCCTGTGGTGACGTAGCTTCCTGTTTTTGTATCGTTGCCGCGAAAGTTTCGCGTTTGTATCAGAGTTTAAATTACATAGCTTTTTCAATTATGCAATAATAATATTAATAGCAACTAGCTTTTACATCTCCATACTATTCGGCTTCGAGTCCTCACAGTGGGGCGAGTGGGTGACGACTTGGCGGCATACTCGTTCAGCCAAAGCTAACGCAAAGGCTAGCCCACCGGAGCACACCTCCTCTGCGCTTCACGTGTCCAACAGGTTTGCTCTCCTCAGTGCTGCACCCGCTGAGAAACCTGAAAGAGCTTTGGTTATAGGAGACTCTATACTGAGGCACGTGAAATTAGTTAGACCTTTAGGGGCGCCAGCGGCAGTTGTTAGGTGTATCCCGGGAGCCAGAGCACCGGACATAGCAGGTAATCTTAGGGCTCTAGAACAGCACATGTTCTCAAAGATAGTGGTACATGCTGGAGCTAACGATATACGCCTTCGTCAGTCAGAGGTTAGCAAGAGTAACTTTACAGAGGTGTTTAAATTAGCGAAGGCGATGTCCGATGAAGTAGTATGCTCTGGTCCCATCCCAATGAGACGTGGTGACATAGCTTACAGCAGGTTATGGTCGCTGAACCACTGGATGTCCAGGTGGTGCTCCGAAAATAATGTGGGCTATATAGACAATTGGAAGACCTTTGAGGGCAAAGCTGGCCTGTTAGGGCGGGACGGTGTCCATCCCACTCGGGAAGGTGCTGCTCTCATTTCCTGTAGTATAGCTCATAGTCTCAGTAGAGGTCTAGTTAATCGGTGACAATCCAGAGCCCAGGCCAGGGAGCAGACAGACAGGCTAAACCAACCGTCTGCTAGCTGCATAGAGTCGTCACTCAGGGTTCACCATGTTGAGACTGTGTCTGTTCCCCGATCTAAGCAAAAATGTAGAAAGACTCAGAAAGTCTGTTTCAATAATTTAATTAACATAAAGACCACAAACTCGGATTATACTGAATGCTGATATACTAGCTCTGATCTGAAGCTAGGATTGTTAAATATTAGATCTCTCGCATCAAAAGCAGTTATTGTTAATGAAATTATCACAGATCAGGCATTTGATATACTCTGTTTAACTGAAACATGGGTTAAACAGGATGAGTATGTAGCTCTAAATGAAGCTAGTCCTCCTGGATACAGCTACATACACCAGCCTCGGTTAACTGGTAGAGGAGGAGGCGTCGCAGTTATTTACAATGATAATCTGTCTATCGTACAAAAACAACAAATTTAATCCATTTGAAATTCTTTATAGTAACATAAGTGTATTAAAGTATATTAAGTCAGCTCAGTCGATTCCACTAATTATAATTTACAGACCTCCAGGGCCGTATTCTGAATTTCTTAGTGAATTTGCAGATTTCATCTCAAACCTAGTCATTTCTGTAGACAAAGTGTTAATTGCTGGAGATTTTAATATTCATTTTGAGAATCCAGAAGACCCTCTGAGAACAGCATTTATGTCCATACTGGACTCAGTAGGCGTAAATCAGTGTGCAGTAGGACCCACTCATAAAGCAGGTCACACTTTAGATTTAATAATATTCTTCAGATTAAGTATAAGAAATTTATTCACAATTCCACTGTCTGAAATTATCTCAGATCACTATCTTGTCTCAATTCAAGTGTGTCACAGTGATAATTTATGCACAGCACCGCGCTATTAAATGTACATTCACATGAACTACCACACAGAGTTTTATCAGTAATCTCCCAGAGTTACCAACTTCGATTAGATCACCGTCTGACCCCACAGAACTCGATCAGGCGACATTTCGTTGTACCTTAGATAATGTAGCTCCAGCTAAAAGAAAAATTATTAGAGATAAGAAACTCGCTCCCTGGTATAACGATCACACGCGCACTTTAAAACAGACCGCTCGGAAATTAGAGCGTAAATGGCGTCAAACTAAATTGTTAGTATTTCAAATAGCATGGAAAGAGAGCATCCTGAACTATAGGAAAGCTCTTAGTGTAGCTAGATCAACGTATCTCTCCACGCTTATAGAAGAAAATAAAAATAATCCTAGATTTTTATTTAATACCGTAGCCAAATTAACCAGAAATAAGACCACTACAGACATCTCCACAACAACATCATGCAATAGTGAGGACTTCATGAACTTCATGAACAATAAAATTGTAAATATCAGGCATAAAATTGAGGCTTTGAAACCGAACAATGTAATTGATGCAGATGTTAACCTAGCCATGTCAGATCGGAACCTAGAATACTTTACTCCCCTTGAAGAGAATGAACTAATTTCACTCATCTCTTCTGCAAATTCATCAACCTGTATATTAGATCCTATACCGACACATTTTCTTAAACAGATAGTACCAGTAATAACAGAACCGCTGTTGAGAATAATTAATTCCTCACTCAGCATTGGTTATGTTCCAAAATCTTTTAAATTAGCAGTTATCAAACCAATAATTAAGAAACCTGACCTCGACCCCTGTCAGCTGTCCTATTACAGGCCAATATCAAACCTCCCCTTTATTTCTAAGATTCTGGAAAAGATAGTAGCGGAGCATACAGTAGAAATACATAGAAATAGCATACATGAACTGTATTAGTCAGGATTTAGGCCTTATCACAGCACAGAAACAGCACTAGTGGAGTTTGGCGTTCCACAGGGTTCAGTTTTAGGCCCACTGCTTTTTTTCCCTTTACATGCTTCCTCTGGGCAACATAATCCGTAAGCATGGTATTAGTTTTCATTGTTATGCTGACGACACAGTTATATGTCTCAGCAAAATCTTATGAGAAAAACCAGCTTACTAAAGTTTAGCAATGTGTGCAGGACATGAGAAATTGGATACTAATTAACTTCCTTCTGCTTAATCCGGATAAGACAGAAGTTCTAATCATAGGACCGCATACAGCTAGGAGTACAATTTTAGACCACACTAGATAATTTTAGATGGCCTTTCTGTTCCATCAAGTGCAACAGTAAAAGACCTCGGCGTGACTACAGATTCCAGCCTTTCATTTGAAGCTCATATACATAATATTACCAGCATAGCATTCTTTCACCTCAGAAATATTGCCAAGATAAGAAATATATTGTCGCTAAACGATGCAGAAAAACTAGTTCATGCTTTTATCACTTCTAGGTTGGACTATTGTAATGCCTTACTGTCTGGTTGTTCTCTTAGGTGCATAAACAAGCTTCAGCTAGTCCAGAATGCAGCAGCAAGAGTCCTCACTAGAACCAGAAGATACGAGCACATCACCCCTATCCTATCTTCACTGCATTGGCTCCCTGTGAAATTTCGCATTGATTTTAAAATACTACTCTTGACATATAAAGCATTAAATGGTCTCGCGCCGGAGTATCTGAGCGAACTGCTAGTGTCTTACGATCCGCCACGCCTACTTCGATCAGGGATGCAGGCTGCTTGTCAGTACCGCGTATTACATTTACGTTTACATTTAGGCATTTGGCAGACGCTCTTATCCAGAGCGACTTACATTTTTTTTTATGTCATTTACACATCTGAGCAGTTGAGAGTTAAGGGCCTTGCTCAAGGGCCCAACAGTGGCAACTTGGTGGTTGTGGGGTTTGAACCTGGGATCGTCCGAACCGTAGTCCAATGCCTTAACCACTGAGCTACCCCTGGCGTATTATAAAATCTACAGCTGGGAGCCCCAATATTGTGGAATAGGGTATTCCACAATATTGAGGCTCCCAGCTATAGATTTTATAATATCCAAATATCCAATCCAAATACCCTTCAGACACAGTCTCAGTGTTTAAGTCTAGGCTAAAAACCTATTTATTTAGCCAAGCATTTTTATAAATAGATTTGCCATAGGTAAAGGAGCAGATCTGGGGGACTCATGGATGTAGAGTATTATGGTGAACTGGTATGTTTAGATGCTGTCTTCCTCAGTCTCATTTGATCACTCAGGTTTGTTGACGGTGAGGTGATTGTTTGCTTTACATCTCAGGGAGCCCTCATGTTTGTGTTTCCGTCTGGCTCTCCCTTTTAGTTATGCTGTCATAGTTAGTCCTGCCGGAGTCTCTGCTTGCACTCTACAGTAAATATGCATTCACATTATACATTATGTGACTGTGACCATACCTAACTGCCATCTCTCCTCTTCTTCTCTTTCTCCCCCTCTTTCTCTTTCCTCTCTCCCCCTGTCTCCCCCTTTCACTCTGTCTCTCTCTCTGTCGAGCTACACATGTCATTCCTGAGCTGCCAGTGATCCAGACTCCCTCTGCCCTCCGGATCTGTCTGATCCATCCTGGTGCCCCGTTTCTGGTTGGAGGTCTCGTCATATGGATGCCCGTGTGTCTCTTTGGGATGCGTCTGGTGTCTGGGGATGATTCTCTCTACTTAGAAGATGGTTCTGGCCTCGACTGGTGTTGGCAGCTGTTTCTCTGAGGACTTGACAATTCGATAGTTCAGGACTGGAACTTTCTACAAGTCTACTTGAGTCTCCAATAACTACTGGACTCCATTTTAACATCAATTAACATCAACTATTATAGCTGAACTGCCTGCCACCTAACACACTGTATAAATGCAGATCATTTCCTGCTATCTGTTTCACCCAGATGAGGATGAGTTCCCTGTTGAGTCTGGTTCCTCTCAAGGTTTCTTCCTATTACCATCTCAGGGAGTTTTTCCTTGCCACTGTCGCCCTCGGCTTGCTCACCAGGGACTATCTGACCATTTAGATTCAAACACATTCACATTCCATACAAACTTAAATAATTCTTTTGATTGTGTAAAGCTGCTTTGAGACAATGTCAATTGTTAAAAGCGCTATACAAATAAAATTTAATTGAATTGAATTGAATGCTGCAGGGAGGCATGAGGACTGCTGATCATCCTCGCAGTGGAAGACCACGTGTAACAACGCCTGCACAGGATGGGTACATCCGAATATCACACCTGCGTGACAGGTACAGGATGGCCACAACAACTGCCCGAGTCACACCAGGAACACACAATCCCTCCATCTCACAGCAAGAACTGACAAATCTGGTCCAGTCCATGAGGAGGAGATGCACTGCAGTACTTCAAGCAGCTGGTGGCCACCAGATAACTACTGCTACTGACTGATTTTGAGCCTCCCTTCATTCAGGGACACATTTTGAAACATTTTTAGTTTATGTCTTATGGTGTTGACCCTTTTAGTGTTCATACAAATATTTACACATTAAGTTTACTGAAAGTAAAAACAGTTGAAAGTCAGAGGACGTTTCTTTTTTTGCTGAGTATATATCCATAGACTAAATAAGAACTTAAAATATGGACCTACAGAATCAAAACCTTCAATATGTTTAAATAATTTGAAATTAATCACAATCACAAGAAATAGTAGAGGATAAATGTCCATAATGCCAAATATGATAAACCAAACTCACGTCCCATTTGCATTCTCGTCTCAAGCGTATTAAAGCACTTCATTTAAAGATCAAACTTTTCTACAGAAGTCATTTTCAGGCTTACTGAGCACGGTTTGTCGCTGCCACAGAGCACGAGAAGCATGAGGCTTTGTAAAACTTTGCAACATGAGGCTTTGCTACTGAACGAATCTTTTATGTAACTCAGTGGAATCGATTCACGAGAATTAAATAATGCAAGAGGAATGAATGAAGCAATTTTGTGGATTCGTTGTAGCATGACTAGCTTGTCTCAGAGAGAAAAAAAGTCTCACATAGGTGAAAAACTGAATTTTCAGATATCATATAAAACCATTTTTAATAATACATAATGCTTCGTATCCCTTAATCCCTGCTTCGTTTTTTGTAAGTATGCATACATATTTATATTTTTATCATATAAAAAGAAACATATTGGCTAAATATTATTTCATGCCCTTTTATGTAGCGTCTAAATCTGTTTCAAAGATCTTAATTTTAATTCAGGTGAAAATTTCAATTTCACTTGAAAGAACATTAACCTGAAAAAGAACATGAATTTCACATGGTTACAAACATTACAGATTTTCGGGGGTGGGAGATCCTTCATTTTGCACAGAATAATTTTTACAGGTAATATGCTTGTAGAACCGTATTTTAACCAATTTTATGATACTCATAAAGAAATATAAATAACGAATGTAATTTACATTATTAGTGCTTAAAGCCATTTTTGGAGCACATATAAAATCAACAGTTGAAGTCAGCAACTTTTAGGGAAGCAAGATTGGTCACACTGGTCATTGATCAATAATTGGTCATTAACATAATAAAAATAAAGTATCAGTATGTATTTAATAGGCCAATTAAAAAAAAGATTTTGTGGCAAACTACTGTGGCATAAGAGGAATAAAATGTTTCAAAAACATGCGGTTATATAAAATCTAATGATGGTACAATTAACCCAACTTGACCGCACCAGTCCATCACTGATTATTTACCCATAACGGGACATCCTGTAGAGTTTATTCATTACATAATAATCCATGTTTTTTCCATGTTACTATTTGCAGTACTATGCAAAAGTACCCCAAACACACACAAACATTTCTCCATATATCATTAAGGAAATACGAACACATGTTTACAACGACAGGCTACAAATGGCTAAAGATATTAAAAAAACTATTAAAAAATGTGTTGTTTATGTAACAACCTCAGCAGCGACCTCATTTCTCCTCTCGTCTATTCCAACCTCTCAACATTCACCATCACCAGTACACTAATCACCAGCCTGATCATCTGTCATCATCTGCACCTGTTTCTCACTGGTTCATGCCTTAAGTTAGATATTTTTATTTATTATTGAATAATTCATAGGTCACTGTGTGGCTTAACAAACAAAAACTCTGATACTGCTCAAGGACCACGGACTGGACGGAAAATGGACAAAGTCCTTCAGGAAGACTGGAGAACAAAGCTTTTATTAGAAATACAAGAAAGTCTGGCTCTTTGGAAACAAAATATGCTCAGCTCAGCACTTTTGCACAATACTGTAAAGACAAACATCATACAAGTATTGTGCTTTAAAATGACGTCTCTGAAATGGTCTTTTTCAGACAGAATGAACTTTAATAGAAGACATTCCCAAGCACTTCAACAAGCTTGTCATCATCATCAACAAGCTTTGGAAGATCATGTGCCATTTGGTCCCAATGTCTAGTATGCAAATAAGACTTAAAGATGTATTTGGCATATATTTTATTATATATTTTATGATATATTATATTTCATATAAAAAAATGACAAAAATGAAGACTCATTGTAATGGCTGAACATTATGATTAAAATATCGATTCAGTTAAAACTATTTGTATAACATGACAACTCACCCCAAAATACATGCCTTAAAAAAATCCATAATTATTTTTTTTTTATTACATTAGCATGCTCCTTTCCCTACAATGCTTGGCTGCAGGCACACTGCATTCAACATTTCATTCATACCACACTGAGACTAACTTGTACCCATGTCGCATAATGTTTCCCATTCATCACGCATCTGGCTTGACACTAAAGATGTCTGTGTTAGTCCAATCATATTTGTAGGCTGGATACTCTGTAGCTGATTTGGATATGTAACTGGCATTGTTTTCTTTACTTCGCAGTGAATAGCGACTGCAGCTGGAGAGCACCAGATTACACAATTTAAACCAAATAGTATTAGACAGCATTAGTGGTAAAAGGTCGAGAGATCAAATCTCATCTCATATTTTGGTGTTCAAATGTAATTTCTCTCCTCTCACTAAACATCGTCATGTAATAGTCATGTAAGTGGTGCTCCCTTAACATGAATGAATTAACCCAATGTTGATTGTGACAGCAATCAATACAGCTCCTGAAATGGGATCCTCTGTGGTTTTTAGGCAGCAGTCCAGCCGGGCAGTGTGAACGTTACAGACGATGCAGACGAGTCATCTAATATATAAACAAAGTGTAAGGAACTGAAAGGCTGAATTTGTCTCTGGAGAGAGGAATGAAGAGAAGACCAGTTAATAAAACATGCTTTCACTTTATCAATAGACTTGTAATTGTCTCTGTGCTGTTTCATGATCTCATATAGAGAAATTAATCATATCAGGGAGAAGGCCACAGGCTTGTGGACAGGCTCGGGAGAACCCAGACGTCTTCTTCAAGTGCTTCGCAATTGATTTTCTTGCACAGTTGAAAAACCACTTTGGTTATTGGTATTACATGTTTTATGTGCAGGGAAGCAACAATCATGTTTACATTAAGCTTTAAATATTCAAAAGTGCAGAGTTTCATTTAATCTTGAGTCTATTTTTGTTGTTTTTGAGGAAAATGTGTGAGGTGAGTTACATTTCATTTTACACTACAGTGAATGCTCAGCATTTATATAACTGGTAATAATGATACATATCAAGTTTAAATCAAGCTCTTCACTCCTACCATCCCGGACCACTTACAGTACACTGTAGCTCGTCTCTTTCACAGCATTTTTGTTTTTGCGTGTGCTCTGACGTTTTTGCATGTTTTTGTATTTGCAGCGTTTTTCTGTCTGCACAGCTCATTTCCATAATGTTTATGCTTTGACTTATGTATATGCTTCTTCCCTGAGGGCCACCATAGATGATATTGAAATTTGGTGCATGAGTTAAAATATCCGAACAATTCTATAGCGTTGTCCTCGAATGGCTCATTTTAGCAGCTTGCATTTAAAAAAGAAAAATAAATTTATCAACATGCAAGATCTTGTAGTTGGATTAATTACGGAATCAATTCATGCTAGAGATCGACTGAAAATCTACTGAGGCAACCTTACTCATATCCTCTCAGACCAGGTGTTTTGGTTTGCATTTCAGTGAATTCTGTTTACCTGAACTTCCACTTCATCGTCTTGAGATTGGACTATTGCAGACACTGCTGTAATTCCTCCACTGTAGAAGCCCACATCAAATTAAAAAAAATGATGCATGTCTATAACTTTCCTTTGAGCAACACACAGGTTTCAGCTTGATTTGAAATTTCTTTAAGACACAAGGCATAGATGCACAATGTCTTTGTATATTGGTACTCAAATGGTGGAATGACTGTCCTGAGATGTTTGTCTTTAAATGAAAACTAAACATGTTTACTAAACATATCCTTTAAGAAATATTGCTGTACAAATTCCCATAACAAATATACACTGCCATTTAAAAGTTTTAGATCACTTTCTAACTCCATGATAGTTCCTGATTTTTATTTCTTTCTACATTGTAAAGGAATGCTGAAGACGTCCAAAAAATGCATTAATCTCCTTTGAACAGTTGATATTTAGATGTGTCCACTACTTCTGCTCTGTAAAGACTTCATAACACCTCTATTTTTTTTCTTTAAGGCTGCAAAACACTTCTGTTAGGCGCTTTGGATAAGGGCATCTGCCAAATGCTGTAAATGTAAAAGTCAATATAACCCAGATGGCATGTGAAATTGGACACAACTAAATTAGGGAGAAAATCTGGAAAAAAAAAAAAAAGATTCAAGACAGGGCACACACACATACGCTCATTCACACACTGACTAATCTGCAAGTCTTTGGGAGAAAACCCACCAAGCTCAGGGAGAACATGCAAACTACATGCACACAAGATAAGAATCGAGCCCAGACCCTGGAGGTGCAAGGTGACAATGTTAACTACTACACTACCATGCCACCTTGAAGACCATTTTAGTACTGGCATAAAAGGAAACTTTTTTATGTTTTATTTATTTTAAGGTAAAGAGATATTTATAGTACATACAGTATCTCAGTTTACTCAACAAGTGCTGCAGAGCTGTAGAAATAAATAAATGTTTCAAATAGTGAGCCAACAAGGAGTAGCACTTGATAAGAAGAAAGTTCAAGAAGAAAATCAAGTTCAAAAAGAAGATCCATACTTAACTTAACCATGCAGACTCAGGATATATAACTGCTGGCTGATGACATACAGTGGGGCAAAAAAGTATTTAGTCAGCCACCAATTGTGCAAGTTCTCCCACTTAAAAAGATGAGAGAGGCCTGTAATTTTCATAATTTTCATCACCTCAACTATGAGAGACAAAATAAGAAAGAAAAATCCAGAAAATCACATTTTAGGATTGTTAATGAATTAATTGGTAAATTCCTCTGTAAAATAAGTATTTGGTCACTTACAAACAAGCAAGTTCCCTTTCAAAAGCTACACTCGATGCTGCGTGAAAACGCTATTGGAACATCTTTCTGTGTTGCCGGTTGTGAAGCATGTGTGTATCAAACATGCCAAATTTTGCCATATATAACCTTGGTCAGGTGACGTCATCTGATGAAGTGCACCTGCAGGTTATAAATAGGAGTGAACCGGAAACATTCCTCAGATCTTTTTGTCTTCAGCACGTATTGTGATTCGCATGTGTGTGTGCAAGCAAAACAAAGAACAAAGAGTTCAAAGTTCAAGTTCAAAGGGCTTTTATTGTCATTTCAACCATATACAGTTAGTACACAGTGAAACGAAACAACGTTCCTCCAGGACCAAGGTGCTACATGCAACATAAATTTCAACATAAATTAACAGAAACACTAACCTAGCTAACTAAAGAGGCCTAGTTAGCTGGCTAGCAGAGACAAGACAGATAGACCTAACATAAATTACAACATAAATTTACAAAAACTAACTAGCTAAGTAAGACATGTGCAAACAAGAGCAACAACAAAGTGAGTGCAACGGACACGACATAACATAACAGAATAATATGGTGTTAAGGTAGTGAAAAACTGTAAACATTTCTTATCATAGCAGCAAGAATTGAGGAATTAGTGCAAAAAGTAGTCCAGTAATGATTATTGTGCAAAAGAGATAAACAGTGAAGCACTTACAGGTTGGTGTGTATGATAGTTTGGTAGTGTAGGTCCAGAAAATAAGGCCCAGGTTTAATTCATTTGAAGTGCTTATCATTAATGTTGCACTAAATGAAATACGTAATAAACCCTTGCTATATTTTACCCTGGCCACCGTGTACAGACCCCCGGGGCCATATGGCGATTTTCTTAAAGAATTTGGACATCTGCTATCAGACCTATTGGTTAACTCTGACAAAGTATTGATAGTAGGAGACTTTAACATTCATGTAGATGATGCTAACGACGCTTTAGCACTCACATTTATGGATTTATTAAATTCCTTTGGGGTTAAGCAAAATATAATTGGAGCAACTCACCGCTTTAATCATACGCTAGATTTAATTATATCCCATGGTATAGATGTCTCTAATATAGAGATCATACCTCAAAGTGATGATATCACAGATCATCACCTCCTGACATATACTCTACCCGTAGAACAGATTAGCTGTGTCTCCCCACGTTATCAATCTGTTAGAAATATGAATCCCACCACTAAAGACAGATTCACAAGTAATCTGCCGGATCTGTCCCAATTTCTTATTAGACCCCTAAATGCAGATGATCTAGATGAAGTGACTAGCAGCATGGGCACTATTTTTACCAGTACATTAGACACTGTTGCTCCCATCAGATTAAAAAAAGTCAGAGATAAAACATTGGCACCGTGGTACAACAGTCATACTCGCGCCCTAAAGAGAGCAACCCGTAACCTCGAGCGAAAATGGAGGAAAACTAAATTAGAAGTCTTTCGAATTGCATATAAAGACAGTATGTGCAGCTATAGACAGGCTCTAAAAACTGCTAGGACCGAGCATCTTAGCCAACTGATAGCAAGAAACCAAAACAATCCCAGGTTCTTATTTAGTACAGTGGCTCGCCTAACAAAACCTAAGATGCCCGCAGAGAGTATCCCATCACAGTTTAGAAGTGAAGACTTTATGGACTTCTTTAATGAAAAAATCAATAATATCAGGAAGAAAATAATGGAGGTTCAACCTCTAATAGTATCTCACGATCCAGTTCAGCCTATAGCTTCACATTTAGATTTTCACTGCTTTACAGGTATAGGACAGGAAGAGCTGTATAAACTCATCACCTCGGCTAAATCAACAACGTGCCTGTTAGACCCAATCCCAACCAGATTTTTAAAAGAAGTGATGCTTACGGTTGGAGAGCCACTCCTAAACATTATTAATTCTTCATTACATCTAGGTCACGTCCCTAAACCTTTCAAGTTAGCAGTTATTAAGCCGCTTCTTAAAAAATCTAATTTAGACGCGAATGAAATAAAAAATTACAGACCGATTTCAAACCTCCCGTTCATATCAAAAATACTAGAAAAAGTAGTATCAGCTCAAATTTGCACATTCTTGCAGGATAACAACATCCTTGAAGAATTTCAGTCAGGTTTCAGGCCCCATCATAGCACAGAAACTGCACTAGTTAAGATTACAAATGACTTGTTTTTAGCTTCAGACCAAGGCTGCATCTCATTGCTAGTCCTGCTTGATCTTAGTGCTGCATTCGACACTATAGATCATAATATTCTCATAGATCGCTTACAAAATTATATAGGTATTCAGGGACAGGCATTAAAATGGTTTAGATCTTACCTGTCTGATCGCTACCATTTTGTAGATCTAAATGGAGAACCGTCTGGTATAATGCCAGTGAAATATGGGGTCCCACAAGGGTCAGTTTTAGGACCTCTGTTGTTCTCAATATACATGCTTCCCTTGGGTAACATCATTAGAAGACATGGGATTAGTTTCCATTGTTATGCTGATGATACCCAATTATATATCTCAACTAAACCAGACGAAATACCTAAGCTGTCTAGATTAACTGAGTGTGTCCAGGACATAAAAGATTGGATGACCAATAACTTTCTTTTATTAAATTCAGATAAGACAGAGATATTACTTATTGGCCCAAAAACCAGCACACAACAGCTTTCACAATTCAGCTTGCGCTTAGAAGGATGTACTGTTATTACCAGCTCAGCAGTAAAAGATCTGGGAGTAATATTAGACAGTAACTTGTCTTTTGAAAATCACATTTCAAATATCACAAAAACAGCCTTTTTCCATCTTCGAAATATTGCTAAACTTAGGAACATCTTATCCGTATCTGATGCAGAAAAACTAGTTCATGCATTCATGACCTCCAGACTGGACTATTGTAATGCATTACTAGGTGGTTGTCCTGCATCCTCAATAAACAAGCTTCAGTTAATCCAAAATGCAGCTGCCAGGGTTCTCACTAGATCCAGAAAATATGATCATATAACCCCAATATTATCATCCCTGCACTGGCTACCTGTTCAGTTTAGAATAAATTACAAAATAGTATTACTTACATACAAGGCCTTAAATGGTTTAGCTCCCACATACCTAACCAGTCTTCTGATACGCTACAATCCACCACGCGCCTTAAGATCACAAAACTCCGGACTTCTGGTAGTTCCCAGAATTTCAAAATCTACAAAAGGGGGTAGGGCTTTTTCATATTTAGCTCCAAAGCTTTGGAATAGCCTTCCAGACAGTGTTCGGGGAGCAGACACGGTTTCTCAGTTCAAAAGTAGACTCAAGACGCATCTTTTTAATCTGGCATACACATAACTCATCCCAGTACTCATACTCCAGTACACCTATACCGAATGGCAACTACGCTAATTCTCCCCATCTGTTCTGTATTTCTCTACCCATCCCGAGGCATCGGGAGATTTTGCCAGCTTCAGTAGACAAAGGCCGACCCTGCGAGGTTCCTGAGGCATCCAGAGAAGGACCAGCTCCAGCTGGATTCAGCTTTATGATGGTTGGAGCTACACATGCTGCTCCTGTGCTTCCAGTGATCCAGACCTCATCTGCCCTCTGCACCTACTGACCCGTCCCTATGCTGAACTGGTCTTCATGTCAATTTAAATAATTTCTGTCATATTGAATTTTCACCTGCACAACACACAAGATGTTATATTTCTATCTGTTATCGCCCAAATGAGGATGGGTTCCCTGTTGAGTCTGGTTCCTCTCAAGGTTTCTTCCTATTGCCATCTCAGGGAGTTTTTCCTTGCCACCGTCGCCGTCACCCTTGGCTTGCTCATCAGAGAAATTTCATTCATTCGTCTCATTATTATCTGCACATTTTTCTCACACATCCACACTTCCAATTATTTTCTTTTCTATAATTATTATTATTATTTGTTTTTATTTATTTATTTTCTATTATAATTTTATTTATTTATTTATTATTTTATATATAATTATTCTATATACAGTTTTTTTTTGGTTAAATTTCTTTAATTTTTGTGAAGCTGCTTTGAGACAATGACCATTGTTAAAAGCGCTATATAAATAAAATTGAATTGAATTGAATTGAATTGAATAGGTCAGTGTGTCTGCGCTTGTGTTGATTAGTCAGTCCAGTCCCAATATTTTGAGGTAGTTGAGTTAAGCTGGGTGTGTTGTGTGTGTGTGTGTGTGTTTATCGGTCCAGTCCCTTTTTGTTGAGGAGACGGATGCCTTGTGGAAAAAAACTGTTGCACAGTCTGGATGTGTGTGCCCGAATGCTTCGGTACCTTTTTCCAGATGGCAGGAATGTGAAGAGTGTGTGAGAGGGGTGTGTCCGATCAGCCACAATGCTTGTGGCTTTACGGATGCAGTGTGTGGTGTAGATGTCTTCAATAGAGGGGAGAGAGACCCCGATGATCTTCTCTGCTGTTCTCACTATCCGCTGTAGGTTCTTGCGGTCCGATATGGCACAATTCCCAAACCAGACAATGATGCAGCCGCTCAGGATGCTCTCGATATTTCCTCTATAGAAGGTGGTCAGGATCGTGATGGAAGCTGGGCCTTCCTCAGTCTTCTCAGAAAGAAGAGACGTTGTTGGGCTTTCTTGTGTAGGGAGCTGGTGTTGAGGGACCAGCTGAAGTCCTTCTCCAGGCGGACGCCCAGGAATTTGGTGCTTTCGACGATCTCCACAGAGGAGCCGAGAATGGTCGCCTCGTGTCCTCCTAAAGTCAACAACCATCTCCTTTGTCTTGTCAACATTCAGAGACAGGTTGTTGTCTTTACACCAGTCCGTTAGCCTCTGCACTTCCTCTCTGTACGCTGACTCGTCGTTCTTGCTAATGAGACCCACCACGGTCGTGCCATCAGCGAACTTGATGTGATTCAAACTGTGTGTTGCTACACAGTGAGTCAGCAGTGTGAACAGTAGGGGACTGAGGACACAGCCTTGTGGGGCCCCAGTGCTCAGTGTGGTGGTGCTGGAGGTGCAGTTCCCGATCTGTACTGACTGAGGCCTTCCGGTCAGAAAGTCCAGGATCCAGTTGCAGAGGCAGGTGTTCGGGCCCAACTGGCTCAGCTTCCCGATCAGTTGTTGGGGAATGACAGTGTTAAATGCTGAGCTGAAATCTATGTACAGCATTTGAACGTATGTGAGACAGGACACAGTAGACTTCTTGGGCACAGGGACGATGGTGGTGGCCTTGAAGCACGTGGGAACAACGGCGCTGCTCAGAGAGATGTTGAAGATGTCGGTGAGAACATCTGCCAGCTGTTCAGCACATTCTCTGAGCACTCTGCCTGGGACGTTGTCTGGTCCAGCAGCTTTACGTGGGTTGACTCTGCGTAGAGTTTTCCTCACCTCAGCTGTAGTGAGACACAGTACCTGGTCGTTCGGAGGAGGGGTGGTCTTCCTCGCCGCCACGTCGTTCTGCCTGTCGAACCGAGCGTAGAAGTTGTTCAGCGCATCTGGGAGGGAGCCATCACCGTCACAGGCAGGTGATGTCGTCCTGTAGTTAGTGATGGCTTGTAAGCCCTGCCACATGCGCCGTGTGTCGCTGCTGTCTGTGAAGTGGTTGTGGATTCTCTGGACGTATACGCGCACGAGAAAGTTTGGCCCTTGCTCTTCTAAGCGCCCCCTTATCTCCCGCTTTGAAGGCAGAGTCTCGGGTCCTTAGAAGTGCACATACTTCCGCAGTAATCCACGGTTTCTGGTTGGGTCATGAGATGATGTTCTTGGAGACAGTGACGTCATCGGTGCACTTATTGATGAAGCTGGTCACTGATGACGTGTACTCCTCCAAGTCAGTGAAGTCGCCGTAAGTTGCAGCCTCCCTAAACATGTTCTAGTCAGTGCTCTCGAAACAGTCCTGAAGAGCAGAGATGGTTCCTGCTGGCCAGGTTTTCACCTGCTTCAGAACCGGTTTTGAACGCCTGACGAGTGGTCTGTATGCTGGAATTAGCATAACAGAGATGTGGTCTGAGTAGCCGAGGTGGGGGCGGGGCTCTGCCCGATATGCGCCGGGGATGTTTGTGTAAACAAGATCCAGCGTGTTTTCCCCTCTCGTTGCAAAGTGCACATATTGATGGAATCTGGAAAGCACTGACTTGAGATTTGCATGGTTGAAATCTCCAGCAACAATAAACAGTCCATCCGGGTGTGTATTTTGCAGTTCACTGATCTTTGTATACAGTTCCCATAGCGCTTCCTTAGCATTAGCGCTAGGTGGAATGTACACTCCGATAATGGAAACGGTGGTGAATTCCCGTGGTAAATAAAAAGGTCTGCATCTAACAGTAACAAACTCCACCAGCGATGAGCAATAACTAGTTCTTGCACCATTTCGCGTTGATGTAAACACACAAGGCGCCACCGCGAGTCTTACTGCACAGAGCTGCATTTCTGTCTGCGCGAAACGAGGCTAGCCCGTCTAGCTGAATAGCGGCGTCGGGTCTCTAACCTCACGCTGTGTAGCCTGCTGGAGTCGGATGTAATCCAGTTTATTATCCAGGGACCAGACGTTGGATAAGATGATGGACGGGAGAGCCGGCCGGCTAGGGTTTGTTTTTAGCCTAGCACAGACTCCCGCCCGCTTGCCGCACTTCCGCTTCCTCACGCACTGCTTCCGATGTCCCCTCCTCCGGCCGCCGGCATCAGACAACGCCGAGGCTTCGAGGCCTGGTTCGCAGAGCAAGCCGAGTTTGCGTAGCGTTTCCCGCAGTTGGATGTCGTTAACCGGGTTATTTAGGTTCAAAAGTGTCTGGCTGTTGTATGTACGGACACCAGTTGCAACGATATCCATACACAGGGTAAAATAAAGGCGCTACACACAAAACGTAAACAACGTAGCACCATTTTGGCTCCGGAACAGCCGCTGCGTGCTACTGCCGCGCCGCCATCTTGGATCAGTACAAAGAGTGTTTGACTCACCGATAAGATGGCTGAGTTTCAAACGAGATGTGTCCCTCCGTATGATATAATCCTATCGGAGGGCGATCTCCATACTTTTTGTTTCCAGTGTTTGGGTGAAGATCACGCTCTAAATTAGACAACAGACTTCTGTAGACTTCTAGTAGCCGGGGGGCAGAGCCTCAATGACGCTCTCTCCCTTTCTTTTGCGACCTCCACAGCGGAGTTAACTCAATCTTGAAGAAAGCCTTATTCATCCCGTGTTTTCATGCCATCGACTTCGATTTATTTGAGTATCGTTGATGCGGAAGCGCGGGGTTATACGATGATACCTCAGATAGAAGCGACGCCTGCGGGCTATCTCTCTCCTGGGATATCATCTTCCCTAAAAAAATTTAATAAATAAAAATAAAAAGCCAACACTTGCCTCCAAGCCATGTAGACTTTCATCTGCCTTGTTGGGAAAAGCATTTCAGGCAGCATGTCAGGCTGGTGCTTCTCTGCACACCATGGCGGTCTTGCAGACGTACCAAGCTGATCTGCCAAAAGATCTGACCACTGGCTAAACCTCACGGGCATCAAGTATAAGGATCATGCATTCCTCCCTGATGCCCCCATCCAAATAAAAAATAAATAAATAAAAGCGCAGAGCGTTAGCAGCCGCGCACCCCCTCGTAAAGACTGGGGTACGGCTCGCTGCCCTTCACAAGCCGCCTCAATTAGGTCGGACCGGCGCACTGTTTTCTTCATTAAGAACAAAGTGTCCCCCCTGACACCCTCAGGAGGTCGGTGTTCATGCTCCGCCGCCACTGGTGTTTCTTCGGGCAACACCGATCTCCAATGAGGTTAATTTTCGGTTTTCTCCTGCCGTGGTCCAAGATGCCGAACTTCTAACCCCTAGGCATGTCGTCCTAGCTCATCTTGATTCTTTAGGATTGAGACTCAACGCCATAAAAGCGTTCTCTTTCCTGCTCAGCATACAACAGGCCAGGAGTAGCTCAGTAGTTAAGGCATTGGACTACAGTTCGGAAGGTCCCAGGTTCAAACCCCACAACCACCAAGTTGCCACTGTTGGGCCCTTGAGCAAGGCCCTTAACCCTCAACTGTGTAATGAGATAAAAAAAAAATGTAAGTCGCTCTGGAGTCGCGTCTGCCAAATGCCTAAATTCATTCATTCATTTTCTATACCGCTTAATCCTGTGTTCAGGGTGGCGGGGGACCTGGAGCCTATCCCAGGAGACTTCGGGCACTAGGCGGGGTACACCCTGGACAGGGTGCCAATCCATCACAGGGCACACACACATACACACACTCACCCACGCAATCACACACTACGGGCAATTTGGGGACGCCAATTAGCCTAATCTGCATATCTTTGGACTGTGGGAGGAAACAGGAGTACCCGGAGGAAACCGACCAAGCACGGGGAGAACATGCAAACTCCATGCACACAGAGACGGGAATCGAGCCTGGCCGGGGAATCGAACCCGGACCCTGGAGGTGCAAGGCGACAGTGCTAACCACTACACCACGTGCCGCCCAAATGCCTAAATGTAAATGTAAATATTTGGGTGTCACGTAGGATTTGATCGCAATGCGGGTATAGTTGTCTCCTGCGCGTGTTGAATCCATTTCCAACACCCTAAAGGAAACTAAGATAGGCCAGAAAGTGACAGTTCATCACTTTCAGGGATTTTTAGGTCTCATGGCAGCTGCATCCACGGTAATACCTTTGGGTCTGCTGCACATGAGATCGTTTCAGTTGTGGTTAAAGGCAAAGGGATTTATCTCAGGGCCAATCCCCGGAGGCAATAAGGGTTAAGCGTGCCAGAGGCTTCGTACCCTTTTCTATGTGGTTCAGACCCCGGGTTTCTGACTCCCACACTATGTGCGTTTGGGTCCCACTCTATGTGCAATTTTGTCGTCGCGAGATGCTAACGACAGACGCTTCCCTCACAGGCTGACTCCTAGAGGCGAAGTGAGCCCACGCGCCTCATAGGCGAGGGCAATAGCATCTCTCATCCAGTGTAGTGGCGGCCGCTCTGCCAGTTGCGGCCCCAAAACATGTAAAAGCTGCTCTGACTTACACCACTGGCTGATGGATGGACGTAAATCTGAAGAGCACGTACTGGCCATAGTAAGTGAAGTCTCTCCTGCTCTGAAGCTGTAAAGGTGGAGGACAAAAGGCTTCAAAAACAATAGGGTGCATGTTGGGTTTATGGAACTTTCAGAAGATAGTTGAGTGAGGATGCAGTTACATACGCCCTGAGAGTACTAGGGTACAAGCCCAAGGACAACTTTTCCTGCAGAAAATCCAGCACTGAAACAATTCGGCAGTGGACTGGGTCTACCTGCTTCGCACACACTTGCTGCAGGGGAATACCTCTTGCTAGTGCAATAGATGAGGCGATCCCCCTGGTTGAATGAGCCCTGATTCCTAGAGGCGAAGTGAGACCACGCGCTTCATAGGAGAGGGCAATAGCATCTCTCAACCAGTGTAGTGAATAATAGTGCAGTAGGAATTCTGCATGCCTCTCCCCATTGGGGGGCCATCCCCATGGTCCTCGGCACATGAACCTCAGGGCTTCTTTGTAAAGAAGACAGTATGCCAGTCTGACCTCTTTTTTTTTTTGATCAAAGTTTTTTTTATTTATTTTCAAACCATACAGGAAAAACAACAACAAAACAAACACAACAAAAGAGAACACAAAACCAACCCCCCCATCCGCCCCAACACCAGACAAACACAAGGATGCCATAACAATCAGATGTCCATAAAAAATTCATTCATTCATTCATCTTCTATACCGCTTTATCCTGTGATCAGGGTCGCGGGTGGCCTGGAGCCTATCCCAGGAGGCTTTCGGGCACAAGGCAGGGTACACCCTGGACAGGGTGCCAATCCATCGCAGGGCACACACACACACACACATTCACCCATCCATTCACACACTACGGGCAATTTAGGAACGCCAATTAGCCTAACCTGCATATCTTTGGACTGTGGGAGGAAGCCGGAGTACCCGGAGGAAACCCACCAAGCACGGGGAGAACATGCAAACTCCATGCACACAGAGACGGGAATCGAGTCTGGCCGGGGAATCGAACCCAGACCCTGGAGGTGCAAGGCGACAGTGCTAACCACTACACCACCGTGCCGCCATAAAAAATTTTAAATAAAAAAAAAAAAAAGTAAATAATAATCTTCCCCACACACTTCCTTTACAGTACAATAATATCTGCATTCAGGCCCTCAGCAAAAGTTAAGAAAGGCTGCCAGTCTGACCTCTTTTGAGGCGGATTGTGAGGCGCGTCGCACCCCAATCTTTACGAGGGGGTGGGCGGCTCAAGAACACTCTCCTTGTATTTCACGCCTCGCAAGAGTCAGACCGGGTCGAGACTGGGTGGCTGACAGTCCCAACTCTTGAGCACGGCGGGGAAGGAATTTCCCGAAGGCTTGTTCATATAACTTCGCCTCATGAACCTAGTGGAGACCGAGTTAACGATATCGCCAAACAGGCCGGAAGGCGAGATAGGGGCATCAAGGAGGAATGTCATGATCCTTATCCTTGATGCGGCTGAGATTCAGCCACAAGTGCCTCCCCGCAAAAACCATTGCAGCCATAAAACGGCCGATAACACGAGCCGTTTGCTTGTTGCACGAAGAGACAAGTCTGCGGCCCGGCGTAATTCCAATACGCTCTATCTGAAGAGCCCCGCCAGTGCTCAAGTCTCTCAGCAGGTCAGCCTGATAGGCCTGCAAAACCGCCATGGTGTGCAAAGGAGCACCAACCTGACCTGCTGCCTGAAAAGCTTTTCCCCCCAGGGAAGATGAAAGTCTACACAGCTTGAAAGGAAGTATTAGCTTTTCAGGAAGGATGATGTCCCAGGAGAGAGATAGCCTGGAAGCGTCTCTTCTATCTGGGCGTCATCATATAACTCCGCACTTCCACATCAACTATATTTAAACAAATAAATAAGTTGATGGCAGGCATACACGGGATTAATACAGCTTACTCCATGAAAGGGTTAATTCAATTCAATTTTCAATTCAATTTTATTTATATAGCGCTTTTAACAATGGTCATTGTCTCAAAGCAGCTTCACAAAAATTAAAGAAATTTTTAAATTAAAATTAAAGAAAAAAAAAATAATAATAATAATAATTATAGAAAAGAAAATAATTGGAAGTGTGGATGTGTGAGAAAATGTGCAGATAATAATAATGAGACGAATGAATGAAATTTCTCTGATGAGCAAGCCAAGGGTGGCGGCGACGGTGGCAAGGAAAAACTCCCTGAGATGGCATTAGGAAGAAACCTTGAGAGGAACCAGACTCAACAGGGAACCCATCCTCATTTGGGCGATAACAGATAGAAATGATATAACATCTTGTGTTGTGCAGGTGAAAATTCAATATGACAGAAATTATTTAAATTGACATGAAGACCAGTTCAGCATAGGGACGAGTCAGTAGGTGCAGAGGGCAGATGAGGTCTGGATCACTGGAAGCACAGGAGCAGCATGTGTAGCTCCAACCATCATAAAGCTGAATCCAGCTGGAGCTGGTCCTTCTCTGGATGCCTCAGGAACCTCGCAGGGTCGGCCTTTGTCTACTGAAGCTGGCAAAATCTCCCGATGCCTCGGGATGGGTAGAGAAATACAGAACAGATGGGGAGAATTAGCGTAGTTGCCATTCGGTATAGGTGTACTGGAGTATGAGATTATGGGATGAGTTATGTGTATGCCAGATTAAAAAGATGCGTCTTGAGTCTACTTTTGAACTGAGAAACCGTGTCTGCTCCCCGAACACTGTCTGGAAGGCTATTCCAAAGCTTTGGAGCTAAATATGAAAAAGCCCTACCCACTTTTGTAGATTTTGAAATTCTGGGAACTACCAGAAGTCCGGAGCTTTGTGATCTTAAGGCGCGTGGTGGATTGTAGCGCATCAGAAGACTGGTTAGGTATGTGGGAGCTAAACCATTTAAGGCCTTATATGTAAGTAATACTATTTTGTAATTTATTCTAAACTGAACAGGTAGCCAGTGCAGGGATGATAATATTGGGGTTATATGATCATATTTTCTGGATCTAGTGAGAACCCTGGCAGCTGCATTTTGGATTAACTGAAGCTTGTTTATTGAGGATGCAGGACAACCACCTAGTAATGCATTACAATAGTCCAGTCTGGAGGTCATGAATGCATGAACTAGCTTTTCTGCATCAGATACGGATAAGATGTTCCTAAGTTTAGCAATATTTCGAAGATGGAAAAAGGCTGTTTTTGTGATATTTGAAATGTGATTTTCAAAAGACAAGTTACTGTCTAATATTACGCCCAGGTCTTTTACTGCTGAGCTGGTAGTAACAGTACATTCTTCTAAGCGCAGGCTGAATTGTGAAAGCTGTTGTGTGCTGGTTTTTGGGCCAATAAGTAATATCTCTGTCTTATCTGAATTTAATAAAAGAAAGTTATTGGTCATCCAATCTTTTATGTCCTGGACACACTCAGTTAATCTAGACAACTTAGGTATTTCGTCTGGTTTAGTTGAGATATACATGTATAATTGGGTATCATCAGCATAACAATGGAAACTAATCCCATGTCTTCTTATGATGTTACCCAAGGGAAGCATGTATAAGGTTAACTTATATGGAGATAGCTAAGAGGGCAGAGAGAGCGTTGTTGAGGCTCCGCCCCGCCGGATACCCAACAGGAACTGCCGTGTAATGTTTTCCAAGTGCTTGGAGGCTGTTTATCCTTGCCCATTCACAAGAAGCGCAGGGCGTGCTTGAGAGCGGACAGAGGGATTTCCCGATCCAGAAGTGAGAGATAGGAGGTTTTAACTCCATCTCTCACAGCTCTGCCGGATCCATTTTAAGCCCCAAAAATGCGCTGCGGCCCGAAGCATCTCGTTTAACACTCTACCATATCGGTGAGTTAAACACTTCTTATTTTGCTGGTTTACATTTACATTTAGGCATTTGGCAGACACTCTTATCCAGAGCGACTTACATTTTTATCTCATTATACATCTGAGCAGTTGAGGGTTAAGGGCCTTGCTCAAGGGCACAACAGTGGCAACTTGGTGGTTGTGGGATTTGAACCTGGGATCTTTCGAACCATAGTCCAATGCCTTAATCACTGAGCTACCCCTGGCCCGTTTCCTGGTTTAAACACAGACACGCTCAACACAACTAGGTGAAGACAAAAAATCTGAGGAATGTTTCCGGTTCACCCCTATTTATAACCTGCAGGTGCATCTCATCAGATGACATCACCCGACCAAGGTTATATAAGCCAAAATTTGGTGCGTTTGATACACACATGCTTCTCAACCGGCAACATGACAAGATGTCCCCATAGCGTTTTCACGCAGCATCGAGTGTAGCTTTTGAAAGGGAACACACTATGCTGCCAGGGACTCAAATCCTACAGTGCCAAATGTGTCCCCCTGCTTAAGCCAGTACATGTCCAGGCCCGTTTGAAGTTTGCTAGAGAGCATTTGGATGATCCAGAAGAGGACTGGGAGAATGTCATATGGTCAGATGAAACCAAAATAGAACTTTTTGGTAAAATCGCAACTTGTCATGTTTGGAGGAGAAAGAATGTTGAGTTGCATCCAAAGAACACCATACCTACTGTGAAGCATGGGGGTGGAAACATACTTTAGGGCTGTTTTTCTGCAAAAGGACCAGGACGACTGTTCCATGTAAAGGAAAGAATGAATGGGGCCATGTATCATGAGATTTTGAGTGAAAACCTCCTTTCATCAGCAAGGGCATTGAAGATGAAATGTGGATAGGTCTTTCAGCATGACAATGATCCCAAATACACTGCCCGGGCAACGAAGGAGTAGATCCTTAAGAAGCATTTCAAGGTCCTGGAGTGGACTAGCCAGTCACCAGATCTCAACTCCATAGAAAATCTTTGGAGGGAGTTGAAAGTCTGTGTTGCCTAGCGACAGCCCCAAAACATCACTGCTCTGGAGGAGATCTGCATGGATGAATGGTCCAAAATACCAGCAACAGCGTGTGAAAACCTTGTGAAAACTTTTAAACTTTTAATTGCCAACAAAGGGTACATTACAAAGTATTGAGATGAAATTTTGTTGTTGACCAAATACTTATTTCCCACCGTAATTAGATTTTTTTTCTTACTTTCTCTCATAGTTGAGGTATACCTATAATGAAAATTATAGGCCTCTCTCATCTTTTTAAGTGAGAGAACTTGCTCAATTGGTGGCTCACTAAATACTTTTTGCCCCACTTTAAGATAGAGAAATCAACATAAACTGCAAAGTATCATATTACATACTTCTTTTAAATTAATTCACAATATTGAAATTTGAGCTAAGTATAGGATTTTTTTATTGCTATTTTAGTAAAAGAGATCTGGCAACCTTGCCTCTCCCTAAAGACAGCACACAGAGAAATTGGCACCATCATCCACTCTGTCATGTCCACTGAGGAAAGGTTGCAAAAGGTGAGTCAGTAAGTGCTGCTGTACTGCGTTATAGCAGAACCACAAGCTGACACACATAAACACAAAAACACTGGAAAAGGCTTTCTAATGAACCTCCAACATTAAGTCTCTTTAGAGAACTGGAATGTTTGGTGTTACAAAGTATATCTTGTTCTGTCCAAGGTGATGATTGCTGAAGTAGATCCGGGTCACACTATTTTCCACACACTCGAGGTTTATCAGTAGTGGGAAAAGCTTTAAAAGTCCCATATTTTACTGTTTCTTTAAAAAAGTTAACACATCTCAGATCTCCCAAAGTGTGTGATAATGTATTTTCATACCTAAAACTTTTTCCAAACACACTGTTTTCCAAACACACTGTTTCGTTGTCTACATAAATGGGCTACTGCTGAGCCATGCCCCTCCAAAGAATATCAGACTTGAGCATCAAGCCTGGGGAGGAGATTCTCTTATATGAGGTCTTATTAAGGCTAAAATCTTATTGGCTTGTTCAAGCTTCAGCCAGTGCAAAAATGAGAAGGCCAAATACAAGAAATGCTTTATTTTTTTCAGTGAGATTGTAAACAAACACAGCGGCACGGTGGTGTAGTGGTTCGATTCCCGGCCAGGCTCGATTCCTGTCCCGTCTCAGTGTGCATGGAGTTTGCATGTTCTCCCCGTGCTTGGTGGGTTTCCTCCGGGTACTCCGGTTTCCTCCCACAGTCCAAAGACATGCAGATTAGGCTAATTGGCGTTCCCAAATTGACCATAGTGTGTGAATGAGTGTGTGTGTGTGTGTGTGCTCTGCGATGGATTGGCACGCTGTCCAGGGTGTACCCTGCCTTATGCCCAGAGTCTCCTGGGATAGGCTCCAGGTCCCCGCGACCCTAATACAGGATAATACGGTATAGAAGATTAATGAATGAATGAATGAATGAATGTAAACAAACACTTGTAATTTAATAGACATTGCAGAATGTCTAAAAATGACTAGAGAGTAAATTTTGCATAACAGGTCCCCTTTAAAGGATAAAGCAACAGGGTCACATGACAAATACATAATGCCAGCCTCCCTGGGAAAGTTTCAGTCTCCCTGGGAAAGTTTCCTGCAAAATTCCTAACCCAGTAATAAATAAATACTATATCTCTGAGCATCTGTGCATTTAAAAATAAATATTTAATGTAAACTGGACCTTTCTAAACTAGACCCTGGTTGCTAGACCCTTTTCCAAACTAGACCTTTCATAACTTTTCATAGTCAGTATAACAAAATAAAATGTATAATAAACATTAGAATATTGCTACAAAAACCTTTGCAGTGAACAGAAGTAAACATGTTGAATGGTGAGCCAGCCAGGAGTATTGAAGACATTTTAAGAGAAAATCCCTACTAAATATAATATCTTTGAAACTATATAGTAGAAATATGCTTATTTGTGCCTTGAAAATCTGTCCTTAAAGCTGTAAGTTTAAACCTGTTTTCTCTTTTTTCCTTAATTCCTGTTTCTCTTTCTTTTTCTCTCTCACTCTCTCTCACTCACTCATGATCTCATCCTCTCTGCCAGCAGCTGGTGATGGGTGGAAGCTTTCTGGTGTAATTACAGCTGTAAGAAAGGAAAAGGGATGCTTTCCTTCATCATTAAAACAAATACCCTCTATTTTAAGCTATTAGAGTTTCAGTTAACACTCTGTGGTGAGTGGAAAAGTAAGTCTGAATAAAAACCTGTGGAAATCCAAGAAACGACATTTAAAATAAAATGACAAAAGCAACAGTAATATGTTTTTCCAGCAACTCAAACACTGTATTTTGCAGGACTAAATGAACCAAAAGTTCTAAGTAGAACTTTTAATTCAGTAAATAAAGGTATATACTAAATATTTACTGACAATTAGTGTTTTTAAGGTTTGACCTATTTTAACTTCTTCACTTACAAATAAATAGATTAAAACAATACAAAATTATAGAAAATAATAACTAAAAGCAAACAAAGCAACAATAGCTGTTTATTCCATGTTTTCAACCAGTCATATCTCATCTTCCAAATAAACCAATCTCTCCTCCTATAAATGTGATTGCAACATAATTTAGACAAATGGATGTTTGGGCAACATATTTATCATATCATGCACACATAGGTGGATGAGAGCAAAACATTTATTATGGAAATAATTTCTATAGACCATATACAAGCCAGATAATTGTCAAAAGCAAATAATCCATAATCCTAAGGCAAAAAAAATTACATACACATTATGAGAAAATCAATCACACCATATGCAGTCCTTCGCCACTGAACTTCGTGGCTTGAAAGGGAATTCTATCATTAGTATCTTAATGACCACCTCTACCCTACTGAGATATTTATGGAATAGCAGCAAAGAGGTTTTGTGTCACCTTTAGTGCATGTTCTTCAGAACGGTACTTCATATATTCCATAATATTTGCGTTACAAGCCACAGGCAAGTAGCTCTGAGTGACAACTTCAATACATAATCTCACCGCTCACGCTCTGTGATCTGTACAGCATTTTCCCTCAGACTGACTTTCTTCAGGCATCGATTATCACAGACCCATGGACTGTAGTCTCCTTGTTAGTAACTTGTTAGTGACTAACTGAGTTAGTCAATGGCAAAAGAAAGTTTCTGCCTTGTGTCTCAAACCCTAGTATTCCTGTCTAGCTATGGCACTCATTAGGATGAACACAGCTCTAAGAAAACTTCTTAAATAAAACCATTGTTTTATTGAGACTTTTATTTAACACTGGTGCCAATTGATCGTTTCCAATCCTAATCACAGTTTTAAACTATATGACTATAAACCTACAAAATTACATCACCTACAGTGCCAAGTCCCATACAGCTAGCATCAATTGTACAACTACTACTAAATAGTAGTTGCTATATAAATAAAAATTATTATTATTATTATTATTATTATCTACATAAATGAACGTGCTATCCACCCTCTTCCACATGCAGCGCTAACAGACACATGTAATTGAGTAGTGTTGCTGTGATTGATAAGGAAATAAGAAAGCATGTCATCCCTCCCACTTAGATGAGTATGATGATTTCATTCCAATGGCATATTGAATCTTATTCAATATTTAATTTTATCTATTGTTAGTACTTGCCAAGAGCTCAAAACAGACATCCAACTCTCCTGAAAGTTCCAGGAGAATACCGAATATTAATAACACTTCTCCTGCTGAACAAATATTAGCAAATCAGTTTTGCTCACTGCACGGTTTGCAACAGTACATTTTTTCATTGCCCATGTTGTATTGTTAAAGACATGTTTAGGCCAGTTTAACATCATTATTCATTAATTAGAATTTTACAGCTAACATTATTTGAACTGGATAGCTGCTACTCTGTATTAAGGTCCTATATGATGAAGTCAAACTTCCTGTATACTTAAAGTTCTAACAGAATACAGATGGGTATTGGAACCGGTACTGGTGTCCAGGGGGCTCTAATTGAAATGATGTTGTAAGGGTTGGGATGTCTGCAATGGCATAGGGTGACCCGTGATGAAACATTATTTTAGAAATAAGGTAATAAACCCAAAAATACAGGTCCGTGTTGAATTTGTCATATTGCACACAGCAGAATCATTCTCTCTGCTGCGATTTCACTTTTCAGATTCAAGAACATAAAAATGTCAGAATATACTGTTGTGGAGAAACATAACCTTTTGCAAGAGTATGTAATGCAAAAGGCTATCAAACTGAAGTCAATATTGGAGCTGCTAACTGTGAAAAAAATGCTGAATTAGCTGAAATTTCTTCTGGACAGTTGACACATTAAATGTTAATGTTATAACTCAGTTTTAAACTTTTATGATCAATGAAAGCAGAAAGAAATCAGTATATGCATTTGCATGCTTATAGCTGATTTTGTTGTAACTTAACCATGCTTGCTAAAGAGAGAATAGTCCCTCTGTCAATAATCAACATGTTGACACACTGTCCAAAATCTGCCATGCTGAGTCTCCTAAAGAGTGACCACAGCCCTGGGATAGTTCACTTGTATGCTTCATTTTACATACAAGTGAACTGTTTTCTGGCTTTTTTTCCCCAGGTTGATATTTGCCCATTATATGTGACCATTACTTGAACACGAAATGTGTGTATGCCACACTGCTTTGTTTACTGCCCTGTCTACAGAAGTTTTCAATTGAACTGATGGGAATTCCATGGTCCTGGAGCACTACATAAATCAGCGACGTCTCCACATCGTACTAGCTGAGACACATAAAGCCTGGGACTTGCTCTCCTTCTACAAGGGTGCATATTCAGCTCTGTGACACTCTGTCAGCATGACAAACTACACCAATTACAGAAAAAAGTGCCATTGTTAATCCAGAAAAAAATTGGGATACTGAATGTTACAGCAATCAAATCCTTAGCATGAAATGAAAACAGTGGTTAAAGTGTTGTGACACTGTATAACTCTTTAGAATTCGTCACAGCCTTGACCCATTTGCGAGATTTTATTCAGCATGTCTTTTTTAGTCATTTTCTTTGCTTTCAGATTTCTTCCTTAAAATGTGGTGCGAAACATTTGTTCTCATCATCGTGTCTTTCAGCTTGGTTAAATTAAACACGTCTAAATAATTTGTCAGGGATCCCAGATGATGTTATCGATGTCTACAATAGTGTACAGTATATACCGTAGAGTACCACTTAGAGCACTGGAGACCGTTTTAGCTTGCACAGCACAAATTCAACTCTCCATATTGATTCACATCATTGAACTCCAAGAAACACTGAGTTAATTCTTTACCTTAAGCTGACAGCATCCACTTAAATATCTTTACTTACATTTATGCATTTGGCATCTACTTTTATCCCAGGCCATTTTATAAATAAAAATAGGGTTCTTCAAGGGTTGGTGGAGATTTATGGGTCCTTCACTGTTGCTTTGCACCTCCAGGGTCTGGGTTCAAATCCTGCCTCGAGTCTATGGCATGGAGTTTTCATCTTCTCCTCCTGCTTGGCATGGATATTAGGCCAATTGACGTCCCCAAATTGCCCTCAGTGTATGTATATGTGTGCTCTTTGATAGATTGGCACCCCATCCAAGGTGTACCCTAAGTCTCCTGGGATCCTAAGTCTCCTAAGGCTCCCTGCAACCCTGTGTACAGGATTAAGTGGTATAGATGGTGAGTTTATATGTACAGTATGTTGCTTGAGTATTTTCCATTTGTAATACTTTTTTTTCCATTTTTACACAATTTTTTATTTATTTTTTTTTAAAACTGTATTTTTACTTAATACATTTTAAATAGACTTGTTTTTTTTTACCTTTAACTTTTTATTTTTAAATCTAAACATAAGTGTTTCCACTGTCACTCATATCATGACTGAGCTACACCCCATATGGGCAGAAGGTCAGAAACAAAACGTCTCGGGTTACTTTGCTGTAACCCTGTTCCCTGAAAAGGCGGGAACGAGATGCTGCGTGAAAATGCTATGGGAACATCTTGTCATGTTGCCGGTTGTGAAGCATGTGTGTATCAAACACGGCAAATTTTGGCTTATATAACCTCGGTCGGGTGACGTCATCTGATGAGATGCACCTGATGAGGTTATAAATAGGAGTGAACCAGAAACATTCCTCAGATTGATCTGTCTGAACGGACATCCGGTCACGTAGGCAGTGCGGCATTGGGACGCAGCATCTCGTTCTCGCCTTTTCAGGGAATAGGGTTACAGCAAAGTACCCGAGACGTTCCCTTTCAAAGGCTACACTCGATGCTGTGTGAAAACGCTATGGGAACGAGAGTACCAACTCCGCTGGACTGCAAGTGTCTGGACCCCCAAGGTTGTGTAGCGTGTGCGCACAAGGCCGAAAAAGGTCTCAGAACTATGTCTGGGCAGCTGACTTGAGGACCCGTGGGCCCAGAGTACCATGAACATCCAGACTAAAATCTAACAAATCCGGACCGATCCTCCGCATCACACACTTGCTGCAGGGGAATACCTCTTGCTAGTGCAATAGATGAGGTGATCCCCCTGGTTAAATGAGCCCTGATTCCTAGAGGCGAAGTGAGCCCACGCGATGGAAGTGGAGACCACGCCATTGAAACACGGAGGGTGATGTGAGAACTAAATCCTGTAGTTTATCTCTACAGCGCTTAGTATCCAAGGAGATAACTTGTATACAGTAGCTTCCATGCTGCCAGTTTCTCTGAAAGGGCAAAAGTCTCGACGGCTTGGTTAAACGGGGGGGGGGGGGGGATGTTAGATGTTCGGCATCCTGAAACATGGCAGGAAAAAAACTAAGAAATAACACTTTATTGGAGACTGGTGTTGCCCGAAACGCCAGTGGTGGCGGAGCAAGAACACCGACCTCCTGGGGGTGCCAGGGAGAACACTTCATTCTTGAAAGGAATTCTGCGTGCCTCTCCCCATTGGGGGGCCACCCCCATGGTCCTGGGCACATGAACCTCAGGACTTCAAGACAATATGCCAGTCTGACCTCTTTTGAGGCAGATTGTGGGCCGCAGCGCACCCCAATCTTTACGAGGGGGTGCCCGGCTCAAAAAACACCCTCCTTGTGTTTCACGCCTCGCAAGAGTCAGACCCGGTCGAGACTGGGTGGTTGACAGTGCCGACTCTTGAGCACAGTCGGTAAGGGATTTCCCGAAGTCTTGTTCATATAACTTCGCCTCATGAACCTAGTGGCGATCGAGTTAACCATATCGCTAAACAGGTCGGAAGGCGAGATAGGGGCATTAAGGAGGAATGCACGATCCTTATCCTTCATGCGCCTGAGATTCAGCCACAAGTGCCTCCCCGCGAAAACGAGAGCATGAGCCGTCTGCTTTGTTGCACAAAGAGACAAGTCTGTGTCCCGGCGTAATTCCAATACGCCCTATCTTGAAAAGCCCCGCCAGTACTCAAGTCTCTTAGCAGGTCAGCCTGGTAGGCCTGCAAAACCGCCATGGTGTGCAATGGAGCACCGACCTGACCTGCTGCCTGAAAAGCTTTTCCCTCCAGGGAAGATGAAAGTCTACACAGCTTGAAAGGAAGTATTAGCTTTTCAGGAAGGATGATGTCCCAGGAGAGAGATAGCCTGGAAGCGTCATCATATAACTCCGCGCTTCCACATCAACTATATTTAAATAAATAAATAAGTTGATGGCAGGAAAACACGGGATGAATACAGCTTACTCCATGAAAGGGTTAACTCATATGGAGATTGCTAAGAAAGGGGAGAGAGCGTCGTTGAGGCTCCGCCCCCCCGACCACCCAGCCGTCTAATGTTTTTTTTAAGTGCTCAGAGGCTATTTCCATCTCCGCGGAAGCAAGAGAGGATGTTTATCCTTACCCATTGGCAAATTCCCCGAGGAATTTCCCGATCTGATGAGAACGCAAAAGAAAGGAGCTTTAACTCTGTCGGATGCACGAGTTTTAAGCCCAGGAATGCGTGGCGGCTCGAAGCTTCTCAAGGAATGCAAGGTCATATCGGTGAGTTAAACACTTTCTTATTTTGCTGGTTTAAACACAGACACGCTCAACACAACAAGGTCAGTAAAGACAAAGAATCTGAGGAATATTTCCGACACTCAGAGAGAAAAACACACACAAACAGTGACTATACACATAAATGGAAACACTTATCTGTCGGGATTTATTTTCAGGTAATTTCAGGTTTATTTGTTCTATTTTTACTTTATATTTTGTGTTAATTATTTTTATGTATTTTTTGGACTGTAGAACGAATAATTTGAGTTTCCATTATTTCTTATGGGAAAATTTGGTTTACGAGTGTTTTGGAATACGAGCCCGCTTCTGGAACGAAATTATGTTCGTAATCCGAGCTTCCACTGTATTTGCAGTTGGTTTGTGTATTCAATAACAATGTCATTTTTATAAAAGGCTAATCATTTTTTGGCAAAAAATTTTGGCGCAGTCTTTTATCCGGTGTGCTTATAGTATACACATGTTTAATTGTGTGGACTATTTGCATTATGCTTAAATAACAATTAGAGATGTTCCGATACCATTTTTCCCCTCCCAATACCAATTCCGATACTTGGGCTCAGGGTATCGGCCGATACCGAGTACTGATCCGATACCTGGGTGTGTATCTGTACAGTATATATATATATATATATATATATATATAGCATTTCTTTTTTTAAGTAAAATACTACTAGCCCTGTGTAACAGGTTCGACCCTAAATGCATGGGCGACACCATGAAACACGGACACGAGGTGAGGTCTTACAGGGAAAAGGATAATTTATTTAGAAAAATGGGGAAGGAAAGGGTTAAAGGCTCTCTGCGGCCTTTTCCACTTCGGCGGCTGGGATGCGAAGGCGGGCTCTACGCGGAAGTGAAGGTGCCGCGGGAGCTCGCGCAGCTCGTTCACGCGCTCCTCTCGCGGAGATCAAAGTTGCCCACCTTTTTAAAGTCTCTGGGGCGCATCACATCGCCCTGCTCTTGTGCCACTGTCTCTCATAAAATCCACCGCGTCACAAAGTCCAGCTTCCCAACAGTCAGACCCCGAGCTACACTACCCGCTGTGTTTTATAGTGCCGGGATCATTAGCGGCGATAGCTCACGCGCCGTTGCCTGATTCTGCAGCCCTGCTATTTCACATACCTAAAGGGAGGGGAGGCCGCCTAACTAGTGAGCGAGGAGCGATATCAATTTGGACGCACGACCCATCACAGGCGCACGCCGTGACACTCTGTAAGTAAGCTAAGCTAGCAAAACTAGCGGGCATAAATAGGTTATGTTTAGGAAAATGGTATCGGATCGGTACATGGACTCAAATACTCGCCGATTCCGATGCCAGATTTTTTTGTGGTATCGGCAGCATTTCCGATACCAGTATCGGAATCGGAACAACCCTAGTAACAATTGTAGCATGGTAGCAAGTAGCTACCAATACACTAACAATGCTACCTCGCATTCGTTTATTTAATGTCAACTCATGTTGCCATCAATCTCCACTAGACACGTCCATGTTTTAACAGCATCAACTATTTCAGAAAGATACTTTTATAATTAAAGTACATTTGGGAGCTTGTACTTAGTACTTGTACTTGAGTAAAATAATTGAAGTGGTACTTCTACTTGTAGTGGAGTACATTTTAGGTAATTACTGGTACTTTTACTTAAATATTGAGTTGAACTTCTTCCACCTGTGCTAAGTGCAAAAGTTTGTAAACTGATTCGCAAACAGAAGTTTGATCATTGATTATTATCACTGATAATATCCCATGTTCTATGGATTCATATATTTTTTGCACTGACGTCTATGACTTTCTCAGCCCAATGCGATCAGTGCATTCATATTAACAGGATTTTTCACATACTCTGAACCAGGCAAAATAAATAAAATATTAAAAGCTAGCCAAATATGAGACTCATGATGTATTGGTACTGCAGTAACTCTTTGTTTAGGTGCTGCAGTAAGAAATGGACAAAAGGACAAGCAGTCTGGTGGGGAACAGAAGTGACCTTGGTCAGGACTAAATGTTTCACATACTCTCACACACACACTCTCTCTCATTCTGCATAACCACTACTTCTATACAATAAGCTCTCATCACGTCATGACAACAACAACAAGGCTGCATCAGAAGCTCATGCACACGGCCTTCATCTTTTAGTTCACTTCCTTTTGTCCATATAAGGCAATGTGTTTAATAGCTTCACCTGCTACAAAGCTGACAGCCTCAACCAAACACCTTATTAAATTAGTTTCTGCACTTCCTAAATACTTTATGATAACCTTTATAAACAAAAAGAAGTGGATAATAAATTGTGCTGTCTGTGCAGTTGCTGTATCCTGTTACTAAAACAGATGAGCTTTGTCATGTTTTTGCGCTTGTGAGGACATTTTTCATCACTGACAGCTACATTTGGCAGAGTTTCCCCTCTTTTAACCTCCATCTTTAGCTCCGTTTTATCAGGAGACCTAGCCAGCAGGTGGCCCAGCAGCGTAAGTTTTTTTAGAGCAAGGTTGTTTTTTTTTATGGGACAGAGGAGAGCACTCTTTATAAACCCTCTCATATACTGTACCTACAGTGGTGTGAAAAACTATTTGCCCCCCTCCTGATTTCTTATTCTTTTGCATGTTTGTCACACAAAATGTTTCTGATCATCAAACACATTTAACTATTAGTCAAAGATAACACAAGTAAACACAAAATGCAGTTTTTAAATGAGGGGTTTTATTATTTAGGTAGAAAAAAAATCCAAACCTACATGGCCCTGTGTGAAAAAGTAATTGCCCCCTGAAACTAATAACTGGTTGGGCCACCCTTAGCAGCAATAACTGCAATCAAGCGTTTGCGATAACTTGCAACGAGTCTTTTACAGTGCTCTGGAGGAATTTTGGCCCACTCATCTTTGCAGAATTGTTGTAATTCAGCTTTATTTGAGGGTTTTCTAGCATGAACCGCCTTTTTAAGGTCATGCCACAACATCTCAATAGGATTCAGGTCAGGACTTTGACTAGGCCACTCCAAAGTCTTCATTTTGTTTTTCTTCAGCCACTCAGAGGTGGATTTGCTGGTGTGTTTTGAGTCATTGTCCTGCTGCAGCACCCAAGATTGCTTCAGCTTGAGTTGATGAACAGATGGCCGGACATTCTCCTTCAGGATTTTTTGGTAGACAGTAGAATTCATGGTTCAAATTCAAATTCAAATTTTATTAGTCACATACACAGTATAATATGCAGAGAAATGCTTATACGACCGCCAGTGACCTTAAAAAAAGAAAATAAAAGCTTGTACGTAAAATAAATAATCAATAAAAATGAAATACTAAAGAAATAATTTTAACTAGTAAAATTAACTGTACAATAAGGGCATAGTAAAATATTGCAAAAATATAGAAACATAGGGTAGATAGAGTATATATGTATATAGAATTAAAGTGTCAGTGGTTGTGCAAATATGCATGAAAGGTGACATGTGCAATTGTCCAGATGTATGAGTATTTAGTGCAAGTGTGTATGAATGTGTCCATGATTGTCCAGTCAGTGTTGTGAGCTTAAAAGATGTTATTAGTCCTGTGTGGAGGTGTGATTGGTGTGATTGAGAGACCTTATCGCCTGCGGGAAGAAGCTCCTCCTCAGCCTCTCTGTGTTGGCCTTTAGGGAGCGGAATCTCTTCCCAGACCGCAACAAAGAGAACAGTTCATTACTGGGGTGACTGAGGTCCTTCATGATCTTCCTGGCCTTAGTCCAGCACCGCTTGCTGTAGATGGAGTGCAGGTCAGGGTGCTCAGTGCGGATGATGCGCTCGGCTGATCGCACCACCCTCTGTAGAGCTCGTCTGTCCTGCATGGTGCTGTTCCCGAACCAGGTCGTGATGTTTCCCGTCAGGATGCTCTCTATGGTGCAGGAGTAGAAGTTCCTGAGCACCTTGGAGGGCAGTCTAAAGTCTCTCAAGCGTCTGAGGTGGTAGAGACGCTGCCGGGCTTTTTTCACCACGGTGTTGATGTGACAGGACCATGACAGATCCTGCGTGATGTGAACACCGAGGTATCTGAAGCTGTCCACTCTCTCCACAGGGCTCCTGTTGATGACGGGGGTCTGGTAGTTCCTCTCCTGCTTTGTACTAAAGTCCACTATCAGCTCCTTTGTCTTACTGACGTTCAGGAGGAGATTGTTCCTCTGGCACCAGTTCTCCAGATTTCCAATCTCCTCTAGGTAGTCCGACTCATCATTGTTGGTGATCAGTCCGACCACGACGGTGTCGTCAGCAAACTTGATGATGGAGGTGGAGTTGGTAGTGGCCACGCAGTCGTGGGTGTACAAAGAGTACAGCAGGGGGCTCAGAACACAACCCTGGGGGGCTCCAGTGCTGAGAGTGAGTGTGGCTGAGACATGTCCGCCCATCCTTACTGCCTGTGGTCTGCCAGTCAGAAAATTGGAGATCCACTGACATATAGATGAGCTCAGTCCCAGGTGCTCCAGCTTGGTGGTGAGTGTGGAGGGAATTATGGTATTAAAAGCGGAGCTGTAGTCGATGAAGAGCATTTTAACATAATTCCCTTTCCTAGTGTCCAGGTGAGTGAGTGATGTGTGGAGGAGATGAGAGATTGCATCGTCTGTGGAGCGGTTCTGACGGTATGCAAACTGTAGTGGGTCCAGTGTGTCGGGTAGTAAAGAAATGATGAAGTCTCTGATAAGGCGTTCAAAGCACTTCATCACTACTGAGGTGAGAGCTACAGGGCGATAGTCATTGAGGGAAGCAGGATGTGTTTTCTTCGGGACAGGAACAATGATGGACTCTTTGAAGCATGTGGGGATCACCGACTGAGATAAAGAGATGTTGAATATCTCAGTGAACACAGGTGCTAGCTGGTCTGCGCAGGCTCTGAGGATACGACCTGAGATGCCGTCTGGTCCTGCTGCTTTCCTGGTGTTCACTCTCTTGAAGGCTCTCCTCACGTCGTGCTCGGAGATGATGAGCGCGTTCCCGGTGCTGGCTGTGTCTTCCTGTCTGCAGCCGTTAGCGCCACTAGCATTAGCGCCGTTAGCATTAGCATCGCTAGCGTCTTTAGCTGCAGCCTCGAAGCGAGCATAGAAGGTGTTGAGCTCGTCTGCCAGAGTCTCGTCCGCGTTCGTCATACCGGATGCTGGTGCTTTATAGTCCATTATTGTTCTTAGTCCCTGCCACAGGCTCCTAGAGTCACTCTGTTGAAGCTGTGACTCTAGTTTTCTCCCGTAGCGCTGCTTCGCCTCTTTCACCGCCTTCCGGACGTTATATGATGCAGCCTTGTACGGTTCCATGTCCCCCGACGCAAGTCCCGTGTTGTAGGCAGCGGTGCAAGATCTCAGAGCGTCGCGGATGGTTTTATCCACCCACGGCTTCTGGTTGGGAAATGTTCTGATAGTCTTTTTCTCTACCGTATCGTCTGCCAGCTTTTCAATAAATCCCACAACCGCTTCCGTAAACACGCTGACGTCATCATCGGAGCTGTTTCTGAACATGTCCCAGTCTGCGTCATCGAGTGCGTCCTGTAACGCGTCCAGCGCGCGACCTCCCTCAGGACCGGAAATATAAACCTTTGTTTATATTTTGGCATGAGGAAGATGGCGGCGTGGTCGGATTTACCAAACGCTGGACGAGATTGTGCCTTGTAACCGTCTTTGACCGTGGTATAACAATGGTCCAGTGTCCTTTCGCCCCTGGTGGGGCAGGTGATGTGCTGATAAAAGTTCTGCGCTGCGCGTTTGAGGTTGGCACTATTAAAATCCCCCGCCACAATGAGCGCAGCGTCCCGGTGTTGTGTCTGGTGCTGTGTGAGCGCCTCATGCAGCTCGCATAAGGCAGTTTCGGTGTCTGCTTGTGGAGGAATGTAAACAGCACTGATTATGACCGATGTGAACTCCCGTGGAAGATAAAAAGGACGACACATGATGGACAGTAGTTCCAGGTTTGGTGTGCAGGAGCGTGTAAGAGGAACAACGCTCGCGCTGTTGCACCAGCTGTTGTTCACCATTAAGCACACGCCGCCTCCCCTTGACTTCCCCGAGACCCGCGTCCTGTCCATGCGGTGAACCGAGAAGAACTCGACTGGTTGTATGGCGTGGTCTGGCACCGCTGGGTTCAGCCATGTCTCGGTGAAGCAGAGGAGATTGCAGTCCCGAATGTCTCTCTGGAACTTTATCCTGGCCCTGAGGTCATCAAGTTTGTTCTCCAGTGACTGGACGTTGGCGAGCAGGATACTAGGCAGAGGTGTGCAGTGTGCACGGGCTCTGAGCCGGTTCCTCACGCCAGCTCGTCTCCCTCGGGTCCGTCGCTTCGCGTGGCCTCCATTGTTCTCCCTCAGGATCTCACTCGGCCAGCTCGGATCCGGAGTTAAAAACGTCGAATTGTGAGTACATTGTATACCAATAGAAACAAGAGTGTCTCTATCATACCTAATGTACTCAATGGTGGTGATTTTGCAGATTTTAAAACACTGAAAACTAACTTAAAGAACAAAAACAAAGAAAAGGTGGTCGGAGCAGTCGTGACGGCAGCCGAACTCACCGGCGCCATCTTGGATCAATACGTTCCATCTATCACAGCAAGCCTTCCAGGTCCTGAAGCAGCAAAACAACCTCAGACCATCACACTACCACCACCATATTTTATTGTTGGTATGATGTTCTTTTTCTGAAATGCTGTGTTACTTTTACGCCAGATGTAACGGGACACGCACCTTCCAAAAAGTTCAACTTTTGTCTCGTCGGTCCACAAGGTTTTTTCCCAAAAGTCTTGGCAATCATTGAGATGTTTTTTAGCAAAATTGAGACGAGCCTTAATGTTCTTTTTGCTTAAAAGTGGTTTGCGCCTTGGAAATCTGCCATGTAGGCCGTTTTTGCCCAGTCTCTTTCTTATGGTGGAGTCGTGAACACTGACCTTAATTGAGGCAAGTGAAGCCTGCAGTTCTTTAGATGTTGTCCTGGGGTCTTTTGTGGCCTCTCGGATGAGTTGTCTCTGCGCTCTTGGGGTAATTTTGGTCTGCCGGCCACTCCTGGGAAGGTTCACCACTGTTCCATGTTTTTGCCATTTGTGGATAATGGCTCTCACTGTGGCTCGCTGGAGTCCCAAAGCTTTAGAAATGACTTTATAACCTTTACCAGACTGATAGATCTCAATTACTTTTGTTCTCATTTGTTCCTGAATTTCTTTGGCATGACGTCTAGCTTTTGAGGTGCTTTTGGTCTACTTCTCTGTGTCAGGTAGCTCCTATCTAAGTGATTTCTTGATTGGAACAGGTGTGGCAGTAATCAGGCCTGGGGGTGACTACAGAAATTGAACTCAGGTGTGATAAACCACAGTTAAGTTATTTTTTAACAAGGGGGGCAATCACTTTTTCACACAGGGCCATGTAGATTTGGAGTTTTTTTTCTCCCTTAATAACGTAAACCTTCATTTAAAAACTGCATTTTGTGTTCAATTATGTTATCTTTGACTAATAGTTAACGGTTTTTGATGAGCAGAAACATTTAAGTGTGACAAACATGCAAAAGAATAAGAAATCAGGAAGGGGGCAAATAGTTTTTCACACCACTGTATAGTATGACTAAGCAAATAGGATTCTGGAATCAACTTAGAAGGCGTTTATTTATTGATTTATTATCATTTTTTTTCAAGGCACTTTAATACTCTGTAAATCTGTAAAACATCAGTTGGTTTTTACTGATAGGTCAGCATTTTTATTTTTCATTGATAGCAATTCTGACATGAGTCATGAATGCAGCTGTAGTTTAATCTCTTAATGCTAGATGATTTCTTATACAGGGTTTTTATGATGAATTTTTCACAAAAATAAAAATAGATATATTTTCTATGAAGACACATTACTTTTACTACGAGGGGCGTTGGAGTCAAACCGGGACTTGTGATGAATTTTCTGGTGAATGAAGGTAATTGACATTTACAGAAGACTTCAAGAGCAGCATGGTGAGCAGCATGGTGATGAGACTCTTAGCCACAGTAAAACATTTGAGCAGTACGAACGTAGGTGGCTCTGAGCCCACTGCAGTCGTTCCTGTGAACATCCTGTGGATAACTTGCTGCCAACTTGCATCTGTCTTGAACTGAACACACAATCATTCACCAACACCACTTCAAATCAGCAGTCCTGATCTTGCTCCAAGCCATTTCAACATGTTTTGAGCCATTAAAGGTGTTCTGGAGGCCAGCATTTCAGTCGTGAAGCAGGGAGTCTGATCAAACTTTCTACCTGATAAAAACTTTCTACCTTGATAATTTGGTATCCAAGCACTAGTGAAACTCTGGTATAAGTGCATTAATGTAGCAGGGGACTATATAGGGAAATAATGGGAGTTTTTACTTGCATAACTGTGCTCTGTTATTCTGCACAATCAAAAGTCCTGGTTTGACTTGAACATCTCTCAGATATACATTATATTATGTATTATAACAATTATACAGTATGTAATTTTGGGCATTTTTTTTGGCAGTCATATTAATCACAGCTGAATTAGTTGATGCAATTAGGGTAGAGATTTCACATTGACATGTTTCTCTGTCTCTCCTCTTTTAGTCTACTCAAAACCAGTAAAACAACAAAATGCTGTTCTAATGACCTGCTTCTTTCTGTCCGGGCCTCACACCGCCTCCTCAGTGATGCAGCCAAAGCAGTGGTACAGGTCTGCTCAGGCTTTAGAGGCAATCAGTAATGACAAGACCTAGATTTTTCTGCTGATGTCGTCCTGACACACAGTGTTAGCGCTCAGGCTTGAGCTTTGACTGCAGAAACCTCATCACAGCTGCCAAATTGCAGCACGCAGAGAAAGAACAGTGAGATCCATGATGCTTTGATATTCAGAGCAATATTCGTACAAAATCCGCAATACTCCCTGCAAGTCAACCAAATAAGAAAATACAACATGAATACAGAATACAATACAATTACTGTATATAAAGCTGTTTGCATTGTTGTCTGTTGTGACAGTTAAGTGCTATACAGTAGATGATAAAATGTGATTAAAATGAATGAACGGAATGCTGCTTTGTGGCTTAGTATTTCTCTCCAGGGGAGGTTACATCAAATATTATTTAGAGGACTTTTCAAGTAAAAAGGGCATGAAATGCGTTATTGCGTTAGTTATTGTGTTAAGGTCTGATAAAATATGTTTTATTCAGAATTTTTTGGTCCTCTTTCCAACTCTGTTCTGTTATTTGTCTGTTATCACATATTTGCACCTCTTTTAAATTATACTTCTTTATGTTCAACCATGTACTTCTCTCTCATTCTAAAGTCTTATTCATAATAAGAGGACATTACTGACCATCTTTTACATCTCTCTTATTTCTCATATAGCTTGCTAGTTTCAAATTTTTTCACCCTTGATTATGTTTTATTTGTTAGTTTAGATGGTTGCATTTATGGCATTTGAGAGTCTGCCTTATCCAGAGTGACTTCCGTTTGTTTCATTATACATATAAGCATTTGAATGTAAAGTGCTCAACAGTGGCAACTTGATGGTTCTGGGGTTTGAACCGGGGACCCTTTGATTATTTAGGCCAACACCTATACTGATACTTATCTACTGAGCAACACCTGCCCTTGTTGTATAGTTTGCTGATTTCTGCAAAAAACTTACTGTTACAATTACTGTTGGACTCATCCAAATACCTAACATGCTATGTTACTGCGTATGCCAGTCTCTACTGCATGCTATAATGTGTTTAAGTTCTAGTCCTGACATACTTTTTTAAAAGCAGGAATTTTCCTTTTCATTCTTTAAAAACCCATCTGACACATGACAACGCAAATACATGCACTCAAATTATACCACCCAAACCATACTAGCCAATCACAAGCTTGAAAAAGTTATCACATAGTACTGTATGTATGTAGTGCTGCAATGTCAACCACAGGTGATACAGCGTATGCAGTGCATGCTCTTACAAGCAAAAAAAAAAAAAAAAGGCTTTTTTTCCAGTTTTTTCAGTTTTTTTCTGTTTTCTGAATGTCTTCACTGTGGAAGCATTTTTCCAAATAAATAAAACAAAAAACCTCCGGATACATGGATTTAACAGATTAACCATTGCTCATTTTCAGAAGAGTGACAATTTTTCTTACTGAGACTTGAATAATAAGAATTATTCTTCTTGTGTGTGCTGTAAGCGATTATATAGAAGCCAAATTTAGATTTCACCATCCAGGCTTATTCATTCGACCATGAGCTCTTCTTAGAATATTAGCAATTAATCACAAATGAATTTTCACACAGTGGCTAAAAATAGCAGCCTGATGAATAAATCACGAATACTAGCTATTATAGGAACTAGAATTAGCCAGCTAAGGTTATGACGTGAATTATAAAATGGATTACAGTGGATTCCACACCCTATGTATTTTGAGAGCAATGCGCAGAGATGTCCGGGTGTCTTTAACGCGTATTTAATTTTTCAGTCGGACTAAATCTAAAATGGGAAGCTGGTTAATTCAAGTGAAAAAGCACTGAAACGTTGAGCACAATCCTTTTTACACTCATCTAAATGCTTTTCCTGAATTGCTGCATTTCTGTGAAAAGAAGGGAAAAAACAATTTTTTTTACTTTCAATCTACGTAGACAATCTGCTAGTTTTGCTCTGAAGCTACGTATAATACTAATGTACATGAAAAGTAATGTTCCTCAGTGAAAGTCATACATAATTGCTGTCATCTTGTCAGCAATCTGTTTATCCTGTGTAAAGGGTTGCGAGGGTCGTGAAGCCTGTCCTCGGAGACTCACGGCACGAGGTACACCAAAACATCGGGTGTTTCCGGTTCATGCCTATTTATAACCTCCAGATGCACCTCATCGGTTGACGTCACCTGCCTGAGGGTATACATGCCAAAATATTTGCCGTGTTTGACACTCACGTGCTTCACAACCGGCCACGAGGAATCGTTTCCCAATAGCGCTTTCGTGCAGCATCTCGTTCCCGCTTTCTCAGGGAACAGGGTTACAGTAAAGTAACCCGAGACGTTCTGTTCCTCATGTACATCTCCGATTTCTCAAATGTTTCTCAAAAGTATGTCTTGCTTTGTGTCTCAGTTATGTCTCTTTGTTTCTCCTAAGTGGAGTTTAGGAGAAATAGAAAAGACAAAGTTGAGCTTGTAATGAGACAGCTCAATTCAGTGTCATAAGACAAGAAAATGCTCATTCTGAGCAACAAAAGTTTGCTACTGTACGGGCATGCTTGTTTCACACCTTAGGACTGTGTGCAGTGAGAATGCTCTCTCCATGTTTGGTGAGTTTCCTCCGGGTGCTGCGGTTTCCTCCCACAGTCCAAAGACAGACAGATTAGGCTAACTGGTTTTCCCAAATTGCAGAGTGTGAATGTTGACCGGATGTCCTAAAAATGGGAATAAATACAATGGTCACCATTGGCCTTCACAGTCCCTTGTTGTAATACAGATCTTCTTAAATGGATGGATTTCACATACAGAGATTAATCGTAAGGAAACTCCAAGTTAATTATGTCTGATTTAGAACGTGGATGATTTTCCTAAATTTTCTAGCCAAAAGTACGTCGGAAACCTCACTCTCTAGTCAAAACCCTGACTTTGGCATTAAGGAAGCGGCCATTTTGGACAAGCAGGATGAGTTTTGAAATCTTGCCAGGAAGCTTTAATTGAGATTAATGATAAAATAACTGACGTAAACTATTTAATCTTCAACATGGATCTGATTATGTCCATGTATTTCTGCGGATGTTTTTGATTGAGAGACTGTTACGTAGCTGCACAAGCCTTTTAGTTTCTTTCCTTGTGTGTAATGGTTCGCATGAAATTAAATGATGTAAAATTCACCATAAGCTTCATAAGGTCTATAATATGTTTCTACGTCTGTTCTTTGCGCATCTTGTGATGAAATGTCCTCTCTGATTAGTCTGCAGTTCACATATATTGCGTACTGAGGTCTGTGTGTTCTTTACAGTGATGCTCGAGTTTTGATCAGTGAGCCTGAGCTTTACACGCCTAGCCTTCATCCCTCTCTCCCACGCCTTCTACAGTCATCTCTCTGCTTCCCCCCTACTTTTGAGAACGAGGGCTTCCGCTCTGGTCCTCGAGTGCATGTTGAAGAGGCGAGATCAAAGCGGGTGTGTGTGCTGCAAGGATGAAAGGTTTCATTTGGAGCAGAGGGCCAGTACACGTCCGATCTCCTTATGCTGTGCTGTGCTGTGAACAAGAAAAATGATGCAGAAAGAGCAACAAAAAAACGGCTGCCCAGGTTTGAAAGGTATCGACCTGTATTTTAATGCTGATGTGAATTTGGCGCAGCAAGTCGACGACTCGGGTACGGTGGAACGTGAGTGCAAAATCCATTAAGAAATGAAAAAAACAAAAACATCAACATAACAACAGATGAGAAATGCAACAGCAAAAACAACAACAATAATTCTAACAATTATCAACCAAAAACCTCAATAACAAAACCAAAAGCACCACAGTAAATGCAAAACTGCAACAGCAAATGTAAAGTTTAACAATAAATCTAAACTCATGTGGTGTATGTCTTTGGCCTTTGGGAGGAAACCAAAGTCCCCAAAGGAAACTCATCAAGCACGGGGAGAAACTGTGATTGCATACGTATTAACAAGTACTTGGTATGAACCCCAACTTATATCCCCCAAATTCGCCATAATGAAATGCTAGCATGGAAACATCTAGAAAAATAGGTTCCCTGCTCTTTAGACTAAGAGCATCAGTAAAGCATGGTGGTGGTAGAATCATGTTAAGCACTATTCCATTAGTAGTCCCGTGGAACCATTATTGATAATTTCTCACTCACTCAACTCACTCATTCTTTGTACTGCTTATCCTGTACAGGGTTGTGGGGGTCTGGAGCCTATTCCAGGAGACTCGGCCCACAAGAAGGGATACTCCCTGAACAGGGTCACAGGACACTCACTTGGAATTTGGAAACGACAGGTAGGCTGATCTGCATGTCTTTGGACTGTAAAGTACACAGAGGGAACCCATCACGCACAGGGAGAACATCTAAATTCCACACACACAGACCCGAGGCGGGCAGCAAAAAAATTACGAATGTAGATATCGAAATTAATTTATCAATGCTTCAACTAATGTTTATACTTATTACATTTATATACGTCGGCACGGTGGTGTAGTGGTGAGCACTGTCGCCTTGCACCGCCAGGGTCCGGGTTCGATTCCCCGGCCAGGCTCGATTCCCGTCTCTGTGTGCATGGAGTTTGCATGTTCTCCCCGTGCTTGGTGGGTTTCATGATCAAGAACCCGACAGCGCTGGGATTTTAACTTTCTACAAAGACTTTCTACTCAGTAGCCCTATGCTGAAGTAATGAAAATTGCTGAAAAAGTCAATCATGATATGTTCAGTAAAGACCTGCCCCATTGCGCTTTTGGTTTGTTAATAAGTCTCACGCTTACGGACCACCACAAAGTCCTTTGTTCCCAAATTCCCTCTTGTGGATCAATAAAACATTTCTATCCATTCATAGCATGCAAGTTCAGCCATAATACAAGACAGCTCAGCTTTATTTTTTCCACAAAGCCACAGAGTTACATTTGCATTCATTACATTATAAACCTGAGGGCCTCCAATAATGACATGCCTATGTGTAAAGAAAAACACACACAAGCACATTTTAGCAGTCGGGATAAGCTAACATGGAAATCCAGGTTATAAAAAAGCGTGCTGAGTGTAAATGGAGTGTTATTGAAGGCTTGTGTAGCTGACAATGTCGATGCATGTAACTGGTAATATTGGGACAGTGTTAAGTGATTAGCTGGACAAACGGCACAAAATTTCCCCAGCTGTACAAACACAGAGCTTTTAACACGGTTTAATCACTACGTCCACATACAGTTTCCAGAACCACATGGATGACATAGAAGAACTCAGACGTGAATATCGTTTGCACGCACATTTTTACATCCACACTATTTTTTATTATATATTATGTAACTCACAAGATTTGCAAGCAAATCAGGATTTATTGGCAGCATACAAATATATTTTTTCTTTTTTTATATTGTTAAATTAGTATTTTTTATATTATTTTACTGATTTTTTTTTTTTAGCTTTCATTTTGTGTTTCTACCCATTATCAACTTTTAATAGCTGTATTTTAATAGTTATATTCTTATGCTTCTTATCTTATTTTGTTACAACCTAAGCCTCCTTTTGCATTTATATACTGTATACGCAAAATATTCACACTCACTGGCCACTTCATTAGGTACACCTGTTCCCTTTAACACAAATATATAAGATGTGCTGTAGGTGTGACAGAACAGTTCAAGGTAGATGTGGGTCTGCATCAAGGATCGGCCCTAAGCCCCTTTTTGTTTGCTCTGGTGATGGACAGGATGACAGATGAGGTTAGACAGGAGTCTCCATGGACTACGATGTTTGCAGATGACATTTTGCTTTGTAGCGAGAGCAGGGAACAGGTGGAGGAAAATTTGGAGAGGTGGAGGTACGCTCTGGAAAGCAGAGGAATGAAGGTTAGCCGCAGCAAGACAAAATACATGTGGGTGAATGAGAGGAACCCAAGAGGAACGGTGAGGCTACAGGGAGCAGAGGTAAAGAAGGTGCAGGACTTTAAGTACTTAGGGTCAACGGTCGAGAGCAACGGAGAGTGTTCAAAGGAGGTGAAGAGACGAGTACAGGCAGGTTGGAATGGGTGGAGAAAAGTGTCAGGTGTGTTGTGCAATAAAAGAGTATCAGCGAGAATGAAAGGAAAGGTGTACAGGACAGTGGTGAGACCAGCGATGCTCTACGGCTTAGAGACAGTGGCACTGAAGAAAAGACAGGAGGCAGAGCTAGAGGTAGCAGAGCTGAAGATGTTGACGTTCTCTTTGGGAGTGACAATGATGGATAGGATCAAGAATGAGTTCATCAGAGGGACAACCCATGTGAGATGTTTTGGAGATAAAGTCAGAGAGGCCAGATTGAGGTGGTTTGGACATGTTCAGAGGAGAGATGGTGAATATATCGGTAGAAGGATGCTGAGGTTGGAACTGACAGTCAGGAGGTCTAGAGGAAGACCAAAGAGGAGATTTATGGATGCAGTGAGAGAGGACATGAAGTTAGTTGGTGTGAGAGAAGAGGATGCAGAGGATAGGGTTAGATGGAGGCAGATGATTCGCTGTGGCGACCCCTGAAAGGGAACAGCCGAAAGACAAAGAAGATATAATAAGCCAATCCTATGGCAGCAACTCAATGCATTTCGGCATAAAGACATGGTCAATACAATCTGCTCAAGTTCAAACGAGCATTAGCATTAGGACGAAAGGTGATTTACAGTAGATACAGTACTTTGAAAGTGGTATGGTTGTCAGTGCCAGATGAGCTGGTCTGAGTATTTCCGAAACTGCTGATCTACTGGGATTTTCTCACATAACTGTCTCTAGGGTTTACACACAATGGACTGAAAAAGAGAAAAATATCCAGTGACCAGCAGTTCTCAGGGTGAAAATACCTTGTTGACGCCAAAGGTCAGAAGAGAATGGACAGACTGATTTGTGCTGATAGAAAGGCAACAGTATCTCAAAACACTGTTTTGTTACAACTGAGACATGCCGAAGAGCATCTCTGAACACGTCGGACCTTAAAACAGATGAGCTGCAGCGGCAGAAAACCATCAAAAAAGAGGGTGCCACTCCTGTCACCTAAGAACAGAAAACTGAGATTGCAATTCAAATGGGCTCATCAAAATTGGACACCACGAGATTGAAAAAACACCGCCTGGTCTGATGATTCTCGATTTCTGTTCAACATTGAGTTTGTAGGGTCAGAATTTGGCATGAACAACATGGAGGCATGGATTCATCTTGCCTTGTATCAACGTTACAGGCTGGTGGTGGTGCTGTAATGGAGACTTTCTTGTCACACTTTGGGCCTCTTGGTATCACTTGAGCATGGTTTAAATGCCACAGCCTACCTGAATATTATTACTGACCATGTTGATCCCTTTTTGACCACAGGGTAAAGTGCTTGAACATGACAATGGCCTCCACAGTCACCAGATCTCAATTCAGTAGAAGACCTTTGGGATGTGGGAGATTTGCATTATGGATCTGCAGCAACCTGTGGTCATAGCAAATGGACCAAAATCTCTAAAGAATGTTTCTATTGATATGCACTTATTATACTAGTTTAAAACCATATAACATATCACGCATTATATACACTGAATCATATTTTGTATACCCAACGAATGCTTTCCTCAATATTACCTTGTGTCTGTTAGTAGCATCTGACCATGGCAAGACAAATTCCTGTACCTGTTGCATATACTTATGAATAAACTGATCCTAAGATTGATTGTGTATGTAAATGCGCTTGCAATATAAACATGCTGTGTACTCTGTGATGACCACAAAGCGTGCAGCAGTGTTCTCGATTTGTTCTCGCAGCAGGAACTCCACGCCTGTTGAAACACTATATATAGGCAAATACATGTCTCTTAGGGGTGATCCATTCCACCTGCATCCTTTTTTCATCTCCATAGCAACAGCTCATTACACATGGACCTCAGTCAACTGTGCACTATAGAACACATTTTCCTCAAAGATGGATGAAAATCCCGAATTCTTCTACAAGCACTGACCCCAGATCGTGTTTCTTTGGGTTCATTTACTGTATGTAAGACACGAAGGACGCAGTGTCGCTGGTTACATACTGTAATGTAAAATGTCCACATCTGTAATTTATACCTGGTGAGATAATTGCACAGAACATCATCGTGAAATGTCCATTTTATAACGTATGCTTCACAAATCACGAGTTAGACCTTATAAATGCTGACAGCAATAGCAACACAGATGCTCGTTTCTAAATGTGCAGCCCCGTGCTTGCATTAGTCACAGATAAGGAAAGCCCGATGCGTCACAACATCGCCACTTTATATGCACACACAACTTGCTATTAATTCATGCACATAAAATATAACACATCCATATAGGTCAGCGTTGCAGCAGTGTGGTTTTAGGATTTCTCATTTAGAAAGTGGAATTGTAGTGTACATACCGTACAATTTAGGTGTTTTTTATTATGCATTGAGATCTTATAATAATAATACTGATGTCATGTAGGAGCAAGCATTTAGTTTACAGACAACACAATTTGAATCCTGTTCAATATCTGATGATTTTGATTTATACGTCAATTAGTTGATTTTTAATAATATCACTATGACAATACAATACAATTCGATTACAGTTCTGATGATAACGCTGAATCTTTTCTGATATAACGCTATATGACAGGATTTCTATTCATAAGATTAGACATCACCGAAGCTCCTGTCAAATGATATGATAGGATTTGATTTACTAGCAGGCCAGGCTCATAACAAATCATCCATTCAGTGCATACGCCAATCCATTAGTGACAGGCTAAATGTGTTGAAAAATATAATACAAACTCCATAAATCCAAATGTAGGTAGCATAAAACCAACTGAGTCTATAAATGTATGTAGTCTTGACTGAAATAACATTTCTATTTTGTTTTTTAAATAAAAGCCTTTTTTAAACTGTATGAACCAATGTTATAACTTTTTTTAAAGCTTTATTACAACATCATAATTATCACCATAACGACCATGCTATGATCATTAAATTATACTGCCTGAGTACAACTCTCCTGGTGTTAATAAAACAAGTGATGATGAAATACACTTTCACACTGCTTTCAAGAGAAATTGTGACCTTGGAATCATAATATTCTTATACCTTCCATCCATTCGTAGGGTTGGGTATCGTTTGGGTTTTTTTCGATACCGGTGCCAAATCGATACTTTGAAAACAGTACCGGTGCCAAAACGGTGCCTGAACCGATACTTTTAAGCCACAAAATTATAGTGGATGACTCAAGAATTAATTATTATTGATCAAAAAATGTTATGCTTAAAATTGAACAATATATTAAAAGTTTAAAGTATATATGAATATGTAAGCTTCAAATTTTAGTTAGTGTTTGGAGTCTTTTACCTAGAAAGGTGCTTGCACAGAAAGCTAATTTAGTGCAAATTACATAATTTTTTGAAGGTATACTACATTATCCACATTATCGACAAAAAAAAAAAATCTAAAAGGTGCAAAATTTTACGATACACGTTCTGTGTAATTTCTATATTTTAGATATTTCTATTTTAATTATATTTTATTGTTTTATCGCAATTTTTATTTTATTTTATATTTTTATTTCTTATTGGAAATTCTACCTTTAGTTTAATTGTAATTTTTCTGGTGCAATTTTCCTTTTATTGTAGTAAATCTACAATTTCAACAAAATCTACATTTTAGGTCATTCACTACATATCATACTGCGTATGGTTGTGTACATGACAAAAAAAAAAAATCAAAACTTGAAATTAAAATTCTATAGTTGCTACACTAATTTCCCTGTCAATAGGGGAAGTCAGGGAGGGCCGAAGACTATCACGTGTTTCCTCTGAAACACTTGACCCCAGCCGACTGAATCTTTTTCGAACTGTTGGAGACACCCTCGGAGGACAATGCAATCCACTCCTTCCGCTTGCATGAGATCACAGACTCCAATGATTGGCCCGTGACTGATGTGAGAGCACTAAGTGGCTCTCATCCCACCCCGCTGAGAGAGCTTGGCCAATCAGATCTCTCTACACTGCAGGAGGCTACCCCTACGCCACTCTGGGGCCAATGTATCAAATCAGTCTTTACACTCTCTGTATAGAGGGTACTATACAGTACCAGTTTTAGTATACATGCACTTTTCGCACCATTATTGTCTATCTTCTACATTCTACCATTCAGGGATACTGATTGCTCTGGGTTCTAATCAGAAGGATGGGGGTTCCAGCCCCTGCACCACTAAGTTGCCACTGTTGGGCCCTTGAGCAAGGCCCCTAACAATTTCTGTACAGTGGTGCTGTATTCTGACTCTTCCTAACATCCTAACAAGTTGGGATTTCATTGTGATGCAATGTGTTTGCAGCAAATAAAGACTTCTTCTTCTTAAAGAGATAAGTATTTGGTGTTAGTAACATGGATCGAAGACACAGTGAATGAAAATACTTTTACTTGTTTGATATCAATACTAACACCTTGAGTTTCAAAAATACCAATCACCATCTGATACCATCCACACAATTAAACACTATGGGGATTTGGAAACACCAAACCTAACAATCACAGGGAGACCATGCACACAGACATGAGGTGAGATTTGAACCCCCAACCACGGAGGTGTGAAGTACAGTAACAGTGCTAACCACTGAATGCTTTAAAACAACAGCCTTAAATATATATATTTTTTCCCATCCATTATCTATATCACTAATGATATGTTGTGAGTAGGCTACAACGGGACCTAGAGACTATCCCATGGAACTTAGGACACAAGGTGGGGTGAGAACCCATCACAAGGCACAATCACACCCATTCGCACAGTCAAATTGATTTAGACAGGCCAAACAGTCTACAGTGCATGTGTTTGGACTGTGATAGGAGTATCTGGAGGAAACCCACTAAGCACAGGGGGAACACAAAAACTCCACACATACACAAACCGGATTCAGGATTTTAACCCCCAGCCCTAGAGGTGCAAGTCAGCAGTGATAACCACTAAGCCATCAAACTCAGAAATGAAACTGGATCATATCCTGTTGCTTTTATTCCCATAGTATCCCTTTAAAGCATTACTCTTAAACATGTATCTTAAATCTTTTCTATAGCCACCTGTGCAGTGAAAGATAATTACTAAAGGTAAATTCAAAGTAACAAGTAGAATAAATTCAGTCTTATTCTGAGTTTGTGGAAAAATCCAAACTGAATCCCAAACAGCCAAACATTTTGAATTTAATCACAGCAGCAGAGCTGAGTTCGCCTGGTCTCTGTCTCTCCTCGCTTTAACCCTTCCACGCATGCAGTGACATTTCCAGCACCAGGAACCATCACAGATCCTAAAAACGCCATACTACTGATTTTTGCTACCAGTCTCGTTCACTATAGACCATGCAACGTGCATGCATTCTGCAAACAAAAAATTCGTAAAAAGGCTGCAGGACGTGAGAAATACGTGAGGAACACTTCGATACAGTAAATGCACCACTGCTCACACTCTAATCCGTCTGACTGCACGTCATCTCAGGGCAATAACAGGTCTGTCCGTGATACCCAGAACCAAAGCATCACCATCATCACCATCAGCAGCGTCGTCTCCTCTCACCTGCGCGGTGCGCGAGCTCGGCACGAGCCTCGGTAAGGACGCTCGGGTCGCTCTGAGATCGGCCCCGCTGCGGCACGCGCTCCTCCGCGCCGTCTGGTGTAGCCATGGAGACACAAGGGTGGAGGAAGTAAAGAAGATAAAATAATAAAATACCGAGAGCAGAAAACCCGTGACGGAGAGATACAACTGGAGCAGGGCGCGGGTCCAAGCATCCAATAGCAGCAACGGGCGTTAATGCAGCTCGACAGCCGAGTGTGTGTGTGTTAGAGAGAGAGTGTGTGTGTGTGTGTGTACATGCTTTTATATCTTGGTGAGGACCGAATGCCCCGACAGCATGAGAGGAATATGACAGGTTTGTCCTGTGGGGACTTTCTTTCTTTCTTTCTGTCTTTCTTTCATTCTTTCTTTCAGTATCTAACCTAACCATAATCCAAATTTATTGATTTTATTTTGGTTACAGATGGTTAATTCCATTCATTATCTGCATTAAATAATCATGCCTAATATTTGTAATATTTGTTTGTTTGTTTGTGTGTCTGTTTGTCCTTTCTTCTTCCTCCCTCCTCTCCTTTCTTTCTGCCTTTCTTCCTTCTTTCCTCATTCCCTTCTTTCTTTCGTTCATTCTTCTTTTTTAGAGCAGCTTTGATTTAATATTTAAACATATAATAAACGCATAATATCTAATAATAATAATAACAACAACAACAACAACAATAATAATAATAATAATTTAACATACACAGTACATGCAATTTAGTAAAGGGCAGTCTATGCAATTAGTCTAATCTGCATGTCTTTGGACTGGACCCGGAAATCCACCAAGCACTGGGAGAAAATGCAAACTCTACAGACACAGATCAAGCCCTCGACCCTGGATGTGCAAGGCCACAGTGTTAACCACTACACCTTATTATATAAAATATAATATCTTGGTAATATATTACAAATATTTTGCCACAATATCACATTTGTAGCAGTGATTGTATTGCCATGATTACAATGACATGTACAGTATATACAGTGCAATATTATTGGCACTTCTTGTAGATGCCAAGCTATATTTCATTGTTGAAAACCTGCACTGTACAAAACAGTTCTGTCTATAAAGTTATATCTATCTATCTATCTATCTATCTATCTATCTACAGTATATACATCCGGTATCACCCTAGATCAGTGAACATGTATTCCCATGACTTAAGCCACATGCACATGTTGAACAGTCAACCAGTCTGTGTGTCTCTCACACACACACACACACAGAGTCTGTTTATCAGCGTCTCCGGGCACGAGTCTCCATTTTTGTTTTCACAGAGCTGCGCTGCCCTCGTGCGGCGTTGCTATGACAACGCGAGTTTTCCAATGGGAGCCAATTGGAACGAAGGTTTAATCAGTCACGTGAGCCTAGAAGACTCCACTCTTTCCGCATCTCTTCCGTATCTCAATTCAAAATGGCGGAAACCGGTGCAGGGTCACAGAATGTGCTAGCAGAGGAGGTTTCTTCCAGTTATACCCAGTCTCCGGATCTCAGAAGCGTCCTGGTGACCAGCGTTCTGAATTTAGAGAAGCTCGACGTCGACCTTTACCGGTAAAAAAAAAAAAAACACACACACAAAAACGTGACTGTAGTTGGACAAGTAAAATAGTAAAATAACTTCCCGTGTCAGGTTCAGTGCCCTGGTCCTGTCGACTTTGATGTACAGGTGTGTAGTGCAGTGATGTACAGGTGTGTAGTGCAGTGATGTACAGGACGGCAGGAGATACTTCAAAACCAGGGTTGAGAACTGGTTTCATATGTGAAGCTCTTGAATCTCTTCGATGCTTTATTTGTAATTATTCTTAATTGTGTTGCATGTTTGTGACAGTGGGAAGCATCACTGGGTTCCTCGAACTCAACGCCTGTTCGGTGGTCAGATTGTGGGTCAGGCTCTGGTGGCTGCTGCCAAATCCGTCCACGATGATCTGTATGCTCATTCACTCCACTGTTACTTTGTTCGGGCGGGTAAGAACATGAAATTATACACTGAATTGACTTCATCAGTCTTATTGGTCATGTAGGTCTTTTCGTAGCTATACCACAAAAAAACTGCTTTGGGTTACATTCAGGGCCTGTATTTATGGGCTCGGCATCACTCCTAGAAATCATGGGCTTTTGGCTGCTCCCTTCGAGGGGTCGCCATAGCAAAAAAAAATCTAACCCAAATCATCACTGTTACCAAAAAAACAAAAAAAAAAACAAAGTTACTATCACCTTAGTTTCTGATGAGCCAATTGCAAATGTATGTTTTATAAGCCCAGTGTCTCTCAGTGTTACCAATAAGTCTCTCCTCTGCGTGTGCATCGGTCGGTACATCATTTCCTTGTTACTCCTAACAAGTTAGGACACCTTCAGACCTCTCCAAATTTTGGGTTTGGGTTGGAGTGGTTTCCTATTTCAAGAATATTGATAAATTGCTCTTACTCCTACTTCTAAAACTAATTTTTTGGCCACTTCCTACTCGCTTCGAGATGCTTAGTAAGTACAGGCCTTATAGTTTTTCTTATAAAATTTGCATCATGACACTACCATCACCGTACTTCATCCTTGGATGGTCTCCTAAATGTAAAGAGAACTGTTCAGTTATGGCAAATGTAGTGGAACTTTGGTCAAGGTTAAAACTAATTTAAATCAGCCCACAGAATGGGTTTATTGGTAAATTTGTTGACTTATTATTATTTTGGTGACTATTTAAACCAATAATTTAGGTTAATAACCTAGCATTTAATAAGATCGTTTAGTTCCAGGAAAGGTTTTAAGAGTTTAGATTCTTCCCAAATGCTAAAGGATTGTGAGTAATAAAGTTGGCGGTTTCTAGGTTGTTCTTGAGTGTAAACAAACTCAAGTAAAAACCATACATAAATAAAAAGTGCTTCATGGCTTTATATCAGCCTGTTCTCTACCCTGTGCTATAGGAGACCCCAAGGTTCCAGTGCTTTACCAGGTGGAACGGACTCGAGATGGTCAAAGTTTCTGTGTGAGACTGGTGAAAGCCATTCAGCATGGTCAGGCCATACTGATATGCCAGGCGTCCTTTCACAAGCTGCAGCCCAGTCCTTTAGAGCATCAGTACACCATGCCCAGTGTTCCCCCACCTGACGCCCTGCTCACCATTGAGGAACTCATCCAGCAGTACCTTAGGTAGGAATTACAAAGAGACATGCGTTACCCATTCCCTAATTAAATCATGCAGTAATAAACTTTTATCTGCCTGGGTTTCACAGCAACCCGAATCTAGCTGATAACACCAAGCAGGGGCTAAATAAGATCCTGGCTGATGAGGTTCCCATCGAGGTAAAGCCAGTGAATCCATCTGATTTTTATGGACGTCTTCCCATGGAACCAAAGAAACTGTTCTGGGTACGATCGAAAGGACATATAGGTAAGTCCAGTACTAAATGTACCGTGTTAGTTACAGTGGAACCTTGGATTGCGAACATAATTCACATAATTAAGAGAAATGCAAAAACACTCAAGAGATACACCTCAGACCCTACAGGTCTCAATGTTAAATGTCCATGGCAGCCCAATTAGAAGAAGATTGAGTACAATTTGTTAAGAAGGGTGATCAGGGATCATGACTGAGGTTCATGGACCTGCGCATAAGTAAATGCCAAAAAAAAACTTCAACGAACTGAAGCCATGTAAAGAATACTGGGCCAAAAATGTATCACAACGATGTGAGAAACTGATAGTCATGCAGGAAACGTATGACATACAGCTATGATCTACAAGCTACTGAATCATGGATTGCTCAGTATTGCCCACGTTTCTTAAAAAATTTTTGCCGTGGTTAAAAAAAAAAAAAAAGTGTTACATGATGATGTTTGTCTGGAGTTGTATTTGGCTAATACTGAAACTCTTACCGATGTGTGTATAAATAATTTTTTTTTAATTCCAGGTGAGGCTGACATGAAACTGCACTGCTGCGTCGCCGCGTACGTGTCTGACTATGCATTCCTCGGCACCACGATGCTACCGTACCCCAAGTACAGAACTCAGTTTGTTGCCTCTCTCGATCACACCATGTGGTTCCACAACAAATTCCGAGCAGATCAGTGGATGCTGTATGAATGTGAAAGTCCATGGGCAGGTCTGTAGTAATGTGTATGTTCATATTTAGATTATTAAAGTGACTAAAACAACAAAGAACAGCAGCTCCTTCAATGAGCAATGGTGGAATGTAGGACTTTATCTTCAGAAATCCGAACCTGGTCATCTGCCTTATGATTATTGTTTAAAGAAACAATAAAAAGAGCTGCGTTAAAGTGAAATGATTCACCACAGCTCACGTGCATACGCGTCACAAGTTTATCTCTGACCTCAAAATGACGAGGCAGCATCCTAACTGTGAATCAGAGTGAGTTTAGTCCAAATTCTGACACTATACTCGTTTCCCACATGGTCGATAGACTTTATTAATTCTTGAAATTTTATTATTTTTAATAAGTTAAGTAATTTTTAGTGGCCAGTTAATAAAAGGATTAATAATCCAAACAGAAAATTAATGTTACATTAACCGTGGAATAAAAAATCTTTAGGCTAATGGGGTAGGGGGGGGGCAGCCCTAATCTAAATACCGTATATGAACTATATATTTTCTATTTTCTGTCAGCTTTCGATACTTAACGATCTTCAGTTTCATTAAATATTAAGAATTATTTAAATACTCTTAAGACAGTCTTTTATTAAGCAAAAAATTGTCTTAAATTAATATTGAAATAAATTATGTGAAAATGAATATTGCATAGAAAGCAACAGTGCTGTCATGCAGACTCGTGCGAGTGCTATAATGTTTGTGTGAATTTTTTGATGAACATTTTCTTTATTTTCTTTTTCTCCAGGAGGAAGCAGAGGCTTGGTGCAAGGCCGCTTGTGGAGACAAGATGGACTCCTGGCAGCTTCCTGTGCACAAGAAGGAGTCTTGCGAGTGAAAGATATGATGCGGAGTAACCTGTAGATAATTTTTTTTTTGTGTAGCACTAGTAATTCTTCAAGCTCTTTAAATGCATCTTTAGTACTTGGACTAATCCTCCCCCAGTAAAAAAAAAAACCTAGTAACCTTAGTACTAGTTAGTAACCTAGTAACCCAGTGTAAGTATCTATCCAATGACGGAAACTTCAAAGCACTTTTTGTAAGTCGCTCTGGGTAAGAGCGTCTGCCAAATGCCTAAATGTAAATCTGTCCAGACTGATCACATGCTTACAGTGATTAATGGTAATTAACATAGATTTGCACAATCACAATGAGCTGTAAGGATGGCTCTCGACGGACTGTTCGCAGGATGCTGGCTGAGAACATTGAGGCATTGTGTTATCAATTTGATGAATGGAAATGGGAGTGGTGTCTTTTGTGACGGCGGCAGTGTTTTAACAGTGACCTTTGACTGTCTATCAAAAGATTTACATGTCTGGTAAGACGCGACCTGGAATGGATGATGGTTTTAGTTTTTTATTTATTTGTGTTCAAATGTTAATAACTGAATATGTAATTAATTAGGTTTATTCTTGAGCATTGTTGATTATTTTAGTCTAATTATTCAGAATACTGAATAACTGTCTATTTCCAGATTCATATCACAAATTTACAGGATCGTGCTTGGTCCTTCATTCACCTTTCTATAGTAATAGCGTACGATTTCAATAATCAAAATGGGTCAGTTTTTCTGTGAGGAGACAGTTAACATTTCTAGAAGGAGTCTTCAATGTCAGAGCCTTGTAACACTAAAAGGAAAGCTGTAAGAGCTTATAGATTTTCAGTATTGTGTCAGGATAAAGAAAATTTTGACACTAAGTAAATGACTAGAGCACAAATGATGACCAGACTTAATTTTTGACACCCACAACAGTATACAAAATTTTCAAATGAATAAAAAGTATGATGTTATATAATAAACAAAAAAACTGGCAATGTTGCTCTGTGGAAAAAGGAAAATAGTGGATTGTGCCATTTTTAGGAAATTAAGCAACGATGCACATCCTAAAATGTTCTGTGTTTATATTCCTTGTATACTTTACCCACCTTGGGTTAATTGCTGAGGTGATTATGGATCTGACATAATTTAACATTCCTTTAAACCAATGTATATAAATGTAACTTTTAATGTGTATAAATCCATGTACATATGTAATATGAGAATATTGTAAAAAAAAATAAAATAAATAGATTTGAATGTATGAAAATAAAATGTTTAATTTTCTGAACAGAGTATCTCTGATCTCTAGTGTCAAGCTTTGCTTTAAAAGATTTTTTCATACTAGATTCCCAGACTGTTCTTATGGACACCAACCCATCATCATCTTATGTTCTTATGTCATGTCCACATGTAGATTCTAGATAGAGTTTGATGATTTTGCATTTATACTAAGCACTATTCTTCTGAGATGGGGTGTTGGTGGCCTCCCGCTTCCGAGGTTTCTCTCCTGCCATGAAGGCCCAGGTTAAATTCCCACCCAAACCCCAGCCACTGGATATAGTGCCGTCCCAAGCCCGGATAAAATGTGAGTTTTGTGTTTGCACTAGATTTTCAGCTTGTGGACTGAACAGGACCTATGAGTTCCTCTGGTCCAACCTTAAAACACAGCTTGTTTTGTGCATTTGAGTGTTGTCATGCTGGAACACATTTATGCCTATTAGTTGCAGTGAATGAGAATTCAAATCCTTCATTATACAGAGACGTTCTATAGACTGCTGTGCTTCCAACTTTGTTTGGATGTGATAGTCATATATTCACAAAGATTTGGTCAATTAAACGTCAAAATTATATACATATTTTTTAAATGTGCGCGCGCACACAGGCATGTTTGGTGAACCTAAAGTACAAGTATACTATACATGTTGCCTGGACTGTATAATTATATAATACAATCTAGACTTTGGTGGAATGAAAAAAAAAAAGTATGATGTATAATATATATTACACAAATAATTCACAAATTACTGTAAAAACAAAAATTAATTCTACAAGCGGTCCTTGGGCAACCGGAAATGTCGTCATCGCTGCTCGTGACACCTCTGCTGGTATAAATAGCGCATGGAGCGAGCCCGCGATATCCTCACGACGGCTGTGGAAAACTGTAGTGAAGGGGGAAGGCAAGCGAGGGAAATATTACACATTTTTTTTACAAGGTTTATTAATTTGACTCTGTAGGGAAAGTTTAAGAATGCCTCGTGTATACGTAGGCAGGCTGAGCTATCATGTCCGCGAAAAGGACATCCAGAGGTTCTTCAGCGGCTACGGCAAACTGCTGGAAATCGACCTGAAAAACGGGTGAGCAGGAGCAAGGCGCCATTTTTATTCGTTGTGTCCACGGTAAACGTGTTTACTTATATGAATAATACTGTACCATGAGTAAACCGTGGTGAAATAGATAACGAGTGCGGAGAGTCGCTCATCGAATGTTCGAGAAGATATTACGGTTGGATTTGTCTAGGTCGTGCCGCGTGGACAAAATGGCGGAGTCGCTGGAAAACAATACCGTCCAGCATGTTAACTGAGTTGCCTTAGCATATTCGTGGCTTTGCTAACTAATTGTTGTATATAAATGGAACACAAATATATTGCAATAATATGTTAATATAATGTAAAAATAAGTCCGCTGTACTATACGCGCGAGTGTCGGGTTGGCTGCACGCTCGCGAGCTCTTAGGCCCGAATTTAGCATTTAAGAAAGTAAGTAAATCCATACTGAGTTTTGGGCATTTCTGAACGTCATTATTGTTTAAATTAAAGCCCTTCAGCGAGTTATCGTAAAATCGTTTTGTTGTTGTCTGAAATCTCTTTGTGTAAACATGGCTTGTGTCTTACTAACTGTGAGGTAGTGTGCGAGTAACGGGCTGCGCGAGTTATCGCGAGATTTGAGGGCTCTCCTACTACTTTCGCGCATGCGAGTTTACAGCTGTGCTTCCATTATGAATCGAGGCAAAACCTTGAAGGAACAAGTTTTGTCAGACAGATGGGATTATAAACAGGAATGGTTTATAATTAATGTAAAAGATTTAGCTTATAAACATTGAGCCTTGGATTATGACCAGGTTAGACTACAGCAGTAATGCTGTGGGGTTTCTGTTTTTGTTCAAATGCATTGGTGGTAGTTATGTGGAAGGAGGAACATGCATTATAAACATAAGCCTGTATTATAAAATAAAAAGTCAACTGCTTAATTAAATTTTTTATTTTATGTTCCAGGTATGGTTTTGTGGAGTTTGAGGATACCCGTGATGCTGATGATGCTGTGTATGAGCTGAACGGGAAGGAGCTATGCGGCGAGCGCGTTGTGGTCGAGCATGCCAGGGGCCCCCGTCGAGATCGGGATGGATATGGTGGGGGTCATTGGGGTTCTGGGCGCAGTAAGTCCAGTCTCTTAAAGATGATATCATGAAACATGTTTATTCCCAGGTGTCTCGTAGAAGGGATGACGAAATGCAGCCCCTCGCTTCCCTCAGTCTCGGTAGTTGTCCAGCTGTTGGGGGAGTCTTGGAGAGGATTTGTGCTGCTGGAGTTTTCTTACTGGCGCACACAGCAAAACCAGGCCAGAGATGATGACAGCGGGATGTTTTTATTTTTTATTTATTTTTTTGGTTTATCAAAAATTGGCCTGTTCAGTTTAAATGTGTAATTTGTTTAATTGTGCAGCTGGCCTTACCTAGGAAAGGAGAAGCCTTTTTTTTTATTTTTTTTTTAATTTATTTTTTTAAATTGAAGTCTTTCACAAGACAAAAGCTAGTTTTAAATTAGATTTGGCATCGCAACAGTGTTTACATGTCAGACGATGGGCATGGTCTTTTGAAAGTCTTGAATTTTTCATATCCATCTGCAAGGAAAAAAGGGGGGGGGGGATAAAGACCCACCGCCTCGCTGACATGTAAACAGATGTTGTGACGTGTGATCATGCTGTGTGTGTGCGTTTGAAATCAACATTAACAAGTCCTTGATGTTTCAATTTGAAAGAGTCCAGTGCGGGCTGAGTCCGAGTCCATTGAGGCTAAGATGACTGCCTGTCCCGTTTGGCCTTGGCTTTCACCTTACAATGTGTGTGTGACCTTTGCCCTTTGACCCTTGGCTGACCTAACCGGAAGCCATGATGACAGCAGCCTTTTGCCAATAGACCAGGGTGATGGTGAGGAAACCCATTGGTTTTTATGTATGACGAAATATTGGAGAGGTTTTTATGGGTTAAAATGTAGCAGTCATCTAGTCTTAAGCAAAAAAAAAAAAAAAAAAAGGAAGCAGTGGGCTTCCGTTGCTCTGTGCGGTCAATAGGAGAGGTATTGCTCGTCTTAGTCCTGGTTATTTATTTATTTTCCATTTCTTTCTCTTTCAAGAGTGTAGATTACATGGCTTTAAATAAGGGGAGCTGGAACCCAGGAGGATACCTCAGACCTAACTGTTTCACAATGTCCAGAGCTAAATTATAACCAAGTCTTAACAGTGCCTTGATTAATGATCATTTCAGTATATAATAGTCATGCTATCTCGGATCATGTTGTTCAAACACTGGAGTCATGTAGGTCATCTCGTGGGTTCCACATCAGAGAATCACATAGTTTGTTGTTAATAATTATAGTAATTTGGTATCTTAATCTCTGCCAACATTTTCTTTTTGTTTTTCTTTATTTATTTATAACAGTCCCTTCAGAATATCTGGGGCTGAGGTAAACTGCGTCAAGGTGTCCAACAAATTGGAAAGAAAGCAGAAAGCTCAGACTTGTTGAATTTGAGTTTAGTGAGTGATTTTACCCTAAACTCAGTTGATTATTCTCCACCTTCTCACTGTTCTTTCCTTCACTTTGTGTCTAAAGGTAGTAGTGGTTATAGCAGCAGGAGCCGCTCAGGCAGAGACAAATATGGGCCGCCTGTCCGCACAGAATACCGACTGATTGTAGAGAACTTGTCCAGTCGCTGCAGCTGGCAGGACCTCAAGGTAAACACGCCCCCACCCCCAACAGGTGCTCTGGAGATTTGGCTAAATAAAGCAAATTTTATAATACTTTTTCCTATTCAACTGTTCAGGACTTCATGCGTCAGGCTGGTGAGGTCACTTACGCCGACGCACACAAGGAACGGACAAATGAAGGTGTGATCGAGTTTCGCACCCACTCGGATATGAAGAGGGCCCTGGACAAGCTGGATGGTACTGACATCAATGGGAGGAAAATCCGTCTGGTGGAGGATAAACCCAAACGGCGTCGCTCATACTCGGGCAGCAGGTCCAGGTTAGACATCTAATACAAAGACAAATGGATTTTATTGTTTATTTATTTAAATAGCAAAAGTTCTGATTGTAATGAATTTTTTTTTCTCTTTTTTTTATCAGGTCCCGCAGCAGACGCCGTTCTCGCAGCAGAAGCCGTAGGAGCAGGAGCTCACGAAGCCACTCAAGGTCTCGCTCTCGGTAAGAGTTAACGTATGCCTTAAAAGTTGTGTAAAATGTGTAGCTGTGTCGAGGTTAAAGATACTAATGCTATATGGTACAAAACTAAATTATAAAGGGAGATTGGAATTACAGTGGACCCACGGAGTGTGTTTGAGTTCATATGAGTGAAAAGAGAATGAATCCGTCCCTATGATGTATTCCTATCGGGGTGGGGACTGAATCGGTGTACAACCAAATCAGGTTGTGATCAGAACTTGAACAAATTGCGTGCATGAGCTGAGGTTCTATGGTAGTTGATTTAATCCAGTAGTTGATTTATCCCTTTGTGTTAAGCTTTGCTAGGAGTCTGGCTGCGCAGTTCTAGATGTGAAAGAAAAATACTTGGATTTCTGTAGGTTTTACAAAGCATTTTTTCCTCTACAAGGCATATCAGGAATCAGCATTTAAGGAAAAGCTTTAGTTTAAGAGCAAGCAGTGTGCAACAGTGAGGTTAATACTGTAAGATATGTGTAGATGAGTTACTAAACAACTAAATTCCTTTTTTCTCTCCATCAGCTCCCGATCCCAAAGCAAGCGCCGTTCCCACTCCAGATCCAAGAGAAAGTCCCATTCCAAGTCCCATTCCAAGTCCCATTCCAAGTCTCCATCTAAATCCCGCTCCAAGAAGTCCCGTTCTCGATCTCGCTCCCGCAAGTCACACAGCCGCTCGGCAAGTCGTAAGTCACGCTCCAAGAGCCAATCCAAGCCCCGATCTGAGCGCGGCTCTCGTAGCCGCTCTAAAGAGAAGTCGGTGAGCAAGAAATCCCGCAGCCGCTCAGCGTCCCCGATGGAGAATGGAGACAAAAAATCCCCCTCACATTCTCCTTCTCCACACGAGGATCGCAATCGCTCCAAATCGCCCATGAAGCGATCTCCATCTCGCTCTCCAACTCGGTCCAAATCCCGCTCGCGCTCCAGATCTGCCTCACAGGACTGAGTCTGAAAGATGAATTGTGTGCCATCTTGTAGCTCTGAAAGTTGGCACTTGATAAAGGTGCACATGCATCATGTTTAGGTCGATCATACATGTTTGACGTTGCATGAGAAATTGAGGACTGAAGTGTAAATACTGAATGGGTACCAGATTTGTAAATGAATTCTCAGTAGTTTTTTTTGTTTTGTTTTTTTTTTTCCTTCTCATCTTCCCTCTCCCCCCCTCTTTGCTCCCTTTTCCCTTTCTTTAAGGCTGTTAGCTCTGATATTTCAAATGTGTTCTTGGAAATACAGTTCCTGCATCAGTGGTCATACTGACTGCAGAACCTTTACACCCATGATTAAAAAATAATAATAATCTTGCTTGTCTAAAGTGTAATACTTTTCTGAGACATTAGGATTTTATTTGCCTGCTTAAATGTTGAGTATTGTGAAATAGTTTAGCTTTACGTCACTTTCAATTTAATTGTTTACAGGCTGGCCCAGTAGTCTGGTTAATAAGTAACTGTTCTATGTAGGATGTCTTGGCATTATCAATGCACTCTGTGGTCTGAAATTGCATTTTGTGTAATATAAAATGTAAACATCTATGGATCTGGACTTTTGGGCTAGCCTGTATATTGCTGTACAGAAACTGAAATTCTCATTTTGATTTTTTTTTTCCCCTTGCCTTTTGTTGTTGATGTAAGAGTCCCACACTGTTTTTGTTTTAAACTGGTGTATTGGGTATTCTGCAATATTTTATTTCAATAAACATTTTGATTTTTCAATTTTTTTTTAAAAAAAAAGATGTTCTTATGTTCAACATAAGCATTTAATTTGTATACTGCGGGAGTATAATGATACTTTAATGTTTTAAGAGGGGTTAAATGTTGCAATTGCTGTAAGTTGAGAGGGGTGGGCGAAGATGTGAGGGTATGAAGTGGTGGTTAAAATTAATGCCCATTTAATCTGATTACAAGGCCTGGTGACTTTATGCTGAAGCTCTAGCCACCTGTCTTGATTTTTCAGCATCAGTATTTTTCATTGTCCTGAGGGTCCCTGAAATAATTAAAAGATGTATGTTTTGTTCCCTGTATGCAAGAAGATGCTGTTAAAGAGGACCACATCTGTCAGGAAGCATTTTATAAATGTATGAGAATTTATTAAAGTTTCTTGTATTCCTTTATAGAATATCAGCACCAAACCAGATGAGCACATGTACTTAACCATATGGGGTGCCAATATTTTTAAAACCGCAGAAGAAAACTTCGTTTAAATTAAACTTAAGCCCTTATTTTAGTAAGCGATCTGTATTTAGATCTATTTATAGTCCTATATTTATTGGTAATGATAGTCATGCTGTTGTTGCTATAGTAGGCGTCACTATGGTTACAGTTGTTTACCCATAATGCATCACGCGCAACTGGCACGGGATACCTCGGAGACATGCTAAATGCAGAGGTATCGGTTTAAAAGCTACATTTGCAGTTTTACAGATGGTACATTAAATGTATTTGTAAATATTATCCGAATTCTATAAAAAAAAATTATATTATTGCTTCGAGATTTTTTCCCGTTGTTAGCGGTAAGGCTAACACGCTAGTTAAGCTAGCTTGCTATGATTAGCGCGGTAAGGCTAACACGCTAGTTAAGCTAGCTTGCTATGATTAGCGCGGTAAGGCTAACACGCTAGTTAAGCTAGCTTGCTATGATTAGCACGTAACATCATAACGTCTTGTAACAGCGTTTTGGGATTGTTTGTTTTTAGTTTGAGCAAACTGCATTGGTTACCTCAGGATACATTTTGCTACGTATGTTCTACGTTCTTTTGGTCAGAATTTAGATATTAAAAGACACAGCCCTCAAACCCAAGATGGATAAAGAGCTGCGGAATATTGTCGTGTTTAATTCTTCCAAAAGAGAGGTGTTTACTGCAAACACTGGATACAAGAGTCTTCAGAAGAGACTGCGAGCGCAATGGAAGATTCAGGGGTACTAGTACTTTTCACAAAGTCAAGCACTTTTGTTTACAAACAACACATGATTTTGTGTCTCTAAGTTATTCACATACACACACCCTCACATACACACACATACACATATATACACATAGACACTGCTTCTGTGTAAGACAACTGATGAGAGCCAGTCTTGCTTTGTGTGTTGTTTCATCAGAATTAAAGAGGAGATTACAGCCGAGAAACTGCACAGTGTGAAGCTGTGGATCACAGCAGGTCCTCGAGAGAAGTTCACAGAAGCTGAGGTAAAACAGCCTGATGACATGCAAGTTGTTCTACCCATAAATGTGCAAAGTGTAAAAATGAAATAGAAATGTCCAGGGTGTGTATAAATGTCCAGAAATGTCCAGGGTGTGTAGAAATGTCCAGAAATGTCCAGGGTGTGTGCAATGTGCAAAAATGGTTTCGTCCTGTGTAGTGTTCTGATAGAGAGACCGTATCGCATGCGGGAAGGAGCTCCTCCTCCGTCTCTCCGTGTTGGCCTACCTGACCGCAACAGAGAAAACAGTCCATTAATGGGGTGTCTGAGGTCCTTCACTAAGCTCCAGGCTTAGATCCTGCACTGCTTGCTGTAGATTGAGTACAGGTCAGGGAGCTCGGTGCGGATGATGTGCTCAGCTGATCGCATCACCCTCTTCTGAGCTCTTCTGTCCTGCATGTTGCTGTTTTCAAGCCACGTTGTGATGTTTTCCGTCAGGATGCTCTCTATGGTGCAGGAGTAAGCTCCCTGGAGGGCACTCACTTCTCCAATCTTATTTACTCACACACTCATTTTCAGTACACACATATTCCGATGGGTTGCTGGATCTTTCACTGTGCATGAGGTTGGATTGAGTTCATACAATTACAGTCTAAATGAATGTGGAGCACCACACTCACACACTGATTCACACCTAGAGGCATGTTCCCAGAGAACCCAGAAGAAACAATGCAGATGCATAGAGCTCAGGACCAACCACGGCACCATGATGGCCCATAAATTCATGCTTCTCCATATATTTTAATAATGGAAACATGTCCTGATCTCATGATCATATCATCAGCCTGTAAATGTGCTCCTTATACAGTTAATGTACAAACCGGATTCCAAAAAAGTTGGGACACTAAACAAATTGTGAATAAAAACTTAATGCAATGATGTGGAGATGGCAAATGTCAATATTTTATTCAGAATAGAACATAAATCACGGAACAAAAGTTTAAACTGTGAAAATGTATCATTTTAAGGGAAAAATATGGTGAATCAAAATGTCATGGTGTCAACAAATCCCAAAAAAGTTGGGACAAGGCCATTTTCACCACTGTGTGGCATCTCCCCTTCTTCTTACAACACTCAACAGACGTCTGGGGACCGAGGAGACCAGTTTCTCAAGTTTAGAAATAGCAATGCTCTCCCATTCTTGTCTAATACAGGCCTCTAACTGTTCAATCGTCTTGGGCCTTCTTTGTCGCACCTTCGTCTTTATGATGCGCCAAATGTTCTCTATAGGGGAAAGATCTGGACTGCAGACTGGCCATTTCAGTACCCGGATCCTTCTCCTACGCAGCCATGATGTTGTGATTGATGCAGAATGTGGTCTGGCATTATCTTGTTGAAAAATACAGGGTCTTCCCTGAAAGAGATGATGTCTGGATGGGAACATATGTTGTTCTAGAACCTGAATATATTTTTCTGCATTGATGGTGCCTTTCCAGACATGCAAGCTGCCCATACCACACGCACTCATGCAACCCCATACCATCAGAGATGCAGGCTTCTGAACTGAGCGTTGATAACAACTTGGGTTGTCCTTGTCCTCTTTGGTCCGGATGACATGGCGTCCCACATTTCCAACAAGAACTTTGAATCGTGACTCGTCTGACCACAGAACAGTCTTCCATTTTGCCACAGTCCATTTTAAATGATCCCTGGCCCAATGAAAACGCCTGTGCTTGTGGATCTTGCTTAGAAATGGCTTCTTCTTTGCACTGTAGAGTTTCAGCTGGCAACGGCGGATGGCACGGTGGTTTGTGTTCACTGACGATGGTTTCTGGAAGTATTCCTGAGCCCATTCTGTGATTTCCTTTACAGTAGCATTCCTGTTTGTGGTGCAGTGTCGTTTAAGGGCCCGGAGATCACGGGCATCCAGTATGGTTTTACGCCCTTGACCCTTACGCACAGAGATTGTTCCAGATTCTCTGAATCTTCGGATGATATTATGCACAGTTGATGATGATAACTGCAAAGTCTTTGCAATTTTTCGCTGGGTAACACCTTTCTGATATTGCTCCACTATCTTTCTGCGCAACATTGTGGGAATTGGTGATCCTCTACCCATCTTGGCTTCTGAGAGACTCTGCCACTCTGAGAAGCTCTTTTTATACCCAATCATGTTGACAATTAACCTAATTACTGTTAGTTGGTTTTCCAGCTCTTAGTTATGCTCAAATTTACTTTTTCCAGCCTCTTATTGCTCCTTGTCCCAACTTTTTTGGGATTTGTTGACACCGTGAAATTTGGAATCAACATATTTTTCCTTTAAAATGATAAATTTTCTCGGATTAAACTTTTGATCTGTCATCTATGTTCTATTCTGAATAAAATATTGACATTTGCCATCTCCACATCATTGCATTCAGTTTTTATTCACAATTTGTTTAGTGTCCCAACTTTTTTGGAATCCGGTTTGTAGAAGGTCACAGTATCAATATAACACAAAATTCTTTTGTATTGTTTTACAAAGCCATGTAAATGCACACAAAGTCAGACAGCGTAATATAGCAGGACGGATCATTGGAAAATCAACTTGTCTATATATATATATATATATATAGACAAGTATATATACACACACACATTCAAGTATAAACATAATACTACACATTGATGCCATAATTCAATTCGAGGTTTAAAAAAGGGGCGTAAATAACAACTGTTGAATTGTATATTTGGAGCCAGTATATATAGAGATTGTTCTCTAGAAATCTTTAGAAATGTTACATTGAAGCTTAACCCGAGAAAGATTAAAAGGTTCTGCCTCATTTGCATCAAAGGTATGTCATGATTAGATAGATTTTCCCTGTTGGAAGTGTAACTGCAGTTTGCCTCAGGGGCAGCACCAGGCTGTAAATGTTAAAAATTTTTCCTTTAATATGCGTTTTTCAGCTGCAAGTCCTGAAGCAGTACCTGGAAGATGGCGGGAACGTTCTCGTGATGCTCGGAGAAGGAGGAGAAGTGAAATACGATACTAATATCAACTTCCTCCTGGAGGAGTTTGGGGTCATGGTTAACAATGGTGAGAGACAGCAAACGCACACACAACTCAACAGCACTATTCGTTCACGTCCTTGGAGGTGACAACGTGATTGCTGTTGTTTCACTTTTCCAGATGCCGTTGTGAGAAACGTTTACTACAAGTTCTTCCATCCGAAAGAAGCGCTCGTGTCTAACGGTGTTCTTAACAGGTCATTTACTTCTCATTGTTTAAAACGAAACTCACTGACTGCAGAGTCATCCGGTGTAAGGAATGCTAATGTGTGTATCGTCTATTGCAGGGAGATCAGCCGTGCAGCTGGGAAAGTCATAACAGGGGTCATCGATGATGAAAGCCCGGGTAACAATACACAGTAAGTCCTTGCTTACTCACTACTCACATACTGTTTGTTTTCATTAAATCATTTCTTTAAAACATGTGATGCAGTTCTATAGACTAAACTAGACAGTCTAGTTTTATAGACTTTAGGTAAGTAAATTCAGATGTACATTCAGTACTTTCAGATGTCGTGACATTTTGAATAAAAGTTTTAAAGATAAATGAGATGTGTGTTTTAAAAGCAGCTAAAGTAACTTTACAAGGTATACGGAAGTGTGTACACACACACACACTGACATTTCGAGCTACAGTGTAACATACAGAGTGAGCATAAAGTCTTTTGGTAATTTTAGACACATTACACAACACACGTGATATGTACATAATATGTTGTTCATGACAAATTGGAAATACGAGAGTGAGTCAAAAATTATCTGCACTCCGGTTACATTAAAGTTTTAGTTGGCCGCATCCAATCAGCATTCCGTTCAAGGCTACTATCTTCCCAGTCGCTGCTATTCATTGAATCCATTGCAACAGTTAATTTGTAAATGGCAGAGTATGGAACAGCAACATCCTCAATCGCCGACTAAAAAAAAGTTCAACCATCAGCGGAAAAATTGTTACTTACAATTTTCTTGAATTCTCAAGGGCCGTCATTGTAACATTTTCAGGAAAAGGGCGAAACAATCAACAGTGCCCGTTACAGTGAGATGGTTATTGTAGAGCTGAAGCCTTGGATTAAATGCAGACGACTGCTGTTCAAGGGCGTTGTGATATTGTGTGATGATTCCCGTCCACATATTTCTGCCTACACTATCGACATTCCTATAGTCCTGACCTTACTCCATCGGACTTTCACCTGTTTGGTACCCTGAAAGCAGCTCTACGAGGACAAAAGATTACATTTTGATGAAGATGTGAAGACATCACTGCATTTGTGGCTCGCACCTCTCAGCCTAAAACATTTTTCATTGAGGGAATACAAAGGCTAGTAGACAGATGGACAAAGTGTACTGAAAAGCAAGGAGTTGTCGAAAAAATTGTGTTTTTGTTGCTTCTAATAGTTGATTAAAATAGATTTTACAGCCAGAATGCGGATCATTTTTTACTCATCCTTGTAAATTCTATTATTTGGTCTACCTAATGCGACAACACTGATGTTTCTATCATCTATCAGACTTTTTAAGATTTGATTATATTTACTTAGGGAAGGACGTTGTGTTTACCCGGGATGTTGTTGTCTAATGTAAAGACTGTTTGTGTTACAATCAGGGCTCTGACCTTCGTGTATCCGTACGGAGCTACACTAAGTGTTATGAAGCCTGCAGTGGCGGTTCTGTCCACCGGTTCTGTGTGCTTTCCTCTCAACAGACCCGTTCTTGCTTTCTCCAAAGGCGAGGTTAGCAAGCATCTCCTCTTGTCTAGAATCTTCAGCATTCTTATTCGCCTAACTGATTGATACAAAGCCGCTGTATCTGTGTGTTTATGTAAAAGAAGAATGCAGGCAAGCTGGCAGTGCTGGGTTCCTGCCACATGTTCAGCGATCAGTACCTGGACAAGGAAGAGAACAGTAAAATAATGGTGAGCTTCAGTGAGCTGTATAATTTATTATGCGATTCTTGATTTTGTGAATAAGTGTTTCATGTACATTTCCCCACGGTACAGGACGTCGTGTTCCAGTGGCTGACCACCGACAGCATTCACCTGAATCAAATAGATGCAGAAGATCCTGAGGTGAGAGAGCGATCCGAATAGCATTCCTGTTTACCTGATGTCCGTCTCAGGTGATCCAATCAAAACTGGATTCACTCGGATAGATAGATAGATAGATAGATAGATAGATAGATAGATAGATAGATAGATATTTTCAGAGTGTTGAACTATTGTTGATTATTGTGTGTGAGGAACTGTACATTTTATTAGGGTATGTTTTTTAATAATTGAGAATTAACCTTCAATTGTATTAACATACTTCTTTACTTTTTCACCCTGGACGACTTCTATGTCATTCGTTGTTGTAGGACTCGCATTACAGATGTTAAATGGCTTCATGCGTCTCTAATAAGTAAAGTGACTTATAGACTTATCCACTGGTCAGTGCTAGAAATTGGTGAATAAAAGCTTGTTTCTTTTTTTTAATTATTCTTTTTTTTATACAGATCACAGATTACATCATGTTACCAGACACAGGATACCTTTCTGAGAGACTCCGAGTGTGTCTACAGGAAGGCGACGAGACTCCACGTGACTTCACCTCCCTTTTCGACATGTCTCTCTTCAAGCTCTCCACAGATTCTCTCCCGAGCGTTATCAGGTCGGTCAGACACCTCGCTTTGTTCACACAAAAGCAGAATGTTACAAGCCCATGATGTTGACCTGCATGATCCTTTTTTAGGGCCTACAAACAGCTGAACGTCAAGCACGAGCCGCTGCAGTTGATTACACCGCAGTTTGAAACGCCACTGCCGCCCCTCCAGCCTGCTGTAAGCGGTCTTCCTTAGACAGTGGTCACATTATGTACACACACTTTTTTTTGCACGTCCAGGTCAGTTTGTAGCTCTCAGGACAGGTGTGATTTTATCCTGTGCAGGTTTTCCAGCCGGCCTTTAGAGACCTGCCCCCACCGATGCTCGACCTTTTTGACCTCGACGAGACGTTTTCTTCAGAGAAAGTACGAATCGCTCAGCTGTCGAACAAATGTAAGTGCCCACGTGTCATATTTGGTACGAACACGATTGTTCAAAAGTAAGAAGGATGAAAAAATACTTATTGTTTCTTTTTGTTGTTTTTTTTACCTGGGTCCAGTGTTTACATTGAATTTAATTAAATCAGACGAGGTATAAGAAAGTCTTACGACTTATTCCTTACAGACAGTTATTTAGCTTTCCAACACTGGAGAATCACAGTAAAGTTAGTCACATGGCAAACAATTTTTTTGTTTGTTTTATACACACATTCCATGGATGTTGTACAACATTAAAATGGATAAATGTCCATAAAATGTCCATGTAAAACTTGAAATCGTTATCGAATTGCTTCAGTGCAAGAGGAATTAAACACTTGGTAGCAAGTTCTTGTGAGAAAATTAAAACTACTTGAAAAATGTAATTAAAACAACAACTTAAGCTTCAACACTACCCCGTTGTTGATTCTTTTACGGTTACAGCATGCTCTTAAGTGTTTTATTCTTTACTAAGAGAGAAGAGTTCACATTTCTCAAAAACAACCACCCATAAATGTCCTAAAAATGTATTTATAAATAAACGTACATGTTGTGTGATTTGCTTAGGCACCGACGACGACCTCGAGTTTTACGTACGGAAATGTGGAGACATCCTAGGAGTCACAGGAAAGCTGGATAAAGAAAAGCGGGATGCCAAGCACATACTTGAGCACATCTTCTTTCAGGTGGTGGAGTTCAAAAAACTGAACCAGGTGCGCTCAGTACTGGTGAATATGTTTCACTTCACTTTAAATGACTTTCTTAAAACAATAATTAGTTAACATGTTGGTCTGGATCTTTCAGGAGCATGATGTCGACACAGCACAGACAAGGTTTTCTCCATTGTGAAGTAGGAAGCTAGAGGGCGATGGACAGTCCAGGGTCGAACAGCATCATGTAGTTAAATTAACGAAGCATAAAGTGTCCGCTACTCTATTAAGGAAATATTTCAGCACTAATTAGCAATAGTTACAGGTAATGTTAATCCTGATAGATTTTCATCTACTTTAATTCTTCATTTTGCTATGAAGGACGTTGCATTGTTTTGACTTTTTTTTTTACTCCTGGAATTATTATATATAATTAGTTCTCACTTATTTCTTCATATACATCATCAATCATGAGAAAGTTATAAAAAGTTATGCGTAATAAATGTCTAGACACAACAGGTAATACTATACCGTTGGTAATTATGTTTTATTCCTTTTATACGACAGCAGTTTGACTGTCAATTTTATCAATCATGAGATTTGATCATTATGTGGTTTATTAAAGAACATGTATGTTTTGTAAATATATAAATAATGAAGCAAGTTCAGTGTCCCCTTGACACTAATAATTTAGTAAGAAAAACAGAAAATTGTGCATACCTTGAGAGTATGGGCTCAGTTCAGAAAGCACAGCGGCCTTCTGGGCTTTTCTCTGTCCAGTCCTATCGTCTCTAACCATCTCTTCCAACCTTCTTTACATGACTCAGTGTTTCAGGAATGGTACAATAAGGGCATCAAGCTTTGCAAGGACCTGTTCGTTGACCATAAGTTTGCATCATTTGAACAGCTTTCCGAAAGGTTTAACTTACCCAATTCTCATTTTTTCAGATATCTGCAAGTAAGACACTTCATTCGCTCTTTAATACCAAATTTCCCTGAGGCTCCTGCTGCAAACATTCTAGATAACCTCCTCTGTTTGTCTCCGCTGCGTAAAGGCCTAATATCCACTATTTATGGTGGATTGATGGCTTCGAGTCACACCCCTCTGTGTAAAATTAAAACTGCTTGGGAGAACGATTTAAATCTGTCACTATCAGATGATACTTGGAATTCAATTCTTAAACTTATCAACTCAACCTCCTTATGTGCCCGCCACTCTTTATTACAGTTTAAGGTTGTACACAGGGCTCATTTCTCCAAACTTAAACTCTCCCGTTTCTACCCAGACATTGATCCTTGCTGTAATAAATGTAAAAGTGGAGAGGCGTCTCTTATTCATATGTACTGGACATGCCCGAATTTGGAAAAATTCTGGAGGGATGTTTTTAAGACCCTGTCCTTCATATTGAATTGCAATCTTGAACCAGACCCTCTGATTGCTCTTTTTGGTGTCACTGGAGAAGAGGGTAAGAGTCTAAGTCCAGCCAAAAAGAGATTGTTATCTTTTGCGACACTCCTGGCCAGGCGTTCTCTTTTATTCAAGTGGAAGGATGCCACGTCACCCACCCACGCCCAGTGGCTCAGAGATATCATGTCCTGTCTGTCCCTGGAGAAGATTCACTACACAATTCATTACTCAGACTTTAAATTTCAACAGGTGTGGGGGCCCTTCCTTCACTTTTTTCATATACATTTATAGTTTGATTCCTGTCTTATTTAATTACTTGTTTGTTTGCTTTCTTTCCCCTTTTTATTCCTCTTTATTTATTTTTTTTTTGCACGTAGAACCAAAAAACTTCCAGCTCCATATTCTTTTTTCTTTTTTGGTTTCTCTCAATGCCTGGCGTTTAGCCTTTCTTATGCTTGTAAAACTGGCTTGGAGTCGGGGAGGGACGGGGTGGGTGTTATAGGGTTTATAAGGGGATTATAAAACCTGTATTAAAATATTACATGTTTACCCTGTTTTATCCCTGTTAAAATCAATAAAAATATTGTTGAAAGAAAAACAGAAAATTACACTACAACAGATCTGTCCTAAAACTTATGATTTAAAACTACATACGATTTATTTAAAAGCGCAGACATGATTGTTCTTTGATAAAACTGTAAACATCTTTAAACACAAAACTACTTTGAACTACACAATTAAAATTATCTAATGACAAAAAAATATATTTTTTTTATTAATTTTTATTTTTTTCTTTGTCATTAGATAATTTTAATTGTGTGAGCATCCACTATGTCTCCGAGTTGCTGCTAGAGGAACAATATACAGGATGGCCCGAACCTTGATCCACACACCAAAAATGTTTTGAAAAAATTCTAGCAGTTGCTCAGATTAAGAGCATACGTCGACATTGTCCTTAAGATAATTGTTGTTCCATGCACAGATGATTGCTAGATTTGATAGACTTCACGTGAGCATAAAAACAGCCGAATGGTGACTTTGTCTCATCTTCCAGGCCCTGTTGTTCAAAAGAAATTAAAAAGGCTTAGAGACTTTGATCTAATCCTGGTTTTGATGTGGATCAAATCTTCAGTATTTGCTTAAAACTTTAGTAGGTTTGCATCACAAAAAGAAATTAAAAAGAAAACCAGACTTGCAGAGCTTCAACAAGCTGGTCTCTCCACAAATGAAAGTGAACTTACGGTATTATTTCATCCAAGTTGCCATTTAGATTATGATTTAAACCATGTCCTATATGTATACATAAACACTAATGCAAGCTGAATTTGAGCTTAACTTATTTGTTGTTGGTCAGAAGAGGGATCAGTGTTTTTTGTTGTTTTATTGTCCCATTTAACTTATCAACACACTGGTTATTAATTTCTTTTACATAGTACGTATCTTTACAAGTCTACATTATGATATGTTGTCCCATTTGGAGCACTGGTAATCATTTTTTGTGTAAATGTTTGTATCACATCCAAAAACAACCAGCACAAAATGAAGACAGATCACCTGATCCTAGAGAGTATACCGTAGCCACCTTGGATCCAGAGTTTTGTCCTACCCTGAATGATTGTTGATTTCAATTTAGCAGCTGGTACTAATGTCAGAGTTAAATGGATAAACATCAAACTAATTACATACAAGAATTCAGCAATACTGTGGAGGAAACATGATTAGATTAGTACAACACCTTTCACTGGTCCTTCAGCTCATATCCATGTTTGCACCCATTCTTAGAGACCCACACGCAGCACATCTGTATCTGTTTTATCTGTAAACTTGCTGTATTGAATTGCCTATAAAATATTTTAAATAAAGCATTTTCTACAATTCTTTTAAATGAGCATGAGTCATTGATTCGAGTCATTACTATAAATACCATAACTTTATTTCAAGTACAAGTTATAAAAATATACAGTGTTCCAATAATTCTTCACTTGAGTCACCACATACAGCCTGAAAAACAAATCAAGTAAACAGTTAGAAAAATAAAAAGATAGAAGTATACATTTATTCATTGTACGATTTTAGAACTTACCTAAAACAAGAATCAGGCAGCATGCACAGCTACATAGCCAAATTTCTAGACAAACTCTTCTGCTGCTCGTCAGTCAGCTCGAGCACAGCATGTCGCTGGTTTGAATCCTGAAAGGTAAATTCCATGCACGACCTTGGACCTTCCGGCGTCCCGGACCAGATCAGCGAGGAAATCTCCGCCAGCGTTGGAGGTGTAGCTTGGTAACTTGGACTCCATATGAACTCCACTATACTGGAATCCAAACACAGCTTGGGGCTCTCAATGTTAGGTTTGATGAGTGAGACTCCCCATGAAGGGTGCGAGGTGTTCAGGTCAATGGAGGAAAGGTCTAAAGAGTTGGCCAGGACTGGTTTCTGGAAGGTCATCCTCTCATAAGGGGTGGAGGACTTACCCTCCAGGATACTGCTAATGCTAGCAGAGTGGTTTGAGATTGTTGGGGATAGGAGGGACATCTTAGATGGAGGATTTGCATACTCAACCACAATGCTTTTAGGTGCTTTGAGTGATCCTTCAATGGACACAAGAGACAGGCTGCAATCTGTGAGGAAACCCTGATCCAATTCTGGTAAATGAACACGCCCATAGTTCTTAGCTGACTCTAAATGAAAAAGATTTTAGAAGATTAAAAAAAAAAAAGAAGTTGTACATCCTCCATCATACAATACAAAAAGAGCATTATATCAAGGTGCTGCGGCATGTTATTTTACCAGATCTGCTGCAGTCTCCCTCCATCATGCTGCAGACTCGTCAGGGTAATTAGAGTCAGCTTGTTTTTATAGGCTTGATTGTGCAGGTTGTTTAATACATACAAAAAGGAATTAGTGATGTTTTACCTTGCATTAAAATGTGTCATGCCTATGGGATGTTTAAATTTAGTTTGAAAAGAAATGTCAGCAATTTGCCCTTTTCCCCCACTTTTTAAACAAGTAATTACTGACCACACCCCAATTAAGGCATTTGTATTGTGTGTGTGTATCTATCTCTCTCTTCATAGATAAATAGGACTATCTACCTTCCTTATTTAGCTCCATCTCAATTTGTGTACCCTTGACATTCTTTCCGAAATGCTGGTGTGTCTGAGTTGCATATGTGACACCACTAGCTATTTATTTATTTTACAAATGTTTCATTCCATTTAACAATTTGAATTATTTAATAACATCTCCTATTTTATATTGAACCTGACTGCATTTCTTGAACAAATTAATATAAACCAAATTAGGAAAACATTGCAGTGACCTGTACAGTAAGTCTCAGTGGGCTTTTAACTCTAAAAATGTAAGGGGAAATGCCATGTGGTGTTCCATGTGATCTTTTTGCTCTGTGTTACATCCCATAATTTCCTCTATGGCTCTGGATCCTTTTGGGTTAAGTAATTTAAGTTTAGCACTCGCCACGCCTACTGCCCATTTCCTGATGTAAATTAAACATCCATTATCTCTGTTTTATTTTTAAATATATAAAGATATTACAAATTTCTTGAATATTTAAAGTTGTTTTTACGTTATGTAAAAATGCCCCGTGTGTTTCCGATGTAAAGGTCAAATCAATACATCAGATCTAAAAAGAGACAAAAAATTATATGAATAAGTATAATAAAATATTATAGGACAATAACTTCTGTTCTTTTAATTGTATACCTTTCTTTTGTAAGAATTTATCAGGAATAATCAAAATAACACATTTGTCATTTTTATTTAATTTTATACATCTCTTATGCGGCTTAGTGGTTTGCACTGTGGCCTTGAACCTTCAGGGTCAAGGGTTTGATTGGGATGTGTGTGTGGAGTTTGCATGTTCTCCCTGTACTTAGTGGACTTTCTCCAAGTACTCCGGTTTTCTCCCACAGACATGCAGATTAGGCTAATTGGCGTTCCCAAATTGCCTGTAGTGTGTGAATGAGAGTGTGTGTGTGTGTGTGTGTGTGTGTGTGTGTGTGTGTGTGTGTGTGCCCTGAGATGGATTGACACCCTGTCCAAGGTGTACCCTGCCTCGTCCACAAAGTTTTCTTTGATAGGATCCGGGCCCCCGCGACCCTGAATAGACCCTGAATGAGTCAATATACAGTACATCTCATCTCTATAACCATTACAAATGTAAACTTTTATTTCATAATGAATTTATTTATATACATTTATAAGTTCAACAACAACATTTGGGGGTGCTAACCGCTAAGCCTCAACGACAGGAATAGTCAAATAATATATGTATATCTATATATATTTTTTTATATACAGGTGCATCTCAATAAATTAGCCAGAGGTGGAAACAACATTACATTTACTCAAATTACTGTAATTGATTAGTTTTTTTTTTTTGTGTACTTCTACTTTATAAAGTAGCTTTTAAAATCTGTAATTTTACTATTTTTTGTTTGAAGTATTGTGCTTTTGGCAACAAGGATAATCGCAGCCTTGAGAGGATTGTGAAACTAAGCCCATTCAAGAATTTGGGGGAGATACACAAGGAGTGGACTGCAGCTGGAGTCAGTGCATCATGAGCCACAGCGCACAACGGCATCTTCCCTGGGCTAAGGACAAAAAAACTGGATTGTTGCTCTTTTAGATACAAGTAAATTTTGCATTTTATTTGGAAATCAAGGTCGCAGAGTGTGGAGGAAGAGAAAAGAGGTACAGAATCCAAGTTTTTTTAAGGTTCAGTGTTGGTGATCCTGCGCTTTCAAATGGAGTGGATAGTGCCTTGGGCACATTATCCTTATATTGCAAATCGCATGTCAAAAACCTGGGAGTGTTCTTTGACAAGTCTTTTAAATTTCATAAGCAAGTTAGTGCAGTTGTCCAGTCAAGTTTCTTTCAACTTAGACAGTTAGCCATCTTCCAGCTCACGTTTTTGAACAGGTTATTCACCTCTTTGTTACCTGTCGACTGGACTACTGCAACTCCCTTTATTACGGCCTTGACCAGTTGTCATTACAGCGTCTCCAACTCGTTCAAAATGCAGCTGCTCGGTTGCTGACTGGTGCCAAGCAGCGAGAGCATATAACTCCGGTGCTTGCCTCTCTTCATTGGCTTCCTGTTGCATACAGGATCCAATTTAAAGTCCTACTCCTTGTACTTAAATCTTTGAATGGTTTAGCTCCTTCTTATCTTTCTGAGCTGTTGTCTGTGCATACTCCAGCCAGAAATGTGAGATCCAGCACTCAGCTCATTTTAACCACTCCAAGAACAAAGTTAAAAACCAGGGGGACAGAGCATTTGCTGTGGCAGGCCCCAGACTTTGGAACAGTTTGCCTCTGAATGTCAGATCTGCACAAACTTTGGAGCATTTTAAATCATTATTAAAAACACACTTTTATGGACTGGCTTTTAGCACAGGTTGACTTGGATGTTTTTTGTTGTTGACTCCATGACATTTTGATTCACCATATTTTTCCCTTAAAATGATAGATTTTCTCAGTTTAAACTTTTGTTCCGTGATTTATGTTATATTCTGAATAAAATATTGACATTTGCCATCTCCACATCATTGTATTCAGTTTTTATTCACAATTTATTTAGTGTCCCAACTTTTTTGGAATCCGGCTTGTACTTATTTCATTTATTTTATTTGAACTGTTTTTAGTTTTAACTGCCTTAACTAGTTTGATGTATTGTATTTAGTATTTTTATTGTGTGGATTATGTGTTTTTTTTATTATTTATTATCTGCGTGTACAGCATTTTGGGCAGCACAAACTTTTGTAAATGTGCTATATAAATAAACTTGACCTTGACCAGTGTAAAGTTTGCGCAGTCAGTGGTTTGGGGAGCCATGTCATCTGTTAGTGTTGGTCCACTGGTCCATGGTTTTATCAGGTCCAAAGTCAATGTAGTTGTCTACCAGGAGGTTTTAGAGCACTACATGCTTCACTCTGCTGACCAGCTTTATTGAGATTGCAACAGGACTTGGCACCTTCTAACATTGCCAAAAGTATAAATACCTAGTTTAAGTTTAATGTTATCCTTGTGATGATTGGCCACAAACTCGCCCGACCTAAACATCACAGTGTGGTATTGTGAAGTGGAAGTTGTGAGACACCAGACCCAACAATACAGAAGAGCTAAAGGCTGCTATCAGAGCAGCTTGGGCTTCCATAACAACTCAGCAGTGCCACAGACTGATCGCCTTCATGCCACGCCGCATTGCTGCAGTAATTCATACAAAGGGAGCCCCGACCAAGTTTTGTACATGTTCATGCTTTTCAGTAGTCCAACATTTCCATGTTAAAAAAAAAAAAATCCTTTTTTATTGGTCTAATTTACAGAGATACTGTACTGAATTTTGGGTATTTCATTTTCTTTTGACTGTGTAAAGCTGCTTTGGGACAATGACAATTGTTAAAAGCACTATACAAATAAAACTGAATTTACCCTGAATTGAATTAGATGTAAGCCATAATTCTCTAAAGTAAAAAGAAATAAACACTTCAGAAATACACACAAATAAACACCATATCATGCTGTATGTAATGAATCTGTATAATACGAGTTTCACTATTTGAATTGAATTACTGAAAAAAACAAAAAAAAAAAAAACACATTTTCGGTGATATTCTATAATTTATTAAGATGCAATATCTCCCACTCCCACCCAGGGGTGCGGCTACTCGGTGATTTCTGGACGGTTCCTGCGCGCGCAGACGCTGCTTGATGACGTCACTCCCGGGGAAAGGCTCCGAAAAAGAAGCGCGAGATAGAAACAGTTCAGGCGGATAGAGCGCTCGCGCCGCTGCTGTTTTTTTTTTTTTTCTTGTTGCATTTACAAGTAAACCGTACAAAATACATAAATAAACAAAAAAAAAAAACAATCCCCGAGATTGACAGATGGTCGACAGTTAGCGCGCGGCATCACGTTGTGAAAGATTTTGAGGAGGGAAAGAAGAACTCGGGGGTTGCTTGGAGATGTCTTGGTGGGCGCGCGGGTAAGTTTATTTCAGGCTGCATGGTTGTTTTTATTTACGTTTAACCTGATATGCGAGTGAATTACGCGTGTTAATCATTTGATACGGCGATTATTTTGATCTGAAGATGAAAAGGTAAGACTTGTGCAGGGGGTTTTGACCTGATTTGCGGATTATTTTAGTTTAAGTTTAAGGAGATCAGCGCGCGCTCAGTAAATAATGCTCATCCATCAGATAGGTTTATAAATCAGCTCATGACTTTATATCCACCAATTAGTTTTCACATTTTGGTATTTCATTGGTTTATTTAATTGAAAATCGAAGTGGGGAAAAAAAAATAGTGTTTGTCCTGGTGTGACTGGCTAGCTGTAGCTTTTAGCTAGGAAGCCACAGCTGGAAGGTTTTTATTGTTAATGTTTTTTTGTTGTTGTTTGTTTTTGTTTTATTTTAAACTGACTTCACTAATAATTCTACCACTTTAGTTGTCTGTCTTTTTAATGTAAACAGGAACCTGATTGCATGTGGTTACAGGCTCAGGCCCACCTAGAAATGCTTTCTGGTTTATTCTGCACAAAAAAAAAAAATATATTTCTTGTCATTCATCACTTAAACCATTTGTTAAATACTTGATTAGAATTGTCGTAATACCAGGTTACAGTGTTCATCTCACAGATTTGTTAACACTCCGAAGCCAACAACACCAAGCCAACTGGTGTGTGTGTAAATTCAGCGCCTTGTTGTTAGCTCCTGATGACTGGACAGACTTGTTTTCCCCAGTTAACACACTGTGTGTGTGTGTGTGTGTGTGTGTGTGCAGTGAGGATGCAGAGTGTCAAGATACTGACTCTGATGCAGCCGACCCCAAGGACTGCGGGAAAGTTAAAGTGAAGTGGGCACAGGAAGAGGTGATCTTTGTACTTGATTAGGTTTTATATTGATTTGCTCTACAAATATATTTGAGTATGGCGACAAATGAAAACTTATAAGATAAACCCATGTTGTCTTGTTTTTTTTTTTTTTTCTTCAGGATGATAATTTGCGAAAGTTGGTCCAAAATCTAGGAACGAGTGACTGGAAATACATCGCAAGTTTTCTACCAGTAGGTTTTCTTTAAACGTACACATATAGCATGAAATCGATTCATGGCTACAAGTTAGTGCACTTTTGCTGTCATGTGTTGTGTATTAACAATGTGTGTTGTTTGCTAGAACCGATCAGACCATCAGTGCCAGCACCGCTGGTACAAAGTTTTGGATCCAGACCTCGTCAAAGGGCCGTGGACTAAAGAAGAAGATGAAAAGGTAAGACTTGTGCATTGGAGAATTTGGTGTAAAAAGAGAGTTCAGACATTCTGTATATATGACGAGCTGGGAAAGTCCAAGGAGCTGAGTACAGATCTGAGAAAGAGGATTGTAGATTTACAATTTATTATGTCAGAAATGTCTTTCAGAACCATTTCTAGACAACTGAAGATTTCAGAATCATTTAGGAACACTTGTAAGCAGGTTCCTATTATTGGGAAGTAAAACCACTTCGCCATGGTTTGGAAGAAAAGCCAGATTGTCTCACTCAGCTGATAGACGTGGTTCAGATGGTCAGGAACTACCAAGGCAGAACTGCCATGAACTGAAAGCTGAAGGAACACCATTATAACTGTCTACTCTCAACTGTAGACAGTTCTAACACCATGAACTGAAAGGCTGACATCCAAAAAGAAACTCCTGCTCAAAAATCAACAACACCAACTACAGTTTTCAGCTGACCGCATGAACAAAGATGAGGCTGTTTGACAGAGGAGTTTTGACAAGAGCAGACAAAGATGCTGACAAGCTAGGTGGATGAATCTTGGGCAAAATTGTGTGTTGCAACAAGACAATTACCACAAACTTATCATGGATAAAGCATGCTAGTGTAATGGTAAGCTTTGGAGATTCAACACCATTGCAAATCTTTGGACAAGCCTGTACCAGGAAACTAAAGTTTAATTGAACACAACTTTGAGCAAAATATTAGATATGATGTGTGTATCTTGTCGATCCATTATTGATTTCAGAAAAAAAAAAAGAAAAAAAAAACATTAAACTGTCAGATTCTTGGGAATTTCTTCTATTACAGATTGACGTGGACCAATCATTCTGCTTCAGAAAAAGACCAGTTCAAATGAGTAATTAAAAAGCCTTGAGGAATAGTTCTGTCTGTTATTTTCAGTCCAGTCCCTGTACCTTAAGCCATACAGTGTATGGATCATTTAAGCATTAAAAAACATTTAACTTATGGAATGAACCAGTGATAAACGGGTCCAGATGATGACAGATGATCAGGCAGATAAGTAATTGAATTAAATTTAATATGAAGAAATGAAAGGGGATCAAGTCTTTTTTTTTTTTTTTTTTTTTTTTTTTTTTTTTTACATTCCTGTATGTAGACTCCTGACCTCAGTTTACACTCACTTTCACAGGGACAGGTTCTTTTCCTATAACTATATGTGATTTGGAATTTGTCATTTTGTAATTGGGATATACTGTATAAATGAGGAATGACATACGGGGTAAAATGACAAATCCAAATTTATTCTCTTGTATCCGATTTGGAACTTCTTGTCTCGTTTTTCATTAATTCCTGTTTGACGTACAAGAAGGGCTTTGATGTACCGGGTCATTATTCCCCGTGCAGGTGATCCAGCTGGTAAATAAATACGGTAATAAACAGTGGGCGATGGTGGCCAAGCACCTAAAGGGGCGACTGGGGAAGCAGTGCCGTGAGCGCTGGCACAACCATCTCAACCCGGACGTGAAGAAGTCCTCCTGGACCACAGAAGAGGATCTCATCATCTACAAAGCTCACTGCATGCTGGGAAACCGGTGGGCCGAGATTGCCAAGCTGCTGCCTGGAAGGTGGATGCTTTTAAAATGTCTTAGATTTAACCTCGTAATATGAATTGTATAACAATAAGAGTAAGAGGAGACCCTTCATAGCTTGCGGTGTGTGTGATAAAGCAGAATTATTCGAATTGATGATTTTTTTTTTTTTCCCCCTAAGATCAGCATGTCTTGTTGTATTTAAAGTCGTGCAAATGTCTCTCTTTTCCCCACACATTTAATGTAATAAGACAAAAAAAATACACATTACTTGTTAATATAAATAAACATACTTTCATGTGTTAACACTGGAGACACCTTCCATCACCATCCAAGTTACTAAAGAAACATTTGTATTTGAGCAACTGTAGTAATATAAACCTGTGACTTGTAAAAGCTGCTGTTAAACAACATCTGACCAATCAGAATCGAGAATAAAAATGTGTTCGTCTCTGTCTGTGTGTCCTCCCCGTGCATCAGGACGGACAATGCTGTGAAGAACCACTGGAACTCCACCATTAAGCGTAAGGTGGAGCTGGGCTACTACAAGGGTGTGGACACGACTCTGCACTTTATTCACCAGTCTGAGGAAGTAGATGTCGGTGCTCAACAGGACACTGATCCAATGGTGGGTTTTAGGGTCGCTGTACTTCACATAGACTTAAGGGTTCCTTTTTATGTTCTATATTTCTTCTTGTATTGTAATATCTGGAATGTCATGACGTCTACTGTCTGTACGATCCTCACAGGAAGAGATCTGCTCCGGTGGAGAGCTCGAGGCCAGCACTGTCCCGGTGGTCACACAGGTAAAAACCCAGTCTGTGCATTTCATTGTCTTCAGGCTTATATGGAAAATGGAAAACCGCCGGCGTATACCATATTGTCTGATGTTTAGCAAATCCTTCATAATGTACAGACTATTGATAGACACCGGAAATACATCATAATAGTGGAATGTCAATACTTGTGGCTTAGTGAAACATGAAGATGAACCAATACAAAAACAGTGTTATGTTTGCAAAAAGATCGTTTCTACTTCCTTAGGAATCTTTAGAACTCCTAAAACAAAACGATGTCTTCCAGGAATCTGTGGGTTCGGTACCACGGAAATCGTCTCCCACCAACACGGCGTCCCCTAGACCGTCCCAAGCTCCAGCGACGCCACCCAGTGACGCAGAGAGTGCGACCAGCTCCAGCGTCCCTGCCTGGGTGGCTGATGGCTCTGGCTTCCTGTCACCCTCGGCAACGCCCGCGCTGAAGGAGGTGATGGACATGATGGACGGGGTGAGCTCAGGACCACGCTTAATGATTATTCACGGTTTAAGATGTGTGTTGTTGGCCTTGGGGGTTCTCCTCGTACAGAAAGCACAAAATAAGACGTAGCATGCATTGATGGCTTAGTGGTTCAAAGTCGATAGAGTATATTTAAACATTAAATATTATTCCGGCTGAAATTAGTTTTTTTTTTTTTGTTTTTTTGTCCTTGCTTGTTTGTCAGCTAAATACTGAAGGGTAGGGACCTGGCTTTAGAAATGAATCTGCTTGATTTTTATTAAGGGGTATATTCCCTTGGGTTTTGTTTTTTCCTTCACATTCATTTTAGCATAAACCATAAATCCATCATAAAATGTCTCTATATAAAAACAGTTTTTAGTAATTACACAAGTAATATGAGTAAAGATCAACCAATCCCAGTCCTTGAATTGCTGCATTATCCCTAGCGACGGGTCAACTACTTATTTTTTTTATTATAAATTAGAACAATATAGCTTCTATATTATTCTTGTCCAAACTGGGCTTTGAATTCTGGTGTTGGCTTAAAGAAAATCTTGAAAATGAATGCTTGAGAATGGATGTGTAATGCATAAAGCTGTGTAAAGAGAAATACAGTATGTATGGTTTGATGCCGATGCAGGATCTGGAGGGTTGGTGTAACCTGGCTGACTTTGAGCTGGCAGAGGAGAGTCCGAGTCCGAGCCCTGACGTGCTGCAGTTCCGCCTGGAGGGCAGCGCTCTACACGAGCTCAGTAAGGGGAGTAAAGGCGAGCTCATCCCCATCTCACCCGGCGGAGCCACCCCTCCATCCATCCTGAGCCGCCGCACGCGCCGCCGCATCACCCTCTCCCCTGACGCCAACGACTCCATGACCCCCAAGAGCACGCCGGTGAAGATCCTGCCCTTCTCTCCGTCTCAGGTACGGCAAAGCTGGAAACACTGCGGGCCTGACTTTAGTTAATTCTGTTTAATTCAGGAAGACCGTTTAGTGTTGAGCACCGTCGCCCTGCACCTCCAGGGTCCGGCTTCGATTCCCATCTCTGTGGGTTTCCTCTGGGTACCAATTGCTGTTAGAATTTCATGTAAGCTTTTCATGAGCTTAAACCATATTTTCTTTTCTTTCTTTCTTTTTTTTTCTTCTTTAGTCCCGATTTTCTCCCCAATCTAGTCGTGTCCAATTCCCTCCCACATTAAGGCTACTTACTACCATTCAACTGGGGGCTGTCACGCGTTTCCTCCGAACCACGTGACCCCAGTCGACCTCTTCTTTTCGAACTGCTCGCCCCACGCACCGTCGGGGGTGTCGTAACACACTCGAGGCCAGCGCTATACTCTATCCGCCCTCCGCGTGCGCAAACTCGCAGACGCCCCGGATGGCGTAGAGCCGTGTGATTAATAAAATACTAACTAAATACCTCGCATCCCTCCCCGCTGAGAGAGCTCGGCCAATTTAGCTCTCTCAAGGCCTCTGGCTGTGAGAGGTTACAGCATCACCCGGAAACCGAGCCAGCGATCTCCGGATGATAGGGCGAGCACTTTACCACTGCGCCACTCGGAGGCCCCTAAACCATATTCTTTTCTAAAATATTATGGACATGATCAATTCTAATTTTATGTGTGAATCTTTTTTTTCCCAGTTTCTTAACTTGTGGACCAAGCAGGACACGCTTGATTTGGAGAACCCGTCTCTCACGTCCACTCCTGTGTGCAGCCAGAAAGCCATCGTCACTACGCCCCTGCACCGAGACAAAACCCCGCTCACTCAGAAAGAGAACTCTGTGTACGTTCTGCTCTGCTCAGTCGTATTCACTTTAAAACTCAGGATGTATTTTACTTTTTAAGTATTTCATCTGGCTTTTTTTTTTTTTCTCCTCAGCTTCATTACGCCAAACCACAAGGCTGATCTGGACAGGACGCCTCGCACCCCAACCCCATTTAAAAATGCACTGGAGAAGTACGGACCCATACGGCCACTGGTGAGGGAAAAGAACGATCCGATGAAAGTGTTGACGGATTATTTGTTAACGTGTTGAGTAAATAATGTGTGATATTCCTTGCAGCCTCCGACACCCAACCTGGAGGAGGACCTGAAGGAGGTTCTGCGCACTGAAGCTGGAATCGAGCTCATCGTAAAGGACGAGAGTCCGACTGAGCAGAAACCCAAAGCACTGGTGAGGATTAAGGGGTTCCTGATTGACAGGGATGCTTTTGTTCTCAAAGCTGATTGCACATCCAGAGCCACAGCCTTTACAGTTGACTGATGTGCTTTTGTTCCTTTGCTTCTCAGCACCGACCTCCCATGAAAAAAGTACGTAAATCACTGGCACTGGACGTTATGGACGGTAAGGACATGCGTCCTGCTCGACGGCAGCACCCCAAGCCTCCTGCCAAGTTTAGCAGAAAGGTAAAAACAATTTACAACAGTAAACATTTTAATTTGGTCTCATAATTCAATTTTATTTGTATAGTGCACGGGTAGCGAACCTGTTTACCATAATGAGCCAAAAAAAATCTTTATCACTGCAAAGAGCCACATAACAGATGTGCAAACAACAGAATCACAACTTATACACTTAATTACATAATACCCCGATCTCGCCTATGCGGTTTCGCGCGGTGGCCATAAGTACGGTTCATTATGATTCACCGCGAGTTTTTGGCGCTGTGAGTACGTTTCCATCTTTCCGAAACTCCAGTCTTGAACTATCAAGCATCTGCAGCCAAGTCAAGTCCTCAGAGAAACAGCTTTCAACATCAGTCCAGTGTTAATGACAGCACCATGAAACAAATGAGTTGTCTTGTGTTTTTCAGGCAGACCGTTCGCTCTCATCCTCTTTCAATTCGTCATATACTGTGAAAAAGGAGGAGAACGTCCTTGACCAGGGTTTCATTCTCGGGCCCAACGAAAGCGGACCTACGGCGAAAAGAGCGCAACCGAACCCAAAACCTGTCCCTCCAGCGCCTGTAAGTACATTAGTAATAATGTGGCTATATTTGACATATAATCCTGTAGTTTGTTCCCCCCAGCATCACCTCTGATTTCTGTAATCATATCTCTTCTCTGTAGATGTCCCCAGCATGGGAAGCAGTGGTTTGTGGTCGCACTACAGATCAGCTGATCATGACGGAGAAAGCCAGGCGTTATCTTCGCTCCCTGAAGTCGAACGCACACAGTCGGGCCCTCATCCTGTCCTGAGCCTGCACTTCTCCACAATTTAGCATTCTATTCGATAATATTAAAACGTATGGCATTTTCTTGTGTTGTGAATTAAGATGTAAAGATTTTGTTAATAATGTAATTGTAAAAAAAAAAAAAAATTGGGTAATGGAAACTGTATCTTCACATGATGGATCTCTAAAGGTGCTTTTAGTCTCTTGTATCAGGTTATCCCAAGAGTTGAACATATGAACGGCATTCTGTTTCAGTTTTTTGTGTGTAGTTCCAAGAAATTATTTACAATATCAGGAAAGCGTATGGCACTGTTAGTTTCGGAAGAAATCTCATCATTACAGTTCAGGGTTTATTGCTTGTTTACATTTTTCACAACAACGATAGTGAACTGGTTTTGCCTCCACAACCAGTGTGTATGAAAGACCATGCTGAAAACGGCTGGATAGTTGTTCTTTTCCTTTACATGATGTATTTAGATTTGTAAAATAACAATTTTTCATACATTATTAATCTCATTCATGTCCACTTTGTGATTATTAATGCCCTGCTTCAGATTTGTACATTCTGTTATTGTGGATTTAAATAATATTGCCCTGTCATGTAAATTAATGTGTGTATATATATTAAAAAAAAATTAAAAAAAAGGTCGGAGCTGTACATTTTTTACAGAATATTCTTGCAAATAAATATACAAGCTTTTCTGAGAGTTCAGATGGGTCTAGAGAGGTGGAGGGATGCAAGTGTGTAAATGAGAGTGAGGTTGGTGGAAATGTTCAGTTGTAAGGAGTAGAGGTAGAGACGGTAGAGGAGCATAGATGTGATGAGGAAGGTTGAAATTTGAAGTGACAAATGTGACAGAGATGGAGACAAATGGTCCTCTGTGGACACCCTGGGCAGGGAACCAATCCACTGCAGGGCACACGTACAAACGCACACACACGTCATCTCATTTAGTCAAAATCTGGTGTAAGTTAAAAAACCTGGGCCCAGTTTTTCAAAAGTAATCCAGTGGGATTTTGGATCATGGATTGGATCAAATCTTGGAAATGGGTTTTTCAAAAGTAAAAGAGGGATTCTGAATTCAGATCAGACCACGTAATCCAATCTTGCATTTGATTTGGATCAAACCTGCCCTTTGGGTTATTCAAAACTCTGAACTCAGATTGGGATCTATTTGATCCAACAAAACAGGATTATCCTGATCCCATCAGAATAATCCTTCAGTTGTGATTTTTTGACCCAAATTAAAAAAAAAAATATATATATATATATATATATATACACTGTATATATATATATATATATATATATATATATATATTTTTTTTTTTTTTTTTTTTTTTTAAGTGAATGATCATAAATGTAATGGTTACTGATGATATATAAATTCCCTCATATTTGAAGCCTATATGAAGCATGTCACATATAATGATATTGAGATATGGTAAACAACAACAAAATAATATCAAAGCTATCAGATATCAAATGTCACTGTTGCTCATAGCTCTATAATTTCACAGTATATTAATGACAATGACCACAACAGATATACTCATTTAGTCATTTAATAGCAAGAGTAATCTCTCACAATTGCATCTCTAATTGCATGTCCAATGTGTCCTTCATTATGTAAGAACATTGGTGGCTGTTCTGGTTCTACATCAGGCTCAGGTTCATCAAAATTGTCATCAAGAGGGACATGACGTCTGGTTGCAATGTTATGCAAAACAATGTATGCAGGGATTATGTTGCATGCCACCTTGGGTTGCACTCGCAAATAGTTAAGACATGCAAACCTTCTCTTCAGGACTTTGTGAAGAGTTGAAGCGAGTCTCCCCAGGTGTGTTTGCAACTGGAAAAGGGGTCATTAGCCATGGTAGGAGGGGGTCTCCCAATATTATGCCATTTGGTTAGTGGGATTGTAGTGCTCTGTACAGTATAGTGCACTTTCTCTTAGAATATGTGCATCATGAACAGACCCTGGCCATTTCACAACACAGTTTGTTATTATGAGGTCGGCATTGCCCAGAAGTTGGATGTTAATGCTGTGCTTCCCCTTTCGATTGACATACTCCCATTCCCTTTCATAAGGTGCTTGGATATGCACATGAGTACAATCAATAGCACCAATAGTGCTAGGCATGTTCCCCATTTGAAAAAACTTGTGCTTAGTCTGAGCTGTATGGTCATCCTTGGGAAAGTAAACAAATTGATTGATCAGGCTGCCCAGTGCTACTAACATAGCCTTCACCACATTACTCACAGCTGTTTTTCTTACTCCCATGTTGTCACCAATTACTTGGTAGAAAGTCCCACATGCGTAAAAGCGCAGAGCGATTAAGCACTGTTCCTCCATGGATAAAGCATGACTCCTTTGGGTTTGGTGTTGGCCTGACAAGATCTGCAATGTACTTGATGTCATCTCCCAAAAACGAAAACGTGCATACAGTTCTTCTGAGGTGTATTGCTCGAGTGGTTTTGCACGCTCAGCATCCACCCTTTGCCGGTACCTTCTCCTACGGTAACGATGAACAATACCCGCCATGTGGATGCATCTGTACGCAAGAGAAATGAGTACAAAGACTTGATGTCCTTAAATGGTGTCACCCATTAACAAGCAATAAGCTGATTAGTGTAAGCCTAATTGAGCACGAGCCAAAGCAATCATGCTCAAGGCTTTTAAGATCAGTGTTGCTACACCAAAGATTTGGAACCATGGACTCAAAAGGGCCTAATTTCACTGTGGCAGAAACCTGTGCCCTGCTTGAGGTTGTTCGAGCCAATTTTGCCTCAATAGTAGGAGGTTTCAGTTCTGCAAAGGGTGGAGAAGTGACTAAAAAAAGTAAACCACAATATTTGGGAGGTCTGGCCAAAGGAGGACCATAAAAAAAGTTATGTTGAACCTTAGGGCCAAGGCGACAAAAGACTTTACAGAAGCCAACAACCCCCAAACGGGTAACAAGCCATATAAAAGGGGTGATTTCACTGATATGGTACTTGATATCATCGGAGGAGAAAAATCAGAGGCTCTGCATGGCATTGAAGGCATAGAAGCAGATGGAGAGGCCACAATTACAGAGAGTAGGACTTCAGAAGAATGCAAGCAAAATTCTCCAGCAGAGGAAATGTTTGTCCTAGACTTAACTACAGTGATTGAGGAGGAAGATAGATCCCCAGTGGATGTAGTGAAGACAGTCCAAGATGTTCCTAGAAAACGCAAACGTACCTCAGCTACAAACAAGGCTGGTGACCGCTATGAGTTACGTCTTAAGCGGGAAACCGAGAGAGCAGAAGTAGAAATTGAACTGGGTAAAGAACAAATCTTGCTTTCCCAACTGCAGCAGAAAAAAGTGCAGATGGAGATACATCTCCTAAAGGCAAAGATGGAAAGTGCTGGTGTCTGTCCTGTAAATGATTTTTGACTTTTTGATAGTTTTGTTTTGTTATTTAACATTAGAACTAACAAAAAAAACTTTGCAGTGTTTCTGTTTCTCACAATTAAAACAAACAATGGCTATTTGTGGCCACTGGTATTTTGCCTACCTGTTGAATTTTGCTAAGTCAGTAGGCTACACTGTACATTTAATGCTATGGTAAACAGGATTTGGTAATCCTGAAATTTGATATTTGGATCACAGTGATCCAACCCAATGTTCCTTTAAAAAACTGTCATAAAAGTAAGATAGATCAATTAATCCTGGATAGCAAAACATGGGATTTCCAAATCCGGACCAATTTGATCCAGATTAAATTTTTTGAAAAACTGGGCCCTGATGATAAAGCTAAAATCCTGTTTTATTTATTTTTTTTTTTTATTAAGACAATACAAAAGACTACAGAACATATTAAATACAATTAAGAATAACAATTACGGCAATAATAACACACACATACACAAAAAAAACATTAATTTGAACAGATAAAATATAAAGGACAAAGAATTATAGATTTGAAAGTCTACAAAAAAAGGATAACAAACATGAGAGGATCGAAATTAAGCACAAACCGTTAATTAAAAATAATAATAATATCATAGTACTCTAGAAGTATATTATTCTTATTATTAAATTGAATTAATTTGAGAGAATTTAAATTGACGTCATTTCCAGAAGGAAAAGATGGAAATATAGTTGTTCCTTTTTAATTCTCTGTTTGTGTATAAAAGTATTTTGCATGCAAAATAAAACAATTAACAACAAATTCAAATGGTTTATTTTCTGCATTCTCATAATAAAATATTATATCTTTAACAGTAAAGGAGTTGAGCAGCTATAATCCTGTTCTGAACGTACAGCTCTATTGGCTGACGCGGTACACGTTACCTCTCCTCTGATTGGACAACGCGCTGCAGCAGACCAACCAATAGAAAAAGGACACAATGCCAAATCAACGGCTTTTTCATAAAAATGCATACATTTGATTGGAATAACAAGATCATATATTTTAAATGAGAAGTGACCACAAAGTATTAATTCAAATGTTTAATTAAATCAGGTTGTAGCATCAACTACGATGATTATTATAGTTTTTCACTCAATTCATCGTATTATTCAAGCTGAGCGGTTAAGTTATACCATGTTCGGGTTTACAGGGGTGGAAGGTTTTTCTTTTTACTTAAACACTTAAGGTTTAGTTCAAGTACGTGATTTTAATTATTTCTCAATTGTATATTATTCAATAAATCTATACGGGCTATTAATGTTTCATTGATATTGCGTGCGATTAGGGAAAGCAATAAATACGCTCCCCCTATGAGTTCAGTCGGACGTGGTTGCGTCTGTCCGTACCGGAAGTCTCGCGAGCGCTTTTGGTGACGCTGCATACGGCGACATGGCGTTCCTCCGTAAGTCATAGAACTGAGATCGGAGTCAGTTGTGTAAAATATGTATTGTGTGGTATTATTATTATTATTATTATGAATAACTAAGAGCTTTTTTTGTTGCGCTGTTTACACGAAGTGTGTTATTGCAGGATATTAAAAAAATCCTTTGCTGTCAGTTCAGTGAATGGTATTTAGCATAATGCTAACATGCTAGTTGACTAGCTAGACGGTTTGCTAATTAAAATCTGTTCATTCATAATTTCTTGAGAATTAAACATTTTAATGTGTCTCTAACTGCATCCATATGCACGTGTGTGTGTGTGTGTGTGTGTGTGTGTGTGTGTATACATACATACATACATACACACACACACACCTGTTTTCCTAAGGGTTCCTAGGACATGTTGGAATCTGCTGCTATTAGCATGCCAGAGAGTCTCACAAGATTTTGCTGCATAGCTCATACACACTTGCATGTTTGCACGTGAAACCCGGTGAACATTTCGATCTCATTGAGCTGAACAACTTTCAAATTGCATGTTATGGGCTCAACTCAACAGAAAGTCAGTTATTTTGTGTCATTTACCAAAATGGACCGAAGGAGTTTGATATATTCTTCCTTGGGAATTTATACGATCACCACCAAACTGGACCTATGTGATCCAAAGACATTGAGGATGCAAAATTGCAGAGAGATTTTAATATTTTAAACCCGACAGCTGTGACGATGCCTTAAACATGCTGAAAAGTGTTTAACTTCCTGTTGGACCCCACATTGAGTGACATCATAGTGTGCCCGCTGTCTTTCTGTTGTGCCCGGGTGGTGATGGCACAGGATGCTTCTGCCTGCTCATCGTTACTTGCGACTGTTATTTTAATTTATTAATTTCAGCACAGAGGAAGAGTTGTGTACAGAGTTCAATTATTTTGATGTATGCAGTGTGACGATACTGTATGCATATGTAACTGTACACAAAAGGATTATATGCAAAAAGGTTATATACAGAGTGCAATGAAGAAGGAAATATGGCATGATAAAAATTATATCCATATGTTAATATTACAAACAGATAACCATTGTAAATACAAAATGCAGTTTTTAATTTATTGCATTTGGGGGAAAAGCTGCCCAAACCTACCTGTCCTTATGGTAAAAGTTGACCCCCTTCATTCTCCAAAACGTACCTGGTTGTGTTACCTTTGGCAATCAAACCTTTGATAACTAGCAATGAGTTTTTCACATTGCTGTGGAGGAATTTTGGTCTAAACTCTGAGCGTGTATGCTTTAAGTCTGGACTTAAATCTGAATGAGAACACTTAAACATTTAAACACTACGGGTAATTTGGGAACACCAATTCATCTATTTTGCATGTTTCTTTGACTGTGGGAGCAAACAGGAATTCCCTGAGGAAACCCACCAAGCATGAGGAACCCGGTTCCTGGAGGTGACCGTGCTAACCACTAAGCCATAATACCTCCTGCACTTGAGCTCAAGGTCACAAACTAATAGCTAGATACTCTCCTTCAGGATTTTCTGGCAGACTGCAGAATTTATGGCTCCTACAGTTATGGCAGTCTGTCCAAGTCCTGAAACTGCAAAGAAGCTAACAGTAACGCTGCTATGTTTGACTGTCAATATGATGTTTTCCAAAAAGATAGATGCTTTTGACCTCCCATAGAATGCCGTATGCCCAGTCTCTCTGTCATGAACACTGACCTTAACTGAGGCAAGTGAGGCCTGCAGTTCTTTAAATGTTGTTATGGGTTTTGGTAGGCCAGCTAATCCTGGAAAAGGTTCACCGTTCTTTGATCTAAGTTTTCTCCATTTGGGGATAATATCTTCACACTGCTTTGCTTGTGTCTCCTGCCCATGGCCTTAGAAATGGCTTTGTGACCCTTTCCAGGCTGGTGCATGTCAATTACTTTTTCATATTTTTTTTTAAATAAATTTTTTTTTAGATATTGCTGCTTTGAGATCTTTTAGTGCACTTCACTTTCTCAGATGGGTTCTACAGGGTGGCCCATTTATATGGATACACCTTAATATAATGGGAATGGTTGGTGATATTAACTTCCTGTTTGTGGCACATTAGTATATGTGACGGGGAAAACTTTTCAATATGGGTGATGACCATGGTGGCCATTTCGAAGTCGGCCATTTTGGATCCAACTTTTGTTTTTTCAATAGGAAGAGGGTCATGTGACACATCAAACTGATTGGGAATTTCACAAGAAAAACAATGGTGTGGTATTATTAACCTATTATTAACTTATTATTAACATTATTAGTTATTGTTCGTTAACTGTCGCATGGGAGATGGGTGGTCTCGTAGGGTGTCTTGCATTGAAATCTGCTGCAATGACCCGGTTACTGCATTCACTAGACATCAATATAATTTCTATCTGCTCCTCACGTGTTAATCTCTGTGACATGTCAATGGCTGTAAACAAAGAGAAACTTGTAAATAACTCATGAAAGAATAAAGTTACGTTCTTCCTATTGAAAAAAAAAAAAAAAGTTGGATCCAAAATGGTCACCACCCATCTTGAAAACTTTTCCCCCTCACATATACTAATGTGCCACAAACAGGAAGTTAATATCACCAACCATTCCCATTTTAATTAGGTGTATCCATATAAAATGGCCACCCTGTATTTAAATAATTTCTCGATTCAACAGGTCTGGCAGTAATCAGGCCTGTGTGTGGCGAGTGAAATTTAACATTCTTTTTTTACAGGGCACTGTAACTTACCCTTCTGATGAATGAATGCAGATTAACAAAGCCATGTTTAATTCCTTTGTTTATTTTTTGCAGTACAAGTCTCATTCTGTGAGAGCATGTCCTGTCTATGTACTGATATTCATTTATATGTGAATGTGTGTGAAGGTTTGGTTAGCATCGTGGTGTCCATCCTGGCTCTCCAAGCTTGGGCACTCAACCCAAGCCACCACCTGAGCGCGTCAGACGTGGAGAGACTTCAGGACATGCTGGAGCAGTCATACACAGACCTGAAGTCATTGTACCTCTCGATCGTTGGCCTTGACAAACTGCGAGTCTCTGTGCCTGACTCAGACGTGAGTTTAAATTGGGTACCATAAGGACATCATGCAAATATGCTTATTTATTCTGTTTAACATATGATTTTTATATATCTTTAGGATGCTTGCAAATTCATTGAGGACAACCTAGATTCTTCCAGCATCGAATCTGTGTTTTATGCTGCCGAGGCCAGTCGAGTGCTTTCTTCTTGTGAGGTATGAAAGTAAATTTGTTGATCTGTCTTGTATATAAAATGGTCTAATGAAGCATGGATCACGTGTGTGTTGTGTAAATTCTTATTTTTGGTTCTTTTGACAGATTCGTGTATCGAATGAGACTCGGGATTCTCTCCTCGCCGCCGTAAGTGAGGACTCGACCATCTCGCAGATCTACCATGCTGTGAGCGCGCTCAGCTCTCTGGGCCTCCCTTTGGCATCACAAGAAGTGGTCAGTGCCCTTAAAGCACGCATCGCAAAGGAGGAAAATGTCGTTGCGTGAGTGTATGCTTGTCTTGTTTGAGTGTTTATATTGATAATATGCAGATGGCAGTTTTTAGAGGACTGATCGTCAGAAATGTGTGGAGAATACCAGTTATAGTTCAAGGATTTTTTTAAAAACTTGAGCCACTTTGAGTATTAAGTGCAAACAGAGAGGAACCAGAAGGACCCAGAAACCAATCTCACTCTTTCACTCTTTCACATTCTGAGTTCTGTAATGTGCCTGTGCCAGCAGGGAAGAAAAAACTCTATAGATATGTGAATTCCTTTAGTTGTTTTCTTTGCTTGATGCAGCCCAATAATTTGACGCTTCTGAAGTGGTTTTTGCTCAGACGGTGAATTAGGGTTTAGAGACATTATAAAAACATTGTCCTATAATATGAATTGTACGGTTACAAATTAGAAAATGGTAAACCCCATATAGCCCAGCCTATACATCCTGGTTTTCACACTGTCAAGCTTCCACTCTTAACCTTTCCTGCTCCAGGGGGTGTCGTATCCTTTCTGTGTCTGTGCTCTGATCCTTTCTATCAAACTTGGATATGCAAAGAAAAGAAAAATGTGCTGTAATGTATATGAGATGAATATAGGCTTCTTCGTAAATGTAAAACTAAACTGCTTTGTAAAGTAAAAGTAGTTCTACACAACTTTCAAGTTGTACGTTGCTTCCCTCTACTGGGCAAAGTGCGCATGAAGTTGCCTTACCCACATGACTGTAAAGAGTTTTATCTGTTTATCTAGTGTATATTTATGACCAAGTCAGTGCTGTTGTAGGTCTGAACAAGCATATAGTTGTCACTATATGAGTAGAAATAAAATGTAAATGTTCAGTGTTGTGATTCTGAGTTCTGCTCATTTGCTGTATATTAGTTTTTAATGAGAAATTCTTGGTTTTTTTGTATGCACGCAGCATCATACAGGCTCTGCAGGCGGCTTCCCGTCTCTCTCAGCAGGCCGAGCTCGGGGAGATCCTGGAGGAAATCGAGGTGAGGAGATTCAAGTCAAGCTCTAGATGGCGCCATATCGGAGATTTAGAAATTCGACTTGACATCCATTGTTTAATTCTTCTTCTTTAATTCTTGTTGCAAAAACAATTTTTATTTCCTGATTATGTTGCGTGTCACATGCAGGATCTGGCTGCTCGACTGGACGACCTTGGCGGTGTGTACCTACAATTCGAGGAAGGTTTGGAGGTCACCGCTATGTTTGTGTCTGCAGCATACGCTCTGTCCGATCACATGAACGTGGAGCCTCCACTGAAAGAGGTGAGTGTTCTCATTGCCTGTCTGTAGGAGTTAAATATGGAATAACGCATTCGTTAGTGTGCTGTTGGGAGAATAGTCAGTGACTCGGTGGTGTGATGATGCAGACTTACTGTTACTTGAAGTTCTTGAAGTTGATTACTTTCTTATGACAGCATGTTCTTAAGGACGTTATTCCTTTTATATGACGAGAGATTACCAACAATTATGATGTGTTTTTATTTAATAATTAACATTTCTTGAAAGAGGCTTGCTTCACTCACTTCTGTTACAGCAGCTATAAAACTCTCCATAAGGCCATATTTTTTTTATTTGTATAAATTTTTTTTGACATTTCTTAAACATGTCTCCTTTGAGTCGTTATTATAGAAATTATAACATTAATAGTATTATAGTATAATAGTAGATTAATGACCTTCAGCGTAGTGCTGTGTAATCACCTGAGTTTGGAGATAAATGTTACTTCGCGTTGTCTTCCTCAGGACCAGGTGATCCAGCTGGTGAACTCCATCTTCAGCAAGACGTCGTGGGACTCTCTGTCCGAGGCATTCAGTGTAGCTGGTGCTGCTGCCGCGCTGTCCAATAACCGCTTCCACAAGCCAGTCATCGTTAACGCTCTGGGCTCTGCAGCTGTCTCACACAGCCAGCCTCTGCTGCAGGTACGCACACCGTCAACATGCTGGAAAGTAGCCATCTTGAACTTCGGATTTCAAGGATTTTTCAGTATGGCTTAAAGTTAAAGATTGCGATTCTGTACTGCCAGGTAAATCTTTTTTCCATACTGTAGAGTTCAATAAAGCTGTCAAAGGTTTTACAAATGGGTGATTTTCTCCAAACTCAAATGATCAATTCCACCAGGCTAAACACGCTAGCCTCATGTTTTGATCCCTCAGAAGTCCAATTAACAAGCTAAATACAGACCCTAGTGTAAGTAAATTCAAATGAATAACGGTTTATTTGCATGCTTTTGTAGAGACTGTGGAAATAAGTGAGTACTTGAATGCCTGTGAGAGACGGATTTGTGTAGTTGCTGGCTTGTAAAAGCTCTGTGTGTGAAGCGGAGACATTCACATCCTAGGCAAAAAGGTAGACAGTCTCGGGGTCACAGATATGAGCGTTGATGTCTTTCTTCTGTTGAAGGAGGGAATGTTTAAGAAAAAAAAATACACAACTAGAAAAACTGGTCTAAAGTATGTAATCACCTGCTTCTCAAACCTCGTTTTGGTTCTACAGCCTGTTACTACAAAGCACACTAAATGTCTCACTTTTCCCCCCTAATTAGGACTAATTTGTGTGTTACAGCTCCAGGTGACTGATGTCCTGTGCCAGCCTCTGAGCTCAGCTAATGTGCTGGTGGAATCGGCCACCTCTTTATCTTCCAAGACTGTAGTCCTGAGTCAGACCCCTTTCACCCTGCGCGAGTATGTTCCTGACTAACACATTCTGTCTGAGCTGCTGGACTTTGACATTGTCTAATGATGGTGGAATTATTGTTGTAACATGTGTTATTTGCTGCTGGTTGCCATGGCAACATTCAAAGTGTCTATCTATCTATCAAAAGCACACAGTTAATTATTATACATATTTTTGTGGTTTGTTTTAGTGACCTTTTCGAGCTGAACTTCATGGCCAGCCAGCCTGCGAGTGGTTACTACCAGTTCTCTGTGGCTGTCACCGGAGACAGCCGTCTTGTCGCCAACCACATCGACGTATGTAGACCGTTTCGTGATAAAGCAGACATCAGGATTGCATTGTAACCACGCAACACCCGTGCCTTGTATTTTAAAAAGGAAGAGATTAAATTTTTCTCCCCATTGTGTAAATGACTGGTGATTTCATTTTTCAATAAGGCTTTTAAAAAGCAATTATTTAGTCCATGTTCTGTCAAATTGTAAGGTCAGAGCAGATGGTCAGAGGTCAGAGTCTTGTCTTTTGTCAGTGTCTGAACCCTGAACAATATGCTGTCATTTCAGTTTTCCACACACAACCCATTTGCTCTAACCATGTATTTTATTTATTTATTTATTTATTTTTTGCTTTTTATATTATTAAAAGATTTCCCCCACCCGTAATTCCTCATCTCCCTCTCTTTCTAGCTTAAGGTAAAAGTCTCCACCAAGGTAGCGATCAAGAACATGGATCTGTCTGTGGTCGACAAGGACCAGAGCATCGGTGCAAAAACCACTCGGTGAGTCCTTCTACCACAAGCATCGAATATAGCTGTAATACTTTCACTTATTTGGATGATTAACATGTAAATCTTTTTTTTTTTTTTTTTTTTTCCCCCCCACTTAGAGTCGAGTATCCTACCAAAGCCAAGACCTCCTTCTTGGCTGACAGTCACCAGAACTTCGCTATGACCTTCCAGCTGGTGGATGAAGCCACCGGAGTGGAGCTCACACCTCATCAGGTACAGACCCTCTGATGTGTCCATGTTTAATACTGATTATGATTTTAAAGAAATGTCCAGAAGAGGTCTGATTGTTTTCTGGAGCATCCAGGTCTTTTTGCCATCACATATGATGCAGGTGCACACTGAAGGGTTTATTCACTCTTTACTTTATTACACACTCGTACACCACGCATATACTAACACAAATGTTAACACAGACTCGCACCACACAAATGCATATGAATCTACATCAAGAAGTTGCATATAAATAATGTTTTTCTGTATTACCTGTTTTTGCTGCTCTTGTTTTTAGAGTAGTGCTAATCCGTTTCATTTGCGTTCACACTCGAGGTCATTTTCTCAATAAAGGGAAACTATAGCAGGTGTGAATTTTCCAGTCAGTTTGCATTAAAATGTTCAATGAAGAAGCTCGAATAATTTTAATCTGCGCTTTCTGACTGCCGCTTGTTCTCAGACCTTCGTCAGACTGCATAACCAGAAGACCGGACAGGAGGTGGTGTTTGTTGCCGAGCCAGACAGCAAGAACCTGTACAAGTTTGAGCTGGACACAGCTGAGAGGAAGACTGAGTTTGACTCCATCTCAGGCACCTACGCACTCTACCTGATGGTGGGAGACGCCACTCTGGAAAACCCGGTCTTATGGAACATGGTACGTAGTGGAGCTAAATTACCTCATCAGCGTGTTGGACTGATGTCATTTAACTGTTGTTGCTATTGTTTATTTAATTATTTAAATTCTTTCAAAGGCGGACGTTGTTCTCAAGTTCCTCGATGAAGAGGCTCCATCAACAGTTCAGGCAAAGAATCTGTACATTCCCAAACCAGAGATTCAGGTGACTATAAAGCCCATCACTACATCATTATAATGATGTTATAAGAGCAAAAAGCGAATTCAGATTGTAGTGCGATGTTGATGACTTGTGACTAAAAGCTGAATGTTTTCACCTCCATTTCTGTTTGTCTAGCATATGTTCCGTGAGCCAGAGAAAAGACCTCCTACCGTCCTGTCCAATGCCTTCACAGCACTAGTCCTCTCTCCGTTCCTGCTGCTGCTCATCTTGGTAAACAGATTTTTCTGTTTAAAAATCTAAATATTACCCCAGAAAAGAATTTTGGCGGATTTTGCGACAAGGACAGAAACCCTGCTTAATCATTTATAATGAAAGGGTGGTTTTAAATTCTTAACTGTTTTTTTTTTTTTAAGAATTAGGATGGGATGATGTGAGGACGTCTGATTAAAACTGCTTAAGAACAGTTGTATCTGACCTTCCAAATCAGAAAATGTAACTGGCATAAAAATGGAAACATTAACATAACCTGCAGATTCGTCCTTCTAGAACTCTCTCTCTGAAAGCCCAAATTCTACACCTGTAAAGCTTAATTTGCAAAGGCAAATTCTACAAAAAATTTTATACATTTCAAAATCTGTTCTTCTGTGTCTGATCACTGAACTTCCTTTTTTTTTTCCCCCCTCTAAGAACATTTGAAATGAACAGACTTAAAATTGTTTATCATGTATTGAATTTAATCACAGTGTCTTTCTTTACAGTGGTTCAAGCTGGGTGCCAACATTTCCAACCTTAGTCTGTCGCCCAGCTGTGTGCTCTTCCACCTTGGCCATGCTGGTGAGTGCACGAAAAATGGGCATTGAGTTTTTCAGTTAAAGGAGATCAGGAGCAGAATAACTGTCTGATATTACAGCTTGATCTACAAAATGAATATTTACCAACAAGTACAGGTTTTCTTTATTTTTTATTTTAAAGCTGAGTTTGGCTTCAATGTCTGGCCAAGAAAAGCAAAGAAACTAAGCAGGTTTAAACTTACTGGAATTGGGTTAAGAATCCAACACGTTGACCTTGCTATTTCTCATCTAACCAGTCAGTGTTTCCTCTGAAGCCGGGGATCCAGGAAGAATACATTTTATTCAAAAAAGGGAGAAACCGTCGGATCAAGTGTTTGGCTAATTTTCCATTATGAGTGGATTATTAAGGGCCATGTAAACACACCTTTTTATTACAATTTTAAAGATTAATTGTGCTGCATGGGCAATAATTTAACCACGTGTACATGAAGATATTTCTTCTGTCCTCTTTTCACTTATCTTCCCAACCTGACGAAAGCGTGCCTACTCACACTGAGCTCTTGTCACACTGAGTGACTTATTGCTAATATTTCTTTCAGGTATTCATGTATATATTCTTGTTTCCATGTGTATTGTAATACAGCCATGCTGGGCCTAATGTACGTGTACTGGACTCAGCTGAACATGTTCCAGACACTTCAGTACCTGGCCATTATTGGAAGCCTTACGTTCCTGGCTGGGAACCGCATGTTGGCACAGAAAGCAGTTAAAAGGTACAGAGCGATCTTTCCTTTCTTTCTCTTGTTAGTTTACGTAATTAAACACTTTTTTTTTTTTTTTAATTGAATTTTTTTTTTATGAATTGTTAGTGACTTTTACATACAAGTTTCTGTAGTTGTGTCACAGCCAGTTGTATTTGTTACATTACAATTTTTAAACAGTTTGGTATACAAAGTGGAGTGTGTATTTCACGTTCAAATAGTATGTGAAATACACGCTCCACTTTGTGTAAAAAAAAAAAATAATAATAGATATAATATTATTATCTATCTATCTATATATATAATATATATATAAATAAGTCTCTGAAAATCAAAAGTTGTCACATGATTGAATACAGTCAAAATGAGTGCTATTCCTGAAGAGTAAAATACTGGCAATTTTGTAATAAATGTTATGCAAATATAATAAAATAATTGACCTGTCTTGTGACAAGAAAAGAAAGCAAATGTTACCAAAAAAATTTAATAAAAGCACAGTTTACTGCTGGATATGGTGCCAAAACATATATTTTAGTTTCGCAGTTCCAAATGATGTGCAGACTTTTGCATACAACTGTGTACCTACTGCTATCTCTTCTGTAACACTTCTCCTTGTCTATTCTTTAGTTGGTACTTGTTAGTACTTTAACTGTCCTGTTTGCTGCTTTTCTCTTCTTTCTTCTTTCCTTTCTCGTCCTCGTCATTTAGGATCGCTGCTGAGCAGAGTAGTAGGTTGGCTAAGTATAGGAGTCTGCGCTGAGAGCCTTGTGATTTAAACAAAGCCCAGTCTCCCAGGCTGAAGTAAGGCTCTGCATCCAGAGGACAGCATGGTGTCCTTTTCACCGCTTGTGTGAAATGCATGGCTGTGTGATCGATTGAATTGTTTGTTCATCAAAGTGTTTTCACATCAGCTTCAGCATGTTCATCATAAATGATGTTTTTCACAGGCGTACTATGAGTCAATTTTAAGACACTGGCTAGTAGTAGTGAGGAAGCTCATTTATACTACTAAAACCAACGTTCAAATAGTTAGTTTCTTTTCACATAATAAAACATGCTTAATGACATTACAGCACTGAAGTCTGCGTTATAGCCAAAATTGGCTGGGATGTGTTTGTTGGATTGTGGATTCATGGGATTGAAGGCAGGAGGGATGAGGTTTATGGATGGTTGGGTTAGAGGGGTAGATGGGTTAGATGTTTCAAATGGATGATTGGGTTGGATGGAGGGGTAGATGGATGTTGGATGGGTAGATGGATGGATGGATGGATGGATGGAGTGGTACGTGTTTGCTTTCACATCTGTATTGGATTGATGTCCCTCACCTCCCCCAGCACACTCGACCGTCCTTAATCGGGCATCAAATATGAATGTGAGAACTCCAATGAATCCAGTGAATTCCCAGTCAAAACACTGTCTAATCAATGTCTTCCCATCTCCGTCATGCTTGTAGAACTTCAATAAAGTCCATAAGAGGTGTTCGTTATGCCTTTAACTGATTAACACCATAATTACTACATCCTCTTCCTGCACTCAGCAGGCTTATTTTCTTAAATTTTTTTTAACAAATAAAAAAAAAATACAGGGTTGCTCCACGTCAAAAGACAGTACTACGTTCTTATCGGTTTCTTCTGCATTCCTACCAAATCTTGTAAGTTCTTACTGTGTTGACCCAGTCTTTTATGGATGTAGTGAGAAGGTGGCACAGTGTGATGTCAGGCCAGTCTTTATCAACCCATACATCGCTTTCAAGCGTACTAGGATTAAAAAGCCTGATTGCAGCTCAGTAAGCATGCAGAAGTTTTCCTCATTATTATTTAAAGAGGATGTGAAGGGACGTGTTTTTAAGTAATTGCCTGAACATGGTATAGCTCAAATATTTTACACTGTTTAAAACTTGTTTTTATACAAATTTTTCCATATTACTTCTGCTATTGAGAAACAAAACGATATTGGACGCTCACTACAAAGAACAGCTTTAAACCAAAGTGCTAACACTGAAGTCCTCTGTGAGAAATGTTTAATTAGCTAAAATAACACATTGCACTTTACTATTCAAATAAACGTCAGAGCTGCTGCTGTTAATAGAAATTTAATTGGCAGTTTCCGACCAGTCAGAATTTAGCAGCGCTGTGTGTAATCCTTAGAGCTGACCTTCAGTAACCTGCAAAAATTAAATAATTGAATTGGAGACAAACCAAAAGCGTGACGAAGCTTAATTTGCCTGATTAAAGATGAGGAGGAATTTTTGGGGAAAAAATCTTTTACAATATTAATGTGAAAAGTGTGAAAAAATAAATAAATAAAAAAAGGCAGGTTACGAGTTCACAGGATCACAGTGATGTCACAAGCCAAGAGGGGGAAAACTGACCATGCATTCTGTGTGGGAGGAGCATACTCGAGTTTCTCTCGCTCAATGCTTAGTTAATTAACATGGAATGTAAAGACATTTGTTTTTGTGTTTTAAGTGGTAGAAGGTGGGCTTCTACGTCTTTTGTAAATCCATTCATCATTACAGGCCAGTGTCTTTGGCCTGTAAATGAAAAGTGCATGATGGTTTAAAAAAAAAAAGCTGATTTTTATGATTTATTTCACAATTTTAATCTAATTTGCTTTCCTTTTTCAGACAAGAAGCTAAATGATCACAGAAAGCAGTCGTGAGGAGACTGGAGCTTCGTTTTGTTCCTGTCTTTTATTTAATTGAAGAAATCTAGCACGAAAGCATCAGTTCAGTGGAAGCTAACTGACCAGGACGTGACGGCTCATTGGACTGTTTTAAAAAAAAAAATGTACGGATAAAATTTAAACAAATCTGAAAAGCTGAATATGCAGTTTAAAGTTTTCATTTTTTTTGGTGAAGGGTGGGGTCATGGAAATGGGGTGGGGTGGGGGGGGGGAGAAAACAATAGAAACGTAGTCGCGCACACACAACTGAATGCACTGGGGTTTTGACATGATTGTTGCAGGTTCTGTTCAGATGGGGATTTTTTATTTTTTTTCTCCTTAGAGCAAACGCTAAAGATTCATCTGTGGTTGTAATTTGTTTTGTTTGCAAGTTCTTTCGTAAGAGGTTTTTGTTGACCGGGGTTTTTTTTTTTTTTTTTACACACAAACACACCAAACCGTGGTTTTGTAAAGAATACAAAATAAAAACCAATTTAAAAAAACAGACTTCAGTCTTGTGTGTGTGGGTTTTTTTTTTTTTTTTTTTTTTTTTCCCTCCCCTCTCAACAAATGATTTTGCACATCACTGCTAAAAATTAAAAATTAACATTTATTGAACTGAAATAAAGTGCTGAAACAGGTTGGCTCAGCAGTTCAGATTTATTCCAAGAAAAGTTTATTTGCATAATCCATTTTACTGATAAACCATAAGAAAGCGAGATGGTGATTATTTTCGGCGGCGAGTCTGTGGACACTGCCTGTTCGTCATCCAGTTGCAAGCGCAGCTGCCGCACCAAAGCCTGAATCAACAAAGGGAGGGGGGGACAATAAAAAATAAAATTAAATAAAGGAGTAGGATGAAGAAGAGACAGAAATCTGATCGAATTCCCCTAAATGTGACGTCATGGATTGAGTGAGAGTATATAAAATAGAAAATCTTCATAAATCCTAACTAATTGATAATTCCTTTGATTTACGAATATCCAGTAATAAGGAATGTTAGATTTTGGTAGGATTTCATTTCCAAGAACATTTTTCTGCTAATAATTTAACAAAATAACTGACAAAGTCGCCTCGCACATCCAGGGTCCGTGTTCGATTCCCACCTCTGTTTGCATGGAGTTTGCACTGTTCTCCCCGTGCTTGGTGGGATTCCTCTTCGTACTCCGGACCACTCCCACCACAGTCCAAAGACCTGCAGGTTAGGTTAATTGGTGTTCGCAAATTGTCCCTGTTGTGTGAATGAGTGTGTGTGTGTGTGTGCCCTGCAATCATATAGTCTAATTTGGTCATTTCAGGGCTCAGAAGAATCAACTCTTTTGGGTGAACTGACTCACTAGTAATGATTTTAGAATACCTAAAACTGGCTGATGTGTGTGTGTATAGCTTCAGATTTCAATTAAATTTTATTTAGTGCTATTGTCAAAGAACAGCGAATACAGAATTTAAAACAATATGTAAATGAAAAAATGACAAGCAAGCCACCTTGGCGACGATGGCAAGGAAAAACTCCCTTGATATGCCATAGGAAGAAACCTTGAGGGAAACCAGACTCAACAGGGAACCCATTGTAGTTTGGGTGATTTCTGATACGAGTTATCTTAGTTACCTAAAGCCTGGACGTGCTCTCTGCTGCTTGCTGTAGCTGTGTTCCCTCTCAATGGACATTAGGTCTTGCTTGTACGTATCCTTGAATATTCCCGCCTGCCGTTTTACGTAATGCTCGGATTCTGGCCTGGTGCTAAATAAATGATAAGAACGAACAGTGATTTTCACATGAGGCTTTAGAGAGAATAAGGAGTCTTGTGCAAACTAGTCATAATAAACATAGTACACGGTGTGTATACATTATATAAATAGTTGTGATGCCGAGGGCATCATGAATAAATCAATGAATTAAAATTTGCTACTGTGTTATTGCATCATAAGATGAGAGCCAATCACAATTGAAACTCAAAGGCATTTTTTCTCAAAGAGAGATTCTGAATTTTCTATAAGGTTTAACATCAATTTTTTTATGTCAAAACACCATATACTTATTACAAAATGTACATATAAACTCATCAGCCATTTTATTAGGAACACTTGCACACCTGCAAATTGTTGCACATCTAATCAGCCAATTCTGAAGATACAGGAGTACATTTCATATTCATCTCTTGGACATGGTTGGAGATAGTTGATGGTGCCTGTTTCATATTTGTATAGAGTTTATTCAGAAAGATAAATGCAGTCAGCAAAATGTCCACAGACAGAAGTCTCATTGATTAGATTGTTCGAAGGAGAACAAAGTGCTTCAGGAAGTATGTGGTTAACTCAAATAACCACTTTTTACAACCGTGGTGAGCAGAAAAGCATCTCAGAACCCACAACACTTTAAACCGTGAGGCTAATAGGCTATAACAGTGGACTGGATCAACTCATTAATTTTTTGTTCCTCATTCTAGTGTTTGCCGTGAGCATTACATCGTTGTGTATCTGCATGATTATATACATCGTGTTGCTGATTGGGTAACTGCCCGAACTTGGGGTGTTCCTAATAAAATGATGAAAGAGTAAGAACCATTTGTGAGTAGCTTATATAATAATATAGAATAATTCTGTATATAGTCCATAAATATGACTTTACCTAGATCCTTTTCCTGTAATTGTCTGGAGGAATTTTCGAGCAGATATCTGACCAAGAACCTTGCGGTAGCTGTTGGTGAAAATGGCATCCGCATGTCTCCCAGATCTGAACGTGCAAATAAAGACAAACGGATATCTAAATTTTATCTCGGGGTTCATTTAAGCCAGACCTCCAGCTAAAAGCCACTACACTATATACACGTTTACACTGGTAGCTTTTACAGAGACCTTCTTCATGATGCTTCAAAAAGGGAACAGTGTGAATGAGTCCGGGTTGATGACCAGTAGGACGCGTGCAGACTGACCTGAACTCGACTTGCTGACTCTGAGCGGATCTGTAGTCTGTTGGGGGCTGCAGGGGGTCATCCAGTGAGGAGCTCATCAATATCGCGGTGGCTCTATGCCCAAACCTGGGAAAAGTTTTCATAAAATCATTGCATGTTAGATCATTTGATCTTATGAATTATATAACAGTTAGTACTGACTGAGTAATCTGATTGGATGAGAGGCTTTTCAAGAGTGATGATAATAGATGGTAACAGAACTGGGACGGTTAACTAGATGTATCCCCCCTGCGTCCCAGGGGTTCTAACAATCATTAATTACACTAACTGTCAATCGCAGCATGGGTTAAAATAAGTCTGTACAGTCCGCATTACTGAGGAGAGAGCATCTACCTGCCAAAACCCACATTCAAAACCAGTCATGGAAGTCAGCTGAAAAAGCACTTACTGTCTACTTAATATTTGCTTCTATGTTGTTCCGAATTGCTTCAGTGTTGTTTTATTTATGGTGAGCTCCATAGCTAACTAGCTTCTAAAAGGAGACTAAGTCCCAAATCCCTCCCTAAACCCGAATCACTCCTTCGTGTGTGAAACAAGCGATTGTACACACTAGTGGATTAGCTTTCCATTTAAGGCTATTTAGGATTTAACCACAGATCCCGGAAGTTAACATACAATAGCTGATATTCTTAGGTGGAATAAATGGAAATATAAATGAAATCTAGTAATTTCCTCAGGACCGTCCACCACCTACATGGTTTATTCTCCTCACCTCACCTTTTGGCTACATAGTACTGGTAAGAATTTAAAAGTACTTTCATCCCTGTTAATTACAGTAGCTGTTAGTTGTGTGTTGGTGGATCAAAGTAACCGGTTAAATGAGCATACAAATCATAATCTGTTGATAATAAATACGTATGTTTGTGGAACTTTTGTTTAAAGCTATATCACACTCGAAGTCGATCGTAAGTCGTAGACACCACAGCCATGATGATATTCAACACAACAGCATGACCTTAAGTGTGATATTGCTTTTATACAACAGTTCTATAAACATTATACTGAGATAATTGGTAATTGCAGCTTGGTGTATACCGTACTTCACAGTTTTATTTCTTATAGAGTAGAGAATGCTGCTGTTAGGATCATTTATGTGTCCTAAAATCATATCAGTGTAACAAAATCATTTTACCAACCTATATTTGGCGTTAATTATCTTCCTGTTCTGTCAAAAAGACCATTAGTCTGCATTTGATTACTATGACTACAAGCTCTGAAACTCCATAGCTGAAAAATATGGTTTAATGCTGGAAAATGAATGTATTCATTGGTGGCTCTGCGGTAGGTTTCTCACCTGCTGTGTGGAAGGGCCGTGTTTGAAAAATAATTATGAAATTCTTTTTTCAGGAGTATGTAAAATATTTGGAGAACATTAAAGTTAAAGTATTTAGAACTCTCCCTAAAGCAAATGCTTTGCAACATCCAAAAATTATAGACCTTCCCATTTAATCCGGGCTTGGGACCTGCACTGTATCCAGTGGCTGAGTGTTGGCGCATATTGATTCCCACAATACTTTAACTTTAATGTTCTCCAAATATTCTACATACTACTGAAAAAAGAATTTTGCAATAATAAATGAATTATTTATATTAATAAACTTTTATACTTATACATAAAAAATAAACAATTAGACATAAAAGATGAAAAGGTTTCAATAACCAATTTCTGTTCTTTCCTTACTTTTATTATTTTCAAAATGTTATATTTGTCAAGGAAATGCTGCCACATTATACTGTATACCACTTCCTGAAAATTCTCCCCAAGCCTCCCTCCCCCTTCACACATCCCTTCACAGACACCCAGAATGAGGCTTCATTGTGTTCATGCTGACCTTCAGGAGGATAAAAAGACGAAAAAACGACAACAATGACCTTACGTATTTCTATCCCTATACCATACGTGAACAGAGAGAAGAAAAAAAGGACAAAAATTGCAATACATTTAAAAAGTAATCAAACTGCCCAGCGCTAGTTAACGCAACAAAAGCACAGCGAGGCTTGTCGAGTGCCGTGACCTGTGTGAGCTGCAGCTCAGAAATAATCAGAGCTCGGCCTCCGTGGCTTCTCTGGAGCGTGTGTGAGAGGGACAGAGCTTTTGTCTGCTTTTTCTGTCTCATTCACACTCATCTGTGTGAGAGGAGTGTAAGAGCGCAACAAATATGGGCGTGTAAAGTGAGTCAGAGCTGCAAAATCCTAAATTAAGAGTAAAGCACAATGCTGTGTGTGAGGGTTCGGCTGTGGTGAAAACCCAAAGCAGGGGATCTGGGCAAGGTTCTTCTTGCTTAGATGAAAACCGCAGTGTTTTGTGAGATACTGTTTTATAATAATAATAAAAATAACATGAAGAAGAAGACATGGTATGATGCTACATTTTCTTTTCCAAATACCATACAGATTACAGAAACCCTAAATATCAGTTGATATTCATTCATTCATCTTCTATACCGCTTTATCCTGTATTTAGGGTCGCGGGGACCTGGAGCCTATCCCAGGAGACTCAGGGCACGAGGTAGGGTACACCCTGGACAGCGTGCCAATCCATCGCAGAGCACACACACACACTCATTCACACACTATGGTCAATTTAGGAACGCCAATTAGCCTAATCTGCATGTCTTTGGACTGTGGGAGGAAACCGGAGTACCCGGAGGAAACCCACCAAGCACGGGGAGAACATGCAAACTCCATGCACGCAGAGACGGGAATCGAGCCTGGCCGGGAATCGAACCCGGACCCTGGAGGTGCAAGGCGACAGTGCTAACCACTACACCACCGCGCCGCCCAGTTGATATTAATATGCAAATAAAAAACTTCTGAATCTTAACCCTAACAGAAAATACAATCATGTCCCAATCCAATTCAGTCTTTTCATTGGTTACAGAAAGTCCACATGTGGACTCATTTAAACACGTACATGATTCTGCACGCACATACAAGTCACACATACAGAATCATATGTGTACATAAATGAATCGAGTGTAAAATCACATACAAATAACTGAATGGTTTGTGTAGAATCACCTGTACATAAACAGATCATGCGTAACGAATCATGTGTAAATAAAATAATGCTGTTTAAAAAACGCATTTTTATTCCAAGGAATCAATTGTGTAGCATCAATTGTACATAAATGAATCAAGTGTAAAGAATCATATGTGTAAATTAATGAATGCTATGTGTGAAATGCATTATAAAATAAAGCAATTACGATAACAAGAAATATATGTAAAATATAAAATGTAAAAATGAGAAGAAATAGATGACCTGTGAAATCATTCTCACATGGAAAGAAACGAATCAATGTAAAAAAATTAATGTATGAAAGAAAAATATTAAAAGAATGTGGGGGGGGGGGGGGGGGGGATAAAATGCGGTATATACATGAGTCCAAATTCCACATATGAATCATAAGATTATTCACAAGTAAAGTTTGAAAAATTTATTAAAAAAATTGATTACATACTTGGTCCATGCATTTCCAATTCATCTTGAAAAACAATAACAATAAGTAAAAAAAAAAAAAACAGTAAATGTAGAGTTATTAAAATAGTACCAGTCTTTCTCATGGACAGGGTTAAAGGGGAGCCAATACATTACAGAGAGTAACAGGTGTTGTAATTGTAAGTAAGCTACTGTATGTTGAGAAAAAGTGTCCTGTTAAATTATAAAGCAAAGAACACACACTAACAGCAGAATAAACTGGAAATGGTTATCAAATGGACGTACCGGAGTGATGGATAGAGCGGCGTGCAGAGTCCAAGCATCAGCATCCAGCACAGCACCAGGATGACGCCTCGCTCCATCATTCTGACTGAATGGCAAAACACTGTACCATAAAAAAAAAAAGTGCAATTCATTTCAGAGAATGCTGACGACAATGTTTTTTATCCTCTGCCTTTCCAAAAATTCACTGCAGTAGACAGTGAAATCCAAACACACAAAGTGGTGTTTAATAGAACACACACGCACACAAGCATTTATTTTAGCATTTGTTTGTACTGTAAAAAAAATTATAACACCTTGTGATGCACACAAATCGGGCAGACCTGCGATGCATGTGATAAAATTAAGATTAATGTTAAGAAATACAAGCAGAGTGAGATAAAGTAAGTGTCATGTAATGAGAAGTTCACCTGGAGGATACAGTAAGTGGAAGAGTGTTCAGTCCTGCAGGTTGGGAAACAAATGAAGCTGCAGTGAGGAAGATGAGTTACTCGTGATCACCGCGTGTCATCCTCGGCACTACCTTCTCTTCTCTCAGCAGATGTTAAGAGCAATGGACGAGTACAGGAGAATAACCAGTAACAGGCTCCAGGGACTCCAATGTGTGATGCCTATTCGAGAAAGACCTACTACTCTGAGAGGCCACTTGATTGCTGGCTTTAATTTGCTCTCTCTCTCTCTCCCTCCCTCTAACTGCTCTCCTACAGCGTCAGACTCTGATGAAGGAGATCCCTCTCACTTGTGCTCTTACACAAGTTTTTTTTTTTTCTCCAGTTCCACAGTCATGAACAAAATTATCAGTGCCTTTGATAGCTTTACCAGATATGAATTTTATTTGTTAATTTATCTTATTAGTTATTAGTGTGATTATTCATTCTAATTTTATTTCATGTTATAATGTTACACTTAAAACAAGTGTTTATGGGGGTCAGGGTTCAGAATGTAGAAACAAATGTAGTAACAAATGGAACAAATGTAGTATGCATTTTGTTCTCATTTGTTTTATCCAACTGTGTACAAAATTATTAATGTATTTGATCTCTGTCTTACTGAATACCTACTCTCGCTCTCTTTTTCTGCATGTCATATGTAAAAGTTAGTGCCCCCTCCTTTAAAGCTATGCTTTTTGTGTGTAAAAACTTAATGGAAATCATTTGATCCTAGCGGGTCTAAGTATTAGGCTAATACAACCTCAGACAAACAACATGTAACAGGTTTTTCCCCCTGTGCCATTATTTATTTAACAAAAAAAGAAAAAAATCCCAAAAAACATAGAAACACACACATCTATCTATCCATCCATCCATCCATCCATCCATCCATCATCATTAATGTGACTGATGGCTAAATTCGTAGATAGGTAGATAGATAGATTTCTTTATTAACCCCAAAAGGAAATTGTACTGATACAGCAGAGAGTTCATAGCTTATACAACAAATAAGAAAAGAAAGAATCTGCTACACTGTTTACAATTAAAGGTGCATTAATAAGATAGAAATTGTGTAAAATAATAGGAAGATACTATTTCTTTGTTTATGTACATAATGTCTGTATATACAGATGGGATTTTAGTATCTGTACATAAGCTGCACCAGCAAGTTAAACTTAAATATCAATAAAAGAAAGAATGAAAGGACATGATCAAATCAATGAAGAAAGAATGTATATGAGCGTATTTATATTGAAGTCAGAGAAGGAGATCCCTCTCCTGATACAGATCAGAGTAATTTTAAAGTTCTGTCTTGTGCCCTAAGTCTCCTGGGATAGGCTTCAGGCTTCAGACTCTGTATACAGGATAAAGTGGCATAGACGATGAGAGAGTGAATGGGTGCGTGATATTTTGTTCTGTTTAATAGTTTATTAATTACATTTAATTTGATAAGTATAATTAAATTTTTAAACCTGAATCTTGTGTTATACTTTATTCTTTCAATTTTGTCATTTTAATTCTTATTAATAAAAATCCAAATATATATTTTTCACTTTATTAATACTTAACTCACTAATACTTACTACTAATACACTAGTACTTAATAAACAAACAATAAACAACCATTAAATTAATGAATTGAACATTATAAAAAAAAAAGAAAAAAAAAAGCTACGGTTCTGTGCTCAGCCCAAACCGAACCTGTGTATGGCTAACTCCAAAATGCTGGTATGCTTCAAAGCTTAGTCACCCTAGATAGTGCAGTTTGAGTTATTCTAAAATTGTCCTTCGCAGAAAGCGCCCTTCTACAAAATAAAGGTCCCAAGTGTGTTTAGTTAATACCAGATTAGCTAGGTAGCGAAACATTATCCTAACTTAGTTAAATATGTACATGTGCAATATGTAGTATTTTATTATTTATTTTTTTGCAAATACGAAATGTATAAGTGAAGACGTTTTAGATGATGAAGCCTAGTGTTAACTTTTATTTTGAAAAACAAACCTGCCTAGGCATGGCTGTACAATTCATATAGCGGGGTTATATATTTTCGTTTTTAATATATATATTTTACGATAAGTTGCTCTGTGATAGCTCCGCTGGAAATTTAACTAGTTTGACTGGAATTTTGTGACGGGTCCATTTATTAAAGCTCAGGAACACGCTAGAATTTTGTTAGCATCTTTGCTAGGTGTTTAACCTTTTAGCTAGGCATCACTGGGTCAGTGCAACTTCCGGTTCAGAAACGGATATATTAAAAATAGAAATAGGGTATAATTGTATTGCTATATTTAATCCAGAAATGAACTCTGCATGGAGTTTGAGACTCTTTATATTTAGCGTTCATAAAGGTTTATATCGACGAGTGCGCGACTGCCACCGAGGCTACTGCTCAGCGCGTGCGACTCCAACAGTGACCGCAACCGAGTTGAAAAGCAAATTGAGTTCCGGTCCGGGTCTAACACACTTTATTAAAAATTCTGCTTCACACAAGAGTAAAGTTCCTGAAGTTTGTGAACATGAAGAGTCATATCTCCCAGTACATTCCGCTGATGAGTATCCACGCAAAGGTGAGAGAACTAATTCGATAACGCGTGTTCACTGCGCTGCCTTCGCACTCGCCTACTAAGTGATGTGAAAGAATAGTGCGCATACGTGCGTTACCGTAAAAACACGCGTACTTGTTTAGAGCGCAAATGCGCATGCGTGCGTTACTGCAGAAAACCGCGTACTCTTTAAAGATTCAAGATTCAAAGATTCAAAGAACTTTATTGATCCCAAAGGGAAATTGCTTATGCTCGGTTACAGGTGCTCACAGTTGTTTAACTAAGGAAGGTAATAAAGGTAATAAATAATAATAATACAAAAAAAAAAAAAATGGGTAAGTATTAGTGTCCTGTTGTATACCAGTCAGTGAAAAAATCCACATACATGTCTGTATGAGTTACAGAGAAGAGTTGTAAAGTTTTATGGCCGTTGGGAGAAAGGATCTCCTGTGACGCTCGGTGGAACACTTGATAGTAATCAGTCTCTGGCTGAAACTGCTCCTCTGTTCAGCCAAAACACTGTATAGCGGGTGAGAAGGATTGTTCACAATGGATTGTACTTTGGACAGAATCCTCCTCTTTGCTACTACATCCACCGAGTCAAGCTCCATGCCTAGCACAGATCCGGCCTTTTTAATTGACTTGTCCAGTTTGTTCTTATCAGACACCTTAATGTTACCACCCCAACAGACCACAGCGTAAAAAATGACACTCGCCACAACGGTCTCATAGAACATCCGTAGAATGGTATTACAGACGTTAAAGGACCTGAGCCTTCGAAGAAAGTACAATCGACTCTGGCCTTTCTTGTAGAGTGCCGTTGTGTTGAGTGACCAGTCAAGTTTGTTGTCCAGATAAACTCCCAGATATTTGTAATCGGAGACAATGTCCACTATCTCCCCCTTGACAGATATAGGAGTCACAGGGGTCTTGCTTCTCCTAAAGTCTACCACCATCTCCTTTGTTTTCCTGATGTTGAGTTGTAGGTGATTACGCTCACACCAGGAAACGAAGTCATCCACAACAGACTGGTACTCCGAGGTGTCACCCTCCTCTATACACCCAACAACCACAGAGTCGTCAGATAACTTCTGCAGGTGGCATGACTCTGAGTTATATCTAAAGTCGGATGTATAGAGGGTGAAAAGAAACGGAGATAGTACCGTCCCCTGTGGAGCTCCAGTGCTGCAGATCAAAGTGTCTGACAAAGTGTTCTGTAGTCGGACATACTGGGGGCGGCAGGTCAGGTCAGGCATGATCCAGGAAACCAAGCGGGTGTCAATGTTTATGTTCCTTAATTTCTCCCCCAGTACTGCTGGTTGGATGGTGTTGAAGGTACTGGAGAAGTCAAAGAACATCATCCTTACGGAGGTCCTAGGCTTGTCAAGGTGAGAGTAGGTGCGATGTAGCAGGTGAATTATGGCGTCATCAACACCCATGAGCGGCTGATAGGCAAACTGAAGAGGGTCCAGAGAGGACTTCACCAGGGGACGAAGTGTATCCAGGATCAGTCTCTCAAACACCTTCATAATGTGCGATGTTAAAGCAACCGGCCTGTAGTCGTTCTGGGCACAGGGACGTGGTGTTTTGGGTACCGGCACAATGCATGATGTTTTCCACAGTGCAGGGACTTTCTGAAGAGACAGACTCAGGCTAAAGAGGTACTGGAGGACACCACATAGTTGGGGAGCACAGGATTTCAGGACTCTCGGATTGATCTTATCCGGACCTACAGCTTTTGTAGGGCTGATCTTACTCAGGCCATGTTTAACCTGATCCACTGAGATGTTGATTGCTGGGAGTGCAGGAGTAGTGACTGTGACTGTTGAAAGCCGTCTGAAAGCCGTCAGAGCGGCTCTGTGTTAACTTTAAAGCTGCAGTATGTAACTCTGCACACTTTTGACAGATTAAAAAAAATCTGATTAAATGATTTACAACAAAGTAAAAGATTCCCAGTGTTCTTTTCTCTTCTGATTTACAAATCCCAGCAAGCTGAAAAGTTACCTACTGCAACTTTAAATGTGCTTAAAAAATATCAGTAGCACTCCTAAACACCATCTGTCTTTTTTTACTTTCCTCACAGTTTATTTTGAAACATACGGTTGTCAAATGAACGTGAATGACACAGAAATTGCATGGTCAATTCTCCAGAAAGGAGGCTTCGAGAGGACAGCCGAGCTCTCAGAGGTACGTACTCTCAGTAAGTTTAACGCTTACTCATAAGTGTGAAGTGTGCTTCGGTTTAAATCCTTTTCCCTTTATTTTTTATTTAAATTCTCTCACAGGCGGACGTTGTGCTGCTTGTTACCTGCTCTGTAAGGTAGGATTTCAGCTACAGGAAAAAGAATTTACATGTGTTATACATTTTTATATAAAATGATCGCAATAATTGTTGTAAAAGATGACAAAAAGCTGATAATACAGTTTATTTTTTACTTCATATTTTTTTTAATGAATATTACCAGCTTCTTAATTTTTTTCTACTTTAAGATGTATAAAAATGTAGCCATGAATTTATAGTATTATCATGTTCAGTGTTAATTCAGTGCTTCTGTTTTGTTGGCAGTTAAAAATAATTAAAAAAAAAAAGGCACACACCACCAGTCAAAAGTTTGGATACACCATTTTGTTTTAGTATCTTACATTATTAAGATCGGAATATGTAGCTTTACACAGTCAGGTCCATAAGTATTTGGCCAGTGATGTGACTTTAAAGATTGATTTACTATACAAGCACACAATAAAAAGAATATTCATAGAAATGATGAGCGATACCGTTATTGTCTTGGCCTTGCATACATGTACAGTGGAACCTTGGATTACGAGCATAATTTGTTCCCGGAAGCGGGCTCGTATTCCAAAACAATCGTGAATCAAAGTAAATTGTCCTATAAGAAATAATGGAAACTCAAATTTTTCTTTCCATAGCCCAAAAAAATAAATACATAAAAACAATTAATCCAAAATATGAAGTAAAAATAAAACAAATTAACCTGCACTTTACCTTTAAAAAAAGTAAAAATAAATCCTGACAGATAAGTGTTTCTGTTTATGCGCGCAGGCTAAAGTAAGAGTCAGCCTGTTGTTATGTGTGTGTGCGCGTAATTTGACACCGTGCCGGTTTACACTCTCTCTCTCTCTCTCTCTCTCTCTCTCTCTGTCTCTCGCCCACTAAAGGCGAAGGAGAGTGTGTGAACCGGCACAGTGTCAAATTACACGCACGCACACACATAACGCATAAACATAACGACAGAGAGGGAGAAAATGGATTTTTAACCTCTAATGAGACTTTCTTTTGCTTTACACGCGCACACATACGTGTGTTATTAGAAGCAGTACACGTGCACTGTACACACGTGCACAAACACAAAATAAACTATGTTTTACACACACACATGTGGTCACTGTGTTGTAGTAAACAGTACACGCGTGCACGGATGTTAATTATACCAGTAAGAGACACGCACTGAGACCCAGCAGGGGAGACGATTACCCACAATTCCGCAGCGCCAAGAATCTGCCAAGAAAAATCTTTACTTAATATTCATTATCAGCTGCCAAAGACGGGCGGCGGGAACACAGGATCATCACATTGTATTTGCTATAGTGACTTTATTTAATTTTTTTTCTCTTCATTTTAACATACATTCTTATACATGTAATATAAATTTTGGGAACCATGTATGCTCTGTGTCAATCTTTAATTTTTATTTTAAATGCTCGTGGACCTGACAATCACTTTATTTGTTTATTTATTTATTTGAATGTCTTACTTAAAACTCTAGCTCAAATAGAGTTCGACTTCGTCTGAAATGAAGTTCAAATTTTTTCTAGCTGCTGTTTTGAGTCTCACCATACCACCCTGCAACAAAATGACATAGGAGCAAGTAATACCATTTTCAATATAGTTAAAATAATTTCCTATTATATGATTAAAATAAACTACTTAAGCAGATATGCAAAATGTACATAGACACTGAATGTTTAGTGATATAATGCAGTGTTTTTCAACCACTGTGCCGCGGTACACTAGTGTATGTGCCGAAAAGTATGGTTTAGCTTTTAATACATCCTTAACATTTCATAGACTTTTTTTTTATTGGCTTTAAGAGTAACAACTCATGAGAGGGATGTTCACATCAGCATGAGAATATCTTTCAGAAGGCCAAGGTCATCTAGGCCAAGACTCTGCTACTGTTTTACACTTTTCTTCATATGGAATGATACTCATAATGCTGTTAATGGAACATGCATGTGGATTGGCACCCTGCCCAGTGTGTACACTGCCTCGTGCCCTAAGTCTCCTGGTATAGGCTCCAGATCCTCGCGATCCTAAATAGAGGATAAAGCGGTATAGAAGTTGAGTGAGTGAGAGTGACTCTTAAAATATCTAAGGTGTTCTGTTTTGCAGTTCAGAACTGTTCATCATGGATATGTGATGGCTCAGGAGCTTTACATTTAGTTCTGTTTTGCACAGGGACAAAGCAGAGCAGACCATCTGGAACAGACTCAAACAGCTTGGAGTCCTCAAAAAGAAGCGGCCTAAGACCGATGTCCCTTTGAAAATCGGAGTGTTGGGTAAGTCTTGTGTGTTTTTCTGTTTGTGGACGATGAGTTGGGACTTAACTGTGTGTGTATTCCACTCATCCAGGCTGCATGGCAGAGCGACTGAAAACCGAGCTGTTAGAAAGAGAGCAGCTGGTGGACGTCATAGCAGGACCAGACGCTTATAGAGACCTACCACGTCTCCTGTCTCTCGCTCAGGGAGGACAGAGAGCCAGCAACGTCCTGCTTTCTCTGGAGGAGACTTATGCTGATGTCATGCCAGTCCATCATGCAGGACACAGTGCTTTTGTGTGAGAAGAGAACGTTCCTGTGCTTCAGTTTATTTTAAGAAAGGAAGATCTTTCCTCTATTAAAAGTGGCTCTATTTGTCAAAGCAGCATTCAAAACTAATTTCTAGATGTTACTAACAGGTGTGAGGTGAAAAACATCAACACAGTGAGAGAGAGAGAACAGATTAGTAAGGTTAGTCTTACTAATGGGGTTTGATAATTTTTAGAAAGTCTTCAGCTAAACCTAAAAGAGTCACGATCCTTTGAAAGCACTGGTTGTAATTTTTTCCCCCCATATTGTTAGAATTCATAACATCTCTTTTTTGCTTATTCCTCAGGTCCGTTATGCGTGGCTGTGACAACATGTGCAGCTACTGTATCGTCCCCTTTACTCGTGGAAGAGAGCGGAGCAGACCTGTGTCCTCCATACTGGAAGAAGTGCGCAGGCTCTCCGACCAGGTGACTTCTCTTCCAGTACACTATTTGTTGTGTTTATTTTTATAAAACTTTTACTAATCATTTGTTTGTATGATTCCGCTATAAAGGGTGTGAAGGAGGTGACTCTGCTAGGGCAGAACGTGAACAGCTACAGGGACATATCAGAGACGCAGATCAGCACCTCAGGGGATGTTACAGGGCTCAGTCGGGGTTTCAGCACGGTGTACCGTGAGAAGCAGGGAGGCCTACGCTTCGCTGATCTTCTGGACCGAGTCTCCGCGATCAATCCTGACATGAGGATACGCTTTACCTCTCCACATCCCAAGGATTTTCCAGATGAGGTACCAGAGTAATTGATACTCTAGAACCCTATCGGACTGTAGTTCCAGTTATATAAACATATGATTTTTATGATGAGCGGTCATAACATTGTTATTATTGCTAAGAAAAAATAAGGTAATGAAAACGGATGTTGGTCGTGAGCTTAGTCCTTCTCAACATATCCTCCACCTAAGGTGACACACTTCTCCAAATGATGTCCTGCTGGAGATCGTCTTTGAAGAAACCTTCTTTTTGACCCTTGAGGAAAAGTTCTACATCGGTAATCCCCTTGTTATCGTCAAACACCTGCCATGAAATGGTTTCTTCTAGTGATGGAAATGGAGGTAGTCAGTGGGTGTCACTGGGTCGGGGGTGGGGATTTGGGTAGGACAGAGGCAGAATTTCGTACTCCAAGTTTGAATTTTTTAAATCAGATTCGCCATTTTGGTTTTGACTCTCTAGCGGCATCTCACAGATTGTTTTAGCCAAAGTTTTTTTGAAACAAGAAGATATTTTTATGCACATACTCATTTCCGGAGACATAATTTGGGGAAATAGTTTTTTTCCTATGATAATACGAATTTTATGACCACCCCTTGTTTGTAAACGTGTATCCAAACCGAGTGACAGTTCTATCTGGACACTAATGTTTTTCTGATAAATGAGAATAATTAATATAAAAATAATCTAGTGCTTTTGCTCTCAAGTTGGGCATGTTTATACGCGTCACCTAACAGAGCCAATCAACGCGATAGCTTACTGTGTATAAACATTCAGGCATTTAAATGATTATACGTTTATTGTTATACTTTGAGGCACAATAGAGTATCTGACCAAGCAGTTTGATTGGACAAGAGGCATTCCATGAATACTGATATGGAATATAACAGCACTGAGAAGTTATACAGTATGTGAGACTGTTTGTATCACAATCATTAACTCCTGATCAAGGGCACTCCCTGCTCTGTGGAACAAGGGATTTCTCCACTATATATAGCACACTAGCTTTCCATTTCACGCTATTTGGAATTTAATAGCAGAACAATTAGTTAACTAAAGAGCGGACTAAGTGGAAAATAAGCTCATGACATTACAGGACTGTCCACCACCTCCATGGTTTATTCTCTTTATTTTTGAGCTACATAGTCCCAGTAAGAATTTCAAACTACTTTTACCTCTGTTAATTACAATAACTATCGTGCACCAGTACTACCATTCGCAGTTAGTTAGTTCCACCAGGTACGGACCAGGTACTAGGTAAATAAACAAACAAAATCATAATCTGTTGATAATTGATGTTTTTTGTGGAACTGTTGTTCAATATATATATTTAATATCACTGTCGACGTTGTGCTGAATATCAGCACAGCTGTGATTTCTTGAGTGCTTGCTGATATTCAGTACAACGGCACAGCCTTGAGTGTGACATTGCTTAAATATAAGCTGCACACAGTTTTGATATCAAGTGAGGGTAAAAAGGGAGGTTGCTGAGGGATTTGAGAGTTTATAACTTCTAGAACATAAGTGACAACATTAACTAGATGAAACTACAATTGTATTTCACTGAGGTACAGTATAAAAAAAGTAAAACATTTTGAGGTAAGCTGAAATTGAATACAGCTGCGTCTTTGATTATTTTCCTGAAAGAGATTATGCCCTCCTTTATCCCCGCCAAAAAACAAAAATGTTTTTACTTACTTACTTAATACATTGTCACATTCCCACAATATTTAGTTTTATCTCAGATTATGTCCCAAATTTACTTTTTTACATGGTACAAACTTACTTACTTAATTAAACTAATTAAGATAAAAGTAATACTTGCTATTTGACTAAAAGGCTTGACTATGTGTTAAGCATGTGTCTGTGTATGTGTTTTATGTAGGTGTTAGATTTGATCCAGGAGAGGAATAACATCTGTAAGCAGATCCATCTCCCAGCTCAGAGTGGCAGCAGTCGGGTTTTACAATCCATGAGACGTGGGTAAGACTTCAATAATAATTCACAGTATTAACATAACCAGGAATGCGATGCCTTAACCTCTACATTAATCCTTCTCGCTCTGTATTTTTACAGCTACACCCGGGAAGCGTACCTCGAGCTAGTGGAGAACATTCGAAAGATAATCCCAGGTATTTCTCCTTTCATTACTAACCAGTCTGAATGTAATCTAGTAATCCTCTATGATTTACAAGTGCTATAAAGACACTTTGTTTCAACACTCAGGTGTCAGTCTGAGCAGCGACTTCATCACCGGCTTCTGTGGCGAGACGGAGGAGGACCACCAGCAGACGCTGTCTCTGATCAGGGAGGTGGGCTACAATGTAGGCTTCCTGTTCGCCTACAGCATGAGGAAGGTCAGCAGTCTCATCCCTCTTAAAAACACAATTGAGTTTTATTCTTAGTAAGCACTAAAACCTGATCTAATTTGTTTTTCTATAGAAAACACACGCATACCACCGCCTCCAAGACGACGTCCCTGCTGAGGTGAAGCAGAGGCGCCTGGAGGAGCTCATATTTGTGTTCCGTGAGGAAGCCACGAAACTGAACTCTGGTCTCATCGGGAGCATGCAGCTCGTCCTAGTGGAGGGAGTGAGTACTGCATGCCAGGAATAAAATTTTTTTTATTTTTGACTCCTCTGAGATAGCTCTCTCTCTGTCCAAAAATCAAAAGCTCATGATCTAGCAACTATCTTGCCAGCTTATATAGCGATACCAATGATAGTTTTATATGATGTTATATTTCAACAGTGGAACCTTGGATTGCGAGTAACATGGTCTGCAAGTGTTTTGTAAGACGAGCAAAATTTTTTAATAAATTTTAACTTCATAAACGAGTGATTGTTTGATATATGAGTAGTACACAAGCGCTTTATCTGCCGAGCGTCATGTGGTCACAAATGAGACAAAGGTTCTTCTCTCTCGTGGCTATGGGGTTATGGGCAATTGCCTCCAATACTCTGTCTCAGCATATGTGCACACATGTAATGTTTACTTTAACAATGTGACCATGTGTGTGTGCGCTCGCGCGTAAAGCAAAAGCAAGTGTCATTAGAGGTTCCTTGTTAAATATCCACACTCTCTCTCTGTCAGAAAGCAGTGATTCCGTTAGTGTGCACGTGTGCGTGCGTAGCATTAGAGAGGTTCCTTGTTCCTTGGTTTCTTACAGAGCAAAGTTTCTGTTAGTGTGTGTGAGTGCATATGTGCGTGCGTTTGAAAGTAGTCCGACACAATAGCGCCCTCTGCTGTTCTCCTCTCATCTTGCTTGTGTGTGCTCAAATACACGCACAGATACTCAACTAATTTTTTCTTTTTACATGAATATTTTGGGTTTGTGTTTTTTCGATAATTTCTCCTGGGGAAATTTGATTTGATATACAAGAACGCTTCCGGAACAAATTATGCATGCAATCCAAGGTTTAACTGTACTTATTTATCAGTGAAAGCAGCTATGCTAATATCATGTTCTTATGCTGAGGAATTGGAAGGTGCAAATTTTTTATCAAAATACAGTGTAAAAGTGAATGTGAGTTCATTACGTTGCAGTAAGCCTGATCTTTCTAATTATACTTAGTGCTTATAAGCTTTCTGTTCATAAATCTCCAGGATGTGGTGTATTTGCTGTAAATATAAACATCCCCAGTATCGACTTAACACTTTCAGAGGTTGTTTATAACCCCAGTGTTTATTAAAAAATTCGACACTGGTACCAATGGCGCGTGTTTTCTGTATGTTGCAGGAGAGTAAACGATCATCTGAGGATCTTTGTGGTCGGAGCGACGGTAATGTCAGAGTTATTTTTCCCAGAAAGGATTTGCCCTCACACACCACAGGCACTAACACTGCCCCTGTTAAAGCAGGAGACTATGTCCTAGTCAAGGTGAGGTTTTACATTGGGGTCTGGTCAATTTTCAGCTGTGTAAATTACACTATGTTGCTGTAAAGCCTAATTTATGCTTCTCCGTCATCCGATCTCACATGATCTCGTAGATCTCGCTTGGCCATGTGCAACAACTGTGATTGGTCCTTCTGGTAGCAGGACATATTTGGCTTCTTCTACGCTTCCATATCTGAGCTAAGTTGAGCGTACTGCTCCCGATCACCTCCCGATCCGACTCCTTCCCTCTTTTCTGTGTTGCAGGCAGGTAAAAGTAACTGTTGTTTGACATTTATTAGCTCCAACTCTAGGAAGATCTTCTCTGTGGTTCATTCGTTCCTGTTTGTAGTACACCAAAAAACACTCGCGAGAAAGTGGTGTAGCGATGTAGAACAATGGCATAGGAACCCCCACTGCCAACTAGAGGTTTGGTGTGTAAAAAGTGACACACACCTCAGCATACAAGTATCAATGCTTACAATGCCATAGGCCACCTGTGTACCACTGTGTAGACTTGATGTAGAAGCATAAATCAGGCTAAATGCTGTTGTAATCATTTACATGTCTGTTTTTCCTCTTTATAGATAACTTCAGCAAACTCACAAAGCCTCCGAGGCCATGCCTTCAGTCACACCAGCCTGACTGCCAACTGGGAATAAACTTGTGAGGAGCATCGTAATGAACAGGCTGCTGTATTTTAATAATGGATTTCCAAAAAAAAGGGAGTAATTTGATTTATAAAAGGAGGTTATGATAAAAATCTTTTTGTTGTTGGTTGTTTTTGTTAATTTATTTGACAAATTATTATTAAAATAGTGCTGTAATGCTGTAACTGCTGCTATTTTGAAAGTGTTATGGAAGTCATATTTAAAAAAGCATAAATAAATGAAGAGCGACTGCGCCTTTTTTATTTATTCATTTTTATTTTTTATTTATTATCTTGCCATGCTGCACTAGCTTAGGAATTCAACGTCCACATTGATTCACCTCCATTAAAGAAGCAAAAATCTTAAACATCAAACTTATTTACATTTCCAGAGCGTAACTAGAGTTTTGTATTACAGTGGTTTAAAACCTCTCAGCCAACCTCCAAACCTACCAGAATGCCTGTTTAATATGTTTGTCATCTGTAATATCTACATTACTAAGTATTTTTTTTATTTTATGATGTCACATTTATTGAATATTAGGCCTTCCTTTATTTATCTAATGTATTTATCATTAACTTATAAGAAGGCCATAAATTGTTATAAAGAAAGGACAGTGTTCATTGAAGGTTCAGTATCAAAAAATTAAAAAAAGAAAGTTGGTGTCACAGGACGTCAAATAAGTTCACTCCCACAAGCTGAACATCTGTCCCGATCAACACGTAATCCTGAAATAACATCAGATATAGATTTAGTCAAAAAGATCATACAATATTAGGATGACTAAATAGATTTTTAACACCTTGAGGATTTGTAGCTGTGTGTTGAGCAGATTGATTTTTCCGATGGGAGGTAGAGGATAACCTTTCTGTAGGAGAGCTGTGGAAGGTAATTCAAAGAATTAGAGAATTTATTCTCAAAACAGCAACAACAACAAACAAAAAAAAATGTTGATTAGATCATTTACTCACCGTTAACCTCAGGTATCAAAGCAACATTCAAGACAGTCTTAAAGGCATTGTCAAGTAATTCCACCTGTTTAGAATACATTTATCATATAATTTAAAGCTGCATGAAGATTATTGAAATTTAAATATTATTTAAATTTAAAAAGAATTATTGAGGTCTGTCTTCAGTAAACAAATTCAGTATCTAATAGGTCTAATTGTCCTCTACCTGAAATGGTCCCACATTGCTCTTCTTTAATGTCATGTCAATTCTATAGAAGTGATAAATATATTAAGAGCAAATATCCACACAATAAACATTTAATTTGGTTTTACTATTTTTAATAAAATGTTTATTACGTTCTAAGGCTTACTTGTTAAGAATCACATTTCCAGACACTTTGAGGTTCTTGATGTAAATCGTTGCACTCACACTGGCAAGCACAAAACAAGTGCACCATGTGTTAACAAATATTTAACTCCTCCCACAGAATCACATCACATCTGTTACTCACCAAGTTGAGAATGAAGAGAGGAGTCAGCAGGGCATTGGGTTGAACAGCGTAGGCTGTAACGGTGCTGCTTGCCTGCATTGTCACATTGTTGAGTTCGAATGAGAAGTGAGGCTCCTTCACAGGCTTCACCAGGAGCTTCATCTTCAGGCCAGGGTACTGCTTAGCAATCTAGTGGTGTATGTTAAATAGATACTTCATGCAAATATGCTAGTGATAAACTGAGACCTTAGATTAGGAGAAACGTATCTTATCTGTGTTTGTCAGAGAGAAAGAAAAAAAAATAGTTCATACTTTTGGAATTAAGGTCCCAAAGGTTTTTGTATCTAGTCGAAACGGAGAACCAAAAGGGATCTGGAAGATGCAAAGGATTTTAAACCCTTTCAAAGCTCCATTTCAAATAGTTTTTTATTCTCATATTTGTGCAGGCCACTTTTCAAGGACTTATGTACAAAGCAGAGATTGTTGCAAAACATTGACTTTGACATTGACTGTGTCATGCAGTCATTCATTTGTGGATTTTAGTGGGTTTACAGTCTAAAGCCAAGATGTTCACTCCTTGCCAAGGAAACCAGGTCTTGAGCTCAATTTCAATATTTCTGCGTAGCATATTTTAAAATAGATTGCTTGTAACTCACCATGTTGTCTGTTACGTACTGACTGAGCACTCCGGCTTTGTTGTACACAAAGCTAGCTGAGTTCAGAGTGAAAGCTGATAATGCCATATACAGCATTTTTCTGTCCTGATGGGGCAGTGAGAAGGGTGTTGGGGAGAATGGGGGCTCCATTTGATTTCCAATGTTGTAGAACATGGCCTGCAGAGAGACAGAGAGAGAGTGAGAGATGTGATTAATGAAAATTATAAATATAAAATTTTCAGGGGGACCATCTTCAGCTCACCTTTAAACCAAGATCAAGGGCAGAATAAGAAACAAGCAGCGACTCCACCATGGAATACTCGATTTCAGCGTACTCGTCAACTTGTGCAAGGACTAAAACGGATCAGTATCAGACTTCATTACAATAGTAATTGTGGCTCTGTAGAAGTATAACTGGTCTATTTTAACATATAGTGCCAAGCCCCTTCCTAAAATTTTTTATGCATTTTTTAAATGATGATTTTATATATAAAGGGAAAAATCTGTCCAAACCTAACTGGCCCCATGTGACAAAGTAATCCGCCCTTGTTAAATCATGAAGAAATTGTGATTTTTTAAAAACTGAGTCAAATTTCACTTGCCACACCCATGCCTAATTATGCCAGACCTGCTGAATCAAGAAATCAGTTAATTAAAAGGTGTCTGAGACAAGTGAAGCATGCTCTAAGGAAATTCAAGAACAGATGAGAAACAAAGTAATTGACATGTATCAGTCTGAAAAGGAGTACCAAACCATTTCAAAGGCTTTCTAAGGCTTAAAGCTCAAACACACTTGGATTATGCAGCAGGACAATGATCCAAAACACGCCAGCAAGTCCACCTCTGAATGGTATCATGTACCTCTGAAAAGTACATGATATTCTTCTTCCTTTTAATTTACTTGTTGTGTTGTAGGTACCTGTGACTGTAGGGCATCACGCAGAATTGTATTTATGAAGCCATCAAACATTTCATAAAGCTAAGCGTGCAAAGTAAAGGAACAACAACAAAAAACTAATTAAATCTAAATATATGATGTCTAGAATAAATGTCTTTGTGCAGCTTAATACAAGCATTACCTCACAAACTGTCTCTTGGTTACAATATACATCAATCAGCCATAACATTAAAACCACTGACAGGTTATACTGTATATTAGGCATCAAGTGAACAGGCTTGAGGCTGATTTGTTTTAGTCTGAAACAGGGCTTTGACAAGTTTCAGATTGTGATGTCTAGATGACTGGATCAGAGCATCTCCAAAAACAGCAGGTCTTCTGGGGAGTTTCCAGTATGCAGTGGGTAGTAGCTACCAAAAGTGGTCCAGTCATCAGAACCAGTAAACTGGCTCCAGGGATATGGGTGACAAATGCTCATTAATAAGTGTAGGGAGTGAACCCTAATCCATCTGTTCTGATCCCACAGAAGAGATACTGTAGCATAAATTGCTCAAAAAGTGAATGCTGGCCCTGACTCAACTGTGGTGATGGTAGCATTATGCTTTGGGGCTGTCAGGGGAACTGGTGCACTGCTCAGAATGGTTAGAATAATTATGTAAGGAGGAGGACTACCTGAGAATTCTTCATTCATTCATTCATTCATTTTCTATACCGCTTAATCCTGTGTTCAGGGTCACGGGGGACCTGGAGCCTATCCCAGGAGACTTCGGGCACTAGACGGGGTACCAGACCCCAAACATACTTTGGTTTTGGAATAAAAAAAAAAATTCAATAAATAAGTCTGGCACCTTTGGTGACTGAACTCCATAAAAAATTTGAACACTAAATTAATAAAAAGTTCTGACAAAAGTCAAATATCCAACCAGAATTCTGCCAGAACCTTGGTAATGGCTACCAAAAGCATTTTCTAATGAAATTTGTTAGGTGTGCTGTGTGTATATTTTTGACCCAGTGCTGATTTCGGAAAACTCTCATTTGATTAAAATTTGATGTTTTCTTTGAATAAAGAGGGATTACTACAAGCTCAAAATTGTCATCACATTCATGATGAGTGTATGTAAATTTCCAACTGGAAGTGTAGCAATAGCAATGTGAACTCATATTTCTACTCATAATTGCTGCGTAGCTTGGTGAGTAGAAATATTACCTTGAAATTCCATGAAGCGTGACATGAACTTGCCCAACAGAAGCTCTACAGGAATCGATGCTGACTACCGGACGCCCTGTAGCATCTTTGTGCATGCTGATGGTGGTACTGATGGTGAGTCCCCTAACAGCTAATTCGAACCATCCGCCATTTACACCCTTTAGTACTAATATGTACCAATGTAAAAAAAATAAAATAATTGTTGGACATTTGCTTACAAAAATAAATATGAGATTTCCCAGTTGCCTGTCACGCCAATGTAGACATCACTGATGGACAGACTCACCCCGGTGCCAGGTACCAACCCCACAGAGGAAAAGGGCACATTAACATTTTGGATATGCATGCTGTCAGGAAGAGAAATGATGGAATGTAATCAGTGCAGTTTTTAATTCAATTAATTTCGTATTCCCATAACCATAATTTCAACAGTTTTTCTGATTGATTAATCAGAAACTGTTAATAATTTTTTTGTCAACTTGGATCAGTAGTACAGTTATCAGTGCTCTTGATGTAAACAACAGCTTATACAGGGTACAAGGATATTTTACATAGCAGCATTCCCTGTCTTTTATTATAATAATATAAAAATGTTATAGAAATAATAAGTGGATAATATTTTAGTGGCTGTTAATCTTGCTATACAGCTCTATGAAAAAGTATTTGCTGATTTATTTATTTACTGCATATTTGCTTGGCAAAAAAGACATTCATGGTAGAGTTCCAAGGCAAAATCCACTGCTTTTTTTTTGTTGTACAGTAAGTGGATTGTGTAGTATAATTGTGTTAAATGTTAATAATAATAACAATAACAAACTTATACTGGGCATGTTTATTAAGCATAGAGTTCTACATTTCAGCTGAATATGTGATAATATGTCATGAAACACTGCATTTCTATGATCTGGGTCAGTGATGGGGCAGGTTGGCACAGTGTGACAATCAGACCCATCACTGTGCCAACCTGCCCCAGTCTGCCTTTGGCTGAAATTTTTATAAATTGCAGTAAAGCAAGACAAGGCATGTGCTTTCACACATAGCACCCTTAAACTCAATAATCCTTTCCCTGTAATGTATAAATGAACTAAACAAGGCTGTACATTGTAAGCACAAATCGTTTTTTCTTGCTGCGAAAAAGATATGCGAAATGAATGAACATGCCATGAATCAACAATTCGTGTGCACAAAAATTGATGATCTCACACACAACTCCTTCTCCCCATATTTTCACCATCACAGGTCTGCCAACCTGCCCCTTGTGCCAACCTGCCCCCTTTCCCCTACTGCTCCCCATTATCGTCTCGTCTCTCCTCATTCCTCTCACACCTTAAACAAAAAATGGAAAAATACAGATTAGCCATCTCACTTTTTCACTGCATAGGAGATGTGAAATGTCATGAGTGAAAATTATGAGTAATAAACAATATCATTGTTATACTTTAAATATTTGTCTTGATTATTTATAATGATGTAGCTCATACTATGTCAGCCTAATAGCTTACTAGCACCCATTTTCAGTTTCTTGTTTTGTCTTTTTCATGTGTTTCCATATTTTCTCTCTTTGACATGTTAGGATGTCCGCATCATGCGATACTCACGATACTCAAGCCCCTTTTGAGTGACTCTTAGTTTAACTCCGGGATTAGTTCCTGAAGGCTCCTGAAAGAGGAAGGTGAACAGAGCCAACACACACCACAGAGACACCATGTTTACTCTGACCTGAAATACATACTGGGTCAAAGCCTGGGTTCAGTAGTGACTCTTATTTTATCCTTTATAAAAAACAAAAAACTAGATTGTCAACTTAATGACATAGATATATAGTCATGTGGCAATAAGTAAAACCCGCAATAATGTGAAATATACAGTACATTTCCCGTAGGAGTTTATCAATGTCAATTATCACATTTCTTTTGGGATTTTTCTCTTTACTGGGGTGCCACATTGGAGCATTCAATCTGTAAATCACTGGAAAAGGTTTTATCCTGGTTTTTCTGCTGCCCATTTCTTGAGGCTTGAGACAGGTACAGATGATCTCATTGACTTGTTATTGCATGATCATATGGCCTTGGCCATGGGCCCTACAGTTGTAACCTAGTGGTGGCCGGCTCGACTCCCTCACCACTGTCAGTACTGCCAACTTGAATTTATCAGTCTCACATTGTTTCGTTTTTTTTGGCTTTACATCATCCATTGCAAGAACTACAGTAGTATTTTTTTTTTGTAAGGTGGAAGCTTAGGGAACTTGTAGGGTGCATTATCTTGCATCTTCACACTTTCATTCTTTTCGCAAATCCTTCTGAAACATTCTTGAGAATTTGACCAAAACATCAAATAACCTTTATTAGGCAGCACAGATGTGCACTAGCATTTTTTTTTCAAATGTAGACAAGACATAAAGTCCTCCAGCAAGGTAGACAAATGGGGTGGAGTACTCACTTTTCCAGTGTATCAGGATTCTTCTGCTAGCTACCAGAGAGTAACAATCACAAAGCCTCATTGTCTATTCCAAAAAACTGCAAGCAACGAACAAGGCTGTAGAATGCTATCTTGAATGTTGTATAAAAGAAATGGGACAAATAACTGGAAAGCTTAGAGCGGGTCTAGAACATATGAGTATGGTTGGCAAATGAAAGCAGGTTGCAAACATCTTTAGTGCCTGTGAAATATATATTTAAAATATTTTTTAAATAATGTCATCTATAAAACACCTTAAACTGGAATAGTGTAAGGTGGGGGCATGATGAAAAAGAACTTATGCATCCAAGCACACCTTCCCCAAACTTATCAGAGATATTTATCTTAATTAATTATAATAATTATAATATTAATTATAAACTACAAGCTCACAAGATAATCTCTCTCTCTCTCTCTCTCTCTCTCTCTCGGTACATCTACATTTTTTTTTATATTATAAAAAAAGTTGATTTATTTCAATAATTCAATTCCAAAAGTAAAACTCATATTATATACAGTAGATACACACAGAGTGATAAGTGTTTATTTCTTTAGTTTTGACGATTATGCCTTACAGTTAATGAAAGCTCCAAATTCTGTATCTCAGAAGATTATATTACCTAAGATCAATAATTTACATTTACATTTAGGCATTTGGCAGACGCTCTTATCCAGAGCGACTTACATTTATATCTCATTACACATCTGAGCAGTTGAGGGTTAAGGGCCTTGCTCAAGGGCCCAACAGTGGCAACTTGGTGGTTGTGGGGTTTGAACCTGGGATCTTCCGAACCATAGTCCAATGCCTTAACCACTGAGCTACCCCATGTCCCCTATGGGGTCATAATAATAAAAACCAATTAACAAGAAATGTTGGACTAAAAAGTATAAACATGTACATCACTCAATACTTTGTCAGGCTCCCTTTGCATGAATTGCAGCGTGGCATGGAGGTGATCAGTCAGGAAGATCAGATAAGGAAGCCCAGGTTTTCAATAAAGAACAGGGATACCATGGTCCTTAAACCAGATATTAGCACTTTTGGCAGTGTGGGCAAGTGCCAAGTCCTGCTGGAAAATGAAATCAGCATCTCCATAAAGCTGGGCAGCAGAGGGAAGCGGTAAGTGCTCTAAAATTCCTGGTAGACCTTGGAGCTGATAAAAAACAGTGGACCAACATCAGCAGATGACATGCACCCCAAACCACAACTGTCTGTGCAAACACTGGACCACAAAAAACTTTTCTTCTTCCAGACTCTAGGACCTTGATTTGAGGACTTTAGCCCACAGAGTCCAATCCTTTTCATCCTTAGCCCAGGTAAGATGCCTAAGACGTTGTCTCTTGAAGCACTGACTCCAGCTGCATTCTATAATTACACCTGTAACGGTAGGGAATGCTGTCCATGGTGAAAATGGATGCATCAGGTTGATGAGCGAATGAAACCCCGGATCAGACTGCAATGCATTTACAGCTACAGTGCGTATGAAAGGCAGAAGTAGGGGCTGCCGCAACAATTGAGCAGCATGAGGAGCAGAAACGAGTTGACCACACACTTCATTTGCAGGTAAGGGAAGCACACAGGGATGAGAATCTGCAGGTAAACCTCATGTAGGCTTGTCTATGGTATAAATAGACAAGGGGTCCAATTTGTAATTTAATCCAGAGTTTAAGAGAGGCCAAGACTTATGGAATAGGAAGAATATTTGGTCAGGCAAGAACACATGATTATGATTATGATCACATATGAGATATATATATATTTTAGATTTGATACCCAGTAATAAAGGTAATAAAGCATAAAATTAGGCAATGCCAGACTTTCATCCTTTTTATTTTTTTATTGAAAAATAGCTTTCTGAGCTTTTGGCACCTTACCTGCCCAAATAAAAGATAACATGAGCTTGTTTAAATTTTTTTTAGAATTTAGGTAGAAAGATTGGAAGACACTAACAAATAAAATGACAGCTTGATAAAATATTCATCCTAATAGATTGAATTACCGATTAAGAAAAGAGGTAAACTTGTCAATTTGTTAAAATCTGCCTGCATTTTGGAAACCAGCAGACCAGCACAGGTTTCTTAAACAGAATCATTACTAGTGATGATACATGATTCAATAATACATACCAGAGAGTGAACTGGGTGTCTCAAGGTTCAGGATTTGATCATTATCAGGAAAAGGTTTAAAAATCACCAGTGCTTGTTACATTGAGATGGTTATTGAAGAGCTGAAGCCTAAACTTTGGATGAAATGCTGAGAACTGCTTATTAGTTTTTGTCTAAAAGTTAATTAAAATACATTCTACAACCAGAATGTGGATAATTTTTGACTGACCCTCATACAAAAGCAAGTTATCTGTGTACAGCGAAACCTTATTTTCAATACCACTCTACTAACAGAGAAAACAAGGTTAACTACAAAAAATTCTGAAGTGGGTGTCACTGAGTACTTTTGACCCATATCTAGAATGGAATTTAAGATCTCAGTTTGTTTCTTCTTCCACTGTTTTGAGATGTGGGAGCTATGAGAATGCTGTTAAGTCTGATAATGTGATGCATCAAATTATACTCACCAGTAGCAGGATCTTTTCCCTTGGGATCAATGCAGGAGAATTTAAACAGAAATTTAAAAAAGAAACTTAAAAGAACCAGAAATGCTGGTGCTTTCCTCACAATGGGAGGTAATCCTTAAGGACTGCCTTCCATTTTAAGGACAATTCCAGTACTTAAATAATAATGGCAGAAATGTTCACCAACTTGCTGTTACGCTGGGACTTCTGTTCTTCTTTATTACTCGTCTTCTCCTCCTGACACACTGAATAAACAGCAGCAGAACATCACATTTTTTTCCCTTTTCCTCATCAAGGTACAGTACACACCTGACACTTCCACAGTTCCTCATCTGCATACATAAACTAATAATACTTACGATTGCAATAGATATTGATACACACTACCGTTCAAAACTTTGGGGTCACTTTCTAACTCCATGATGGTTCCTGATATTTCTTTCTTTCTACATTGTAAAGTTTTGCTGAAGGCGTCCAAAAAATGCATTGATCTCCTTTGAACAGTTGATATTGAGATGTTTCTGCTACTTCTGCTCTGTAAAGACTTCATAACGCCTCTAATCTGAGCTGCTGTTAATTGGTCATTTTTCAGGCTGATAACTCTAAATGAACTTCTCGTCTGCAGCAGAGGTAGGTTTTGGTCTCGCCCTCCTGGGACGGCCTTCATGAGAGCCAGTTTCATTATGGTGCTTGCCGGATTTTGCAAATGCACTTGACAATACTGTTCTTGCAAGAACTAATAAATGAATAAAATAATCAATGAATAAAATAATAAAATAATCACAAAAAAAAGCATATCTTACATTCTTCTCTTTCTTTAGAATTCAATTTCCCTATTTAATTTCCAATGTGAAAATGTGAAAAAAGTAAGCAAAGAATTATTTATTTATTTATTTCATATATAACAAGAATAAATATGGAAATGACCAAAACGTGGTATTGGTGCTGAAAGGTGAATTTTTAAATATGATGATATACTGTAGCACCATTTTTCATAATATTTAATGCCTCTTATCTTAAATGCTTCGTTTTTTTGTAAATATGCATACGCATTTATATCTTTATCAGATAAAAGCAAACACATTGTATTGCTAAATACAGTTTTCTTAATTTATTATCTAAATTATCTTAATTTTCATTTAAATGAAACTTGGGCAATTTAGTTTTCACATAAAAAGACATAAACCTGAAAAGGTGTATTATTCTAAAGTGCAAAATTGTTAAAATATTGCAACATGAATTTGACATGGTTATGGATATTTAGCACATTTTTGAGTGCTTTAATTGAAGCCATTTTTACAGGTCATATGCTTCTAGAAGCTTACACTAATTTTTAGTATCAATACACAAAGTGATATGAATAATTTGGATTTAAAATTATTATTGTTTGAAGTGAGACTGTACTGTATAACGCTGAAAGATGGCAATGGCAGGTTTTGAGGGCACATATAAAATCATCTCTGTAAGTTAGCACCTTGAAAGTTTTAGGGAAGCAGGATAAGTTACGTTCATGTTGCATACTTTTCAGATGTATTTACTTTGGCACAGACATTTTCAGTATTATATGTATAACATAGAAAAACAGCATTAATACTGTGTTTTGGCTAAACAAAACTCCCAATGTGAGTCATTCAACCGTCTGTATCCGGAAAACCTCCTCTGATGTTGTGTGCAATTTTGTGAGATCCTTCCTGAATGTCTCCACAGCAGGGGAACAGAAGCCTGCCAGTCCAGAGAAGATGGGGAGTGACCCAGAAACATCGTATACCAAGGGAGAGTCTCCTTCACCACAGGTGGTACAAGTTGACACATTGGAGTTGCATCCGCTGTGGATCATTAAGGTTTCAGATGATCATAGTTAATGACATTTGGGCCATCCTGATTAAGTTTCAGGTCAGACAGGTTGTACGTGAGCGCATTTTCATCTCATCCAGCTCGGGGAAAGTTTCTTTCTCTGTGCAGTGGTATCATTCATCCACACCCAATCTCCACATGTATAAGGTTTAAAATTTCCATTTGGGTTGAAGTAGTACTACGTCTGAGTCTCTGTTCCTTGTGATAAGAGTTCATGGCCATAAACAAGCCATTTAACCAGTTCTGAGCCATAATTTTGTGGAGTTCCTGGTATTCCATGTAAAAAAGATTTACACTGGAGGTGAAAGTGTCTCTCAACCATGAGCCACAAAATAAGGCGAATAACCAGTACTGTGAAGTGTGGAATTAAAAGATAAAATTACTCATGGCATATAGTGATCCAAATCATTCATTCATTCATTCATCTTCTCTACCGCTTAAGCCGCACAGAGCCAAACGTCAGGACTGTTTCAACCCCACCCACTGGGACTTATTTAAGCTAAAAACATTGGTGCGTACTGTATACCTTCACTGTCCTGTTCTATATAAGGACCAGCAGTAAAGTCACGAAAGTCAAAATCCTGCTGAGAAATCAGACCCAAAATGAGGCCTCAAGAATTCTAGGCCTGTCTACAAACATAACACTCTCAATTAAGTGAATTAAGTTAATGAAGTGGCCAGTGAGTGTATGGGTGTATGTGCATGGTTTTCCTATTATGTTTTTCACCATGCGTGTTGTACAATATATTTCTATTGCATTAAAAAAAAAATTGTTTTGCATGACAACGACAGCTGAGGCAAGTTTAGAAAATCATAGATTTTTTTCCCCATTCTATTAAATTAATTGTTATTGTTGCACTGTGGCTCTAGCACCCCTTGATTCATCATTTACATTTACAGCAGGTCCTCCCAATACTTCTTGCCTTTTGAACTTTTACTTTGTTTTTGTTTAGTCTGTACTTTTAAAATGCACATTTATGTCTGCACCATCATCCACATCCTAGAACCACCAATTACATTCTATTACAACCAACATGTTTTCCTCTGTTTCTGTCCTTCCCATCTCCATGCCACTGGAGCATTTATTAACATTTTCAAATAATTTACAATTTCCAAGTAATCAGCAAGAGTTATAAATATGGAAGTATATTAGTGCCAAAATTCCTGAAAGCAAAATAGCAGATTGAATTACATGAACTGAAAAAAACGTGTTGAAATAAAAATGTTTGAATTTTTCTGCATTGCAATTTGATCTAAATTGAAAAAAATCCTTAGAGCATTTACAATGTTTGAAATTTTTGCCACTGCAATTTATTGTGGTTGTATATTTCAAGTGAAAATGTAATTCAAGCATTTAAAATCCAATGCAAAAATATTCAAGTTAATTAATTGCTGTTCAAAAATATTTTCAGGTGTTAAAAATACAATCTTTATTATTTTTCAATCTTACAAATTCAAGTAACAAAATTCAGGTCGCTAAAATTCAGGTAACAAAATTCAGGTCGCTAAAATTCAGGTAACAAAATTCAGGTCGCTAAAATGCTGGTCTTCACATCCGGGATATCACAGGAAAGAGCAGTGGAGTGCCGCAATGCACTTTAAAGTGTACTTCCTGCTCCCTCTGCAGTCTACTTTCCAGAAAGGCTGGAAATAAACACAATAAACGGTTAAAATTACCCCATTCCGTAAACGCCATATTCAAAGCAAAGCCGGTGCTCTTTCACTCACACGCGAGAGCGATGGGTTTCCCGCCCCTGCGCTCGGTAATGTAGAGTCACATTCAGTAACAAGATGGGATAAATTTCCTCAGCAGCAGCAACAACATACATGCTCTTTACACTTTGTTAAATTTATATTGCTTATAAATGAAGGTAACCATAAATATTTTGTAATTAAGAAAAACGTAAAGTGTGGATAGTGCGGTTTAATGTCAGTCTGAATAAAAGAAATAAATAAACACATTTTTGTCACTAATTATTTTATGCATGCAATTACAACATTTCAGTTTAATATTTAGTATGAAGTCATAAGTCTTGGATAAATTAATATCTGTCGCATTGTGACTTTGTCGCATATAAAATTGTACATCAATGGCGTCACTGCAATTAACCCCATTTCTCTCTTTTATTGTAATTTATATTTTTTAATTATTTCCTTTTTATATATATATTGTAGTTTTTGTACATCATTGCACTAGTACCTCTGGTCAGTTCCCACATGACCCTGTGTCTACTGACTGTAAGATATACAGTGTGCAGTCTATAACCTGTCTTACTGTTACTGTCTCTATTGCTGTTGGATATCTGGAATTTCCTTCGAAATCAATAAAGTATCTATTCATCTATCTGTCTGTCTGTCTTTATTCTTTGTCTTGAATTGTCTCTATCAGTTTCTTTTCAGTTTCTTTAGAATTGTCTCTATCAGTACTCTGATGTCACTCGCTGAACTGTTTGACTGCTTCCTAAATTAGTTTCTTCTGCTGTACAGAATTTTTCCACAGACTGTAACATTACCGAGCGCAGGGGCGGGAAACCCATCGCTCTCGCGTGTGAATGAAAGAGCGCCGGCTTTGCTTTGAATATGGCGTTTACGGAATGGGTTCATTTTAACCGTTTATTGTGCAACTGGCAACCCAGCCTTTCTGGAAAGTAGACTGCACAGGGATCAGGAAGCACACTTTAAAGTGCATTGCGGCACGTTCAGCAGCACGCGGCACTCCACTGCTCTTTCCTGTGATATCCCGGATGTGAAGACCAGCATTTTAGCGACCTGAAATTTGTTACCTGAATTTTAGCGACCTGAATTTTACTACCTGAATTTTGTTACCTGAATTTTTACTACCTGAATTTTGTTACTTGAATTTGTAAGATTGAAAAATAATAAAGATTGTATTTTTAACACCTGAAAATATTTTTGAACAGCAATTAATTAACTTGAATATTTTTGCAATGGATTTTAAATGCTTGAATTACATTTTCACTTGAAATATACAACCACAATAAATTGCAGTGGCAAAAATTTCAAACATTGTAAATGCTCTAAGGATTTTTTTCAATTTAGATCAAATTGCAATGCAGAAAAATTCAAACATTTTTATTTCAACACGTTTTTTTCAGTTCATGTAATTCAACCTGCTATTTTGCTTTCAGGAATTTTGGCACTATTATACTTCCATATTATTATCTGTTGCATTCTGGTCTTTTTTTTTGTTTTGTTTAGTCTGTACTTTTTTAAAATGCATTTTTAAGTCTGCAACTACATTCACATGACTCATCACGTTTTCAAGTTTAGGTAAGCTGGATGCTAGAGGTGGGCGATACTGCAAAATTTTGTATCGATCCGATACCAAGTAAATACCGGGCCAATATCGCCGATACCGATACCGATATTTATTTTATTTTTAGCACACAATACAAATTACATCTACAAAATTATAAATTTTAGTCTATAGCCTATCCACAATCCTATAACAATCCTATTGTGTCCCTTCCATGGTTAAATTAAACACACACACACACACACACACACACACACACACATACCGTGAACACACACCCGGCGCAGTGCAGTTATTTGTTAATCTTAGTTTTGATTAAATAACATTAATGAAGATTTAAAAATATTGTAAAAAATTGATTATTAATTTTTAGTTGTCTATTAATACATTGTTAACAAATGACACATTATTTGTAAAGTGTTACCATTTTTCAACACCGGCAAAATAATCACTTTCATTTTAATATAAAACCGCAGTTTTACAAAAAATACCACAGTTAAACTATGGTTAGTGTAAGCATTGTTAATTTGTGGTTTATATTACCCAGTCTTGTTTTGTTACAACTATGGTGATGACACTTCGTGCTGAAGATCCAATATGAGTAAAAACATATTGTTTACCCAGTGTTAGCTACCTGGATATTACTGAGGCTGAAAGGACTCTGTCAGTGACTTCTGTCTCGCTGCCGGGGGGCGGGGCTCTGACTGAAAGATTTACCTCCTGTCTTTCTCTTTGTAGTTCCGAGCTCTCTTTGTCATGTCGTTTATGTGTTTGTGTAAGTTGGTGGTGTTACCACAGCGAATCACCTTTTTACAGACGTCGCAATTTGCTGTGTTTTCATTCACAGCAGTAAAATACCTCCACACACACAGCGCTCTGTTTTTTATCTGCCGACTCCGTGATACCAAGTCAGACACACACCGCGCGCGCTCTCACTCTCTCTGCAGCTGCTTGTTTTAGGCGCTGCTGAGTCACGTGATGGTTAAGGCAACAAAACACAGCAGAGCGGGGAGGGGGTGAACAATGTGCGCGACGTGTGAAAGGAGCTGCATAAGAGAAAGCGTTATATACAAGCTCATTTTAAATATTATATTTCATGCAAAATAAATAAAATCACTGGTTTAAAAAAAAAGCCCTTAATATCGATATTTTGACTTTTGGATCGATAATTTTCGATACAACCCCTAGAATTGATAGTATCGATATTAAGGATCGATACGCCCACCCCTACTGGATGCAACAGGAGTATATTTGAATTTTTATTTCAGTATATATATCAAGAAAGGTTTGGTCTGTACATTGGTTAGAACTCGCTCTTTCAGTGATATCTTTAACGTTTCTTACATTGGAGGACCAGAAACCGGTCTCAGAAAACTTTCTGTATGTCTGTCCAACCAGATATACTGTATATTCATATATCCATCATGTCACAGCATCATGTAAAAACTTATGAAACTTTGGCAGTACTTAGATATCTGTCTGAAGTTTAACCTGCACCATAAGTGAAATCAACATATTAAGTAAAATCGATGTTGTACAGTTAGATAGATAGATAGATAGATAGATCCAGCAGTCTGCAGATAGTTACATCTAAAAATAAGAAAAATAAGGTAAAAACAATCCCTAAGTGCATGGGCGACACCATGAAACACGGACACGAGGCGAGGTCTTACAGGAAAAAGGGTAATTTATTTAGAAAAATGGGGAAGGAACGGGTTAAAGGCTCTATACGGTCTTTTCCACTTCGGCGGCAGGGATGCGAAGGCGGGCTCTACTTCGGAAGTGAAGGTGCCGCGGGAGCTCGCGCTGCTCGTTCACGCGCTTCTCTCGCGGAGATCAAAGGCGCCCCCCTTTTTAAAGTCTCTGGGGCGCATCACATCGCCCCGCTCTTGTGCCACTGTCTCTCATAAAATCCACCGCGTCGCAAAGTCCAGCTTCCCAATAGTCAGACCCCGAGCTACACTCCCCGCTGTGTTTTATAGCGCCGGGATCATTAGCGGCGATAGCTCCTGGGCCGTTGCCTGATTCTGTGGCCCTGCTCCTTCACATACCTAAAGAGGGGGGAGGCCGCCTAACTAGTGAGCGAGGAGCGATATCAATGTGGGCGCACACCCATCACAGGTGCACGCCGTGACACTCTGTAAGTAAGCTAAGCTAGCAAAACTAGCGGGCATAAATAGGTTATGTTTAGGAAAATGGTATCGGATCGGTACGTGGACTCAAATACTCGCCGATTCCGATGCCAGATTTTTTTGTGGTATCGGTAGCATTTCCGATACCAGTATCGGAATCGGAACAACCCTAGTAATTACGAGCTCGATGTGGATAGTAATACAAGTGCATCCACCTCAGCCAAGCACCCCTGTTGCACACATGGCATTGACTTTCATACACATGGTATCCAAAATATACAATAATCACCTTTGAACAGCTGATATTGAGACGTGTTTGCTACTTATGCTCTGTAAAGCCTTCATAACGGCTCTAAATTGAGGTGCTGTTAATTGGTGATTTTTGAGACTGGCAACTCTAAAGGAACTTCTCCTCTGCAGGAAAGGTAAATTTTGGTCTTGCTTTTCTTCATGAGAGCCAGTTTCATCACTGTGCTTGATGGGTTTTGCAAATGCCCTTGACAATACTGTTCTTGCAAGAAATGTTCCAGAATAGCTGACCTTTATGTCTTAAAATAACAACTGACTGTTATTATTGTTCTTATTTATTTACCTAATTCCATATAGATTATTACATAGTTGTGAAATCTCCAGTATTGTTCGAGAATGTAGAAAATAAATCTCAAAACAAAAACATTGAATTAGAATGTGTATGAAGGTGTCTTTTGACTCAGACTAATGAGTGTGTGTGTGTGTGTGTGTGTGTGTGTAGTGTAGTGTACTCTTTGTGTAGTGCTAATTAAAACCCATAAACCTTCAGTTAATATTCAAAAGTACATAATATGTTTGTATTTAAGTTTTCATTGCAGTAGGAGAGTAAACGATCTCCGGATCTCTGCAGTTGGAATAATAGCAACATCAATGTGAATTTTAAATGCTTTATTTCAGAGAGTATTTGCCTTCTGAACCCACAGGTACTAATACTGCTTCTGTTAATGTAGGAGACTGTTTACTGTTCAAGGTGATGCACAGTTACATCTGTGAAACTGTCCATAATCAGTGCATTATTACTGTTTCTGTCTTCTGATAGTAAGAGACTGTGATGCAATGGTCTGAGTCACACCTCTTCCTATGCAATAACAGAGAATGGACACAAAGCGAGAACGTAAGTTATCCCAGGCCTTCGAAAGAATGGATTGAACAGACATGGAAATATGATAGATTATAAGAAGTTGAAGATCCTGGAAGCAAGCGGTTTTGTGTGAAAAAGGAATTCACTGAGTTCAGTGAAACTCATTCGGTGAACTGGACGTCTGTCCCAATCAACACATAATCCTGAAATAATGTTTACAATCAGGGATTAGATGCAGTTAAAATAAAGGGAATCTTTTATAGCATTGAATTTACTTCTCATACCTTTAGGATTTGAAGCTGAGTGTTGACGAGATTCATTTTTCCAATTGCAGGTAGAGGATACCCTTGCTTTAAGTAAGCTGTCAAGAGCATTTCAGATATTAAAAAAGAAGAAAAGATAAGTTTCTCAAACAATAATATATGAGGGGAGTTCAAGTTGAAACGAGACTTTTTGCCTGAGAGTAAAAACTCCATTTATTTCTCTATATAGTCCCCCGCTACACTAATGCACGTGTCCCAGTGTTTTACTAGAGCCTGGATACCATCAAGGTAGAACGTTTTCTCAGTACACCGAAGCCATGATTGGACTGCCTGCATCATGTCTAAAATGATGGCCTCCCGGGAACTCCTTTAATTTCACAAACATGTTCACAACTATTCTGATTGATCTGGATATAACTCCCAGCCAAGTTTATGTAATGTGCAAGTGGTATTGGTGAATTATTGTGTTTACAAAGATGGGTTTCCTCCACAGGTTGGTGTCAAGTTATTAGACATTCCAGAATGTTATCAGAATGTTCACGGGAATAACTGCAGTGGGCTCCGAGCCACCTTGGCTGAGATCGCCATTCACAGAGGTATGGCCTTAATACAGCTAAGAGTCTCATCGCCGTACCGTCTTTGAAGTCTTGTGCACAGTAAATGTCGGTTTTACACCTTCATTTACAATAAAATTCATCATAAGTTTCACTCGAACACCCCTCGTACATCACAATGGAACAGATCATGCACTCACCATTAACCGTTGGTATCACAACACCTTTCAAGACTAACGTAAGAACATTGTCAAGTGATTTCACCTGTTGGACATGAAATTAATCATTTAGCTATGTGCTTCAGCAGATGGCATAAAATTGGTCTGTTTGTTGTTGTACCTGAAATGGTCCCACGTAACTCTTTCCTAATGTCATGTCCATTCTAAAGAACAGTATCAATAAATTAAGTTTCAATAAAATATGTTCAGAGAGAATAGTTACAGCTAATAACGTTCTGTAACTTACTCATTGAGACTCAAAACTCCAGCCACATTGAGGCCTGTGATGTAAATCTGAGCACTCACGCTGGTATTCTGCAACACAAATCATGTACATTATGTATCAACAAATATTGTTGCTCCTCCCACAAAATCACATCATGTCTGCTTTACACACCACATTGAGGATGAAGAGTGGAGTCAGCGTGGCATTGGGCTGAATAGCATAAGCTGTAATGGTGCTGTTTGCCTCCATTGTCACGTTGTTAGTCTCAAATGAGGCATGCGGCTCCATCGCAGCCTTCACCAGGAGCTTCATCATCAGGCCAGGGTACTGCTTAGCAATCTTAAGTAGCACATTGAAGACATACTTTAAGAGAAAAAAACTCTTGAAATTATAAAAAATCTAAGAATTTTTGTGCTTATAAGATCTCAGTTTTCTTTGACTGTAAATAAAAGTTTTTAGTAAAACCTTGTTATTTTAAGGTGGCCCCATTAAAAGGTAAAAAAAAAAATCTTATTCTAAATACTGCTCTGTGTAGGGATGCTTCGAACAAAAATCTTTTTGTGTTAAAAAATAATTTTCACCCAAATATACCACTGCAAAGTGGTAAAGAGATCAATTACCCAAATGTTACCCTTCAAAAAAATCCTGCAGCCTAAACACTGTAACTATCACATAATGTCTAATCAAAAATGCCCATTTAAAATCTTTCCAAGAAAATATTTCACGTCGACAGGTAGATAATGGGCAGTAAGATTATGCTGGTTCATTATACCTGCCGTCTTGAAGTTGGTATTCATTCTTAACAATTATTCTATTAATATGTTTAGCTTTTGGGCTTTGAAAATCACTTTGCAAGCAGAAGATAAGCCTTTGATGAGGTACGATGAAAAGAGTAAGATGGCAAATCTTCTTACTTCTGGAACAAATGTCCCAAATGTCTTTGTGTTCAGTCGAAAAGGGAAACTAGACGGGATCTGTAAGGAATAAATTGTAGAAGTCACAAACAGTTAACAGTCAGTTAATCTCTGAAAATGTAATTCAATTCAGTTTTATAGTGGTCAATGTCACAAAGCAGCTTTAGAGAGTCAAAAGGAAAAAAAATAGGGAAATGTAATATGTGAAAAAATATGGATAAATCAAAACTATCAGATTTTCCCTGATAGAAAAACCTGTGGTAAAATAAAAGTTAAACTTTTTTTCAATATATTCGTGGTGTGTTTGTTAGTTATTTACCACATGACAGAAACTTGGATGGGAGTTATTAGTTATCTAAGCACTAGTGAAACAGCAGGATAAAATGTCCTGGTTTGACTTGAACATTAGTGAATTGAGGTTTGATTTGAGCATTAGTGGTACTCTTTATAAAGTGAATCTTAATTAGAGACATTTGTTGATGGTCATGTTTTAGGTATAAAAAAAAATAAAGCTCCATTTTGTTTTCACGTTTGTGAATGCAGATGAATTCTTCAAATCAGAAGACGAAGATTTAGATGAAGCCAGGAGTCAAGAAGAGCCAAAAATTGCCCAAGCTCTCTCCATGAGAGGGAACATATTTAGTACACACACTTCCTGTCAATGACAGTGACACTAGCCAATCATAGGCACCTCTGAGCTTATGAATGCAAAAGAGAGTGGACAGCACTTTCCTCATGAGACTTTTGCTGCCCTTGAATGTTTCATGAGTTCAAAAAGATGAACATTTACTAGGCCGATGGCTGATGGTTGGAATTAAATAGAAAAGAAGGGGAAGAACGCCTGAGATCATTACGAAACAGTTCATTTGGTGTCATGTTCTTTAGTTGACGTGTTCTGGGTTATAAGCTCCTGGCAAAGAAGCAGGTTTTGAGCTCAAATTGGCAACTTCTAAATGGTGCCAATATTTCTAGATTTGTATTATTAATGCTAAAGTATAAATCTTTCATAAGAATCATCCAGCGATGGTTGTATCTCACCATGTCGTCTGTTACGTAGAGGCTGAGCACTCCGGCGTTGCTGTACACGAAGCCGGCTGAGTTCAGGGTGAAGGCTGATAATGCCATATACAGCATGTTGCTGTCCTGAGGGGCGAGAGAGAAGGGGGCTGGGGAGAACGGGGGCTCCGTATGGTGTCCGATGTTGTAGAACTCACCCTGCAGAGAGAGAGAGAGAGAGAGATGTCAAAAGATAAATACTACATATTTTTTTTCCCAAAGAGAATACAAGTTCAGCTCACCTTTAAACTGAGATCAATGCTGGAATTACAAATGAGCGGAGACTCCACCATGGAATACTCAATTTCAGCGTACTTGTCGACTTGAGCAAGAACTGAAAGAGGCTAAATAATGTTTGTGCCAAAGAGAAGCCTATTTATTTATATATACAGTGGAACCTTGGATTACGAGTAACGAGGTTTACGAGTGTTCCGCAAGACGAACAACGATTTTGAATAAATTTTGACTTGAAAAAAGAGCGCTATCGTGGTTTACGAGCACTGAGTATCATGTATCACGCACGCGCGTCTTGTTTTGATGCCGAGCAACACGTCATCACAACTGAGCCAACGGGTTTTCTTTCTTGCTCTGCGGAATTGTAGGTAATCGTCTCCCCTACTGGGTGAATACAAACACACAAACACAGACACACACACACACACACACACATTAACGGAGAGACCGTTTTTAAAACCGTTTAAAAATTAGCAAGGAACATTGCTAGCCACACTCGTGTGAGCGCATACTAACGGAATCACTGCTGTAAAGTAAAACAACAACAACAAAAAACAAATTACACAGCTCCTCACCTTTGAAAACAATCGCGACAGAGAAGAGTTTGTGTGTTTGTTTGGCAACCTGAGAGAAGGGGGGCTGTAAATGCGCACACACACACACTCGATCGCTCTCTCGCGTTTACAGCCCCCCTTCTCTCAGGTTGCCAAACAAACACACAAACTCTCTACCTTACACACACACACACACACACACACACACAAAATCTCTGCAAGCATTGAGACCCAGCAGGGGAGACGATAGGTCTCGGCTTTACAGTTCCCCTCCTCTCAGGTTGCCAAACAAACACACAAACTCTTCTCTGTCGCGATTGTTTTCAAAGGTGAGGAGCTGTTTAATTAGTTTTTTGTTGTTGTTGTTTTACTTTACAGCAGTGATTCTGTTAGTATGCGCTCACACGAGTGTGACTAGCGATGTTCCTTGCTAATTTTTAAACGGTTTTTAAAACGGTCTCTCCGTTAATGTGTGTGTGTGTGTGTGTGTCCGTGCACGCACATTTTACACACACACACAGCGCCTGTCTGCACAAACGGAAACACTTATCTGTTGGGATAAATTTTTTACGTTTTGTTAAAGTAAAGTGCAGGTTAATTTGGTTTATTTCTACTGTATATTTTGTGTTAATTATTTTAATGTATTTATTTTTTGGGGCTGTAGAATGAATAATTTGAGTTTCCATTATTTCCTATGGGAAAATTACATTTGGTTTACGAGTGTTTTGGAATATGAGCCCACTTCCGGAACGAATTATGCTCGTAATCCGAGGTTCCACTGTATATCATGGATCATACTGTACCATTTAGAGTTTTTAGATGAGGGTTCATCTCTTGTGTGGCTTCACCAACCAGAGAACAGATCTGAAACAACAAGCAGTTTTAAGGAAATAAAATTCATTAGATTTAATTTCACCTTTTTAGTTACTTGGTGTGTTGATAATACCTGTTTCTGTAGAGCACTGCGCAGAGCCTTATCGACGTAGCTCTTAAACAGATTATACAGCCAGCTGAGTCGATCAGGAAGCAGAACAAAATATATTTATGCAATTAGCAGTCTCTCTGTGCAGGTTCATATAAGCATAATACAAACAATATATATTCAGCGTTTAAAGTGAATATTCATCTTTCCTATTCATAGGTGCACCTTTATGCTTAGAATCCCGTTCTTTGCTTACAGGAATGGAACTCACTGAGGTCTTTTATCTGTTGTAGCTCAACGTTTCATGTTTTCTGGGTTCTGAGATGCCTTTCTCCTCACCACGGTTGTAAAGAGTGTCTATTTGAGTTATTAACTCATCATCTGGCCATTCTCCTCTGATCTCTCAACTCGTCAACAAGTCATCTCCGCCAGCAGAGATTCTGCTCACTATACAGTATGTTTTTTGTTTTATGCCCTATTCCATATAAATTCTAAAGCAGGGGTAATTAATTCAAATTTAAGAAGGTCCGGACAATCAAATCTACTTTGAGCCGATGTCCAAATTTCATGTTTGTGTTATGGTTTAGATCTCTATATATGCATTGTCATTGTAAATGTAAAAAAATACGCAATCGAAAATTTCCATAGCAATTCAATAATATTTTCAGTAACTATGCTAAACATGTGGATAACATATTACAGGTAATACAGATAACAATCTTAAATTAATCTTTAGTGTAGAGTTGCAACTAACGATTATTTTGATAATCAATTAGTTGGTCGATTATTTTTCGATTAATCGGATTAAAACTAAACGCTTTAATTTGATGTTTTGCTTAACTATATAAATCCATAAATCGGGGTATTATTTATGTATAAAAGTAAACTTTAAAAAATGCAAAAGCCACATATAGAGTTTAACGATCATTAATTTTGACATTTAAACCTTATTTTATGTAGGGCACTGGTGGCTCAGTGGTAGGTGTTTCGCCTGTCATGCGGAAGGCCCGGGTTCGATTTTCAGCTACTGCCCAAACTCCCCAGTCACTGGATGCAGTGCCGGTCCCAAGCCCGGATAAAATGCGAGGGTTGTGTCAGGAAGGGCATTCGGCATAAAACCTGTGCCAAGTTGTAGTGCGGACTGGATATTCCACTGTGGCGACCCCTTGCCAGGAGCAGCCGAAAGACTAACAACAAACCTTATTTTATGTAAATCAACATTTTTGTTTTTAACAAAACGGGGCAGACGGCAAGTTGACAGTATAGTTTATATAGTTTAAAAAATACACTGACATATTCAGTTATTAAGAATGGCCTCAATTTTAAATTCTCTTAAATTAATTCAACTTAATAAGAAGAATAATAGACTTCTAGACTTCGATTTATACATTATTTCGATCCTCTCATGTATTTTATCCTTTTTTTGCTGTCTCAATAAAAAAAAAAAATATATATAATATATATATATATATATATATATATATATATATATATATATATAGACCATTTTGATATACTAGACATTAATCTTATTGTTTTAAAAATTCTCATAATACGGCGACGTAGGGAGAGAAAAAAAATCGCCGTTACTGAGTTCACTCTCTTTATTTTGCCTTTTTTCCGCATTTCCCTATGTATAGCATGAAGGATCATGGGATATATCCTGTCCTCCGAAGCGTAAAATGAATGCGAAGAAAACAAACTAGAAGTGTTTTCCTTGCGTTCGTTGGGATTTGAACGCCAAGAAAAAGCTGCATGCAACGTTTTTTTTGACGCTGAATAATATGGAGGCAGATCGGTGTCATAAATAATTCACACAAAAAACACGATGTTCACATGCGTAAAACCCAATTCACGTTCACGAAACAAATATATATTCACAAAAAAACACAATTACGTGCATTAAAAAATATACATATTCATAATATACAATTCACAAATGTAGAACTGTGCAAAAAAATGTTTATGTTTAAAATTTACGAGTGCATCATGGGCTGTGCATGTGAAAATCGACTTACGTGTGTGAATATCGCTGGATTTGTGTGTGTGTGTGTTTTTGAGACTTTGCTGGCACGTTGGAGCGCCATTCGTGCTCTTTAGCTAATCAGATGCGACCTTACTAGTCAGCCAATCACAGCCCTGCAGGAGCGCTCGAGTAGCTCAGCTTTGCACACCTTTTGCGCTGTGAATGAATATGAAAAGACTCCGTCATACCGGGCTCTCACACTGTTTTACACTGTGGCGGATATGTTTGCTCAAATAACCCATGTTTTGTCTCTTAGTGGTGGTTCACATTGCTGCTTTTTACTTCCTCAATGTTTACGGAACATATGAGACAAATTGGTTTTAAACTTCCCGCAGGAACAATAAACAGATACTGATGTCTCTGTTCATCTTTAAAAAAAATCACAAAACCACGTACTTCTTCAGCGCATGATTTGGCATCACTCCACATAAGGATCACTGTCTGCTTCCTTTTAGCTACATACTACATTATTCTTGTCGAACAAGTGTGAAATCAAAGGAGCAATTCTTAGCCATGTTTTTATAAAATATTAAGTTTGGAACGTGGTTTAAATATTGCAAGTTATAGCCATTACTAAAAAACTCTCAGTTATAGACGTAATTGCCATCTAGCTTGGCGTGTAAGAGATGTGACAGATTACCTGGCACCTCCATGAAACTTGACACTGACGTGGCCAACAGAGTCTTCACAGGCCGCACAGCTGACCATCGGACGCCCTGCACCATCATCTTTAACACCGATGGTGGTGCTGATGCTGAGTCCGCTAACAGACACGTCGAAAGAGCCGCTATCCTTTCTACAAGATGAACGCCTTGTTCAATACAAATATCTTACAATACACATTAAAAAGATAATAATGAGACATGGTCGTACATGATTTTCATGTATTTGACTCTCCAGTTGCCGTGCAGGTTAATATAGGCATCGCCGATGGACAGACTCACCCCAGAGCCAGGTACCAACCCCACGGCTGACTTGGGCAATCCTAGATTTACAATCGCCATGCTGTGAGTGAGAGACATGATGGAATATACTCAGGATTATCAGGATCAGTCCTCAAGTAATGCATCGTATTTCATAATCTTTCATCAGTTCGTCAGAAGGTCGATTTGCCGTCTCACCCTGTCAGACTGTACGAGACTTTGCCGATGGGAGGCACTTTCTCTGAACCGCTTATGTCTGGGATTTTAATATCTTTGAGCTTCTGTTGCAGGGCAACAAGGCCAATCTGACGGCCTACAGGAAAAACAAAAACAGAAATATGAGGTGTCTTTATCTCCTTTTATTTCTCTGTATAATCCCCCTGGTACACTAATGCACGTATTCCAGCGTTTCACTAGTGCTTGGATACCATCAAGGTAGAAAGTTTTCTTAGTATGCCAGAACCATGATCATACTGCCTGGTTCATGTCTGAAGCACTGGCCTCCCAGGAACTCCTTTAATGGCTCAAACATGTGAAAATGGCTTGGAGCGAGGTCATATAGTCCATACAAGGGATGTGGCACTAATTCCCAGCCAGGTTTATGTAAGCAGATGTGTTTTTTCCACTAGTTGGTGATGAGTTATCCATCGGTTTTTAAGGATCAGGCGTTCCACTTGCTGAATGTTCACTGGAACGACTGCAGTGGGCTCCGAGCCACCCCGGCTGGGATCGTCATTCACAGACGTACGACCTTTTTAAAAATGTTTGTACCGTTCAAATGTGTTCTGCCTGTGTAAAAGCCTTCTGTAAATGTCAATTGCTTTTACGTCTTTAATCATGAGAAAGTTCATCACAAGTCCCGATTTGACTTGAACGTCTCTTCTATAAAACTCAATGTGTGAGACAAAAATGAAGTGAGAAATCACATCTGTATATTTATAATAATGCTAGGTCAACCTAAAATTCCTGAATGCCATTAGAGTGACTTTATTAAGATCTTGATGTTTCTCTTATTTAGACTATTATACATACTGTATATATTACTGTATTTATATAATATGTATATATATATAATAGTATGTATATAATACTCACCATACTCAAGCCCCTTTTCAGTTAGTCTCACTTTAACTCCGGGGTTAGTTCCTGAAGCCTCCAGAGAGAGAAAGGTTAGCAGAGCTAACACACACCACAGAGACACCATGTTCAGTCTGACCTGAGACACACACACATAATCTGTTAAGTCCCTAAACCTTTTGTGTCTTTTTGGAAGGCTGACACTCTCACAATGGATTGCGTTGTCTCATGCTGTCAATAATTTTATCATGCTTGATAACATACCACACACACACACACACACACACACACATACAAACACACACAGGCATTCCTTTATCCTGTGATGATATAAAAACAAATATAAAAATTCCTTTTAAAGAGCACTATATTGCATTCCAGGCTGGTATTTAGAGCCAATTGTAATAACTTGAATAATTAGATAATTTCTTTCATTGTTTTGTCCTCAGCTGTGTGTCTGTGTGCATAGTCAAATAGGTCAAAATGCTGGGCAAATGTTACTGCAATTGATTTTTTTTTTTTTTTTTTTTTTACAAAATTACAAGCCTTTCAGTCATTCAGCTATTATATAAATGTAAATATTCAGTGTAAATAATGACAAATTAACAAAGTTGAAAAAAGGTTGCTTATGTCTTACAATTGCTTCAATATCAATCTCAGATTTAGCAAGACATTGAAGTGTATTTTTTAAAGTTACATTATCCATGTCAGCCTGTGATTAAGAGGAAATTCGTGAACTTCCTTGTACATTTGCAACTTCCGAGAACAATGAACTTTTCACAGACAAATGAACTTTCTCCTACAGTTTATTCGTTTACATTATTGAACAGATTGCGTACTGTATGTGTCTTGAGTCCCCTGCCATTTCCTCATATTAACTATTAATTAAATGATATAGATTCAATTAAAGATGGATGCTTTACTGTGGCAGGATGCAAAGTGTCTAAATATACAATTAAAAAACTTCAGGAACTAGATTGAACATCGAAGAAAGTCTGGTTATTTGGAGGCAAAATATGAAAAAATGAGATGTCATCCAAGACTTTTGTACAAATCATCCCCACATGCCATGTGATGTTTAATATGGTCTTCCTTTAGTGATGTTTGAAATAATTTGCCTTGGTTTATTGTGAAAGAGCTGTGTGTCTGTTAAGAGTCGACATGACTAGGATCATATCCTGAAATAAATTACGCCTGGACTTAATTAAACAAATCTATGAATGAGTCATGCGCATGACCTGTGAGTTGTTTGTATGCTTGTCATGATGACTTCTAGAACATTGATCAAAAACGTATGATTTCCTTTTCAAAGCATCACTACCGAAGTCCAAACTTTATTTATATACATTTCAAGTGGTTAAGTGGTTTCCTTTAAATGTAGCTAATGCCTATATATACAATTTCACAATTGTTCAGTTTCACTGTAGATACAAGCAAAATTCATTTATAACAGTACATAGAAATTTTATGACTCAAACCTGTATATAATAATAATAATAATAATAATAATAATTATAATTATAATGCTAAAAAGGTTTGCCTGCAGATATGCTGTACCTTGCGTTGACGTAACACCTTCGCTCTCTGTCTCCGCTTCTCTGTTTGTCAGGAAAGGAGAATCTCCCGAGCTTGAGAAAAAGAGGGAAGTGAAACATGGCAGCTAATTCAACAGCAAGAGATTGTTCTGATAAAGCCCTCTTGTTCCTACCAACAACCCCTTGCAGAACACTCTATATTAACAGGCTTGTTTTTCCCTACACTCGAAATCCTGCCATTAGACATTTGTAGTGTTGAAATCCTGGTATTAGAACACAGGCGCAAACACAAAATACATACAGTACAAACAGCTGATATTGCGCAAGAAAAGAAAAGCCACATTCCAACAATCAAAAGTGTAAAAATGGGTGTGGTAAAGATTACGACTCAGATCTTTAGTTATGACAACTTTAATACACTTCAAATTGTTCTAATTTCTCTATCTAAACTGATCCACTCGTGTCCGCAGTACAGCTTAATTTTTTTTTAAACACAACCTTTTCAAACTTCACATCAAATATATTCCATGTATATTTATTTATTAGAGTCAGAGCTCTTTTTGTTCCTGATGTGTTTCATAATATTACAACCAGGAAATGATATGGACTTTGAATTGATGTTGTAACTGTGTATAAAAAAATTATGTTGAATTTGAGTAAAATCAACGTAAAGGTCATTATTGTATGAGTTTCAACTAGATGCTTTCACCACCATGCTTCACTTTAATGGTGGTGTGACGAGCAGTGTTGTGATTCCACCAAAAGGAGGCAGTCTTCAGGATTTTTAAAGGTTTATACATGGTGTTATTGTTGTCATTCTTATTTTGGCCGCTCCAATTACAGTGGGCCACAGTAGATCATCCCCTCATTTTTGGAACAGGGTTTATGCTAGATATCTTTTCTGATGCAAAGTCCCATGTTTATCTGGGCTTGGGACAACACTGAGGGTGCACTGTAACTCCAATGGCTTTGTGTAGGGTATTGGCTCAAACACAACACCAGTGGCCTACCACTGAGCCACCAATGATTTACTTGAATACACAGTATATACACCACAGAGGTCTCTGAAATGTCTCTGTTAATTTTTCAGCTGACATACAACTCAGATTCTGCATTTTGGAATACTTGAGTTTCTTTCTGTTTCACTCCTTTTCCAAATGTGCTGTTTCAGTGTGTGTAGCTTTAACTGGGGGCAGGGGTAGCTCAATATATAAGACATCCTTAAGACATGAGACATTACTCATACATCTGGACAATTGCACATGTCACCTCCATGCATACTTGCACAACCACAGTCACTTTAATCCTATATTTTTGCAATATTTTATTATGCCCTTATGCACAGTTAATTTTACTAGTTAAATTTATTTCTTTAGTATTTCCTTTTTATTGATTATTTATTTTACGTACAAGCTTTTATTTTCTTTTTTTAAGGTCACTGGCGGTCGTATAAAGCATTTCACTGCATATTATACTGTGTATGATTGTGTATGTGACCAATAAAATTTGAATTTGAATTTGATCCTTGAGTGTTTAAGACATGTCCACTCTCAACCCAGACATACAATGCAATAACAAATTCAAGTCACTCTGGATTGTCTGCCAAATTCCATAAATGTACTGTAAATCAGCTTCCCCGAATCAATTTTCCTAGTCAAGCAGAAGACAGGGAACAGAAATGTATGTATAGGATCTTATTAAGAATTTCCCACCTCTTATCAAGAATTTCACCCCCCCCCCCCCAGGGTCATGGTTGGCCTGGAGCTTATCCCAGCGGACTTGGGGCACTACGCAGGGTATACACTAGATGGGGCGCCAATCTATTACTGAGCACGCAAGCATGTGCCTGTGTTTGGAAACTAGAGTTCCAGGAGGAAGCCCACCAAGCATGGGGAGAACATGCAAACTCTATGCATACAGACCTGAGGCAGGTCACTTTGCTAACCACTATGCCACAGCGCTCACTAGCTTATGTGAAATCCTCAACATTTAGTGATATAAATGTTAAACAACATGAGCTGAAAAAGGTCTTTAGCTAGGGATTAGCTCCTTCTTATAGTCGTAGTCCTTGAGCTCAAAAGGCTAGGTCATTGAATAGCAGTTAGATGCTACCTGCTAGCCTTATTTACCATAGCTTTTAAAAATGGTGTCCAGAGAATAGAGCTGTGCAGGGCTGAGCATTGAGCCCAACTCTTAGTTGGCTTACTGTATATAAAATCACAATAGGGGGCAATCTGATTTGCTTGTTTAAGCTTCAGCCAATGCAAAAATGGGTTTTTCATGTTTTGAGTGTTTAGACAGACGGGAAACATCTGAGTGTCTAAAAAAATTACTCAAAAGTCAATTTCTCATAATAGGTTTAGGCTTTTCATAGCACTGTTAGAATCACAGAACATTGTTAAGCAAAATTCTGTCTTTTAAGGTTACTGTAGTCATGAAAGGAAACAGACTATAACTATTGTAACAATGAAATTATAATTATTTCAGTTTAAAATAATTCATGGCGGCATGGTGGCGTAGTAGTTAGCACTGTTGCTTCGCACCTCCATGGTTTGGGCTTGATTCCCGCCTCTGGTCTGTATGCATGGAGTTTGCATGCTCAACCAGTGCCTGGTGGGTTTCCTCCGGTTGCTCTGGTTTCCTCCCACAAAAGAATATTCAGATTAGGCTAAAAGGCCTTCCCAAGATGTCTGTAGTGTTTGAATGCGTGTGTGAATGAATGTCTGCATGTTGACCGGAGGCCCTACCATGGTCGCAAAATGGCAAGAAATACAACGATAATCACCATTCGCCTACACGGATCCTAATTGGACAACAAAGGTTCCTCAATAGATGGATGGAAAATGATTCCTAATGAAATGTAAAAAAGCATATGCCAGTTTTACAAGCATGGTGATTTTTTAAACCTTGGAAGAAGACCAGTCTCTGTATGGTGCCCTGTTTAGTATTTATTATTTCTTTTTGATCTAACAGGCAAGCTGTAGCTGCAGCTGTTGCACCTCATCGTACCAAGGTGACATTTGGTGTAAAAGCATTAACTCACCACCAGATGGCAGTAGAGATATTTCCTGCAATCCATCTCCACGTGGCTCATTAAACAGCCATTTCTGTAGTACTCCAGGTGCCACTAAACAACAGCAGAATATTAAACAGCAAGATAGTGCGAATCACTTTTCATCCCACATTCTCACTAAATGCTTAATACGCTCAATGTTCAGCCTCTGCGCTATAGGATCAATGATGCCGGTCGTTCAAGCCGTCTATTGATTCCCATTTACGCCTGGTTCAAAGTGGAGTGTTATAGAGAAGAGCACAATGAAGTCACAGTCATGGCTTTATCTCTCTGAAGGAGATAATAGACAGCACTGCAGAGGAACAGCAGCCATGTTGATGGATGATGTAGGGCCATTACAGTGTAGGAATGTCACACTGTGGAGGGATGCTGGGATGGTGCGGTGATGGCATTGTTTATCAAGTCACAACACTACTGTAAACAGCATTGCATCATATGCAGATTTATGAGACGTGGTGTCAGCTTTGGTGTATAATTTAACACTGATAAGGGAGATTGCATTTCTTCCCCACGATCAGTCACTACAATGCAACTTAAATAATGCACCGGAAATATTAAACACAGAAGAAAAAAGTTTGTTAAGAAAACAACATGTGCATATTAGACTAATTGACATTCCTAAATTGTCTGGAGTGTGTGAATGAGAGTTGTGTGCCCTGTGATGGATTGGCACCTGGATCAGGGTGTACTCTGTCTGGTGCCCAAAGTCTCCTGGGATAGGCTTTAAGTCCCAAAGCCTCTGCACAGGACAACATTACAGAAGATGAATTAATGGAATTAATGAATGAATTATATGAGCAATGACCAGCCTTTTCACTCTACCATCTTCTATTTTCCCAGGGTGTACCCTGCCTAGTGTCCCAGGTCTCCTGGGATAGGCTTTAGCCATCCCGTGACCAATGTACATGACAAGTGAAGTAGAAAATAAATAATGTTAATAAAACTTAGGAAAAACAAGTTGTTGCGAATGTCATGAAACTCAATTCCTACATCCTATTCTGCAAATCCAGTTGCTAATTGCTGACACTGGAGACTCCTTAGTTTTTTTTTGGTTTTGTTTTTAAGCTATTTATTATTAGGCTTAGATTACCTGGTGAGTCGTCTGTGAGCACGTTAATATAAACCTGTGATTTGAATTTCAGAGATGCTGGTGTATAAAAATTTATCATTTAATCAATATTTTGACCAATCGAATAGGAAATTTGAACAAAACTCACATGAGCTCGTTGTTATGTTGAGAGAAATGTAAATTAAGCGATAGAGGAAGAGGAAGAAGAGGCACGAGTGACAATGTGTCTGCTACATCCGGCTTTATGACGTGACAGACAATAAGATAAACAGGACAAAGAGCACGGCTTTGATAATAAGGACATATGGAGAAGACTCTGTTGAGAAGAATATGTGTTTGTGGATTAATGTCACTGCTCTGACTGCAGGAAACAGCAAATATTTGAATAATTTTCAAAGCCTAACATTGGACGGATCATGCTTTTATACAAATGATTTACAAATGAAAGAAAGATACAGTGAACTGGAAAAACCTGCAGGAACTAGTTACAGTAGGTAACCAGGTAAGTAGTTAGCATACTGTTATTACCCGCTACACATACAAGGCAGCTTACCGATAAAGGTGTAAACCTCAGGGTTTCATGAAGTATATTAGAAGTTTGCAATGATTTGCAACAGTAAGAGTAATTCATTAGTTATAATAAGATTTTAGGATTTAAAAAAACAATCAGCAAAAGCAAGAATATAATGATCTCAGAAGAAACAGAATTCATTAAACCCTACTCTGATAAAACAAAACCACGCTCATGATTTGTTATCTGAGACAATCCTTACCATTGATTTTCTCTATAAATCTCTATACCATCTTACCATCTCTATATTTTTGTGCTTTGCATGCTTTTCTAATGCAAAAGTCACTCTGTGCCACATTGAATAACCTAAGTGCTATGAATATTAAATATGACTCTTAATTCACGACTGTGTTTTTTTTTTTTTTTTTTTTTTTTTAATAAACAATGTCATGGTGGAGCAATGTGCTGAATTGTGCAGCGATGCCACATGGCACCATGATCAATGCCTCAGTGTGATGAGGATAAAGACGGCACAGTGTTTGTGTTGGTAAAGGCTTTTCTGTGCCCGTGCCCTGCAGTTGGCCAAGACTTTTCTTGCTCTGCTACATCCAAAATGGAGATGAGACGAGACGGCGCAGGCCAAAATGGAGGAGTAGCACTACCGGGAATATCGAGGTTGCTGGAAAGAAAGACGGAGCGGGCATGGTGTGTGTGTGTGTGTGTGTGTGTGTGTGTGTGTGTGTGTGTGTGAAAGAGAGAGAGAGAGAGAGCCTCCACTGGGATTTCAGGTTCCTAGTGAATGCACAAGGCCACCTGTCACAAGTTATAGGGGAGGTGAGAGACTCATGTGAAGAGTGCAATGAATTCTCTCTCTCCTTCTCTCCCTCTCTCTCTCAGATACACACACACTCTTCTCTGTCCTTTTGTTGTCCTGTTAGACTATAATACATATGTACACTCCTAAAATCCCTGCCAATCGCCCCCCAATTGCCAACCTTTACATTTTCTCCACAAACAATTAAACAAACATTTAACCAACATGTTCTCAACCAAATATATCTCACCTTGAAAGCTCACACACGGTACATCACAAATAGTAATAAAAAACTCATTTTATTTTGCCCAAAGGACATTTATGTATGTATGTATTTATTCATTTATTTATTTATACAACAACCTGCTAAATTGTCTGAAATGATATCCTGTTTTTTTTTGGATCCAGTTTTTTTTTTCCTTTTTCCTTTTCTTCCTCTTCCTTAACCACATCCTCTCTTTATTCCTCTTCCTTTATCGGTCCCTGTTGCCTTTTTTCCCTCAGTCGTTTTCCATTTCAACAAGCAAACCCAAGTGCTTCCTTGAGTATTTTTTACATGCATGTCTTTTTTCAACCTTTTAAAATCAGATAATAACCTTGATTGTGCTTTTCATGACGACTGAGCGTTAAGTAAGGAATAAGACACATGAGGAAGCGCTGTACCCGTACAGTATATGCTGTAGAAAATGAATCAATGATGAAGTTAATATGATCACCTTGAAATTTACAGCAGGCACTTTAAAGCCATTTGGCAGATGACCTTATACAAAGCAATATACATTACCCTGCATTTGACCTTATGACCTTCTGATCAGAAGGTTATTGTCTTATACAGTTTATAAATTTCCCCTACAAGGGTATCCTACAGTACATCCTGACTTCTCTTATACTACAGCAGATTTTTACATTTATAATTACACTGCTCAATATATAATTTAAGAAAAACCTACTGTAGTCCCGGGGGTTCGAGTCAAACTGGGACTATGTGTTGCGTTGTTTTGTGTTTGAACAGTACTGTACTGTATATATTAAAAACAATGAATGTTGAACATCTATGCAGCAAATCAGTCGATTTATTTGTGCATATTCTTACAATTATAATTCCTAAAGATAAAAGGTAGATAATAAAAGATAATAAAAAAAGTCCTTTTCACCACGATTACACATTGGGAATGAGCTGTTGCTATAGAAACCATAACATATCAGAAAAAGATAATTAACACAAATTTTGCAGCTGAAACTACACTCAGGGATGCTCTTAGAGAAAATTGATCGATAGTTTTTGGCCAATCAGAATCCAGAAAAACAACAGCACTGTGAATATTCTTGAGGAAAAGATCTGATTAATTATGCTTACGAGTAAAGTGGATGCCGGAGAGGTTTATTAACGCAGCATCATTCCATACTGCAGTAGTAAGCTCAAAGAGCTTTGTGGTCCTCAGATGAGCAGGAACCAGAGAGAGGGTAAGATTTAAAGACACAGCACATCGGAGAGGAGAAGCTCTGGTAGATTAATTACAAGCTCTGAGTCTCAAACCCATTTCTCTCTCATTTTTTTTTGTTTTAATTTGCAATCCAAATTGAGGAGCTACAGCTCTGAGGGAACAGGCTTACGAACACGGACGCCTTCTGTGCTGTTTTAGTACTCCAAAAATGATAATAACAGAACTATAACTAAGATATACTCCTGTGTGAGAGGAATTAAATGCAATTGTTCTCTGACAGTCAGTTCTAGAATTATTGGCACCCTTTTGACAGATTGTCAGAATGTGTTAATTTTCCAGCTTAAATACTCCACATTACCCTTTCACTACTCAGAGAAATGATAAAAAAATTTATTTTGCAGGTCATTAATATTTTGGAAAGCAGAAAAAGCCATATTCCATAGCATAATAGTTTGTTTTATATATTCTTTTTTTCCCTATTTTTACAATATGTAATGTCCAATCCTGGCAGCAATCATATTTCTGGCTGAACAATGTCCTATTTTTATTCCTCTTCAACAATCCTAACCCATGTAATGGCTCCAGACTGGGCGTGTAATGTGAGCTGATTTGAGAAGACCGAACTCAGGATGAGCGAGCTCACTTCCTGTTCAGCTGCAAGGGCATGGGGGCTATCATGCGGAAACATGGCCGCCGCAGGGTCACACACGGGCGATGTAGCACGACAGGGTGTGTCCATGTACAGTATCTGTACAGTATAGAACACACCCGTGGACCTGACATGACCTTGATTTGTTAAAAGTCCAGGGCTGCCATTTTGATTCTTGTATCTGATTAATAGCTAAATGTCAAAGTCAAAATGGAACTTGATGAAATTTCTGGTGAATGAAGATGCAACTCATTTGACATTTACAAAAGACTTCAAGCACAGTACGGTGATGAGACTCTTAGCCGCAGTAAAACATTTGAATTACAAACATCCTAAAGAAGGCTGTATGTCCGAGGTGGATTGGAGCCCACTGCAGTCGTTCCTTGAAAATTGATAGATATCTTGTCGCAAACTTGCAGAAGAGATGCATCTGTCTGTGGGAACTATACACACTATCATTCACCTACACCATTTCCACATTATAGGAACTCGGCTGACACACTGCCTGTAAAGTCCAGGCCATTTCCACATGTTTGGGTCATTAAAAAAGTACGATCAAGATGATCAGGAAAACTTTCTACATTGGTGGTATCCAAGCACTAATAAAATGCTGGGATAAGTGCAATAAAAGAATTATTATCGGATTATATAGAGAAATAAAAGTTGTTTTTAACTCCCCTAACTGTGTTCTGTCATTCTACACAGGTTAATTATTCTCTTATAACAGCAGGTCCTGGAGGGTTTTATTCCTCTTATACCAAAGCAACCTCAGCAAAAAAATTTATTGAGCAACTGTTTGTCTTTTATATATCAATTTATAGTAACATTTATTGTGTGAAACAACCATTAAACATTACTTGTTATTCCGCTCATTTTGGCAGCTATACACAATCGACCCCATCACCCATCATTTTCTCTTCCTTGAACTTAACAATAATAATACTGTAAAACTACCACACTACTGAGCAGGTGCACCGCACAAAGCATACCGATTTAAAGACTGAGATTTAAAAAGTTGAGATCCCCGGGTGGAGAACAGTGGAGTGGAGACATCACAACATTATTCCCAGGTCAGGAGGCAGAGGAGAGCGGGATAGCAGACACAGGGAGGATGCAGCAGGCTGCTTCTGAGGCTTTTGAAAACAGTACAAATGAGCAGACCCAGCTGTCCTTATCGGCCGCTGCCAGGTTCCTGAAAAATTCCCAAATGCAGCAGCGGCAGTAAATTAGAGCCAAGAGACATACGTCAGCTCATGGTCGGGACGGCGCAATGTCATCCGGCTGGTTTTTTTTGGTGCCAGAGTAATTTCTGATCTAAAAAAAGTCTGATTGCAAAAAAAAAAAAGGTTAATCCTGGCTTGCAAAAGAACGCTAGAGTTTTCAGATTAATCTCCAGCCTTTATTGTAACACAGCCATGGTGTTGATTACTTTATTATAACAGCAGGTCTGAGAGTTGAGAGGCTAAAAGCACAGGTTTACTGTATATTGTTGAAATGTACTAATTTCTATAAAAATAACATCTTCTTAGGGACTTGTATCGTTAATGCTTCATGGAACAAAATAAAAAAAAAATGTAATTGTTGTAAAGGTTTCTGTAAATAAACATGTATTTGTTGTTGACGGAAGGAGTCTCCAGTGTCATTGTAATGAGACTGTTGATGACTGAAAAGTTTGTGCTTTCTTGTATACATTTTTATTTTAATTATTTTAAATTCATGCAAGTGAAAGATGAAAGAATGGTAAGAGAATAACTCGCTGCTCGTTATAATGTGAGTGATAATTACGCAATACACTTATGTTATGTACTAAGGTTATGCTACTGTATTGAATATCAGCATAGCTTTACTATCTTGAGTTTGAGAATGCTTTTATACAACGGTTTCATAAACATCATATATTATCATCAGATTATGATTTGTTTTTTATTTAATCCTAGTTATTTTGCTCCAGCAACACATATCCTTCCATGACTGGTGAAACCAACACTGCCAGTTAGAGACCAACAAATAGGGTAATTAACAGGATGGAAGTAATTTTAAATTCTTACAGGTACTACTGTACGTATGTAGCCAAAAATTGAAGAGAATGAACCTTCTCTTGGATGTGGTGGACAGTCCTGAGAAATTAGAATTACTAGATTTACTTTTAATTTCTATTTATTCTGCTTTAGAATATCAACTCTGTTAACTTCCAGGTTCTGGGGTTGAATCCCAAATATTGTTAAACAGAAAGCTAGTGTGCTATGGAGTACACTCCCTTGCTCCACACAGCAAGTAGCAAGTAGTGCCCTTAATCAGGGATTAGAGAGGTTTTTGGGATTTATCCCTGTGGTAGTGATGTGAAGTTTGAATCATTTTAGTGACTCGGTTCTTTGAATATCATCAAAATGAGTCAAATTTAGTTTATTTCGTTTTTTGGTTCAATTAATTATTATTATTATTATTTTTTTTTTTACATTTTCAACAAACAGACAGCCAACACGTGTCTATGGGAGTCACGTGACACAAGAACTAACAATTCGGACCGGAAGACTCAAAGGTAACTACTCATGTCTGTTTCCTGTACATAGTCTACGGAGGTTTTGCGATGCTTTGCGCATGCGCGCGCAGTAGAAAATGAACGAATCACCCTTCGAGACTATTCGTTCTTCTGAGTCACGTTAAAGGTTCATGAACGACCCATCACTAGAAGTTAGCATTGTAGCTCTCGTTAGCTGTTAACAGAACAACATGGATGGTTCAAAAACAATTTAGAACAACTTAGAAGCAATTACTAAGGAGACAGCATATTGTTTAAGATGACATAAGATCATAAGATGTGTTTTCTTTGCTGTGTCTGTAATTGGATGAAAAAATGCTTTACTTTGTGTCGGTGCACATCACACTACTCATTTATTCTTTTCCTATTATATCACAATCCCACTTACTTCTAGAGAGATCAGATTAATGTGCCTGCTCTGATTTAATGTTAATCATTTAATATTGAAGATGTTTATGTGTGCCTTTTGCTTCTGATAATTAAACACAACACAGTAGAAAAATTAAATTTTAATGGATCTAGCTGGATCGGCGCGGTGGTGTAGTGGTTAGCACTGTCGCCTTGCACCTCCAGGGTCTGGGTTCGATTCCCGTCTCTGTGTGCATGGAGTTTGCATGTTCTCCCCGTGCTTGGTGGGTTTCCTCCGGGTACTCCGGTTTCCTCCCACAATCCAAAGATATGCTGGTTAGGCTAATTGGCGTTCCTAAAATTGCCCATAGTGTGTGATTGGCTGTGTGAGTGTGTGTATGTGTGTGTGCCCTGCGATGGATTGGCACCCTGTCCAGGGTGTACCCCGCCTAGTGCCCGAAGTCTCCTGGGATAGGCTCCAGGTCCCCTGCGACCCTGAACACAGGATTAAGCGGTATAGAAAATGAATGAATGAATGGATCTAGCTGGGAATTTTGCTTGAACTGCTGATTAAAATGGTATGATGTAGACTTTGCTTTGACCTCAGAAAGAAAAAAGTGGTATAATTGCAACTAGTTATTATAACACAATCAGTGGCTGTTTAAAAATAAAAACATTGAATCGCTGTAACAGTGTGTCATCATTGATTAATTAACTCTGACCCAGACACCTGATTAATATTCAAGTCAGAACAAATCATCATTTTAATTAAGCCAAACTGGTGTAATAAACGTTTCTTTTAAACGCCCGGACAGTGAGCTTGTGCTCTTAGGCCTAAAAAACCTTTCCCGTTCTTCGCAGCCTGACACTAAAGAGCACGTGAATTGTTTTCAAAACCCACTCAAGGGTATGGCATCGATTGACTATTCATCTGCACTCGCAATTGAGAGTCATCAGGCTTGAGCAGAAAGGCTATGGCTGGAGAAATATTAAAGGTGTGTGCAGTGTGGGGCAGGAGCAAAAGAGAGATAGAGAAAGAGAGAGAGAGACGGATAGCGAGAGAGAGGGAGAGAAACTTCCATTTAATCAGCATTCGCCTTGCTTCAGCACTTCTCCATGCTGCACTGCACCCAAACATGCCATAAAAAATAAAACGAGTGAAGCTGTCCGTTCATGCCGATCCGTCACCTGCCTGCCGTTTCATTCATTATAGATAAGGTGAAAGTTCAAGTCCAACAGGAGGATGTTAGATCAGGGTAAAATGGTCGAGCTCAACCACACTGTCTCAAAGCAACAGCGCATAACGATATTAAGCCGGAGGGAGAAGAAAATCCTGAGCTGCTGAGTCACCTGATGATCCTGAAATAGGAATTTACTCTCAGAGCTTGAGCTTGAACAGCCAGGGGTTTTTAGACACATGCTACAGTGCTGTGAAAAAGCCTTGAGCACCCGTTGTTCCTTCATATTAAATCAAATGATATAAATTAAATGAAAGAAATGTGAACAAAAATACAACATTTAAAGGAACAAAAGGTTTTTTTTATATAACAACGTCAGCAGCAACCTCATTTCCCCTCACATCTGTTTCAACCACTCAGCATTCAGCATCACCAGTAGACTAATCACTGGCCTGATCATCTGTCATCATCTGCACCTGTTCCTCACTGGTTCACGCCTTAAGTTAGATGTTTTTTATGCATGAATGATTGGAAGGTTACTGTGTGGCTTAACAAACAAAATGCAATCCTCTGAAACTGCTCAGGTACAGGGACTAGACTGAAAATGAGAGGCAAAAAAGTCCTTCAGGAATCCTTGAGTACTGTTCCTTAAGACTACATTAAAAATACAAGAAAGTCTGGCACTTAAGCAAAATATGAAGAAATGTGTGTGTGTATTTGTGTGTCTGTTGGGGAGGGGTTGGGGGTTTGACTCCTGAGATATCAGTAGTTCTGACCACTTCTCAGGGCCTGCTTGATTCTTTCAGGTACCCTATTTTTGTTTGGTGTTCTCGTCATACATGGAGACCACTCACTGATACTGAGGATGGCACATGTGTTTTTTTTAAAAGATGTAAACTGAGGATGGCTCCATTTAACATTCATTAGTATAAATGCACTTTGGAATGCAAAGGTTTTCTGTAATGGTTTATGACAGTGGTTCCAAACCTCTCTTAGGGTTGCGGAATAATTTCAAGGGGTCGCGAGAGGGATTACATTTTTTTTTTGTCTGATTACAATACACACTTTTCAGTATTACAAGTAAATGCTATGAATACATATTTTCTGATTTGTAAAGATATTACTGATTGAATGTGAGTGTTTAAATTGAGTGTAAAAAAAAAAGATGATATGACATCACTGTGCAGCGACTGGCTCACTAGTTATTGCTACAGCGCACAACTGCACGTGAAAATCGCAACTGCCGAGATGGATAAATTTGTTATTCGCAAATCTAAAAATGTTAAGGAAATTGTTTGCCTTAGTCATCGGAACTGTGTACATCGACCAAGCAAAAGAGCAAGACCCTGTCAGACCAAAGTAGGAAACGTCGGAAATATGAGGAAGAATTCATAAAGTGCAGTATCAGTATTCACTAAGTTGCGGTAGCAACCGAATACACGAGTTGTCCCGTGCAGCAGTGGATGTACTGCTTCAATTTGGATCTACATATTTGTGTGAGCAGTATTTTTCCGCTGTTACATATATGAAAATTCAATACAGCTCACGTCATGATGTGGAAGATGGTGTGCGGGTAGCTGTATCCACCATCAGGCCACGAATGAAGCTTTCGTGCTGCCAAAAACAAGTACACCCTTCCCATTGAAATAAGCCAAAATTATTTTGATGTATAGTAAATGTAGTCAAAATACTGTGAACAGGTTGTTATGTTTATTGCTTGTTTTTGATAGTGGGGGTCGCGAGATCTTGTCGATCTACAATTAGGGGTCACTGGTTTGAAAGTTTGAGAACCACTGGTTTATGACTTCCATCACTTAAATGGTTTTGCTGCTGAAATTACCATGAACAGTTTTGTGTCAAAGTCTCCATCGGTGAACATTTGGTAACCTCTACAAGGTGAACTCTATGTTCACTGAAACATATTTCCTATTATACCACTGCTCTTTCAACCTTATAAAACAAAGTTACAGAAGAGGTTTATTTATGGTCACGCTACAGTACTGTATGTGTTATCACCAAAATGAGGGTGGGTTCACTTTCAGTCTTTGTCAAGCTTCTTCCTCATGTCATCTCAGGGAGTTCAAATGGAATTGAACTGATGTTTTAAGCTTAATTAAAACCTTGTAAAAAAGGTGTGCATAAGTAATTACATTTTCTTCTTTACATGTGAGTCACCGTTACTAATGATTGACTCTGTGATTGACAGGGTATGAAATGTTTCCTAACCTCGCACCAAAGGGACACGGCCAAACGTTTTTTCCAAGTACGTAGCTTGCGACAGCATTTCTTTCCCTGAGAGGGTGAAATCCTACATCGGGCAGCTCTCACTTTATTTCCAGTCAGCAGCCACGACATGACTCGGACTCTCGGTGAAACAGCAGAGCTCTTCCACTGTGATCTGACGAGCATCGATTTGTGTGCAGCTCAAGCTGTGTCTGTTTTCTGCTACCCTAAAACCCTGACTTCTGTGACCTCTCGCGGGGTTTGGATTAAAGAATTGGCCTGGTTAGTATGTACTAAAGGGCAACCTGAATCAAACACCATTGACAGGATGAGTTAGTGCTGAGACAGTGGAGCCGTCTATTCCAGTCTAGTAATATTTCTCTTTTTATCACTAGCTCTGTGTGTGTTTCATGGATATATTCGGTTAGCACTTTCTCACATTAATGAAAGCCCACATTAGTACCTGGAGCTTAGATAATGAGATGGTGAGTTTGTGTCATTTGGGAAAAGAGACAGCTTCTGTGCCTCTCCGTCTGGCTGATCATGCCAAAGTGCAGTCACAAAGCCTGAAAATCACGTTTATATTGGAAGGTGATTTAAGCTAGGACAAATCCTGAACTACTGCAGTCACAGATTTTTTTATTGCACCTGCCTCTTTTAATTATACCTATTACTATGGCTACAATCCCTGTTACATAACAATAGTTTTTTTTTCTTTTTGAATCCTTGAAATCCCATGAAAGTCTTCTTTCATGTCTATGGAAGCTCCTGTGATTGAGGTATTACTATAAGCAAGCTATTGTAATAGAAAAAGCATAATAATATACAGTTGACCTGTGGTTTGTAGTGTACTGTAGCTGCTCTTCTGGCAGATCTGCTGTTATAGAAAGAGATCAAGAATTTAACACTGCTGTAGGAAGAGAAAAGTTGTCGAATCATTTAGAATACCATAAACAAGGGTCAAATTATTGGCTTGCAGCAAGCAAATAAAAATATTATAATGACTAGAATTGGGTTAGGAACTGTGCAACACCTTATTAAACCTAGGAAGGATTCTGCTGAACCAGCAGCTTTATGAAAGAAATAATAATTTAAAAAAATCGTAAACATAGATCCCTTACATTGCCTTTCAAAAGTATTCATACCCCTTATACTTTTCCACATTTTACCACTTTGCAGCCACAAATGTAAATGTATATTATATGGATGAGATAGACAAACATAAAGTGGAACATTATTGTGAATTGGAAGAAAGTTAAATTTTTTTTTTTTTGCACATAAATATTTAAAAAGTGTGGCATGCATTTGTATTTTGCAGCCTGAGTAAATACTTTGTAGAACCACCTTTTTCTGCATTTACAGCTGCAAGTCTTTTGGGGCAGTGGGGCGGCAGGGTGGCGTAGATTAGCACTGTCGCCTTCCACCACCATGTAATAGACCAACTCAAAGTGGCACATAATTGTGAAGTGGAAGAAAAATTATAAATGCTTTTAACAAATAAATATATGAAGATTTAAAAAAATATCTGAAAAGAGTGGTGTGCATTTATTTTCACCCCACCTTTGTATTCTGCCCCCACTGTAAATGCTTGGTGAAGTTGCGCAGTAAAAATGATTAACAGTAGAAATCAGAATTATGTTTAATAGTAAAAGGAAGAGTTTTTCCATACACACAATGTTATAAAGACTTAGAGGATTGGGACTAAAAATCTTTGCCTCAGTTTGGTTCAGTTTAAAAAGGTCATGGAATTTGATGACCAGATTGAGCCTCTTCCAGAGTGATGGGCGTGTCAGGGTAAGAAGTGTAGTGCATGAGGCGATGCACCCCTCATGCATAGTGTCCACTGAGTGTTATGATCTGGGGTTGCTTCAGTTGGTCAGCTCTAGGCTCAGCAACATGATGTGGCAATAAAAGCTCAGCTGATGACCTGAATTTACTGATCATGATTAGTATGATTACCATGAGTAATGAATCCTCCTGCAAACGGTTAGGAAAACTGCTAAACACTTGAACACATTGGATTTACGTTACCTGTTAGAGTTTGTCCATACAGGGGAATTTAAAAAGTTTACGAGGAAGTAGCAAATGGAAAGCAGTGCTTAATACCAATCATGAGCAAATGAGCATTTGTTTAGACTACAAATAGACATTCAGTTTATCCGAACACTCACACAACACAACCTGTTTCTTTTATATAGAAAGAATTTCCGCCTGTACTTCTGCGTCTTGGCTGGACGTTCCCGACGCACACTGTACTTTTCCACTAAAGCCCCATCTGTAGGTAAACACTCAGTGACGCATGGAGGCTAAACTGCTAGACACAGGCACTTCATACTGTTTGCACGAAGGACAAGTTGTTGTCACAGGCCAATGTCAGGTCTAAGAGATGGAAAACATGACCAGACATGAATCAGGGATGCACTTGAGATCAAGATGTGCAGGCAACGTGACCCATTTCAACATTTGGTTGAAAATTTTGTGACCAAACATGAAGTATTTTTAAGTGCGTGATACAGGACTATTGGCATCCTTAATGGAAATTATTATATTTAAAATAAACATCAAATGCAGTTAATACTTAAAAAAAAAAAAAAATCTACAGTATAATCTGTTAAAACTATTCTATATGGTTTGATTTCAGCAAAATATTTAATATGCAATTATTTCTGTTTCAAAAGATGTTGAGGAGGTGTCCTGCATCGAGAGCATTTTATGCAAACTTATATTAAATTTATAATATATTCATAGGTTTGTTAATGTGGATGCTCTCTTCCATTCTTTCTACAGCTTTCTTATCTGGTGAGGAGTTCAAATCCCAAAACTTATTTCTGCCCACAGCCATTTCTTTGTTGATTAGGTACAGTATGTTTTTTTTTATTGTGTTGAAATGTCCTGTTTTAAAGCAGATTTCACAAATCCATCAGACATAACGAGAGCCACTGGATCGCCATGAAGCAACTCCAATTCATTAGTGATTTTACATTTGGTTTGGAAGTGTTATGTTTTGCTTTCCTAATTTCCCAACTTGCACGTATTATGTTCAGCCAAAAATCCTTAATTTGGTCATACAACATGCAGCATTTAGTGATATTCTAAAGCCATTAAATACTTTTTATATACTATATACGATATACTATATACTATATAGTATATATCTGTTCAGTTATTGTATTGTTTTTCACACTATGATGGATGAAAAAAAATATTCCAATTGTGTGTAACCTATATTAATTTAAAGTCTACAGAGCTCCTTTATGTTCAGTGGTCTTTTAAGATCATTATTTGCCAATTCTTGACCTCAAGACTCTAATTATAGATCTGCAATTAAGGAAAAAATACTGTCCTGCTTACATCATCAAACAGCATGATCTGGGTTTATCAAAAACGATGTAAAAGTTCTGTTAATTTACAGCCTGGTTGAAAAACTGATGGTGGCACAGTGGCGTAGTGGTCTTGCACATCCAAGCGTTTCCAAATTCCTGGTGTGTGTGCCCTGTGACGGGTTGATACCTTATCCAGGGTGTACCCCTGACATTTTGGTTACAGTAACTACACATTTCGCACATGTGCTTTGTGATCTCTTTTAGTTCAGAAAGAAAAAAAAAATCCGTAGGGTTCTTTTCTGAAAATTTGTTTGATCACTGGTTCTTGATCTGGATTTTGCATAGACGCAGGAGATCTCACTATCCTCATATGATCCATCATATATTCTTCACATTTTCTCCCAAACACACTGTTTAAGATCCTTATATCATGGGTACTAACTATGCTTGCTGTTTGAAGACATCGATCAAGTTCAATAGTTATTGTGTGCTAATGAACATAAACAGTGTGGAGAAACTGAGATAGACTTTGGGTCTGAAAAGGTTAAAACTGAACCACAGCACGGTTCGCATGTAAGTGCGGAGGCTAACCGCTTTCCATGCCACATGCTGAGTAATATGATTGTTTCTTCTCGCTACATTACTTCCTCATATAAAAGAAGTATATTTCTTCTTTCGTGATGCTGAGCAAATGTTTATTCCGACTGTATTACAGGACTGGAAAAAACGCATGATTTGTGTCAGCCCGGCTATCAAATCGGCTTTGCGTTCGCATGTTTTTCTTATATTTTTATTGACTGCTTGAAGCCTGGTTCACACATATTTTCAATGGGTATTTTCCATTTTTGTTCTTAAACAAAATATTAATTCACATGAAAATACAAAACACGCTGTGTACTGTAGGGCATGCCAAACCAACAGGTTGTGATTTTGCCCAAACTGTAAAGCAGTGTTGGACATTAATAGCCAGAAACTTTTTTCATTGAGTTTCTCACACTCTGATGATAAACTCAGGAGATAGGGAGTATGTGGCACATGCTCTTATGAGCCAAAAACTAATTTTTTCACTGAAAATGAAGTGTCTAAATTTTCCAAACAGGCCATATTATCATTGACATACAACTGGGTTTGCATCTGGACAAAAAAAACAACAATATAGAAACCACTTGTTTAAAATTACCGATGTACTGTACATGTTGAAAAGGCTTGAATCATGGTAACATGAAAAAAAAAAGAATTTTTTTTATAAATATATCTTAGTGCCTACTGTTTTGCAAACTTGCTTGGTATATGTATTTGTAATTGAAAACAGCAATGGCGTTCCAGCGTTGCTTCATCATTTCTAGAATAACATTGGAAAAACATTGGTTTCTTTAAATTGACCCAATATTGTTTCCCCAAACTTATAACAAAAACAAAACACTATTGAGCATGTTGTTTTACTTATTTGGAACAGAAAGTAAGGATTGTCATTCAATTTCATTACTTTTAATACTACAAAGAGCACTCGAGTCAAATGTTGGATAATATCAGAATAACAGAACACAGTTATGGCATAGTTAACTCCCTTATTTCTTTGTATAATCTGCTGCACCACTAATGCACTTACTCCCAGTGACTGAAATTCTGGCCTCCCAGGAACTCCTTTAACGACTAAAACATGTATAAATAGCTTGGACTTTACATGCGATGTGGCAATAACTCCCAGCTGAGTTCCTGTAATGTGAAAGTGGTGTTGGCAATTCTTGTTTACTGTGTTTACAGTTCCTACAGACAGATGTGTCCCTTCTTGTCTTGCCTTGTCTCCAAGTTGGTGACAAGGATCAGGCATTACACTCGCTGAATCTTCATGTGAACGACTGCAAACAGCCAGGATTGTCATTCAGTCACAATTATAATTTTTAAGTCATTAAGTCATTATAATTAACAATACACGTGCATACAGATGTTGATTATACGAGTGACGCACACACACTGAGACTGAGCATGGGAGATGATTACCCATAATCCTTCAACGCGACAGAGAGAAGAACCATTGGCTCAGTTGTGATCACATGACGCTCGGCATACAAAGCACATGCGTACTACTCGTATATCATGACCTTGCTTGTTTATTAAGTAAAAATTTACTTACAAATTTTGCTTGTCTTGCAAAACGCTCGCAGACCAAGTTACTCGCAATCCAAGGTTCCACTATATTAGGTTGCATGTGGTGGCATGCAAGGTTGCATATTAGGTTGCATGTGGTGGTTTCTTAGTGGAAACTGGTTTCCATTTTTCTCTTACTGTCCAAAGATATTCATAGTAGTGTGATTGATGTTCCCAAATTGCCTGTCCAAGTGTGCGAGTGTGTGTGCTATCCTAGAATGACAAAGGTTGGTGTTCTCGGTACAGTTACGTCCCCTACAGCAGTGACCATGAACATGAAGGTCATTGCAGCGAAACATCACTCACCAATATTGGTGTACATGGATGGATAGATGGCTTGAATGGATGGATGGATGGTTGGATGGATTTCTTGATAGATGGATGGAATTTGCATCTCTTTATAAGAGTCAGCACTTTTGCTGTGTAAAGAAAACCTGATTGTTGGGGTGGAAAATTCGCATCATTGCTGTCTATAATTTCGGAATTTGCTGCTTATGAAGTGCAATAGAGAGCTGTGTGTTATCGAAGTCAGTTACTATAATCGCGATTCGTCGTCTTGGCTCGATCGATTGCATCCTGATTGCACGCGCGCGCAAGAAATCGATGAATGCGCAGAGAGAGAGAGAGAGAGAGAGAGAGTCATCCCTCCTACAGTAGATCCTCCTCCTCCTCTATCCGCGTGCGCTGCTCCTCCTCCTCCTGTGCTCGCGGACTCGGCAAGCAGGCAAGCGCGCGCGCGCGTTCGGTTCCACCGCAGCGTCTCGCGCGCAACACTTCTCGGTCGTATTGACGCTCCGCGCGGGGAGGAGCGCGCGCTACCAGGTCGGTAAATACACTCTAATACTAAACATCGGCGTTTATAATGTTTGCATCTCTTCTGTTATTATTATTATTATTTTTATTATCATTTTTATTTTTCATTTTTATTGTCGCTACTTTGGCGTGGAAGTGGCATATTTGAATATTATGTCATGCTGTTTGGATGGCAGTGTGTGTGTGTGTGTGTGTGTGTTTGCATGTCGCATCTCACGTCAACAATGCAGGCTACACAATTACATACAGAACTGAAGCCGTGATCAAACCTGAAAACCGCTTCTGCAACAATGTACAAATCATTTTTTATTCAAGCATACATCAAGTGCAATTCTTATTCCTTACAGTGTGAATGCATTTTCGTGCTGAAATGGTTATTGTGTGAGTGTGTGCAGAATTCTGTGTTGCTCACACTGTTGCCTTGATTAGAAATCTCCTGCACACTGACTGACTGACTGACTTGCTGTAGTAATAGAAGCTCCTTATGTAATGCAGAAACACTGAAACATCTACAACGTCATTCACTATAAGAGTTATAAAACATCCTAAAAAATCCAAATATATATAAAAAAAAACTGTTTGGGTTGCACTTACACTGCACGTGCTGTACATTCTCAGAAAGCTGTACTTTTCAGTCGCTTGTCATTGAGGTACAGTAGGAGCATCCCTGCTTAACCTATTGCACCTTTATTATGTACAGTAAGTTTCACTTGTGAGGTAATGCATCTTAAAGAAAGTGAGATCTTAAGATAAGGCTGGCCAATGTGATTAAAAAAGATTGACATCATAACAGACAATAACGCAATACACGTCTTTTTTTTTTGTAGATATCCCAAGTATCATGTTATAACTAAAACGAAGAAGCCATTACAAACTGATTGGACACCAGCTGATTTATTTTTTTTTCTGGTTCGAGGTTATGTTTAGAACTTTGGATGTCACAGTGAATTCTTAGACATAGCAAAATGTTTGAAGGCTGCAATGTAATAGCCTGATTCTACATTGAGAATTTCAGCATTTTTCAGCTCTTTCCTTTACGAAATGTCGAATTTTTCACTTTTTTGTCAAATGCAACACTATTGTTTTGTTAGAAGGTTATTATCAAAGAAGTGGTACACATTGTGATGCAAATAATGTATCGTAGAAATGTATTTGAAGTATCGTGATATCATGTTTTTGTTTAATTGCACACACTACCTTAAGGTCCACTGATGTCCTGTCGTTAGGGCTGGGCTATAAGGTATATATTATGAATCTTCATCAATGTCAGCATAAACAGGCGAATTCTGTAGTTCATTAATTCTGTTCCAATATTTACTATAACTCTTATAGTGAATCTTGCTCGCTCTCTTGCTTGTGTGATCTTTCTAAATAGATACGGAGGTGAGTGGCAGAATTTCAGATATAATATGGCAGTGAGTAGAAATTTTGAGATTCTAGCTTGCTCACAATGATTGGTGAAACTGGCGTCTGTCCAGTTCCTGCATGCAAGTGGTGTTGGTGTGTGTGCAATATATAAAATAATTCATCAGCTGACGTAATTGTGAGGCATCACTTGGCGATGCAGAGAATCGTCTTGGTTATAAAGAGGATGTCACTATGAGATCGATAGACGGTCCCATATTTAAAGCGTGGACATTGATATTGTATCTAAAATGGGAAAAGGATAGGCATCAGTACATTGCTAATCACATCAGTGCGCTGATATCAACTTCACTGCTGGGACATGAGAGCAGTGTGACTCATGTTACAGATCATTATTCTCTCTCTTATGTAATTACTCAAGCATAACAAGGTGAAGGAGATTTCGTTTGGGTTCCTCACCTTCAGTAGCATTTTATTCCAGTCTGGAATAAAAAACAAAACAAAACACAGATTGGCATCTATGTTATTTAAAATGATAAAAAAAAAGCCTCATTTGAAGCTGTAGTGCATTTTAAAGCATTGCCTTCAGTTAGGTTTTTATTTAATCAAGGAACCCAGACTCCGCCTTCTGTTGTCGACAGTACATAATATTGTCTCGTAGCTTGGTACCGCTAAAGATCTGGAACAATCTTAACCATAAAATGCTTATTATTGACTCTAATTCATAAGAAATCAATAACTAGACAAGTAATATGTAAAAATCCATTATATTCTTTGTGTCAATAATTAAACAGGCTAGCACAGTGATCTGCTTGTAACACAGATGCTTAAAATTGTCCTTCTCTACATCATCCTCGTTACCGATTTGACCAAGAGCTCATTCCAAATTCTAAACAAGCTTGCTCACATATTGAGTTGGTGACATCATGACGTGTGTTTTTCATGCTCACTCAATAGCGAGACGACGACACCTTTACGACTGTAAACCTTCTAAGTGTGAGAACATATCAGTTACCTGGGATAAAAACAACGACTACCATCTTGAAAATAGGGCTGATGGCGGGGCGTGGTCAAGCGCCGCTCCTCTGTGGGTGGAGCGAGAGTCATGTAAATGTTAAAGGTAACACACCAGAGGGAACGTGGCTAATTGTTGTCTGTGTTTTGTTGTGGACTCTCTTTATTTCCAGTTCTCCTCAGTCAGCCTTTCTTTTTTCAAGTGAATCATGGAACACACGTGTGCACACAGATGCCAGTTTCAGATCTCTCTCTCTCTCTCTCTCTCTCTCTCTCTCTCTCTCATGCATCCTGTCTCTTTCATTATTATTTCTCAGTTCACAACAACACACTCATTAATCACATTTACCTCACATGTATGTCCTTTCACTTTTACCTGACTCTCGTTCCCTTCACAGAGGAGCGGCCCTTGGCCACGCCCCCCGACACCACAAACTTTACCTTATTTTTCTTACTATTTCCACTTAACTCCCACGATTGGAATCGTTATGCTTTATTGTTGTTACTTTGCTTGTTTTTGGCTTTAGGTTTTGGAAAGTTTAACTTAGGAAAGTTTTTTTTTTTAAATATATTTTGAATGAACTAATAATCTTTATGGTCTTTTTGTTACTCTGCACACACCTAAAAACTTGTTTGCTTTTTTGCTTTTCTACAGCAGAATTAATAAAGATCATATTTCCCTGCGTTGTGTTAGTACTGACAGTGTCTACTTGTCAGAAAAATCTAAATAACTTCCTGGTACTGCAGTCAAGATTGACATGTGTACAAACTTTAGACTGAAAAATGTACTGTTGTAGCAGTGTGACATCATCATTAGTTGTATATATCATTTATATTTACATCATAGTTGTTTATTTAGCATTTTATTAAGACATCCAGTATTAATATATACATATATATATACACAGCAGTACAGTGCAAAAGTCGACTGGAAAGAACAATTAACGTGAAGATAGAGGTCTCAATTAAAAAATGAACATATCTACAAAAGTTACAAAATAAAAGAGAATCAAAATAGAAATCTATGAAAAATATTCTAACTACACTGGATAAATGATGGCGATTAAATGAAAGATATGGAAGAAAATTATTTACTGTGTCACGCTTCAAAGTGCTAAAGGTACAGTTTAAAAACAACCTCAATTTATGGAACAACCTCAGCAGCAACCTCATTTCCCTTCTCATCTGTTCCAACAACTCGGAATTCAGCATCACTAATATACTAATCACTGGCCTGATCATCTGTCTTCATCTGCACCTGTTTCGCACTCTTTCATGCCTTTGGGTCATGTCCACATATAGCCGGATATTTTTAAACACAGAGATTTTTCTCTGTGGTTTTTGCCTTTTGTCCACACGCAAATGCAGCTTTGGCCATTGAAAACTGAGATTTTGGAAAACTCCAAAGTCCAAAGTGAAGATTTTGTGAGTGGTGTTGTGTGGACAAGGGAAACAGAGATTTTAGCTTGTCACCTTGTGCCGATGATGTAATTGTCTGTGTGCTAATCTCCTTGATTTAACGTCAGCTTTGTTTATAAGGATATTTTGCGCAGTAGTGGACTTTTTTATGTACAGTAAACTAGTAACTGTGTTAATGTTACGTACTGGACTTTTTACATGCGTGTACATATACGAGCAGTTACACATAATGTTAATGAAAAGAGGTGCCTGAATATACTACAGTAAGCTCACTGCTGCTACATACTGTACAAAACGCTGACGACACAGACCCCGCAGACAGCGAGAAAAATCTCCGTTTTTAAAAATACCCGGCTATGTGTGGACGTGGCTAGAATGATTCAGAAGTCACTTTGTACAGTAGCATCACAAACAAAAAACATTCAGCTGAAACTGCTCAGGTCCAGAAACTGGACTGAAAAGTCCTTCAGGAAGTCTGGAGAACTATTCCTCAAGTCTACATTAAAATACAAGAATGTCTGGCTCTTTGGAATGCTTAATATCTTCAGATGACCAATCCAAGGTTTCAGTGAAACAACACCCCAAAATCCACCTGTAACAGTGTCTGTTCTGATGTAGTCTTGAAGTTCCCCTCTCTGATTGCATTTAAACCTGCCTCGAGAAAGTTTATGCACAATTCGGCACGCAGGCAATTATCAGCCTGTTTTTGTTCTGCATGGTACACTGCGATAAGGAGCGATAAGGGTGTCGTGAAATTACAGAAGGGTGCAAAACGAAACAGGTGTTGCTTAATTCCCTAATCTCAGTTCAGTAAACTGAAAAAAATCTGACAACTCTGGTGCTCTGCATTTCACCATCGCATAGTGAAGCTAAAGGCATGTTTGATAACCAACTGCTCGTTCTGTAGCTTTGTTCGCAGTGGTGTTGTTGTTTAGCTTTGTTTTTGAAGGTTAGACTCATTTACATGTGGACTTAAAAAAACACAAATGACTTTTGGAGCAAAAAAAATTATGTCACATGGAGGAGGTTTGAAATAAGCCTTATGTGGACATAATAAACTGATTGGCTTAGTTTGTTTCTTCGATCCAGCGTCATTGGTAATAAGAAAGCCTGATCTGAGAGTGACAAAGAAAAACTTCATGAGACAACATGAGGGAGGAACTTTAAGTACAGAGGTGGCCAATCCTGGACCTTGAGAGCCATATCCCATCAGCAGTCCTAGATGCATCAATAGATCCGTAGTGTTACATCTTAATCACAGAGTTACATTAAATGCTGTTGTAGCTTATTAGCCTCAGGGTTGTGTATTCCGAGATGCTTTTTCTTCTCATCATGGTTGTACAGATCGCTTATGTGAGCTCATATCAGTTTGGATGTCTTCCTCTGTTATCAGCAAGGCATTTTAGAAGTCACCATTGGCCTAGTTGGACTACAGAGGTTCCTAAATGGATGGATGGAACTACCACTCAGTGGATGTCTTTTGTTTTTTGCACCATTCTGTTTACACTTTAGTTTATGAGAATGTTGTATGAAAATCCCTATTACGATAACTGGAATTTAAAAAACGCACAATATGTGTCTGCATTATGATGCTGTCATTTGATTGGCTAATCAGATCAAGCATTAATAAACAGATATTCTTGCATCTCTTTGACGTTTTTCTGATTTTCTGGATTCTCACCGAGCTTTAAAAAGTGTGTAGGAGGTCATGTGGTAAATTTCCTATGCTCACCAGTCACAGTGAATACGAAATAACGCCTCTGTTTTATGCCAATCCTATTAAATTGATACTTTCCTTGGGATGAACTCAGGGACGTAGCTTGGGATCACATGACTGTCAGGAGCCAATCATAGAATGATATGCAGTCAGCTCCAGTCACATTATAATGTCCAAATGACATTTTCAAATATATCCTGCCCTAAAAGCACCACTGGAGTGTTGTGAGGAGGAAGAAATCATGTTTTTTAATATAATCTGTATGAGTTTGGACAAGGCCTGTGGCTGTGGGTCAGTAGGTGCTGAAAACCTCATCACCGCTTTTTGATCTTTCCGTCTTTCATCTTACCTCTTGGTGATGAATGTAGCTGAAGCTGATGTGAGGTTATTCAGAGATCCCAGCCTGCAGAGAATTGATTCTTTTTTTTCCCCCCTCACCAGCTGGAAAACGTCTCAGTCCAGCTGTTTGGCCACAATAGCAATAAAGATATAAAAGCACTATGAGTACCTTGCCTACGATTTTTTTTTCATTAAATACCATCATTTCTCAGCTTTAACATCATGTGATTCGTGAAACACAATTTTAGGCGTAAACTTGTTTTAAGGCTATCAATCAAACATACAGTACCGATCGATTTAGAACATCACTGATCACACGATCACCTTCTTCAAATGAACACATTTGCAATACCTTGGTTAAATAGCTACACACAACTGTGCGTTCTGGTTTTCGGATATTGCAGGTAGAACCAAAGTTAGTCACCACTTCCGGAATATGGGAATGACATTGTAAAAGTGTAGAACTCACCTTGCCTGCATTACTATTATTATTGTTTTTGATGATCAAAGCAAAACAATCAGCACATGTATCTGTGATAATTTTTTGTATATGTGACCCATTTGTAATATTTTGCTCAGTTATGTTTGTATAGTTTGGGTTTAGATGAAGTAAAATTTGATTCATCATGTTGCCTAGGTTGTCACTCTATATGGCAAAATCCTAACTCCTACTGTATATACTTCTTAAAATAAAGTAATGCGAAAAGGCTAAAATGCTTTGGGTTTTAAGGCCTACAAATATAGTAGAAATGCTTTAAAATTATATACAGTTAAATGTTCCATAACACTCTATTAACACTCTATCCTGTTAAAAAGGCAGACCAGGAGACCAAATTAAACTTTGAAAAAATTAAAGAAAACTGAAGAAATGCCAATGTGTGCATACTGTATATGAATGAAGTACATTACCAGTCAAAGGTTTGGACGCAATATTGGATTTATTTTTCTATATTCCAGAACAATCCTGGATTTTTTTTCAAAACTATGAAATAACACATACAGTTACACCTTAATGGCATTGGGTAATGAAGTATCAACAACAACACTCAGTTGTTATTTTTAGACATGGAGGTCAGCTGTTCTGGAACAGTTCTTGCAATAACAGTATTGTCAAGTGCATGTGCGAAACCCATCAAGCACCATGATAACACCGGCTCTCATGAAGACGCTCCCAGGAAACAAGACCAAAACTCACCTCTGCAGAGGAGAAGTTCATTTAGTGTTACAGTACCAGCCTCAGAAATCACCAATTAACAAACAGCGCCTCTTATTAGAGGCGTTATGAAAGCTTTACAGAGGATGAATAACAGATACATCTCAATATCAACTGTTCAAAGGAGATTATTGCATATTTGGGATGCCTTTAGCATTGTTTTACCATGTAGAAAGAAATAAAAATCAGGAAAGAGCATGAAATTATAGTAGACAATTGTCGTGGCAATTTTGTTGTGAACGATGCCAATTTTCTAAACACAAACCGAACAACAACTTGAGTATTGAAAGAGCAAAAAAGTTTATTGCAACCAAAAGTAAGTGGACAGCACTGGACTGGCCAGACAGAAGACAACAGACACCCCACGAAAATTCAGCGAGCTTCCCCTCCTTCCCCAGTTTTACATGGTTTATATACCTTCACTTAACACTTACATCATTGTTTGCTCCTCCTTAAGTCAAATACATATTTAATATTCATACGATCTAAGTTTCTTGTGTTTAGGTCCGATTAGTGTGGCCTTTCCCCGTTACGTAGTTTTCCCCTCTTCATCTCATATTTATTCATATCTGGGTGGGCCTAAATGATCTTGTCTTCAATTTTCCCTTTTTTGGTAAGAGTTTTGTTTGTTCCTGTTTTATTGACCACTGTGAAGACTTGGTCTTTCATTGGAACGGCAATTTTTCAAAATCTTCCTTATCAAGATGGGTACGTACTTTATTTTTGTATTCTGGATCGCTGCCTGCCTTGTCTAATTTTCTTTGCTTTTTTTTCTTGCACTCGTCAGTCATCTATTTCTTGCACTCTGTGTGTACGGGTCATTCTTAGGTCGCACCTCGCCTCTATTACTTGCACTTGTTACAGTAGCTCTGAGTAACTGGTTATATTAAACTTGCTCTGTTTATGTCATTTCCTTGATTTGTTGTGCAGGCGCCTTTTCTTTTATTGTAGAGAGCGGATCAAGGCCTCTTGAACAGATGCCTTCTGGGTATTTGGTACCTTATACTTGACTACAATTATAGACCAGTAAAATTTTTCCACCCAATGTGCGTCCAAACTTTTGGCTGATACTGTACCTTAAAGTCAATTAGAGAAATGAGAACAAATGTTTTACTATGAGATGCTGCAAAGTACCTAAAGATACGATGGGGTGTTTATGTAACAACCTCAATAGAAACCTCAAAGAGGTTGTTTGTCAACCGTTTTCTTTTATTTGAGGTTCCTTTTTTTTGAGGATCTTGATGATATAATAATAATAATATAATCATAAAAACATACTTGTATAACACGTTGTTATGCCTTGTGTTATAGAATTCAGGCAAGATGATACTGATACAGTGTGACAAAGTAAAATAATCTTCAAATTACACCATCCAAAGTGCAATCTGAATAATCTCCTCTGCTGCAATATGTCTAATTTTTGTCATTTCATTCCCTTTTCTCTCTGAGCAATAAGGTTGGGGGAAAAAAAAAGAATAAATTTAAAAAAACGAAAGCATCTTTTATTAAAAGCTTGGCAAAAAAAAAAAGCCTAGGCAAATGTAAATTGCTTGAAAGATATTTAAGAGCTTAAAAAAGGAAAGGAGCCGAACGTCAGCATATAAACATACTGCAATGTTTACATCACTGAACTGCCACACACACACTCACACACATACTGTACACACACACCCACCTACAGTAAACACACACTCTCATGCTCGCTCTTACTGTTCAGCTTTAACAAACACCTGGAGGGAGGGAGGGACAATCACTCAGGTCGACATTCGCACTGGAAAACATTCCATCTGGTTTTAGTGAACTGGGTGTTGACTCTCGTTCCCATTGTGATTAAACCTCTATTAAAATACATTTTAGCGTGTTGCAGAAGAACATCACATGTCACCAAGCCAGAACCTCCAGTCATGCATGTTTCTGGATTCCCACAGCCTGTGGGGATGTGTTCAGACCTGTCCACACACACACACACACACACACACACATACTGTACACACACTGGGAAGAACCAGTGTGTCTTCTTTGTTTTTTTTTTTCAGTCCTCATGCTGTTTTATTTTTCTCAGTTTTGTGTCAGAGCAGCTACACTATGGGATTTATTTTTTTATTTTTTTTACCTCACAAAAAACTGACGTCGCTTTTCTTTTGTGTTTTCCCAATAAATTCTATTGTCTGAGGAAAGCAGACAGCGCTTACACACATATTTATTCATTTAATTATTCATCAGCCTTCCCTATTTAGTTCGGTGTTAATCAGTTCTTGGGTCCGGGCTGCCTGTTATCTGTTTTGGCCACACTTGGATTTGGGAAAGTACTTTCACATGCTGTTTTAATTACGGCTTCTGTCCCCCCCCCATTTACCTTGCTATGTTTCTCCTATTAAAAAAAGTTTAATTTATTTTCAAGGCTGAGGTGGTCTGCTATAATACCTTATAATCACTTAATTTATAACAATGTCTACATCTGTGTCTTATTTGAGCCATACAAAGAAATAAAAAAACTAAAACAAAACCCAAACACCTTTTTAGGAAAACAGATTTAAAACATTTACTGTTATTATTTGAAAAATACAACGGCGTTCAAGTCAACTGCGACTTTGATTGTGCCGCATAACAGAATGCCTCCTTTATTTCTCTATATAATCTCCAATTTCATTAGTGCTTCCATACCATCAAGGCAGAAAGTTTTCAGTACTGGTTGAATTGCCTGGCCTCCCAGGAACTCCTTTAATGGCTCAAACTAGAAATTGCATGGAATGAGGCCAGGACTCTATGGGGATGTGGCAACTCCCAGATAAGTTCCTGTAATGTGCATGTGGTGCAGGTGAATGCGTTTCGTGTAAGGTTCTCACCGACTGATGTGTTTCTTTTGAAAGTTGGTGACAGGTTAGATTGATTTTCAAGGATCCGATGTTCCACTTGCTAAATGTTTATCCGGACGACTGCACTGGGCTCCCATCCGTCTCGTCATTCACGGACGTACGGCCTCCTTTAAAATGTTTGCACCATTCACATGTTTTACTGCGGGTAAGAGTCACATCACCGTTCGGTGCTTGAAGGTTTATGTAAATGTCAATCAATTTTATGTCATTCACCAGAAATTCTATCACAAGTCCCAGTTTGACTTGAACGCCCCCATACATATGGTGTAATGAGAGGGTATTGATTATGCTTCACCAAGTACAGCCATTTTTACAGCATCAAACAGTAAGAATTTATCAGATTTATCAGTTTTGTAAATACTGTTACATAGGAATCTGCTATTACAGTGCTTTGCATAAATATTCACCCCCCATGAACTTTCCCACATTTTTAAACTGTTAAAATCTAGACGTGAAATGGACTGAATTGGGATTATGTGTTATGAATATACACAAAATAGCCCATAGTTCACATAACTAAACTAAAGTAAAAACAAAAACATACATAATTTTCAAAATTAGTTCCAATTAAGTTAATTGAGATTGACTGAGTATGTGAACGTGTGAATTACAGTAGTTCTGCTATCAGTTACTAATAGAAGTCATGCTGTATCTAAAGTGTCATAAAAAAAAAAAGCTATAGATAGTTCTGGACACATTTCAACTAGGGCTTGGTGAGGAAAAAACCCAAGCTTTTTAAAAAAATGGAAATATAGACTATTATTAGAACTATGTCAAGGGGTGAATAGTTATGCAACACACAAAATTCTAGTTATTTTTAGACATTGGTGTAATGAATTTAAATAAAAATGCATTATTTTGTGTGAGATTCTTAGTGCTTAGCAAAAGCAATTGCTAAAACAGACCCCCATCTCCGCAAAGAAAGTGTTTTATAGGTTAATATTGGGAAGCTAACAATGATGGCTGCTAGCAATAAATGCTTTATTCACAGAGCAAAAGTTCAAAAACCATCCTGCTAGCTTAAAATATTTAGCAGAGCTAGTTGTGATCCCTGTGGAAGTCTGAAACTGTGAGCGTTTGTGTGTGTTCATTCAAGGTGTGGGAGGTGTGGCAGGGTTAGCGGCAGATATTTGTGTGGGTGTGTGTGTGTGTGTGAGAGACCTGCAGATCAATTTGCAACACAGCATTTATTTGCAACTCAAATCAGCGAGGCAGCAGTTCCTGGTATTTGAAAGGCGGCGAGAACGAGTCCTAGCACTTTTCTAGAAGCTCTGCTCCATCAGCGCTACACTCGAGTCTTGTCTCTTGTTTGCACATTAGAGCACATTAGAGGTCTGCAAATGTTACGATCATTACCCGAGTGCCTTTTGGGGCTTGTTGTCCTGTTTCCGTAATGCTGGTGAATGAGAGTGAAGAGAAATGTGTGTGTGAGTGAATGTGTGTTTGTGTGGAGTGAGCTAAAGCCAGTGGTCTCGCTCACTCTTTATGGAATGTTCCCAAGCTTTCTGTTTTATCTAGCCAAAGGCAAAAGCGGTCATGTCCAGTGCAGAAATCATCAAAGAGAATGAAATCCATTCTCACAAAGAATAGAGGATGAAGAGATAGAGAGATAAGGAACGGGTCTATCTGCTCCTGTCTTTGTGCATCACTAAATATTGACTGACTGAGCTTTTTCGTTTTTTGAGCGATTGTTCCAGTTTTTGTAATACGCTCCATTATATACAGCACTGCAGTTGTAGAATTCATAGTCATGGCCTATGATTATATAATGTACAGTAGTTACATCTATGTCATGAGGATAGGGTTGTGTCATAAGGCCCCCCTGCAGCTGCTTGATGAGCGAATCTTCATTTCCTTACATGAATGGATTCCTCCGGCGCTTTAATTCTAGACAAAGTGCGCCTTTTAAAATCCGAACGCATACATTCACCCTTACAGAGCTCATCCTAGCCTGCCGTCGGTGTGCAGTCTGCTTTAGAACAAGCACCGCTGATTATGGGACATGGGGGCTACTCTGTTGCCATGGTTATTTTAAGAGGGTTGAGTAGGTGGTAATGAGCACCGGCGCTTTAGTGACATCATCACTGGTATTACAGATCTATTCACAACGCTACGTCTTCAGAGGATTATGTGGACCCACAAACCTTTGCACACATCCTGTATTAAAATGCCAACAACATACTTCGTGACATCTAAGCGCCAAAAGCAATTAGCCTGGACCTGGCCAGTCAGGAAACCTAGAGTGTACAGTAAGTCAGTTATCAGTGTCTTTATCTATCTGTTTTATTCATAGTGCAGGGAGAGAGGACATGAAGGAGAGGAAGCTCTTTATCCCGGTTTCGTTCTTTAAACAAACCATTTTCTAGCGTGACTCAGTGTGTTCTCTTGGCTGACCCTCCTGCAGTGTTTTGGCTGCTTTCGTTCTCCAAGGTGCGGTCTCTAGCCCTTGCCTTGCTTTTTGCTCAGAGCTGTTGCATTCTTGAATCCAATTGGTCAGAAAATGTTGCGTGATTTTCTTGAATGGCAGTTCTGACGTTTATATTAATGCACTTTGTAATGTGTTGTTTTGTAGTACAGGACCAGGTGAAAAAGATGTCTAATCGTTTATATGGTGAAAAAGATGTCATCTCCTTGTAGCAGTCAAGAATTCTGTTAAACTAGACCATAACATTCAACTAATAATGGGAATAACAGCCTGAGATGAGAATAGGACAGGTGTAGCTCAGTGGTTAAGGCATTGGACTACAGTTCAGAAGATCCCAGGTTCAAACCCCACAACCACCAAGTTGCCACTGTTGGGCCCTTGAGCAAGGCCCTTAACCCTCAACTGCTCAGATGTGTAATGAGATAAAAATGTAAGTCGCTCTGGATAAGAGCGTCTGCCAAATGCCTAAATGTAATGTAGAATAAAAATGCATCATGTAAACACCCAATCGGAACTGTCTAAGCCGATCAAACATTTGATGACCATTTATGAGGTAAATATTAGACATGGAAAGACTTGATCCAATAATTTCTCTTTAGTGTGAATGATCATTCTTTCTGTTCAAGTTTGCCCCGTTTGGTTGGCAGGGCGGGGGGGGGATGGGGATGCTGGTGGTAACATTAGGTGATGTGAGTATCAAGTATTCAGGGGTTGCCAACTGTCCCGTAGAATACGGAAGAATTTCATAATTGGAAACTAATAGACCTGTTCTGTATTGAACTGATATCGCCCGCTCTTTGTTCCATATTTACTGAGAATCCGTTGAGTGAAATCTGTGGGAGAGAAATATTACTGGTTAGACTCCTAAGAGACAGTGATGTGTCAGTGAACAGAAGGAAAAAACTCCTCTGCGTCAGCCTTCTGTCATGTTCTTTACCAAACCAGAGAACAGAAAACACGCATCTCCTTGGTCATGACTGACGACCCAGGGTGGCTTCTTGCCACACACCGCAAAAAAAAAAAAAAGAACGAAAAAAAAGAAGGTTCTGAACGATGATAACATTTGCACGATTGGTTTTCTATGGCTTGTTTGCACGTCATGCCATGGTTCTAGTTTGTGAGCGAAGCAGTGGACTGACTGGGAAAGTTTCTCACTTAGAAGTATAAAAGCGTGAGGGAGGAGGCTAATGGGATGTCCGAGTACATGGCGTGATGGTGGTGGTGGTGGTGATGGAGCCCTTGGGGGCAGGAAAAAAGCTCACATCAAACTTGGCACAAATAGTAAAATCACTCACACTATGAAATGCTCCTGAATAAGCCATAGTCAGCTCATAACGCAGTGAGTATATATTACACAGTACAGTTTCACAGGAATATTGCATTCTTCTGTTTGTGTGAAGTTGTTAAGGATAATAAATCACCAGTCCACACACGCCTGAGGCTGATTTAGTCTTGACGTCTAATTGGGAGTGTCAAGGATTTAGGTGGCCAGGTTAGGAAAAAAGAGGAAAGACGTGGAGAAAGGAACAAAAATTAAAAGGTATGCAACTATGTTATGCTTTTTTGAGTATAATATTATGTATGTTGTAAAATAGGTGAGTATAACACTTATTTTTCACTTGGCTTGCTGTTGTTACTAGCTTACAGATCATTGGATATAATTTCATATGCAGCGTTTCATGTTCCTAACTGAGTTAAGGCGAAAGGTTTTTATTTGTATTTTATTTTTTGCTGTTCGCCCCAGGGTGTCATAGACACCCGAGCAAGCACTGAGGGGAATTAAGGTGCCAAAGCACCAGAGCTTAAAATTACAGCAAAAGTCAAAACAAAGAACAGAACTTAACGCTGTGTAATCAGGCAAATCAGTCAATATTCACTGGTACATACACTAAGATATTTTTTCCTGCAAAAGTTAATGTAAACTGAAATCAAATACTATTTTTTGTTGTGACACATACATGCTATATACAACTTATCTACTGTATTTACAAATATCTTAAAAGCCTAAACAGCTCATATACATAAACTATAGAATGAGAACACATTTCATGGTGTTCACAAGAAATCAGGGCTTGTGATGAAATTATTTTGTGAATGAAGTATAAAACCATGAACATTTATCTGATAGAACAAACCCTGAAGTGAGTGTACTGTACAACCACTTTGAGGGAAATTGCTTTAGGATACCTCATCAACAAACACAAATTTGTTTTGATATCTGCTATTCAAGGTGTCCCTCAAGGCTCAATACTAAGTCAAGTACAAACATTTCTGAGATTCCAGCACGGTCCGTTTATCTAAAAGCACAGTGTCATCCTACACTGCAGCCACTTCTGCCGTTCCTGTATTTGGTGTTAGTTATGGTACTCAAAACTTGAGTATGATAACATACAACTTCCTTGATAACAACATTGTTTGTGAAATATCCTGGTCAGGATGCCAGCTTTAAGTGTTCTGAATGATAGTAAATGAGATGGTAGAGGCAGGATGTTCTGGTGAGCTGCAGCTCTCAGCATGATTGCAATGAGTCAGCACATTCGGAAAGCTGGGAGCTTTTTAACCTCCATCTCTCCCTTCTCAGCAACAACACTTTTGGTTTTTCCTTTGCTGCATTTCTGGTTGCCCAAGGAATGCATTTAAGAGACCAGTCAATTCTAGGAAGAGATGTGTGCACAGACATGTGATCTGTGAGTTGCTGTGTTGATGTTTGTGTTGGTGTTGATGTGGTGCTGTTGATTTAGCCACCATCGCAAGGACCAGCACGGAGCATGATCTATAGAAACTATATTAAGTGCACAACAGTCTTACACCTGCATAATACAGTCCTTCGGTAAGTACCGGTGCATGTGGGTTTAGCAGATGGGATTGCAACCTTACTGTCTGGGTAGAGTTTTCTATGTTCTCCCCATGTCTGGAAAATCTGGAAAATAAATTATATTTCTGCATTATTTGTAGGACCAAAATGTGAGATATTGACCATTTTACTTTCTTTATACAACAGGTCAGGTTTTCCTCATTCTGTTGATGTATATAATCAGATAGCATGCTGAAGGACTTGATCCAAAATGAATCATGAGTTTTTGCACAAGCTTGCGTAGCCGATAGGCTGGTTTTATGCTTAGCACTGTGGCCCTGTACCTCCAGGGTTGAGGGGGGGGGGGGGGGGTTCCAGCCTGCCCCACAGTCTAAAGACGTGTGTGTGCGAGTGTCCTGCAATGGATTGACACCCTGGTGTACAGTATCCTGCCTTGTTAGTCCCCTCGAATAGGCTCCAGATTTCGCATGAAGCTGTACAGGATAAGTGTTATTGAGAATATGAGACAAATAATACATAAATAAATTAATACGGACATACCGATTTCTAAAACTGTGGGACCTTTCTGTATACAGTATTTCCAGATTTTTAAATAATTTTGTTTTGTCTTTATTATATATAACTACTGTAAATGTTTAAAGATTGACTAACAGTACAAGACAGTATATAACGAATCCACAACTCCAGAAGGTTTTCTATTCATTCCCATCACTTTGTATTCAAACGTTTTCAAATTGCTTTTCATAAGCTAGGTTATCATTCCATTTTAATTTCAAACCGTAACACCCCAAAGACACAGCATGGCTTAAGTCAGACAATGAACGTTTGTTTTAATAGGTGTATTTTAGACACGCCGTTAGTCGTTAATTAATCTGGCACTGAAAGAGACACGACCGTCTGAATGACTCAAGCTGAAAGCATATTCCAACCCATCTCAGACCGGTTGTGTTGACAGACATTGTAGCGAGGCTTTCAAATCCGTCAGCTCTCTCAAACTTTCAAAGTGTTACCTCACCACCCATTCAGCCACCGAGCTGTAAAACTGTTTGTACTGCAAGCTCTCACAGAATCTCTTCAGAGTGCACTATGCACACCTCTGTGTCCAAGGATAATTGGAAGACTATTGGCTTCTGGAAGAAGTGGCTTCGATTTCCTTTCCCGAGCTCCTGCCGATGGAGCTGTCTTCATCGAGGAGGCCTCGTTTGGGATGGGCCTGAGTAATGTGTGGTGTTTGACTGAACCTGAGCCTCCTCCCTGTCCCTCAGGGCTTGTGCTTCAAAAAAAAAAAAAAACTGGCTGGACTCGTTCTGTGCAAATGCAAACATTTTTTTTCCTAACTTCATAGAAACAGGGATCAGCTGTGGCTTGTTGGAGACACAGAGTGCATGCAGCTGTACGAGCGCTTAATGTGTGTGTGTGTGTGTGTGTGTGTGTGCGTCATAAACATTAATATCTGTAAATATTTGCATGATAGATTGTATGGCTGCTGTTAAACATTAGGATTGTGTTGTTCTGTGGATTGTGTGTAATATTTTTTCTACAACTATGCTGTAAATTCAGTTTAAAGCCTCTGCAGGATATAATTTATTGATTATACGACTTCTTGTGAGCCAGCCGTCAGTGCTTTCTCGCTCTTTTATAGCCGCAATTAAGAACTTGGAGAATAGCATCTTAGTCAGGACTTCATTAAAAGCTGTTTTCTGGGATTTCTATAGCGTTACACTGATTTTACGCAGAAAATGAACTTTTCGAAAAGTTTCATATCAAATTGTCTCATATTTTGGACATGATTTAAAAAAAAGAAAAAAAAAAGGGTTGATCATATGCATGAAGTGTTTGCTTACTCAAGCGTAATGTGTTGTTGTTGTTCTTGTGGTTATGGTTGGTCCACATTGTTAAACCAGACCTTCTTCTGTATTTAAGCACCTGCACGTCATACCCGAAAGCTTACTTCAAAAACATGTTTCAGCCCTCTCATTAACGTGGATCACTCTGTACCCCGGCACACGGCGGATCCTCTAAATGCACACTTCACGCGGTGGTAAACCGGCCCCTGCTGGGATGTAGTGCATACATTTTTAATCGAAACCTTGCTGGAGCCCCTGGCACTTATGCTGCATTCCCTTTACATGTACACACATTACTGTTTAATGTACAGAGTCAGGCCATTAAAACCACAAACGATGTAACGATGCAGAATTTAGCATGAAGCTGGCTGTTTGGAAATATAGCACACAGCCAATACTGGATCTGAGTTCATTTATTTAAAGTAACATTCTTACTGATGAAAAAAATGCATTGTTATTTATCTCCTTCATTAGACCTGTGCAATTTAATTTATTATACAGTTTTGATGGTTGATTAAGTTGACTGAATCGATGAACAAATTCTTTGATTCAGGTTGAATCAGACTTTTCAAATGATTTCGGTAAACTTCCTAATGTTAATGTCATCTAAAATGGACTTATTCCTTAACAATATAAAGAAAATGCAGATTCCTGTAAATGTTTTGTGACAATGCCACTTCTTCTATTGAGCGGTTGGTGCAATACTACCCCCTGCTGGACTGGAGTGTGGAGCAGAAGCTTGACAGAAATAAAGGTTACGTGACATATAAGAAACAAGTTAATAGGGCTGGACAATTTAATTAAAAAAATATAAAACACATGATTGGACATTTATTGTGATTGTGATTTAAACTGAGATATTTACTTAATAGTTAATTAATAGTTAATTTAGATAGTTATTTAAACTATGTTAAAAATTATTTTACCATTTAGTTTTCAAACGTAACACCAGGCTAACACAAAATAATTGAACAAATGATCTCGTTAGGAGGATGTTTGACAATATTTATTTATGAACTTTAAATTATTAATAAAAAATATTATATGTAAGACTATATGTCTTATATATGAGACTATATGTATATTATCTGTAATAGATTGCAGCCTAAAAATAATTACACAATATGACGATTTTGATTATTTGACGATGAAATGAATTGTGCAGCACTACAAGGTGCACAGCTTTTAAATTCTTATTAGATACTTTTAATAGTTTTTAATAGTTTAAGATGAAATACAGCTGTTTAGACAAATCAGATAATAATAAATAATTATCCCAAAATGTAATTGAATCAAATTGACAATCTGCTTACGATACACAGCTTCATTATTCATAAAATCATGCATTTAAAAAGATCTGCACTCTCATTGACTACAAGTACTGTATGTGAACCAGAGGAGGTGTAGATACACTAATTATTTAGAATAATACCACACTCTGGTAAGTTCTAGTGTGAGAAAAAGCTAGGTGATGATACAACATGGAGCCGCAAATTCAGTGAGGGTGTGACCGTTTTCTTAAGTCTATGCAAATTAGTTCTGATAAATTCAAACAGATGGCTCTAATGATTCCTCAGACCAGTCCGATGACATGTACTGTATGGTTCTCCATTTCTTCAGCTCCCCACTCAACAATTTAGTTTAGTTCCTATCTGGAATTGGTTCCTATTTACTCTTTCAGGCACAAAAAATGAAAGAAAAACTTTGAAGTGAGGTTTTATCCTGTCCACTTTATTTTTAATATGTGTATTTTTTTCCTTTTATAAAATTGATTATGTGCCATGGCTAAACATGAGATGAATTTGTCATGGCCCTCAAAAGATTTCATCCAAGATTAGATAATGAACTTGGATGCAAAAACTGAACATGCAGAACTGCTATAGCGTTGATCATGTACTGTACAGAGTCCTATGGGGTCTGAAGCCTATCACAGGGTACTTGGGGCACAAGGCGGAGTACACCCTGCACAGGGTGCCAATCCATCACAGGGCTCAAGCACACACTCCCACTCCCACTCCTACTCACAGACTACAGACAATTTGGTAACATCAATTAGCCTACTCTGCATGTATTTGGACTGTGGGAGGAAACCGGAGTGCATAAGAGGAAACCAAGCATGGGGAGAACATGCAAACTCCACACACACTGACCAAAGGCAGGAACCGAGCCCTCATCTTGGGAAGTGTGAGGTCATAACGATAACCAGCTTATTAGTAGTCTGGTAGAAGCTCATGTTAGCAATATTTAGCAATGCAGAAGGATGTGGGGAGGCATGTCACTTTTGCATGTTCATGCATATACATACTGTATGCACATATACACTGGAAATTTGATGAGTTTCTCTGGGATGTGGATTCCTTTTAAGGTTTTTAATGGCATGCCCTTGGGACCATAAAAAATTGCTGATGCCACCTTTAAGATATTTAAATGCTCTAAATATAAAGCTGTAAAGTAAACTTTTCCAGCTGTTGTGTTGTTATGTTGCCACCAGTGTGAGCGCTGAACTTTCTGTCTGTGACACTGAGCCTAATAAGGGCATGAATAGTTCTATACAAACAGAAGCCAGACCCGAGGAGGCACTGGAACAACGCCCATTACGCACACACTTACTGTATACACGCCTGTAGACAGTCAGACACTCATTTCCTCTCTGTTTATGTCTCTCTTTGTCAGTGAGTCAATGCATTTCAGTTATGAACATTTTCCTCTTTTGTTCTCACTTACAGTTTCTTTGGATCTTTCTGTCTGTCTCATGCATTTTTTTTTTTTTTTAATTCGTTCTTAATTCTTTGCGTGTTTCGTTCTCACAGCAGAGGTCTGGACTCTCTCAGAATCATGACCAGGTCCCATGTGGCACACTGCTGCCTGGTAAAGTGGTCAGTAATGGGAAAGCCAACAAGGCCACAGTGGAAAAGTGGGAGAGGGCCTGAAATAACATCGCCGTAAAACGACAAACTCGATTTCTTTCACTTTTCCTCGTCCTTCCTTCTTTCCTGTTAAATGGGTGCCAATGGGGAGAAAGTAAAAAAAAAAATTATATATATTTATTTTTACTATTTGTGTAAGAGCCTGAAGTAATGACATGCTTATTGCAAAGAAGTCATTGTTTTAGATTAAAATTTTTTTCTTTTTAAGAGTGGCATACTGCTCTCCGTGACAGGATCTCTGCTTAGACGCCAACTATGTGCCACGCTATTTCTATATACTAACTCTCCTTCAAACAAAATCGACTTTGTGTGTGTTTATTTATTTAACCATTAGGGCTGTCATGGCCGCTCTATGAGGTGGAAAATCGGCTCAGGTTCACCGTGTTGAAGTGACACAAATCTGTTTTCTCCGCCATGTCTGTATGTACACAGAAAACTAATCTTGGGGTCACTTGCAGATTTCTTTTTTGTTTAGTGATTTATTTTCTACATTCTACAACAATACTGGGGATTTCAAAACTATAAAATAACACTTATGGAATTAGGTAATTACATAACAACAACAAAAACAACAGTTAGTTGTTATTTTAAGACACAGAGGTCGGCCTTTCTGTAATAGTTCCTGCAAGAACAGTATTGTCAAGTGCATTTGCAAAATCCGTCAAGCACCATAATGAAACTGTCTCTCATGAAGGCCGTCCCAGGAGGACGAGACCAAAACCTACCTCTGCTGCAGACGAGAAGTTCATTTAGAGTTATCAGCCTGAAAAATGACAAATTAACAGCAGCTCAGATTAGAGGCGTTATGAAGTCTTTACAGAGCAGAAGTAGCAGAAACATCTCAATATCAACTGTTCAAAGGAGATTCGTGCATTTTTTGGACGCATTCAGCAAAACTTTACAATGTAGAAAAAAATAAATAAAATCAGTAACCATCATGGAGTTAGAAAGTGACCCCAAACGGTAGACGGTAGTGTATATTTTTGTATCCTTAATCAGATACAGTATGCAATAAGTGTCAATGTGATGAGAGAATTCAGTTTAAGTTGGTCAGATCAAAGGCGAAAAAACTATCTAATGATTTGAAAAATCAGTTGACTGAAGGAGAAAGGATTTAAAAGATATGCATTTACTTAGTTCAATTTGTTCTAGAAGTGAAGAGACAAAAATGATATCTCTGGAAATTTTAGGCTGAAAAACTATATGCAATATACAGGGTGATTCACTCGAAAGAGGCCCAGAATATTCTTGAATATTCTCTGGCAATGATCAAGCAATCTTATGCTACATATCTTGACTTATGTGCAATCGATTGCATTACATTTGCATTGCAGACACATTTCGACACGGCGCTCCATGTTTCTGAACCAGTAATTGGTTATACCTTATTGCTTCGACTGGTGTGTTTGAAGCGCCATATACTGAGGAGCACATTGTATAGGGTGTTTCATAAAGTACGCAGTTTTTTAATTGCGCGGGATTTTTTTGTTTGAAGATTGTCAGCACTGTTCCTATCATTTTCGTTATCTATTATCACTCCGATTAGAAGACCATTTGTCGTTTCTCCATTTTGTAGCCATGGAGCGGTTCAGTATCGAGCAACGCATTCTTATTGTGAAAACTCATTACAAAAACGGGGAGTGCTACGCAGAGACTGTCCGTAAACTTCGCGCGATCTTTGGACGTGACAATGCCCCGACCGCAACAACTTCTTTTTATGGGGATATGTGAAGTCACAAGTTTACGTGAACAAACCTCAAACGATTACCGAACTGAAGATGGAAATTCAACGGGTAATCGGCGAAATCGACAGGGACGTCTGCGAAAGAGTTATCGTTAATTTCAACGATCGGATGACTGCCTGCAGAGAAAGTGGAGGTGGACATATGCTCGATATCATTTTTCATTATTAAATCGAAGTATATGTTGAATGAAATGAAATAAAAATTTTGAATTTTGCTTCGATTTTGGCTGATTTATTGCATTTTTAAAAACTGCGTACTTTATGAAACACCCATTACATCCTAGCGATCTAGCGAGAGGTATTACGGACTCTTCACTGCCTTTTTCAATTGAATTACAGTGGAACCTTGGATTACGAGCATATTTCATTCCGGAAGCGGGCTCGTATTTCAAAATACTCTTAAAACAAATCGAATCAAATAAAATTTTCCCATAAGAAATAATAGAAAGTCAAATTATTCGTTCCACAGCCCCAAAAAATTAATACATAAGAATAATTAACACAAAATATAAAGACAAATAAAACAAATTAACCTTAAAAATTAATACATAAAAATAATTAACACAAAATATAAAGTCAAATAAAACAAACTTTACCTTTAAAAAAAAAAAAGGTTAAAATAAATCCAGACAGATAAGTGTCTCCATTTGTGCGCGCAGGCGCTGTGTGTGTGTGTGAAGCTAAAGTAAGCTCCCCTCTCCCCCTTCTCGTCTTACACAGTTACCCTTCCTCCACTCTTTTCACACACACGTGTGTGTTTATTTTATCGGAAAAATAAACAAGAAATCTCTCTAATGACACTCGATTGAGCGACACACTAACGGAATCACTGCTGTAAAGTAAGAATAAAACAAATTAACCTGCACTTTACCTTTGAAAAGAATCGCGATAGAGCAGTGTTTCTGTGTAGAAAGAGCAGTGTGTCTGTGAAGGCGAATGTAGGAGGGGTCTGTGTGTGTGTTTGAGTGGCACGTGATCCAATGATCTGCGCGCACACAGACACAAAGAGCAGGCTGAATCAGAGAAAGAAAATGGATTTTTAACCTCTCTAGTGAGACTTCCTTTTGCTTTACACGCGCGCTGTACACACATGCATACAGACACAAAATAAAATGTTTTATGCACACACACGTGGTCACAGTGTTATAGTACACAGTACGCGAGTGCATGGATGTTGATTATACCAGTAAGAGATGCAGTAGGGGAACCGATTACCCAAAATTCCGCAGCACAAGAGAGAGAAAAACTGTTGGCTTAGTTGTGATCACATGACACTCGACGGCTTACATGATACTCTGTACTCATAAACCAAGACTTGTCGTTTTCCAAGTCAAATTTTTTTACTCGTCTTGCGGAACACTCGCAAACCGCATTACTCGCAATCCGAGGTTTCACTGTACACTGTATACCTTGGTCTTTTGTACAAAGTGGGACAAATGTATTTATTTGTATTTCAGAGCCACATGTGAGTCGTCACAAGCATTTTTTTGAACGGACTGTGATCAATATAACTAGTATAATGAGACATCACATATGACTTTTGTTTCATCCACTAGTATATGACAGGGCTTTTGTTGTGGAATATAAAAAATTTTTTTTATGCAGTTAATTTTTTTAGCAATGTCTGGCCCTTTGTGTATCATTAGCAGTGCAACAGATCACAAATCTATCCTGGTTTTGGTCATGGATTAGATAATTTAACAGAAAGAAAGAAAAAAGGCAGACAATTACAATATATAGCTGCATCGATGCAGTGAACGTAATCGATTACATAGATTACATAAATACGTTGGCTTCTGTTTAGTGTGTCAATGAATTGTAATATGTACTTTTGTCCCCAAATTTTTTTTATAAAAAATCCATTATGGATAAAAATCAGAAACCACTTGTCTGATTGTGCTCTGTATACTGTGTCAAAGTGAAATGGCTTGCACACACGCATGCAAACATGCACACACACAAACACAGCATGCACACGCATCATACATGCGCACAGCACGAGACTCTCAAAAGAATACATCCCAGTTCTCTCAGTCTGACCTCAAAATGACGCAGAAGAAGTGTGTATTAGTGCCAGTTTAGTCTGTGTGTTGGTGTTCTCCATAGCAGACCTTAATGGCTAGTCTGGCAACGGCACTTTGAAGTGCATTGGCGAGGTTTGAATAGTTTGTTTATGTACATATTGACTTTTAAACCTTAAAAGTTTGAAATGGCTGCTTCTTACATAGATTTCATGGTTCAAGAAGTGATTGCACATGAGCCTTTCAGAGCGGCATACAATTGATATTATTTAGAGATTTATACCGTACAATGTCAATTATTTTATTTTGTAGGTTTTGAAGATGCAAAGCTGTTATTTTAATTAATAACGCTCCCACATTAATCATGGCTCATGTTCTGATAATCTGATAGTCTGTGAGCACGCGCACGCGGAAGGAGTGGCTAGCGCTTTCCTCCGCGTGTGTTATTCTGCAGCAAGCAGTTAGAAAAGATGCGGTCGGCTGACGTCACGCGGTTCGGAGGAAACACGGGATAGTCTTCACCCTCCCGACTGAATGGTAGTGGTAGCCTTAATGTGGGAGCCCCCCTAGCGACGCGGAGGAATTGGCTACGACTAATATTGGGGACATAATTTGAACCCCCCCCCCCCCCCCCCCCCAAAAAAAAAAAAAAAAAAAAAGAATGTAGAAAATAAATCACTAAACAAAAACAAAGAAATTTGCGAGTGACCCCAAACTTTTGAACGGTAGTGTAGCTTTACAAAATGAAAAGAAAATTTATGGAAGTGTGTATGAGTGAGAAACAATGTGTTTCGATAATAATGAGATTGTCCCCGCTGAGCAAGCCAAGGGTGTCGGCGACGGTGGCAAGGAAAAACTCCCTGAGATGGCAGTAGGAAGAAACCTTGAGAGGAACCAGACTCAACAAGGAACCCATCCTCATCTGGGTGATAACGGATAACAGGAATTATAGAACGACATCATGTGTGTTAAACTGCTGGAAGTTCAGTATAACAAAAGTTGTCTAAGTTAACATGGAGTCCAGTTCAGCACAGGGATGAGTCAGCAGGTGCAGAGCGCAGAGGGGGGGGGGGGTCTGGATCACTGAGAGCTCAGGAGCAGCATGTGTAGATCCAAACCATCATGAAGCAGAATCCAGCTGGAGGTGGTCCTTCTCTGGATGCCTCAAGATCCTAGCAGTGTTGGCCTCTGACTATTGGAGCTGGCACAATCTCCAAATGCCTCGGGATGGGTAGAAAAATAAAGAACAGGTGGAAAGAATTAGCGTGGTTGCCATTCAGGATATTAGTAGCACTAGATAAGATTGTACTGTACATTTAGATATATTGGAGGACGAGGTTATGGGATAAATATAATAATAGATTATTCATTATTTTGTCTGATTTTCATCGCCCTCGCCCGGTATTTCACATTATGATGGATGACCTTTTTAAACAGTCCCTGGTTTACATGGTTCAGTGTATCAGCCCATCAGTAACATTAGTGGAAGTCTTGTTGTTATGGCACGGCTCCTTTTTAACAATGACGCCAGATTGATTTCCTGTTTCTTGTTTAATTCTGCAAACCATCAGCATCTCTCTGATCTACCTGCTCAAAGCTGTTATTGAGTTTTCTGAGGAATTCAGTAACTCCTTTTGTCATTACAGCTATGATTTCTCAAACAAACAACAGCTTTGTAACGAAATAAATGGCGGTGTTGATGATCAGAACAACAGCGCTGATGTGACTAATGGAACGACCAGTTAGCACGGTGTCATTTTGACAATGTACCTTTTATTTACTATAATCCATGCAATATTTTTGACATTGTTTTGCAGTCTTTTTCTCTACAACAAGCCATTTCCAACAGACATGACAGACCTTAATTATGGTTAGCGTAAGTGTAATACCAGTGTGTAGAAACAGTTGAACAAGCACCATGGTTTTCTTTCCTTTTGACATTTCGCGATATGGGACACCACATTCAGTGGTGCAGTTCAAAGCAGTTCAGTTGTTTGTTGTTTAAATATGTGTTTTTTCTCTTAAAAGCCACAGTGTTTCCCGCAAGGCAGATAAACAGTGTGTACCTGTTTAGTTGCACAATAACTTGTATTAAGGCTGTAATAAGACTGAAGGCAGCAGAGCTACAGGAACCGATGTGCTTTATACTGTACACTGCTAGTCAAAAGACCGAACATCAAAAAGGGATTGTTAAATACTCAAACACCATACAGTACAGTGCAAAAGACTTAGGCATTGATCATGTAGTCCCTGGTGATTCCCATCCCTAATAAATATACCATATTTCTATGCCTGTCTGTTAAAATGTTGATTTTTTTTTATATTTCCTTAACTGGAGTACCATAGGCGGCGCGGTGGTGTAGTGGTTAGCACTGTCGCCTTGCACCTCCAGGGTCTGGGTTCGATTCCCCGGCCAGGTTCGATTCCCGTCTCTGTGTGCATGGAGTTTGCATGTTCTCCCCGTGCTTGGTGGGTTTCCTCCGGGTACTCCGGTTTCCTCCCACACTCCAAAGATATGCAGGTTAGGCTAATTGGCGTTCCTAAAATTGCCCGTAGTGTGTGTATGTGTGTGTGCCCTGCGATGGATTGGCACCCTGTCCAGGGTGTACCCCGCCTAGTGCCCGAAGTCTCCTGGGATAGGCTCCAGGTCCCCCGCGACCCTGAACACAGGATTAAGCGGTATAGAGAATGAATGAATGAATGAATGAATGTACAGTAGTACCATAAGGTTCTAGCTTGATTGAGAATAAAATGAAAAAAAAAAAAAAAGACATTGTGAATCATACAATAAAGTTTTTTAAACATGACTTGCAATGTTTGTAAATGTCATTTAATTTCATCCTTGATTACATATACTGTATAATATAACAGGTGATATATGATCCACCTTTATATTTGTTTGCTGGATAATACATTTTGTGTCTTATACTGTAGCTATCAGGTCTGATGTGATCCAGTAATTCTTTTAGCTGAAACATTGTTCAACTTCAGTGGTTTTCCAGCTCTGCATCTCTGTGGTATTAGATATGATTAAACTCACATACACGCTATATATTGTACTTATCCCCGAAAAGCAAACTCAATAAGCCTTATCTGGACTTTGATTGGCAGGGTGAACAATTCTTACTGGGCGGTTTCCACAGCAACTGGAATGATTGCAGTTTATGGTCAGTGCAGCACTATTTGCATCCACAACATGAACTTTCTCTTCTCTATCCAGTAGGCTGAAAGTGTTGTTTTTTTTTCCACTATTGTGGGTTTGAGTTAATTTCCATGCCAGAGGCTTTCAAATCAGAGGAAGTGCAGAATCAATGGGAGGCCTGGTCCGCCCTGGCACTTGGTTTTCAGAGCTGGAAATATTCCATTTGACAAATGATTCGACCAACACAACGTTTAAATGGATGACGGCTTTGAATTATGCTGTGCACAACATAAGATGGATTGTAAATGTAGGTTCACTTCTATAATCGATATGCAGTCTCTTGAAACTTACTAGCAATTATGTGGCTAATCTCCATTTAGAAGGACGGATTGCATCCATAAGGCGTAGCTCCATTGTGGCAACATTGCAATTAACATGATGCCTCTCTCTGTCTCTCTCTCTCTCTCTCTTTCCATTTCTTACCATCCTTCTTTCCTTGTTGCTGCTAGTCACAAAGAATTGTGTCGCTGCTGACCTGGAATTAATCGTTCCTTGAAAAACGACTTCTATCTGGACCAGAAGGTCATCGATTGCTTAAATGATAGACCATTTACTCTGGATTTGTTTACACAGCAAGAAAAAGCCTTGGAATCAATTTCCTCTAACTGTTTTTAAAATTATTTTTATTTATATATATATATATATATATATATATATATATATATATATATATATATATAACAAACACTACAGTACATGTACTGTTTTACATTGCACATTACATACAGTGCATACCATTGGACCTAACATGACTCTATACTAAATCTATCTATGGCCAAACCTGCAAATACATATTCCTCGATATGAACTTGGTCTCCCTTTGCAGTTAAAACAGCTTCTACTCTTCTTAGAATCGTGTCTGCAATATTTTGGAGCATAAGGGGTTTGGCTTTATTCTTACTTTTGGACCTTAGCCATCTTCAGAGCAACATCCCAAGCATTTGCTTAAATCAAATCCACCCAAATAAGGGGGATCACACAAAGGGAATATTCTTCTATGAGGTCACAATAGGGGAAAATCTAAGTGGATTGTTTTAGCTCCCGCAATATAAAAATGAGAAGAGGAAAAGTAGCAAGTCTTTTTTTTACTCATGTGATTTGTTTAAAAATGCACGCTGGAGATCCAACTGAAGTTCTTAAAAGACTAGTGAGTTTTGCAGAATAGGTGCCTTTTAATGTTGTAGAAGACTCTATTTTGTCTTTTTTACTGAGAAACCAGAAAAGTGCAAAATAAGTGTAAGACAAAAGAAACATTGTAAAGTCTTACAGTGAAAATTCGGATTGCGAGTAACGCGGTTTACGAGTGTTCCACAAGACGAGCAAAGATTTTAAATAAATTTTGTTTTGGAAAACGAGCATTGACTTGGTTTATGAGCACTGAGTATCATGTATCACGCATGCGTTTCTTGTTTTGACGCCGAGCGTCACGTCATCACAACTGAGCCAACGGTTTTTCTCTCTTGCGCTGCGAATTGTGGGTAATCGTCTCCCCTGCTGGGTCTTTGTGCTCGTCTCTTACTGGTAAAATCAACATCCGTGCACGCGTGTACTGTTTACTGTAACACTGTGACCACGTGTGTGTGCAAAAAAATTTTTTTTTCTGTTCGTAAGTGCGTGTGTACAGCGTGTGGACCGTTTCTCATAACACACATGTGGTTGCGCGTAAAGCAAAATAAATTCTCAATACAGAGGTTAAAAAAAATTTTCTTCCTCAGCTCATCTGTGTTTGTTTCTGTGCGTGCGAGCGCAACCCGACACCGTGCCGGCCATGCGCACCTGCGTATGTGTATTGAAACAACACACACACACACACGCATAGCCGGCAGTGTCAAACCATACACACACAGACATTAATGCAAGATACACACGCTCTGCTCTGACACACACAGAGTAGGGGTGGGCGATATAACCAAAATCTTCTATCACGGTAGAAGCAATTTTCTACCTCGATAACGATATATATCACAATATAGCAATTTGTATCTGAAAATGCATAAATAAAAATTCAAACACAAAGAAACTGTTTTACATAATGTAATTCTATTTAAACTGGAAATTGCTGAGGTTTGCCGCATTTTTTTACTTTGGCCATATTCGATTGGATGTGTAATTAACCTAATTTGATTTTGTTATATTGTGCTAATGTTAGATGCACAGGCGCTCGTGAGGTGCATATGCGTTTGTGAGGTTTTTATCCCCACAAACTTGCCGTAGAAGGGCAAAAGGCGCATGCGCACTCCCTTCTCTAGAGTGTTGCGTGTGTTGGAGTTTCACTTTGTTTTTGTGAATAAAGGAGAATAAACAGTTGATAAGGATTTTGTGTGCTCTCGTTTTTATTGTTTTTACACCCGATTGAACCAAATATCTGCGCGACCCAGTGGACAGCGCAGCGCGACTATCTGGATAGCGCAGAGATTATCTGATTTATTTGTGCAGCCCGGTGGATCGCGCAGCGCGGATTAACTTGAGCAGCGCTGCTCGAATCACAAACCTGCGCGACCCACTGTTTATTTAAAACAATTTGTTTAAAATGTTAGGACTGTTTAATATTGTTTCCGCCTTGCCATGCCTGGTTTGCGCATCCCAGCGGGGTAAAATTTATTTTGATGGTCGGCGCGGTCTATTTCTATCAGTGTTGCACAGGTTTGTGATTCGAGCAGCGCTGCTCAAGCTGGATATTTGTTCTGCACACACCGGCTCAATCGGGTGCCACGGTTTCGTCCCACTTTAGATGTGTTTGGCTTCCCATAGAAGTGAATGTGTATTTCGTGGTTACGTAACATGCAACGTCACGTGATCTCAACTGCGATTAAGACGATAGACCAAAATCTCTATCGCTTGACAAATTTCTACTGGTTAACCGTCTATACCGGTATATCGCCCACCCCTAACAGAGAGGTAAGGTGCGGGTTCATTTGTTTGTTTGTTTTACTTTACAGCAGTGAGTCTGTTAGTTTGCGTGCACACGAGTGTCATTAGCTATGCTTATCGCTTTTTTTTTTTTTTTTCAGATTAAACAGTGTAGCGGGAGAGAGATGTTGATTTATGACCGCTGTTTATGGAAGTGTAGTCCAGTGCGGCAGGTGCATTGTGGGTAATGCAGTCCGGTGTGTGTGAACGCGAATGTGAGATTTAAGCTAGGATATAGAGCCTGAGTTTTGTTCTTCAGTAGTTTTTTTTTGTTGTATTTAAGTGCAGGATCCACCCGAAAGTTTGTACTATAGCTCGACAATGCAGCAAATAAAAGAACGGGCATCGAGCAGTTTGTCCATCTCATCATTACACGAGCATGAATTAATGGGCTGTTACGCTGTCGCAAGCAACATTAAAATAAAGTGGAGAAGCTTTAATAATTTGGACATCAGTCTTTCAGTTAATGTGTGTGTGTAAGATGAGAAGGGGGAGACAGGAGGGGCTGAAAGCACGAGTCTCCACTTACTCTAGCCTCACACACACACACACACACACACACACACACACACACACACACACACACACACACACACTCTTATCTGTCGGGATTAATTTTTTACTATTTTGAAAGGTAAAGAGCAGGTTCATTAGTTTTATTTTTTGCAATAATTATTTTATGTATTTATTTTTTTGGGCCGTAGAACGAATAATTTAAGCTTCCATTATTTCTCATAGGAAAATTACATTTGGTTTACGAGTGTTTTGGAATACGAGCCCACTTCCGGAACGAATTATGCTCGTAATCCGAGGTTCCACTGTATTTTGATTTATTTATGTCTGTATTTGATGTAGTTATTTGTAAATACTCTGTCCTGAATTTTTTTGTAATTCTCAATATGAAAACTCCAAGGTTGTGTGCATCTGTGTGTGCTTTAGAGATTATTTCTAAGACCGCTGGACTACTTCAACTTTAGTCTAGTCATGCTCTCATGTGAGAAGTAAAAGATAAAGTGAATCAAAGCACTGTCTCTAGTTTATAGATTGCTGCCTGCTCTTGTCACTGTTTTTGACCCAATGGGAAATGATGGACTTTTGTTTCTTTGAGTTTCTGAAGCTCTAGTCATATTTTCTTACATGTTTTTTTATTTTTTTTGGTTTTGTTCTCGATCTTATCCTAAGGTAAAAACTTGTTGGTTTTCACTGTAATTAAATTATTATAAAGAGTGTCACTGAATAATTGCTATAAAAGTGTTTTGCTTACATTTACTTCTACTTGTAGTAAAATGGTGGTAAAATGCTGCTGTTACTCTATAATCCTACAGGTGGCACACTAAAGTACAGTATTAACACATTTGAATAAGTACACAGTGGACTGTGTTGGAGATGCAAATATTGTGTTGTAGAAATGGTATATTTATCAAATTGTGATACTAAATGAATCACAACACAAAATGAATCAGCACATAGGTATCGTGATAATGTACAGTAGTATCGGGTGTTTTCTAGCATCTTAATCAGTGACTTTATTTAATATTTTATAGCTGTTTACGTCTTTCAGTTGCGAAGTCCGAACTTAAGTGTTACATCTAAAGGACGAAAACACGCTTTCCCGTTCATGCAAATTGATTTTTATGATATTTTGGAAATGAAGAAGGATAAAATGATATGGTTACTTGGTTCCTGAAAAGAGCAGCTGAAAAGCTTCCTAGCATGAAAAAAATACAACTGAAAAATAACAATCATCCAGAAGGCTTTGGTGCGACATGAAAATCTGAAGGACGAAATACAGTACGTATGTGTTGTAATATGACTAATTAAATCTATTTCTATTTTCAATTGGTAAATATTGGGTTAAACATTATATGACTGAAAACATATTCAAGGGTTTTGGTGATACTATTAAAATTTATATTGCTGTTTTTTATTATTGTAATAGAGTTGATATTCATAAAACTAGATTCTCAGTCTGGTAATTTTATGCATCAGAATTGTTGAGGTATTGATTTGTTTTTTACGAGTCCATTTTTGGCTACTTTAGCAGTATAAGCAGCCAGAAGAGCTTCAGTGCACATCCATTCTGCAAGTTTCTGAATCAGTCTAGAATCAGTCTAACTTCCGATAACTGGTGTTGTGACGATGGTGGTCCAAAATAACTCTAAACTCTAAAACATAGTGCGGTAAGTCATAGCATTTAATCATCTTGAGCAGTGTTTTTCAACGTTTTTTGAGCCAAGGTGCATTTTTAATTGAAAAAAAATCACAAGGCACACCAACAATCGAAACTGTAAAAAAAATGTAACTCTGTAGCCTATATTAACAATATACAGTTATTCTTATCGAAGTGTCTTGAATCAGGAATCAAATAAACACAATGAAAATAGTCTTTTTTGATCTTTCATATTTCTACCTACTCAGTGTGAAACCTGGGCCTGTTTGGATGAACACAGAGCTGATATCCTGGCAGTAAGTACGGTTCATTATAATTCACCGCGAGTTTTTTGGCGCTGTGAGTACGGCTCCATCTTTCTGCGCGAAAAATTAAACATGTTTCATTATTTTGACGGTCCGCGCGGAAATTTGCGGACCATGCAGAACCTTGCGGCAGCTGCAATGACATATTATTCGCAGACTTATTATTCATTCATTCATTTTCTGTACCGCTTAATCCTGTGTTCAGGGTTGCGGGGGACCTGGAGCCTATCCCAGGAGACTTCGGGCACTAGGCGGGGTACACCCTGGACAGGGTGCCAATCCATCACAGGGTACACACACATACACACACCCAATCACACACTACGGGCAATTTAGGAACGCCAATTAGCCTAACCTGCATATCTTTGGAGTGTGGGAGGAAACCGGAGTACCCGGAGGAAACCCACCAAGCACGGGGAGAACATGCAAACTCCATGCACACAGAGACGGGAATCGAGCCTGGCCGGGGAATCGAACCCAGACCCTGGAGGTGCAAGGCGACAGTGCTAACCGCTACACCACCGCGCCGCCGCAGACTTATTAGTTTTCAAAAAATGTTTTAGACCAATTAGGTGAAATTTTATAATTTCCCACGGCACACCTGACGACCTCTCACGGCACACTAGTGTACCACGGCACAGTGGTTGAAAAACACTGATCTAGAGGACCCTTATTCACTGGGAAAGGGGATTGGTGTGGAGTCAAAGTAGAAGTAGTCACGCCCATCAAGATAGAAATGTTTATTAGCAATTGGAGGAAATTTGTAGTCTTGTAAAGCTGCAGGTTTAATAAATAATATTATAAATAAATCTTTTTTTTCACTTGTTAATTCATTCATTTTTCACTTGTTAGTTCATTCATTCATCTTCTATACCGTTTATCCTGTTCAGGAAGTTGGGCACAAGTTAGGGTACACACTGGACAGACTGTCAATCCTGACACTATAGGCAATTTGGGAACACCATTTAGTCTAATCTGCATGTCTTTGGACTGAGGGAGAACCTGGAGAACCTGGAGGAAACCCACCAAGCATGGGGAGAACATGCAAAAACCACACACACAGTCCACTCACATCTGAGGCAGGAATCGAACTCTCAACCCTGAAGGTGCGAGGCTACAGTGCTAACCACTACTCACTTATATTAACTTATATTAACTTATTATACTAACTTAATATTTCGGAGAAAAAAAACATATGTACTGTATGATGTCATAAATTGTATTTATCACTGGTCATAAAATATATGTACAAATGTATTTATATTTTTAACATGGTAATCATGTCAGCCAAATTTTCAATTATTTTTTTTTTCCGGTATGCACATTTCCTACACTGCAAATATTTCTCAGTATGAGATTACCACAACAAACAGCAAGATTGTCCAGGCAATTTCTATGTTCTGTGTTAATCAAGTTCAGTTCTGTCATTTGGTTGCTGACTTTTTTTTAGAAATACCTGCTTGAAGTGACTAAAACGTTCAGCCTGTGAAATAAGACGAGCTTCTTCGTAATCCTGTGAAAGTACAAGGTGAAAGGTTAATTTATCGCTCTACATAATCACGTCACAGATTTCCCGCCGGCAAAGTGAAAGGGCTTTCGGGTTACTCGGTGTGTGTGTGGTTTTGATTTACCCTTTCTGTCCTGTGGCTCATCCCTGCCTCATCCCTCATTCAAAGTGCACTGATGTCTTTTATAAGTGGCAGCGTTTTACTAAAAGTTCCAATTACGTCTAATACGTGAGTAGAATACTAAAAAAGATACTAAGGAACGCAGCCTGAGATCATCATCACACACGGCTCTTGTTAAAGGAGCTGATATATGGACTCATTAAGAGACAAAACAGGACATTAGGCAGAATTTTTGACTTGTATGAAGACTGAAAGTGAGCTCATAATCCAGGATGTGACTGTTAAAGTGGAAATGCTCAACTGTTTATCACAGATATAAGTTTTTAATCTTTATTACAAGTAGGGTCACTTCCTGGTATCGTAAACCCGATGCAGGTTTTGTAATGTAGTGCGTGTTTCTTAAGGCTTGTTTAAGGTTTAGGTTTGATGGTGATCTACAGCTGTTGAATTGCACATGTTTGTGAGCTTTTTTATTGAGTTGCTGTCTGAAGTCCATCTTTTGAAGGTTGTGTTTTGAGCTGGATGGCTCGCTGTAGGGGGTTGAGCAGGATTTAGAAGAGGCATGAAGGTGAACGATGTCACAGACGCACACTGGGAAAATCTGAGACATAAATAGAAGTCCAAATCAGCGGATATTCAGGTCATGGGTAAAACAAAATGATTTTATTTAACCTTTGTGGTTTTGAACGTTTTCTCAGTACGCCAGAGCCACGATCAGACTGCATGCTGCACATCTGGAATGCAGGCTTCCCAGCATCACCTTTAACGGTTGAAATACTGTAGCTCAGGACTGTACAGGTGGCAATAACTCCCAGTCGAGTTGCTGTAATGTGCAAGTGGCATAAGTGAATAATTGTTTGTACATTTCCCACAGACAGGTACGTCTTTTCTGCAAGTTAGCAACAAGTTATCCATCAGTTTTTTAAGGATTAGATGTTCACTTGCTGAATGTTCACGGAAACGACTCCTGTGGGCTCTGAGCCACCTTGGCCAGGATCACTATTCACGGATATACAGTATAGTCCATGTTTGACTCGAACGCTCATTGTATTTAATACAGCGAGTATAATAAATATAAAAAGTTTAGTACAATACTTGTTGTTCTTCATAGGAAAGTTTAACTTACACGTAAACATGATCACTTAATTCTTCATCTCTTTCCTACTTTTTAGGATCCTATTATTATTATTATTATTATGATTATTAACTTAAGCCTTTATTTGTCACATATGTGTTACATCACAGTGAAATTCTTTCTTTGCATATCCCATCGTAACTGGGGTCAGAGCGCAGGGTCAGCTATGATACAGCACCCCTGGAGCAGATCAAGGGCCTTGCTCAGGGGCCCAACATTGGCAACCTGGGAGAGCTGGGACTCGAACCACCAACCTTTCCGATCGACATTTGTATTTCATTATACATGTGAGCAGTTGGGGGTTAAGGGCCTTGCTCAAGGGCCCATCAGGGACAACTTGGCAGTCAGGAGATTTTAAAATGGGACCTTCCAAACCGTAGCCCAATGCCTTAACCACTGAGCTACCCCAGACCTATTATTATTATAATAGTCATATTTGCATCTTTCATTTCACAAAGTATAAAACTCAGACAACAATTGAACTTATCCCTAATGCATACTTATTGTGCTAATTATACTATATACAATATGAGTAGAATTAAAGGTCCCATATTTTATTATTTCTTTAACAGGTTTGGACAGGACTCAGAGAGAGAGAGAGAGAGAGAGAGAGAGAGAGAGAGAGAGAGAGAGTGTGTGTGTGTGTTTGTGCTAATGCTCCAGCTGAAATACCTTTCAAGCACCTTACGCTCCTTTTATTTTACTTCTTATCCTAGCGGTAATGAGGAGGACATTTTCTAATATAAGGTCACTATAGGGGGAAAACCTAATTGGCTTGTTTAAGCCCTGGTCAATAGAAAAATAGAAAAAACAATCCTTCATGTTTTTTGTTTATACAGTACACACACATACTTGAGAACCATTTGAATGTCTAAAGATGACTGAAAACTAGTTTCTTACTCAATAGCTCGCTGATTTCTTTGCCGACCAATATTCACCTTGATGTCTGGCATTAGTTTACCGATCAGCAAATAGTATGACATTCATCAATGCTAGTGGCGGAAGGTGTTTAATTTATTCCGAAAACAGTCTACTCAGCCGCAGTTCCAGGAAAGATCCATACTCCTCCTATAAAAGCGATGGACAGTATGACAGCAAGTGGGAGTATTCCACTGTCTCAGTGAAAGATCAGCGGCATGCAGTTTGTAAGACATACTTCATAAATCTGTGCTCATTCAAAGATGAGATGAAGCGTTTAAAGATTTTAAAATAGTTCAGTCTTATAATGAAGTTTTATAATAAAGATTTCTTTGATTCCTGCAGCACAGTGGCATAGTGGTTAGCACAGTGGCCTTGCATCTCCAGGGTCAAGGGTTTTATTCCCGCCTCAGGTCTCTGTGCATGGACCTTGCATGCGTGGTGGGTTTGCTCTGGGTACTCCGCTATCCTCCCACACGCCAAAGACATACAGATTAGGATAATTGCCCTTCCTTAATTGCCTGTGGTGTGTTTGTGTGCCCTTCTGTAGGGTGTACCCCACCTTATGCCCAAAGTGTCCATGGATAGGCTCCAGCCTTCTGTGAAAAGAAAAATAAGTGTCTTTAATTCGCTGCCACAAAATGGGTAATACAAATTAAAAACACAGGCAAAAGCTATTGGCCAAATTATTATTTCGTCCCAGAAGGAGGCACAGCTTAGGCTTAGTGGTTAGCACTGTTGCCTTGAATCTCCAGGGTCTGCATTCGATTCCCGCCTCGGGTTTATGTACATGGAGTTTGCATGTTCTCTCTGTGCTTGGTGGGGTTCCTCTGGGTACTCTGGTTTCCTCCAACAGTCCAAAGACATGTAGGCTCATTGACATTCCTAAATTGTATATAGTGTGTGTATAAGAATGGGAGTGTGTATGCATGTACTTCATGTAACAGTTACAGAGTAACTGTTAGCATACAGAAAATTTCACACTTGTAACCAATGAACCAATAACTCTTATTTATAATTTATTCCTGTTACTGAGTTGGTTAGTTCCTGATAAAGTCACAGAAATCTATAAAAGTCATACCATAGATTTTAAGTTTCTGTTTGATTAGCATTTACCGTGCGTAGCTCATTAATATTTATATCAGTTACAAAATGTAAAAATCAGTCGATCACCCCTGACATCCTGTTCAGTAAGATGAATGAGTGCTATTGTTACTGCAAGTCCTGAGTTGACCTTCAGGCACATGAGTCTGACATTCTTGCATATTTCCTCTAATCTTCGTCTCAGTTTATGGGTGTGTCACAACAGCAGAATTAGCGATTAGACTTTAACCACAGTGATCCTGATCTTCAGCTTAAACACAGAAGAGACTTTTCAGGGCAGATCCTTCCACCGAGCGTACAAATTATATACGTGAACGTTCTTGCCGGTTGCCGCTACGAACGCCGGCGGGAGTCAGAAGATGGGACTGCGTTTCCTTCTGGCCGGCCAGGCACAGAGCCAACGACACAGAAAACGTAGAGTCTGTTGCAGAAGTGACCATTCCTCCAATTACTCATAGATTTCCTGACACCTAAAGTGCTAAAGCCTAACATTTTTTGCCATTTATAATGTCCCAGAAGGAAACAAGGCAGTATTAAATGAGATGTCAGTCCATAATGGTATTAAATTGGACTGTGTGAGCGCTGATCAGCGATGTTAATGAATAAAAATCGAATGAGTTAGCACAGTTCTCAATAAGAGCTTCCAGTGCAAGCAGGTGTCACGATAACCTGCAGTAAAGCCCTCTATATTAACAGGATTATATCATTAAGCATCAGGTAAGATGGTTTTGTACATATTATCTAAAGCACTACAGGAGTAATATTAGTGTAATTTGAAAAATATTCAAAAATCACCACTTTTTAAGCAGTTAAAAATGAATGACACATTGGCATATTAGTTTATATAATAATTTATATTAAAAATTACAAATAACGTAACAAATACAGTATATAAAATTCAATAAGCGTCAAAGGAATTACTTCAAAAGAGTTAATCTTCTTCTTCTTCTTCATCTTCTATACCGCTTTATCCTGTATTTAGGGTTGCGGGGACCTGGAGCCTATCCCAGGAGACTCAGGGCACGAGGCAGGGTACACCCTGGACAGCGTCCCAATCCATCGCAGAGCACACACACACACACACTCATTCACACACTATGGTCAACTTGGGAACACCAATTAGCCTAATCTTCATGTTTTTAGACTGTGGGAGGAAACCTGAGTACCCGGAGGAAACCCACAAAGCACGGGGAGAACATGCAAACTCCAGGCACACAGAGACGGGAATCGAACCCAGACCCTGGAGGTGCAAGGCGACAGTGCTAACCACTACACCACCGTGCCGGCAAAACAGTTAATCAGTTTTTTAAATTAATTTGTTTTACTGTTACAGAAAAAACCTGGAAGAGACATCTCCTAATTGTCATCTCTCCCATTTCAGTGAGCCTCATATTCCTGTTCTTGTCTAACAGAATTGAGACTTGACATGGCCTTCTGCCTTTGTACGCGATCCTACTGTACACAACATTTCCACATATTGTGTGTTCTGAGATGCTTATGCTTATTACATGCTTATGCGTGTAATCCTCGGTGATGTACGTATGTGTAATGTACTGTGTTTGTAGTGATATTGAATAGTGGTGGGCTCGATTTTCAGGAAACACAACAAGTGCAGGAAGCATCATAGTGTGAGCTTAAACCGACTATTAAACAATCATTGATTGGTTTACTCAAATTGATGATTGATTATGGAATGGTTACTGTTTCCCATCACTGGAGGCCATCAACTCAAACCAGTCTGATCATTCTCTGATTCCTCTCAGAAACGAGCTGTGTAGAACCACCGCTCTCTGGATGGTTTTGTTTCTGTGTAAATTCTAGAGTTGTTTGTGTGTGAAAATCTCAAGAGATCAGCAGTTTCTGAAAAACTCAACCTGGCACCAAGAAACATGCCACGGTCAAAATCACTGAGATCAAATTTTCAAACATGAACTGAAGCTCTCAGAGTTTTAAAATAAACTCTCGGGCTCTAATAAAGAGCTTGAAAAAAAAATGTCCATAATTATATAAAGCTATAGAATTGATGCTTTAAGGTACATTTGCTAAATATTCGTAAGTAAAATTCTCTATTATGTTCTATGTATTAAATACGATAGAGTATCAAATATTAGGCTTATATTGACCATGATATTGAGCAAATGATGTATTGGTCATGCCTCAGTAACTATCCGGATTCTCAGATCGTCATAGTGTAAGTCTGGCCCTGACCTGTGTACGTATATTGTCTGGAAAATCGATATTTCCGGAAAGTTAGAGGATCATAGAGAGCATTCAGGCTTTTCCTCCAGAACAACATGTCACACACATCAATAGTGAATGTTACAGCACTATTGATGTGTGTGACGTGTTACTGTACGTGTCCGCTTAGTTGCTTCATCGGGAACAGCTTCACACGAATCTATGTCTCGTCTTACAGTGTTACAAAAAGAACTGAGCGCATTGCATCACACCTGCCTTCACTAAAGTGTTCCTAACGAGGATAATGACACTGGCTGAGGAGGACACTTCATCATAACGGCACGATCACAAAGCGGCATGAGAAAAATGACAGTTCTAGGATGCAAGGATACCAAGTCTGGGGTATGTCCAGGTGTTAGGAGACAGGATATTTTTTGGTGTAGATTTGTTGAGGTCTCATGGTTTGTCTTGGTGTTTGATTTTAACCAAATAAAAGACCAATTAAAATTTTGTAAAAATGAATCTAGGTCTGTTATTGTTTCAATACTTCAATACTGTTTAATATATATATATATATATATATATATATATATATATATATATATATATAAAATACTGTTTAATATAAAATGCAGTTATGAAAAATCGACAATGTGACAGTTACTCTTCTTTAAATTAGTTTTTATTTTCCAAATTATTTAATTAAAAAAAATGTAAAAAACACTCTACAACTAATGGGAAGGAATTAGTTTCTGTTTTCACTTACTGTACAGGTATGTTCTAGCAGCTGCAGTATTTGTATAACTGTGACAAAGCTCTGACACTGGAGACTCCTTCCAGAGACACCTAAAATAACATCTCAATACAGAACTATTACACAGCTTTCATAACTAATTAACTTATTAGAGATTTTAATGATTATTAGTTGATAACAATTTAAGCAGTTAAAAATACTGTATAGGCGGCGCGGTGGTGTAGTGGTTAGCACTGTCGCCTTGCACCTCCAGGGTCTGGGTTCGATTCCCTTGGATGTTCTCCCCGTGCTTGGTGGGTTTCCTCCGGGTACTCCGGTTTCCTCCCACAGTCCAAAGATATGCAGGTTAGGCTAATTGGCGTTCCTAAATTGCCCGTAGTGTGTGATTGGGTGTGTGAGTGTGTGTATGTGTGTGTGCCCTGCGATGGATTGGCACCATGTCCAGGGTGTACCGAAGGCTCCTGGGATAGGCTCCAGGTCCCCGCGACCCTGAACACAGGATTAAGCGGTATAGAAGATGAATGAATGAATGAAATACTGTATAGAGGTAACCTTGACAATCCAGCTGTAACCTCTGTTTGCTTAACTATCCTTCCTAACCAGGATTCTTACATTCTCTGCAAATAAAGAGCCGGGTCTCAGCGATTCCTTTCTTGAAAAGTGGATTGAGTCGGCTGTGTGCAATCTGCTTCCTCTTCCGCCATCTTTATTTTCACTAAGAGCTCTCTCTCAAAACTGATCGCAGTTGTTCTGAAACGCTTTTGCTAACTTGACGGTTCAACAACACGAACTGTTGTATTTTGGCTCTGTGCGCGTGCAGAGACGGGGCTATTAACAGACAGGTCTGTGTGTTCATGTGTGTGTGAGAAAGAGGCTGAGCGAATCAGTGCTCTGTGTGAAGAAAAGGTGAGTGTTGATAGTCCAACAGGCCGCCACAAATAAATCAGTGTGTGGGAAACACTGGACTGTGCTTCTCAAACTTCTCAAAGAAACAGGTTGTACTGAAAGTTACACAGCTTTTTTCATTAAATAACATAGGACATTTAATTTGCACACATTGGTAGAATAACTCTTCCTCTCTGCAAAGGTATTCCTCAACATACGTAGTCTTAGCACTAGCTATGCATTTGCACCATGGTGAAAGCTCTTGATGTTCTCCCACTGCTGTGTTTGTCTTCAATGCTGGTTCCCCCTTCTTTAAACTTCTTCATCCATCTGTGCGCATTTTTCTTTTCATTGGCATCATCTCCATAAACATTCTGTAGCGCAGTGGGAGACCATCAACTGTGAAAAAGGGGATTTTTAAATAAAGGAGAAGAGTTGCTTGGCTGACATGTGCAATTTAAATGATCTATGTCAATTAATATAAAAAGTTAAGCCCACTATTGCATTACTTTTTATAGAAATCAAGCAAATTAACGCTTGGAATAAGTAAAAGCATCTACAACTAAGCTAAATAATCTAATATTGAATATGGAATAATTCTATAATTTAGAAATATTACATCCATTTGTTGATATTTAAGACGTTGCCACTTGCTAAGACATTATTTTTATGGCGAACATAAGCTAGATTCATTAACAGAAGTAGGATATGAGATATGGGGTGGGTGTGGCAGGGATTTTTTTTTACTTATGTGACCATGCCCATCTGCAAAACCAGTGCGTTTTAGTAGTTCTGTTACAAACTTGAGCGTGCTTTATACTGTATGTTGCAGAGTTTAAACTTTCATCTTTCATCTTCTGTACCGCTTTATCCTCTATTCCGGGTCGCGGGGACCTGGAGCCTATCCCAGGAGGCTTAGGGCACAAGGCGGGGTACACCCTGGACAGCGTGCCAATCTATCGCAGGGCACACACACACACACACTCATTCACACTATGGTCAATTTAGGAACACCAATTAGCCTAACCTGCATGTCTTTGGACTGTCGGAGGAAACCGGAGTACCCGGAGGAAACCCACCAAGCACGGGGAGAACATGCAAACTCCATGCACACAGAGACGGGAATCGAGCCTGGCCGGGGAATCGAACCCGGACCCTGGAGGTACAAGGCGACAGTGCTCACCACTACACCACCGCGCCGCCTGAGTTTAAACTTTATTGATTTATTTTCCTTGACAAAGACCATAAACACTCCGGGTTTGTAATAAGATCGGGTCATCATGAAGCTTACTTAGCAGTCTCACAGAGTCATTGTTGAGAACTTTGGTCTGGCCACGCCTACTGTGTAAGCAAAACCCAAAGCCAAGTGTGAAACGTGGAATTGGCTTCCTCAAGTCGCATATTCTAGGATTAGCATACAGAAACACTGCATATGAAAAACAAACAACGCTCAATAAATGGATTATTAGTATATCCTTGTTTTTTTCTATTTTTGAGAAAGAAAAAAAAAGTGTTTTTGCCCTGCATGTCCTTCAATGGCATTTAAATAAAACTTGGGGTCAAGTGTTGTTGCTCGAGTGTTACTCCCAAGTGAGTCACTGTAGAAAAACAACCTTGTGGGTTTAATCCTTGCTCTCTGTAACAGATTGCGACACAGATGTCTCCGAGATTCACGACCGACCGCACTTTATTGCCAAAATCCACTACTCTTTAAAGCAAAGTGCTCAACTCTGACAGAGGAAGATGGTAGAGTATAGAGTCCTATCTGTAATAATATCAACGGTGTAAATGATGTGAACAAGCCGGAGCCACACCTGATCCACTTTTTAAAGTAATTGGCCGATGAATGAGTTTGTGTCAGACGTTCTCCCTCTGTGTATGAAAGGAACAAAAAAAAAAAGAAAAACCCTCAGATAAGATCAGACAGGGCTAGATATGAAAGGTGATGCAAGGGAAAGACATTCGTTTTAAAATCCTGATTTTTTGTTATATGGTAATACTGAAGATGTCGAAATAGGCAAACGCTAAGATGCAAGATCTCTCAGGTATTCTTAAAAAACAGAAATGAGAACTTACAGTATATTAACCCATGAAAGGTTTCTAACAAGTTTGTTATAAAGTTTATAACCTTGGGGACATACAGTGGCTTGCAAAAGTATTCGGCCCCCTTGAACTTTTCCACATTTGGTCACATTACAGCCACAAACATGAATCAATTTTATTGGAATTCCAGACAAATGGGCAACTGACTGCACTCAGACCAAATGGGGCTGAATAATTACGCACACCCCACTTTGCAGTTACTTATTTGTAAAAAATGTTTGGAATCATGTATGATTTTCGTTCCACTTCTCACGTGTACACCACTTTGTATTGGTCTTTCACGTGGAATTCCAATCAAATTGATTCATGTTCGTGGCTGTAATGTGACAAAATGTGGAAAAGTTCAAGGAGGCCGAATACTTTTGCAAGCCACTGTACATACAGTACTGTGCAAAAGTCTTGAGCCACATTTAATTTCTTCATATTTTTCTTCCAAAGAGCCAGACTTTCTTGTATTTTTATTGAAGTCTTGAACAATAGTTCTCCCAGCTTCCTGAAGGACTTTTTTGCCTCTCATTTTCAGTCCAGTCCCTATACCTGAGCAGTTATATATATTCAGAGGAATATTCTTTGATAAGCCACACGCTGACATGGCATGAAGCTTAAGGATGATAACAGATGATCAGACTGGTGATGCTGAATACTGAGTGGCTGGAACAGATGAGAGGGGAAATGAGGTTGCTGCTGAGTTTGTCACAATGAATTTTTTTATTGTATCTATGGACACTTTACAGTCACTTTTTACTGTATCTTTCATTTAATCTACACTTTTTAATTACATTTTATATGAAGAAATGAGGAGGTGCCAGGCTCGATTCCCGTCTCAGTGTGCATGGAGTTTGCATGTTCTCCCCGTGCTTGGTGGGTTTCCTCCGGGTACTCCGGTTTCCTCCCACAGTCCAAAGATATGCAGGTTAGGCTAATTGGCGTTCCTAAATTGCCCGTAGTGTGTGAATGAGTGTGTGTGTGTGCGCTCTGCGATGGATTGGCACACTGTCCAGGGTGTACCCTGCCTCGTGCCCAGAGTCTCCTGGGATAGGCTCCAGCTCCCCGCAACCCTACTGTAAATACAGGATAAAGCGGTATAGAAGATGAATGAATGAATGAATGAAATGAGGAGGTCAAGACTTTTGCACAGTACTGTATACAGCCTAATCTGTATGTCTTTGGACTGCATGGGGAGAACATCCTCCATGCAAACTCCATGCACACAGACCCGACACAGGAATCGAACTCAGAACCTGGATGACCGAAGCAACAGTGCTAACCACTTGAGCCACAAATGCCGCCAAATCTAACCCAGAAAAGAACAAAATTACCCACTATAGGTGGATAAAATACACCAATTTCTTGTGTCTTATTAACTTTAAAAAGGTATGCTTCTGAAAGATCCATTGCTTATATCTGTAACAATATTTTTCTGATGTCCCGCATTAATCGTAACTAAAACTGGATAAAAAAAAAATGACAGGCTTATCTCCGTTTAAAACAAATGGAATTATTGTCGATTCAGCTTCTGTGTGATAACTGTTCCACATCTTTATCTTTATCACACCACTATTGTTTATCATATTCCTGGAACAGCATGCTCTGAGTGTTGTATTCCTTATAGTTTTATCTAACAAATGCCGCCTAATTAGTGCTAGTGAGCTGCGGTATCACATCATGGATCATGGATCATAACTAACTAACTATCTTCCGTCTCGCATAAATGTAAAAAAAAGTGAACGTTTTCAGGATTCAGACATAACAAGGCCCGCTGAGATTACCTAATGTTTGGTACCTTATGTCCCGTTTTGGCAGAAATAGAGTTTGAATGTGACCCTTTTACAGTGAAGGCAATCAATCAAGCCGGTTTGATTATTTATCGGATTTGTTCTTTGGTAATTATGGCCCAGTGTCGTTTTCCAAATTCACACCGTTACTGTTTGTGCCGCCTCTGCGGAGAGGCTCTCTGTCTTTATCGGCTCTGTGTACAAAAGCAGAGCTGTGAAGACATAACTGCTTTTTTTGCGCCATCTGTCAGGTGACCTTGGCAAGACCAGTGATATTAGCCATCTTGGAATTTAGCTACAGGCGCCAATCTTATTTTCTATCAGGTGTTAATACAGGATCCAAAACAACCACAGTCATCACCTGGTTTCCCCCCGTAATTTATATTAATGTGCTTGTTCTACTGTATATGTTATTGTCTCTATAGCAACAGCCTGTTTACAGGAACTTAACTGGTGCATGCTTGACATACCTATTCTAAGCTTAAGCATGCAAAGTCTGCATAATCATTGAGATGGTAATGTTTTCCCTAATACCCCTATCTCACCTATGCGGTTTCGCGCGGTGGCCGTAAATACGGTTCATTATGATTCACCGCGAGTTTTTGGCTTTGTGAGTGCGTTTCCATCTTCCCGCGCGAAAGTTTTTGGCAAGTCCTCGCGGAAGTTTGCTGACCTTGGCGAACATCGCGGAACGCCAGGGGAACGTCTGCGGGCAATCGCGGCAACTCACGGTGCCTGACACCGCATCTCACCGTGAGTCAAACCGCACAGGTGAGATAGGGGTATAAGAACTGACACTTTCTGTAACACTTATGGAGGGAATCTCCAGTGGCAGTGGCTTGTAACAGGCAGTAAATCTTCTACCATGGGAAAACTCTGAGGTGGTGACAGGAACTGTTATTAATCACAAGGGTTAGGGTTCAACTCCCAACACCATCAAGCTGTGACTGTTGGACCCTTGAGTAAGGCTCTTTCTCCTGTATAATGGTTGGCATACAGTATGTAACAAAAAATTTACACATGATAAATACATATGATGAATGGAAGTATTTAATATTATCATTATTATTATTATTATTATTATTATTATTATTATTATTATTATTATTTAGTATCACATTTTTCAGTTAATTAAACAATTGATGTATTGTTGTGGTACAAGATGAATAAAATGCTTTGTTACATGCTGTTTTAGGGAAATTTAGTGACATTTCAGAGCAATAGCTGACGTGCCCTGAAAACCTAATCGCATCGCTTTTTTCTGTCACGTGACCTGAAGCTGTCATTTGGGCAAAACAGAGGCTGCTGTCGATTAAATGGATGCATTCATGGGATTTTTGGAGAATGTTGAAGGCAAGAACCCCAGCAGTCATTAACTACAGGTCTGTAATACGTTCTGTGAAATACAGTAGGTCATCATGTGATCTAACTTATAGCCTTCAAAAAGCTGCATGGGATGGGATACTCCTGCTCTTGCTATCATTTCTACTGGCTTTGCTGCATTTGTGAGGCAATGATGCGATAATGGAAATATTTTCAAAAGAACATTAAGCAGGGAGATACTGTATATCACAATGCTTTTAAAAAATCCACAATAATTTGTGTACATGAGACTTGATGTCTCTGTGCTGTGTGTGGGAAAATTTTGCTTTCACTTTCTCTGGTCCTGCTGTAATGATATAACCTTAGGGAATATCTGATTTATGTATGGTCAGTTGATGCATGAACGGGGCATACCTGTATCCTTGATAAGGCGTGGTTGTCTTGTACGAAGGTGAATCTAAAACTGATAAAGGAGGATGATGATGATGCTGTAAACTGAAGTTTTTTATTATTTATAACGTTTTTTTTAATGCTCCTTAAAAAGCTTTTTAATTAAAAAACATTTTGTGTGCAACCCCTGTTGCCACTACTTTTTATTTGTACCAATACAAAATCACAATCAAGTTTGATATTTGATATCAAAACCCAACCAAAATATTTGTGATCCTAAATTGCATACTTACTGTAAATAACCACAAACACAACTTCAGGATGATTTATTCTTCGTGACAAGACCATGGGAGTTGAAGTTATAGCCCTTTGCCAAATTATACAAAAGTCACACTGATAAAACCAAAACAATTTTGACCATTTTGACAATTTGTCCAAATAAAATGTGCACAAAATATTACAATATCAGTTGCAATACTTTTTCTTTTTCATAAAAAACATCTCATTTTGCAGTCAAATGTTCAAATGTTCTTTATACCTTTAAGTGTTACATAGACCTTTCGTCATGTTTTAACAAAATTAGCATCTAAACCTGCCTGACTACATCATTACATCTTGACTTTTTACTTCCGTTATCATGCTGATCACTATCGAGCCCTTAACCCTGCTTTGTGCCGATAAATAAGCCACTTATTAAACCCATTACAAATAATAGATCTCTTTATATCATGCATTAAATATATATTTTCAATACTCTGTTGTAATATTGTGCTTCCTGAAGCGCACCACTGAAGCGGGATCGCAGATATCCAGAATATGTGATTTTAATGCACTCCTCTCTGGCCCTCTGCAGGGTACTGCTGCGACCTTTTCGTTTTCTCTACCAAAAACTCCAAACTGTTTCTGTGTAAGTAAGACTTATATCCCTCTTCATCTGCCTGCATCCTTTCCTGTTCACTGGAGCGAAACAGATTCGCTCGGATAAATCCTTCTAAGATAGGAAAGCACAACAGCGTGACGGATTTTGACAGACTTTGACGTTGCGTCAGATGCTTTAGAGGTTATTAACCAAATTATGTCCAAAAATCTCCCCATAGCTTAGAAATCGCTTCTAGATACAGATTTGGGATTAACTATTATACATTTATAGGGTTTATAGGGTTCATCATGATTCAGCACGAGTTTTTGCGCTGTATTTACGTTTCCATCTTTCCGCGTAAGAAATGAAAGTTACATTTTTTTGGCGGTCCTCGCGGAAGCTTGCAGACCTTGCAGAACTTGGCGGCAGCTCACGGTACCTAACATCGCATCTCACCGTGAGTCAAACCGCATAGGTGAGATAGGGGTATAAGGCTGTGATAAGTAGACGAAGATGTCCGTGATAGAGACTCAAGATTCGAGCGAAATGTCACAACCAAGCACCAGCGAGGAAGGTAACAGGAATGATATATCACTTTTTGGTACGCGATATATATATATAATTTTTGGGGGGGATTAATCACTTGGATGAATCATTCATTCTGACAGCACTAATGTTTATTGTAGACAACCATACAAGGGTAATTGTTACTCAGCCTGCCCTGGGTATACTAATTTTCTTGAATGTTGCCCTCACAGATTCCTGCAGCTAAGCTTGAATGTACATTTACATTCCAATAAAGGTTACTGAATAGGCAACTTATCTTCTTCTCCATAAAACATGTTAATGCTCAGTAGTACACATACTGGTCCTTCTCAAAATATTAGCATATTGTGATAAAGTTCATTATTTTCTGTAATGTACTGATAAACATTAGACTTTCATATATTTTAGATTCATTACACACAAACTGAAGTAGTTCAAGCCTTTTATTGTTTTAATATTGATGATTGTGGCATACAGCTCATGAAAACCCAAAATCCCTATCTCAAAAAATTAGCATATTTCATCCGACCAATAAAAGAAAAGTGTTTTTAATACAAAAAAAGTCAACCTTCAAATAATTATGTTCAGTTATGCACTCAATATTTGGTCGGCAATCCTTTTGCAGATTCTTGTGTCTTGTGTCTCTCAACTTTCTCTTCACAATATCCCACAGATTCTCTATGGGGTTCAGGTCAGGAGAGTTGGCAGGCCAATTGAGCACAGTAATACCATGGTCAGTAAACCATTTACCAGTGGTTTGTGATGGTTAACCCCTAGAGGGCGCCTAACGCCCGTTTTTGGTTTTTGGTTTTGTTTTGCAGTTTGATTTGTGTTTAGTTAGATGAAGACTGCATTTCCCAGTTTGCACCTCGGTCAGGTGACGTAGAAGCTCACCTGAACTGAGGGAAGTTAATGAGTTTAGTATGTTTTATGTTTAGTATAAATAGCCTGGCTGAAGTTCAGTCAGGTGTCTAGCTTCAGTTACATTTAAGCCTTAGTTTGTGTTTGGACGTTTGTTTTCCTTTTGATGTTAATAAAAGGACTTTGTGAAACCGTCAGCTCGCCTCCGCAGTCATGCCGCGCACACACGCCAGACACAGACAGAGTAGAAGAAGGAAATGTGACAGAAAGCTAGACCGTATAAGTGGCATGGCGGAGGTTTTCCCCCTGGATAATTTTTTGGGGGGCGCGGATACCATCTCGCCCGAGCTGGCGAACTGGCTGGAGGACAGCGAGGAAGAGAGGTTTGGTGGCTGGGAGTACTGCTGGCTGGAAAACGGCGAGGTAGACATATACCGGAGCTGGAAGTACAACCAGCTAGTGAGACGGGAGCACTTGCGGGAGAGCAGCGAGGAGAGAGAGAGAAAGGAAAACGAGCTCATGTGGTGGATTCCGGAGCCGGAGCGGGTGAGAGAAATGCTGGAGCAGGTGAAGGAGCTCCAGCAGATGATCCTCCACTTCCGGGATAACCGCGAAGCGGGCTCGGAGCTTTCTCCTCCCTCGCCAACGCTCAGCAGCGAGCAAGCGTGTCAGCAGCCGCTGACCGACGCACCCGTTCTGCTGCTGCCTTCCGGCTTCGAGGACAGCGAGCTAGCATGTCAGCAGCCGCTGACCGACGCACTCGTTCTGCCGCGGCCTTCCGGCTTCGAGGACAGCGAGCTAGCGTGTCAGCAGCCGCTGACCGACGCACCCGTTCTGCAGCCGCCTTCCGGCTTCGAGGACAGCGAGCTAGCGTGTCAGCAGCCGCTGTCCCACGCACCCGTTCTGCCGCCGCCTCCCGGCTTTGAGGACGACGTTGAGCCGACGAGCGCACTGCACGCTCCAACGCCGCAGTCAAGCGCACTGCACGCTCCAACGCCGCCGTCGAGCGCACTTCACGCTCCAACGCCGCCGTCGAGCGCACTGCACGCTCCAACGCCGCCGTCGAGCGCACTGCACGCTCCCACGCCATCGTCGAGCGCACTGCAGGCTCCCACGCCGTCGTCGAGCGCAGTGACCGCTCCCACGCCGTCGTCGAGCGCAGTGACCGCTCCAACGCCGTCGTCGAGCGCAGTGACCGCTCCAACGCCGTTGTCGAGCGCAGTGACCGCTCCAACGCCGCCGTCAAGCTCCGAGCCAGCTCTGCAACCGCCGAGCACGTCTCCAGCTCTGCAACCGCCGAACACGTCTCCAGCTCTGCAACCGCCGAGCACGTCTCTAACTCTGTAATGGCCGAGCACGTCTCCAGCCCAGCAGCCGCAGAGCACGTCTCCAGCCCCGTCACCCAGCCTCCTGGTCGGGAGGCCGAAGGTAGTACTGTGGAGTGGGTGCCCGGGGCCTCCAGTGATGCTCCGGAGGAGCATTTTTTTTGGGGGGGGGGGGGGGGAGTACTGTGACGGTTAACCCCTAGAGGGCGCCTAACGCCCGTTTTTGGTTTTTGGTTTTGTTTTGCAGTTTGGTTTGTGTTTAGTTAGATGAAGACTGCATTTCCCAGTTTGCACCTCGGTCAGGTGACGTAGAAGCTCACCTGAACCGAGGGAAGTTAATGAGTTTAGTATGTTTTATGTTTAGTATAAATAGCCTGGCTGAAGTTCAGTCAGGCGTCTAGCTTCAGTTACATTTAAGCCTTAGTTTGTGTTTGGACGTTTGTTTTCCTTTTGATGTTAATAAAAGGACTTTGTGAAACCGTCAGCTCGCCTCCGCAGTCATGCCGCGCACACACGCCAGACACAGACAGAGTAGAAGAAGGAAACGTGACATGGTTTTGGCACTGTGAGCAGGTGCCAGGTCGTGCTGAAAAATGAAATCTTCATCTCCATAAAGCTTTTCAGCAGATGGAAGCATGAAATGCTCCAAAATCTCCTGATAGCTAGCTGCATTGAGCCTGCCCTTGATAAAACACAGTGGACCAACACCAGCAACTGACATGGCACCCCAGACCATCACTGACTGTGGGTACTTGACACTGGACTTCAGGCATTTTGGCATTTCCCTCTCCCCAGTCTTCCTCCAGACTCTGGCACCTTGATTTCCGAATGACATGCAAAATCTGCAACCTGTAGCCCATTTCCTGCACACGCCTGTACACGGTGGCTCTGGATGTTTCTACTCCAGACTCAGTCCACTGCTTCCGCAGGTCCCCCAAGGTCTGGAATCGGTCCTTCTCCACAATCTTCCTCAGGGCCCGGTCACCTCTTCTCGTTGTGCAGCGTTTTCTGCCACACTTTTTTCTTCCCACAGACTTCCCACTGAGGTGCCTTGATACAGCACTCTGGGAACAGCCTATTCGTTCAGAAATTTCTTTCTGTGTCTTACCCTCTTGCTTGAGGGTGTCAATGATGGCCTTCTGGACAGCAGTCAGGTCGGCAGTCTTACCCATGATTGCGGTTTTGAGTAATGAACCAGGCTGGGAGCCTCAGGAATCTTTTGCAGGTGTTTAGAGTTAATTAGTTGATTCAGATGATTAGGTTAATAGCTCGTTTAGAGAACCTTTTCATGATATGTTAATTTTTTGAGATAGGGATTTTGGGTTTTCATGAGCTGTATGCCACAATCATCAATATTAAAACAATAAAAGGCTTGAACTACTTCAGTTTGTGTGTAATGAATCTAAAATATATGAAAGTCTAATGTTTATCAGAAAATAATGAACTTTATCACAAAATACAAATTTTTTGAGAAGGACCTGTATATGGTCCTTTAATGTATTTGCATTGTACTAAAATGCATTCTTTTTCAATTGCCAAATCACTATGGCTGTTAAAAAATACAACAAAAACAACAACACATTTTTCTTTTTTATTATGAGGTGTTAGTGCAGTATACAGGCCCGTGGCACAGCCTAAGTTTTTATCCTTAATGCTTTTTTCCCCACTCACGTTACTTTTACTTTTATTCTTTAAGTAGTTTTGAAACGAGTACTTTTACACTTTTACTTGAGTAAAAAGCTTGAGTTAATACTTCAACTTCTAAAGAAGTCTTTTTAAACCCTAGTATCTATACTTCTACTCAAGTAATGAATGTGAATACTTTTGACACCACTGTTCATAATAAATTATATTTCATCATCATCATCATCATAATCATCATCATCGTCATAATATATTTGTCGCTGTAAGTCTTTATGCAGATTCATACTAGAAACATGTGTACTATACATAGTGGTGTATACGGACAAAGTCATGCACTTAGCTATACACACACATACAGAAACAGATTTCCTACACCACCTGTAGACATGCGTCTCTGTGTAGCTGGAGAAATGTTTTGTCTCTTCCAGTCAAATCAAACACAATGTTTACAGCAGATCTGTGACTGGTGAAGAACCACTGAGCATGAGGCAGCAGGCACAGCTGGATATGTGTGTGTGTGTGTGTGTGTGTGTGTGTGTGTGTGTGTGTGTGTGTGTGTGTGTGTGCGTGTGTGTTTCCCCAGTCAGAGGTGGAAAGAGTAATAAAATTTTGTACTCAAGTACAAGTACTGTTACTTCAGTGAAATTTTACTTAAGTACAAGTAAAGTTACCATTATAAAAATCTACTCAAGTAAAAGTAAAAAGTAGCTCATTAAAAAATTTACTCAGAGTAAAAGTTACCGAGTTACTTTTTTATTTTTTTAACAGCGGGGGTGGGATGAGGCATTCTAGCGTAGTTCAAAAAAGATGAGCAGATATAAATCTCAAACTAGTTGTTTTTAACTGAAGGAACACCTTTGCATAATGAAGCTGTTGTCTTTCTTGTGCTTGAAAATCAAAGTGGTCACTTAAATATGGTGTTACGTCCCAGTCTAGGGTCATAGAGCAAAAGAATGGTTCAGGGTTCTATTTTAAACTGTATGGAAATGGTGGTATATGGCAGAAAGAACTAGATCCAATCATTAACTGATGAAATAATGAGGTTTGTACACACACACACACACACACACACACACACACACACACACACACACACACACACACACCAGGAGGAGGATCAGATTCAGGATGGACCCAGGCCAAAATAATAAACAAAATGGTATTTATATGTAGTAGCTAGATTACCTGCAAAAAAAAAAAACACACAAACAAAAATACAGGTTTATATATGGTCGCGCTAGTCGATGACGTCACTCTCAGGGCGCAAGCGACCGTGTGGAAGGTCAGGTAGCTACCGATGTCAGAAAACCTGGAGTGGAGTCTGGAGCGGCGCGCGACCAGGACATGATACACACACGCGGCGCAACGGAGCATTTATACAAAGCATAATATTTTTATTATTTTATCATTTTCATTCATTTATTTTTTACTCAGTAGCGAATATGATTTAAAATGTAGCGAATTACAATACTTCAAACAAAAACGTACTTAAGTAAAAGTAAAATTACAGATTTTTAAAACTACTTTAAAAAGTAGAAATACACAAAAAAGCTACTCAATTACAGTAACGCGAGTAAATGTAATTCGTTACTTTCCACCTCTCTCCCCAGTGACTGTACATTTCAGCAACTGTGCCCCGTGCACTGGATTCTTGCTGTAATTGGGTGATGCAATTTTCTGACTCAGCTCTCATAAAAAAGCCTGTGTATACTGTACAGTATGTGTGTGTTTGTGTGTACGTTTGTGTGGAAAACACTTTGTGCCAATGCTTTTTTGGTGGAGTTTCAAAAATATTTCTGTAAGAATGAAATGAGTTGGAAGACACTTGAGCAACAAAGTAGCAGGGTTGAAAAGACAAAAATGTTCAGCATGAATGGAAACAACAACCAAAAATACCAAAATGTTGTTTTTGTTCGAAGCGTTCCAACATTTCTGTCGTTGAAACTACTATCAATGCAAAGAGATCCATTTTTAACCCTTAAAACACCAATTCTAGTTCTAACCCAGGGACAGTATTTACGTCAGTATGTCAGAATGTATGACCACACCCTTTAATTTATATATATATATATATATATATATATATTGAGTGGCACGGAACATAGTTTATTTCTCTGCCTAATCCTTTGTGATGCAGTAATTCACTTTTCCCAGTATTTCACTAGTGGATACCCTCAAAGTTTCTCAGTATACCGGAGCAATGATCTGCTTGAAACGCCGGCCTCTCAGGAACTCTTTTAATGTCCTCAACATGTGGAAACGGCTTGGAGTAAGGACAGGACTGTACAGGGGACATGGCAATACCTCCCATTCGAGTTCCTGTAATACATAAGTGGTGTTGTTGAGTGATTGTGTATACAGTTGCCACAGTAGTTACGTATCAGTTGATTTTCAAAGATCAGTGATTCCACTCTCTGAATGTTCATGGGAACAACTACTACGGCTTCGAGCCACATCAGTTGGGACCCAATGATACAATGTGTGATATCTATTCAGTTGTTTTACTGTGGCTAAGAGTCTTCTGTAAATGTCACTTTAGTTTACACACTCATTCACAAGAAATTTGACTTGAACGACCTCCATACAGTATATGTACTGTATACTGTAGATACACACATCAATCGATCGATAGATAGATAGTTAGATATACAGATCTATCTACCCATCTCTATAAAACCTCACCATATCAATGGTTCTAAATATGTATTGTTAAATAACATTCATTCATTCATTCATTCTCTATACCGCTTAATCCTGTGTTCAGGGTCGCGGGGGACCTGGAGCCTATCCCAGGAGACTTCGGGCACTAGGCGGGGTACACCCTGGACAGGGTGCCAATCCATCGCAGGGCACACACACATACACACACTCACACACCCAATCACACACTACGGGCAATTTAGGAACGCCAATTAGCCTAACCTGCATATCTTTGGACTGTGGGAGGAAACCGGAGTACCCGGAGGAAACCCACCAAGCACGGGGAGAACATGCAAACTCCATGCACACAGAGACGGGAATCGAGCCTGGCCGGGGAATCAAACCCGGACCCTGGAGGTGCAAGGCGACAGTGCTAACCACTACACCACCGCGCCGCCCGTTAAATAACATATTAAACGTAAATAAACGGCATATTGTAAAAAAAAAAAAAAAAAATCAGTTTTAATATTAGATGGCTCTATGAAGAAGCAGTTTCTATAGAAACAATAACTTATCTGAAAAAGTGCTGTAGTATAACCTGAATCCCGTGTAAAGAACGAGAGTGTAAAAGTTTACTGCAAGATGCACTCTTCATCTTCGGGATTCTTTTACATACCCAGTAAAAATTCACAGGGTTATAAATATCGGGATAAACACTTTGAAGCATATTTGTCACAGGGTTTTATCGTCTAAAACGAAAGGCTCGGGACCATTACTCTCATAGCCTGCTTCCCCACCCCCCCCCCTCAAACCCTGCCATAACTCTCCGCCATATTCCGCCTGATCGTCTTTCAGAAGAATACAGTGAAAGCGTGTCACTATAACTCAAAGTGGCTGCCCAGGGAATGAAATGTGCCGTGGAGAATCTGACAAGCTCCATTTCCATCAGGACGTATCGCTTGTGCTTGTTCGGAAAGTAAGCAAAAAAAGAGAGAAAAAACCCACAGCCGAGTCATCTTCACCACAGAACGGAAGTGTGAACCCACCAAGCATAATGTCATCCAGCTGTCAAGACTCTGTGAGGATTTTTAACACACTGCTGTGTTAAAGCTAGTGACGTTCATGCAGCTGTAATGTACCTTCACAACAATAGTTAATACACTCTGTAAGAGGATTTTATTAGTTTATTAATAGACGATTTAAAATAGAGTCATTGGACTCTATTTAACACGCCACACTCACAGACGGCTTAGAAATCTGTTTATAAATATATATATATACAGGGCAACCGGAAGTCATGATAGATTCATATTTAAAGCATACTATATTACAATATTCATATTTAACTACTGGAAGTGGTTGCATCAGCCTGAGCATGTGTGTATGAGTCACTGCTGCTGTTTTTATAGCACTGCATGTAGGTACAGTAAGCTCTGAATTTAAAGCAGTTCTAGGCTACTGTAGCCGTCGATGAATAATAAAAAGAATTACATCCAATACAAAGAAATGAAAAGAAAAACTGATACCAAACTGAGATTCATCACACTTTGTTACAGCACTAGAAGATAAAAAACTAAACGAAAAACAATCTCTTACTCTTAAAGTTACTCTTACAAAGTAATAAATTAAAAACAATTTTTACTAACACACCAACAGACACAGGGAGCACTGACCTTTATAATTCAGTGTGCCAAATGACATTGACCTGTGTTCATCAGTAGCAAGCTCGGAGATGATGAGAGATCAGGAAGACCTCAACGCACGAAAATGTTGAAATGATTGTCGGAGAACAAATATTTTTTTTAAAGATTTAGATTTTTTGACAGACAGCACATAATCCTGTGTGGTAGGAGCGAATCATTTCCTAAATTTGTTTGGAATTGTAACAAACTCATTTTCAGTATTGAATTGGATTCTTTCTAAAATGGTGATACTTACAGAAAAACACTTCAGATTGAATCGGCTAAACCCAACTATCTCGATAATATCGTATCGGGTGGCCGCTGAGTAGCATCCCAATGTCTTATTTAAATACTTGAAAGCAATAAATTGATTCATTTAAATAATGTAATAAAAAACTAAAAGGCAATAATAACAAAGATAAAAAAAAAATAGTTTCAATGGCAAAACATATTTTAACATGGCAATGAATACATTCTTTAATGTTTTATACAAACTAACTAAATCAGTAATTTATGCTACTACGGGAACTAAGGTAATTATTATGCTAATTAATTTATTTTAATATTTCTTTGTTTCAGTTTCAGCATCAAACACATCTATATATCGTAGCAGATTTTTCAGATCATAAAATGTAACGCAACAGAGGAAACACCATGTGTTATCCAAGTGCATTGGATTCATAACTAATTGTTGCTTGGATGTTGTGTCGCATGCATTTCAACATTAATCCATACACAACTTAGAAACGAAAGGAATGAGATAAACGCTGAAATTTTCAGTCATTGAAAAACTTTGGTGTCCATCATTTGTGTTGCTGCTTTGTCCTGTTGTTGCTTTGTTGCACTGTTGCTTTGACATGCTGTTGTTTTGACATTGTGTTGCTTTGTTGCACTGTTGCTTTGTCCTGCTGTTGCTTTGTTGCACTGTTGCTTTGTCCTGCTGTTGCTTTGTTGCACTGTTGCTTTGACATGCTGTTGTTTTGACATTGTGTTGCTTTGTTGCACTGTTGCTTTGTTGCAGTGTTGCTTTGACATGCTGTTGTTTTGACATGGTGTTGCTTTGTTGCACTGTTGCTTTGTCCTGCTGTTGCTTCAACATGCTGTTGCTTTGTTGCACTGTTGCTTTGTTACCTTTTTTTCTTTGCTGCACTGTTGTTTTTCCCTGCTTGTGTCGCAGTGTCACACTGTCATGATGTTTGACAGTACACATGTTGCGCTCTGCTGTTGTGTTTTTATGCTGATGTTTTGTCACATAGCGTGGCTTCACTGATTTAGTGGCCTGTTGCGTTGTTGCTTGTCGTCTGTATTGCGCACAAACAGAAAATTAACTGTCCCCTATCACTTTAAGCTGGTTAGGGTTAGTCCTTTATCTAATTACTATGTACTTTATGTTCTTCTCAGTACCTAGAACCTTACAGCGCTGTTTTTCCTCTGTGCAGTAATACAGTACCAATTAAGAGAAAGTGTTTTTCACGCATTTCTTTCTTTTATTGTATTGGGCAGCATTCTTGTTGTTTCCATATTATATTTAGGATTATTTGTTAGATATCTAAATAAAAAAATAGAGTAATCACATTATAAACAAGCAACTAAGTCACTTCCGTATTTAGTTACAGTATAATCGTGGGTTTCCTCGGTTTAGAAACTCGTCATAACATCGACACTTCCCGACAGATTTCTGATTCGGATGCAGCGTCCGTTTTCCCTTCGCAGGCTTTCCTTTCTTACAACTTAATACACGTGGTTTCATTTTTGCAGTCTCTCCGCCGTCGCTGTGCTCACTGTTGTTTTTGCGAATTTCTCCAAGAAGTAACTAATCTTCACTTCTGAATGGCTGCATCAGGAACAAAGGCGTCATTGTTTTCGTGCATGCAGTCGGGTCACAAGTAAACTAACGCTTGTGAACTTTCCCCTCCGCAATGTCTGGTTCATATCTACAGTTAAACAGCTTGTTCTTTGTTAAAGCTACCATGGTTAGTTGATGATGTGAAAGCAGGATAATCTGGAGAGATTGGTCGAGCCGGTCGAGCACTGGTGAAAAGGCACTGCCTTAGATGAAAGAAGCAGAGAAAAAAAGGTCATTTTCTGAAACAAAAACATGTGAAGGTGACACTCTTGACAGTGATTGCTCAGGAGCAGCGTGTGTGTGTGTGTGTGTGTGTGTTGATGAGGGGCAGAATTGAATACGTCTCAGACAACCTCTTCACCTCAAGTGTGTTTATAGGCGCGGGTTTGTACCCAGCTTGTTAGTTTAATTTTGCGTTGTTAAGGAAATAGCTCATAAAGAGTTCATTTCTTTGATTGGAGAGGAAGTTATGCTGTCAAGACTCCGTAAAACATGAGCAGAAGCATGAGCAGTACTAATCATAAAATACAAAGATTACTCTGTCTTACATACAGTACATAGCTTTCTCTTCACCTCTTTCTTATTCTTCATTCACACGAGCGAGTGACGAGTGTTGAATGTGGATTGTGTCTCTAAGGGTGCGTAGCGACTATTTAAATAGGAACAGGTAGGAACTGGACTTGTGTTTAGGCATAAGATCAGTCAGAGGAATCATTCCATTAGACTGAATTTGTCACGCTAACAACTTGCTTGCTTAGAATCGTAAAAGTCTGTACAGATGTTAGGCTGCTGTGCTGTTGCTTTGTCATACTTACACTTTTTTTGTGCTCTAGCTTTGTTGTCCTGACATTTTATTGCATTGCTTTTTTGTCCTCACACGTTTTTGCGTTGTTGCTTTGTTGTCCTGCTTGATTGGTGCACTGTTGCTTTGAGACTGTGCAACAATAACTGCTGCACTGAAGCTTTTTTGTCCTGACATATTGCTGTGTTCTTTTTGTTTTATGTTGGTGCTTTGTTGCTCTGACACATTGTTGCATAGTTGTTTTGTTGTCCCTATATTTTGTTGCTCTATTGCTATGTTGTCTGGACACTTTGATTTTTTCTTGTCCTGACACTTTATTGCACTGTTGCTTTTTTGTCCTGATACTTTGTTGCACCTGACACGGCATACGGCTGTGCTCTTTTTTGTTGTAGTGACACGTTGTTGCATAAGTTGTTTTGTTGTCCCTAAATTTTGCTGCACTGCACTGTTACAACACTTTGTTGTACTGTTGCTTTGTTGTCTGGACACTTTGATGCACTGTTGCTTTGTTGTCCTGACACATTGTTGCTTTGTTGTCCTGACACATTGTTGCTTTGTTGTCCTGACACATTGTTGCTTTGTTGTCCTGACACATTGTTGCACTGTTGCTTTGTTGTCCTGACACATTGTTGCTTTGTTGTCCTAACACATTGTTGCTTTGTTGTCCTGACACATTGTTGCTTTGTTGTCCTACATTGTTGCTTTGTTGTCCTGACACACTGTTGCTTTGTTGTCCTGACACATTGTTGCTTTGTTGTCCTGACACATTGTTGCTTTGTTGTCCTGACACATTGTTGCTTTGTTGTTCTGACACATTGTTGCTTTGTTGTCCTGACACATTGTTGCTCTGTTGTCCTGACACATTGTTGCTTTGTTGTCCTAACACATTGTTGCACTGTTGCTTTGTTGTCCTAACACATTGTTGCTTTGTTGTCCTAACACATTGTTGCTTTGTTGTCCTAACACATTGTTGCTTTGTTGTCCTGACACATTGTTGCTTTGTTGTCCTGACACATTGTTGCTTTGTTGTCCTGACACATTGTTGCACTGTTGCTTTGTTGTCCTGACACATTGTTGCTTTGTTGTCCTGACACATTGTTGCTTTGTTGTCCTGACACATTGTTGCTTTGTTGTCCTAACACATTGTTGCTTTGTTGTCCTAACACATTGTTGCACTGTTGCTTTGTTGTCCTAACACATTGTTGCTTTGTTGTCCTAACACATTGTTGCTTTGTTGTCCTAACACATTGTTGCTTTGTTGTCCTGACACATTGTTGCACTGTTGCTTTGTTGTCCTGACACATTGTTGCTTTGTTGTCCTGACACATTGTTGCTTTGTTGTCCTAACACATTGTTGCACTGTTGCTTTGTTGTCCTAACACATTGTTGCTTTGTTGTCCTAACACATTGTTGCTTTGTTGTCCTAACACATTGTTGCTTTGTTGTCCTGACACATTGTTGCACTGTTGCTTTGTTGTCCTGACACATTGTTGCTTTGTTGTCCTGACACATTGTTGCTTTGTTGTCCTAACACATTGTTGCACTGTTGCTTTGTTGTCCTAACACATTGTTGCTTTGTTGTCCTGACACATTGTTGCTTTGTTGTCCTGACACATTGTTGCACTGTTGCTCCCTTCTTCTTCCCATTAAAAAAGAACCCGCTTGAAATTATTATTTGTCCTGAATATGATCAGATTGCAATATTGTTTCGGTTGAAAAAGTTGGCTCTCTCATTTTTTGGAAAAGTTTGATGTCTCTTTTTTTTCTTGTTTGGTTTATGTCCAAGACATGAGCTACTACTCTGTCCTGATTTTACCCTTTAGTATATTTCCAGTTTCCAGAATGACTTCACTGACACGTCTGTGCCCAGATCAGACGTGTCAAAGCACCTCTGCGATGCCATAAATTGTTTCACAATGCTTCAGTTCACACTCACACATCTTCTGAGCGCTAGGTTTAGCTCCTGGACTAATTTAGCAGGCCTACACCTCTCCCTTCGGCTTCGTCAGCTGGCTCTTTCGTCACATCTCGCAATCACATGGTAGTGTTGCTGCTCACACAGGGCAACAGGAAGTCGTTTTTTGTAGATTATAGATGTCACGCATCCTCTCGAGGCACTTTAGGAAGCGCATCTGCGTTGGAAGTCTCTCATTAGGCCTGACATTAAGAAAGCTCCAAATTATACACATGCTGCCTACAAAAATGTGATGGTCTGATGCAGAGTGCTCGTATGCACAACCTGCAGTTTTTTTTTTCTTTCTTCACTCTGTCTTTTGTAAGGTTGCAGAATGAAAAATGATGATGCCGATATTTTCTATGCTATGCCTCATTGTGTGAGAAATAGACCCGAACAAAAGGAGCGGAGTAAAGATGGTGCTGAGATGTTAGAAGAAGAATTAACACACTCAGCACTGAAAATGTTTTGCAAGCTAAAGCTGTGTAATAAAAAATGTTTTCTCATATGATCAGAGAACGTTTTCAGGGTTTAGTTGTGATTTTGTAGATTCGTCTTTCTCTGGAGAGTGATTAGAGGCGACTTTAAAAATCTTCATATGTACACACATCCTTTTTAAAAACAATTTTTACCCAACATTTCTCCTTTTAAGCAGATCAGAGTAAAAATAAATATGTAGACAAATCCAATATGTGGTAATTAATGTCCTAATGCGCTCAGTGTTATTTGGATGGGTTATATGTATACTTGGGACCTTTTCTGATCGGCAAACCATTGTGGGTTCTCCTTGGAGTAGGACTTGAAGAAGTCTTTGGAGAGATAAACAGCACAGATGGAAGGCTAGAAAACTTTAAACACAAACCCCCCTTAAAAAGGAGTTCTTCACAGGTTCTTCAAGTTGTACTGTACATTGCTTAAAGGGTTTACTGACAGAAGAACACTTTGTTATTAGGTTTCACATAGAAAATGTACGAGATTTGGCAGGGAATCCAGAAAACCCTTAAGCGTTCTAGTTTTTCCCAAGAAAAAGTATACAGGATATGAAGGGCTAGATTTTGAAAGAAAATTTTTTTTTCCTATTGGCACACTTAAAAATGATACAAAGAACTAGAGACGGCGGAATTCAGGATGCTGTACTGTATGTATCACGGTTTGTTTGACTCGCAATTTATGCCTCACCACATTGACGTTTTTCAAATGAATTAAAAAATCTACATACTGTAGGCTTGTATTTAAAGTGGTAAAATCTTGCAGTTCCTCTATAATCCTAGCATGCATGCATTATGTGTTGTAGGAGCTAATTATTTTATAATTTGGCTTGGAATTGCAACAAAATGTGAAAAAAAAAAAAAAAAAGATTGTCACCTAGATATCATGATAATATTGTGTTTTACAGTAGCATACTCTTTTTATGGGTTCTTTGGGAGCTAGTTTGAACCTTTTCTTTTCCCCATGAGAATGCTTTCCAAGTGAATAAGAGCTGCCATGTGTTTTCCACATCATAGGTAGTTTGCAAATCAATAACTGTGATGGTTGCCCACTAGAGGGCAGTGTTTTTTAGTTTGTAGTTTTTGTTCCTAGACTCAGTTTCCCAGAAGCCTCCTCAGTCAGGTGACGTGGATGCTCACCTGAACTGAGGAGGCTCATTAGCATTGTTATAAATACCTGTTTGTTCTGGGAAACTGGGTCGAGCATTAATTTCTGTTATGTGGGTTTTGTTTCCTTGTTTTAGTTTGATTATAGTTGGCATTTAATTTCTGGAGCTCTTTAAGTTTGTATTTGCTTTGATTTAGTTTATGTCTCTGTGTCTCCTAGCAGGATTAGCCTCTAGGAGAATTAGCCTTTTGTGTTTACCCTTTTTGTGTAAGTAACCCCCATTGCATGTTTAGCTAGTAGTCTGTTTAAATACTAATGAGGGTGATACTGACATGTTTAGATCTTAGTCTGTCTAGTCTCCTTGTCTGTTTAGGTACTAACATCTTTAGCCACTAACCTTTAGAGTTCTTAGTCTGTTTCATAACTAGTCTGCTGTGCACCTTGTCTGTTCATCCCCTTGGGTCTCAGGCTACTGGCCTGTTGAGCCATTAGTCTGATTAGCTATGAGCTAGCTTAGCAGCTAATGTGCAGAACAGGTGGTAGACCGAGCCAAGCCTGTCTTGTGTTTGTTTTATCCCTTGCATGTGTAGTCCCTTGTGTTTAGTCCTCTAGGCTGTTTAGTATGTCTTGTCTCGTCCAGTTTGTATCCCCATGTCTGTACTGTATTAGATTGTGTAATCCCGAGTCTGTGTTTGTATTTTGAGTTCTCGTTTGATAGCATGCTCCATGTTTTTTGCCAACTTCCTTAGTTCATGTTTTGTTTGTTTGATTCTCATTAAAGACTCTTGTTTCACTGCATCCCCTCTGCGTCTATGCCTCAACACCTTGCCCACAGTCCTACATCATAACAGAACGTGACAGTAACCCTGTAGACTTTTAAAGGACCATTGTAAAGTACCCCTGTACAGTATAGTACCTTTTAAATTGTTCAAAATCCTCTTCAGGAGGTTCTATACATTGATTCTAGAATGCATAGTATATTTTCTTAAAGTTGTTGGTTTTCACATTAAACACAAGAAACTGAAGGACTTTTAGATAAAACTTGGAGTGAAATATTCTTACAAAATTATTAGAACTCTATTAGAAAAGGGTTCTTGGTGGGGGCAGCACTGTGGCTTGGCACTGTAGCCTCGCACCTCCAGGGTCTATGTTTAATTCCCACCTCGAGTCTGTGTGCATGTAGTTTGCATGTTCTCCCCATGCTCGATGGGTTTCCTCCGGGTACTCTGGTTTCCCCCCAGTCCTATAGATGAGGCTAATTTGCATTCCTAAATTGCACATAGTGTGCACCCTGCCTCATGTCCTACTGTAAGTGTCCAGGGATAGGATAAAGTGGTGAGTGAGGTTCTTGGTGGGTTCTCTGGTTACACATGCAGTTTCAGCATCATAAATCTGATTCGCTTGCAACCAATTGAGATAAAAACTCTATCATTTAGATTAGGTAGATTGTTTAAGAGTAACGTATTATTTGTCATTTGTAATGAGCTGTAATTCACTTAAAAAATGGCAAAAAGGTTTAATCATCCACACATCCAAAGGAATGGACCAGGGGGTAACCTTCGCTTTTCACTGAGGCACTTTAAAACACATACAGTAAGTTACAGGGTTCTTCATGTCGCAGGTTTTTTAATTAATGCAATACAAGAAACATTGTCCTTTTTCTTTAGCCGCAGTAATATTACATGCTTTTTAGGGGAAAAAAAAAACTCAACCTAGAGAGATTACCGTTAACCAGCCGATTCAAGAACACTTCCAGGACTTTTTTTTACATTTGCATAATTTAATCCGAAATGCGTCTATGAATAATTCTCGTAATTAATGAGTAAATAATTAATAGTATTGGTTTCAACCATCACATTTTCCATACTTTATAAAGAAACAATGGAAATCTAATAATTGTAATTATTATGGAAAGCAGGGTGAAATTAGAAGTTTGTTGAAGAAAAGTGTGAGGAATATGGGCTGGAGCTTCTCTGGATGCCTTCACAGTGCAGACCTCGTGGCGCGCGGTATTCATCGAGTCCTGCCAGTATCCGTCAGCGTGATAAGAACCTGTGCTTCAGCATGTGGAACTCTGAGCACTGAATGAAGGTCTGTTCATTCACCACAGCGCTTATTCTGTTTTCTGTGGTTGTTCCTGTGTGATGTTTGTTCTGGCATGATGTATCACTCGATCCACCCTGCACCATCTCGAAGAAATCGGCGGGAACTTTAGGTTTAAGATTTGCTCTGTGGTGCGTCCTTTCTCGTTTTTTCTTTTGGTTTGGTGAAATTATTAAAAGGTGCCACAACGAAGTAAGTGCGCTTAAATAAACAACATACTGTATGTACTTTTATCATGTCAGATTTATCGATCGTGTCTCTGTTTATATCTTATCACTTTGCTGTTTGAACAGACGTGAGATGATTATAAAAAAAAGTCAATGGAGAACGATAAAACAACTATAGGCAGGAGAAGAGAAAGAAAGAAGGAAATAAAGGGCGGAAAGAAAGAATATGTCCTCTCACATGTTCCATAAGTTGTAGACCCTCAACAAGAATCATTTAGAACATTGAAGAACCATCTTGGAGAACTCTTATCTTTTAAAACTTCTTCTTAGCACATTTTCTGGCACAATACAAGCCATGTTGTTCAATTCAGATTTTTTTTTATTCAGATGATGAGATTTGCTTGTCATGATGGGTTCTGTTCATAATAACAAATGACGTTTCATAAATCTGTCTCTAATGCGGACGTGTCTGTCCTCTGAAACAGCATGCATGCACACATAGACACGTTTTTGCTCGTGCCATCTGGGTTAAAACACGCCATATTTGTGTGAGCGCTCATTCATTTTAAACAATGGGTCTGATTTTGGCAAAAATCTGCTGGGGGTTTTGCTCTGGAGGACAGCAAGCAGTTAACCGGTTGTAATTTGTTGAGGTCCAGAAGAAGGAATAAAGGCAGATTCACCACTTCAGCTGTTTTAGCAGTAAATGTTAGCACCGTATCTTTAAAAATTTTTTATTTTGTATAGAAACCGTTTCAGCAACACTCTAACATGAAACCCTGAAAAGGTTTATTGACAGGTTTTTTTTTCTTTTTCTGTTTTTTGGATAGACAAAGGATTAAACTTTTTCTGACAGGGAAAAGACTTTGTTGTCGGGTTTCTCTCAGGGCATTTAAAGAATCCACAAGTTAAGTAGGATCATGAAGTTATTTTGCAAGTTTTTGAGAACCTTCCAAGAGAAAATGATGACGTATAGAATAATGAGTTGGTTTAGATTTTTTTTACATTTGTAAAGCCGTCACACTGTGATACGGTTACACTCTGAGTCAGAATGTAGAAATCTGCTCCTCATGCCGTCAGGGGTAGCGTCCCTTTGAGAATCCGATCTCCTCCTCGGGGGCGTCCGACTGCTTTCATGCTTCCAATAGCTGTTATGATTCTGTTATTACGCTCGGAGGCAATCTGCCAGCCGGTTTCTTCATCGCACAGTGTGAGCAGACAGTAAGGTCTCTGATTCTTTCTTTCTTTCTATCTCTTTTTAAACCTGATTCCATTGCTCCTGTAACACCTTTATATAGGATTACACAGAAAAGGTGTACTTCAGAAAAATACGCCTTAAAATCAAAGCAGCTTTACAGCTGATTTTATGCCTGCTTTTTTCTTTTTAAATGAAAGTGTTCAGCTGGATTTTCTGGGGTTGCCAGATTCTGTAACATAATTTTAACAGTAGGGCTGCACGATATATCGAAAAAATATCGTTATCGCGATAATGGCATGCGCGATAACCATATCGTAAAGAGTTGCGATAAATACTTTATGTGCCAAGCATTTGTGTGTCCAAATTTGACCAATCAGATGGGCCCTTACTATGTTTATACCTGCTTATATATATATATATATATATATATATATATATATATATATATATATATATGTATGTATATATATATATATATATATATATATTATTTATATCTTTATACTTAATTCTGTCGCGAACTAACCCGGGATGATCAGAAGACTTAGCGATTAGCCATTAGCCTTTTGTAGCGTGGACGGTAAACCCAAACGCGGAAGCAAGCGAGTAGGCAGGATAACCACGCGAATTAGTCTAAGGACTCTCACAGAAGGGGAGCAAGGGAAAAACACAAATTTAACCCGCATCCTATAAACACACACTCGAATCAGAAAGTAAACAATCTGCACCGATATGCGTGAACACAGTGACTAAGCTGTATGCGGTGGTTTGTTTACTTCACTTATACTTCCTGGTTCGCGACTGCATTACTTCCGGCTCCTAGTGCCGGTCGCGGAGAGCGTGTGCGTGTGTGTGTGAGACAAATAGTATTTTTTATTTAATTTTTGTTTAATAATATTTTTTTTATTAAAAAAAACAACAACAGGCAAGCCAAAGAGAATATTTAGTTTAAAAGATGCTCTTGTTTTAAGACACTATTGATGAGTGTACGGTTACATGTAAATAAAAAGTAATGTTTGAAAGTAATTCATATTGTGTTGGCAGGTTTATAGTAACAGCAAACCAGAAGTCAGAATATCTGCTCAGCGTTTTAAGTCATTCATAGTGTTTTGAAGTCTAAATATTTGTAACTTCCTTGACATATAGTTTCTTTTTAGCCTGAATTAGATTTAATTACATCAGACGAATATCTATTACCTGTTTATTTTAGTATGATAATTACACCCTGTCCAGCGTGTACCCCGCCTAGTGCCCGAAGTCTCCTGGGATAGGCTCCAGGTCCCCCGCGACCCTGAACACAGGATTAAGCAGTATAGAAAATGAATGAATGAATGAATAATTACATATAAATAAATAATAATAAAAAATAGGCAATAATAATAATAATAATAATAAAAAATGCATTTCTCTAGGGAAATGTTATATCGCAAGAAATATCGTTATCGCAATATTCAACAACAATATCGCATATCGCATATGTTCCTAATATCGTGCAGCCCTAATTACACTGCAAAAATTGTTAGTCTAAAAATAAGAAACAATTACTACATTTGATAAAAAAATTACCTAAAACTAGTGAAATTATCTGTCCATGCAGCAAGTAAATTTTACTTGGTAAGAAATCTTGAAATAAGATTTTTAAATCAAGCAAACTGAGCAAACAAATCTTTGAATTTGTCAAAGAATCTTAAAAGAAGTTTTATTTTGTGAGACGTCTGGTGAAATAACTAATTTAGCTTATTTTAAGAGCGATTCTATCCAATTTAGGATTTCTGGACTAATAAAGACAAAATGATATACTCATGCTCAGTTTAAGATTATGATATAAAATCAAGTATTAAAAACAAGTAAGTAATTTTTAAAACAAGGCAAATTATCTATCATGTCTGAAAGTCAGATTTTAAATCATGGCAAGTGTCAGATAATTTGCAGTGTAACAGTTACAATTTTTATATTTATTTATAATTTGTTAATCAGGAAGGAACTTAACACAGATCACCATTGTTTCCAACAACCCCACTTCAGTTTATTTTAATGATCTTCTTTGTGATATTAACAGTAATAAAGTGTCAGCATTCTTGATATAATATAAAAAAAAAAATTGTTACATTTTGTAAGTAGTTTACGTTGTTGTGATTTTTCATTTTGTGAAGCTGGTTTGAGACAATGACCATTGTTAAAAGTGCTATATAAATAAAATTGAATTGAATTGAATTGCCAAAGACGATTTCTTTTTTTAACGTTAGATCAAATCCATTTTTTTCCTATTGTGATAAAACCTCAGCAGCCTATAAAGTCATTTGACATCATCTGGCGACTTCGAGAGATTCTTTGGCCATGCAGCAGCTTCTTTTGGTCTGTGTACGGACGACATGCCAGGTTTGATAAAGGCGGTCAGCGTGGACTGAAGTGTCGAGGCAAACAGACGGTGCTTGCAGTGGCCCTGCGGAGGGCTGTGAATAGAAGAAAACCCACGAGCACTGAGATGAACGCTTTCTGCACATTGTGCTTAGCCTTTGTGCTGTTCTAGACGACGGAGAGTAGTAGGAGGAGGAAAAAGAGACGTGAGGAGGCGTTCGATAGCTTCCACCGGCCTCAGAGAGAAAAACGTGGCCATGTCTGGCAGTTCCGGATTTCTAGACCCAATGAACGACCGGCGCTAAGCCACCAGCCTGGTTTAGTGCCTTTATTTACGCCTCTGCACTCCTCTCACCACGATAATGGTCTCCTCCTTCTTTCTCTTTTTTCCGCCTTCTCTCCACTTTTCCCGCTTCTTCCATACATACTGTACCTACATCTCTATCAAACACAGCTCGGGCGATGGAAATTGTTCCCTGGTGTTTCCATGGTAACTGAATCTCATGCAGCCCCTCCCTCCTTCCATCCCTCCCTCCCTCCCTCTTTCCCTCTCTGCTTCTACTGTATCTTCCTTTTTGTTAGCATTAGTAATGAACAGGATTTAAAACAATGGCAAGAAAACAATTCATATTCCAATGCAAGTAATAAAAAAGAAAAGAATATGGTTTGTTGTTTAAAGACTGATTGTGTGTGTGTGTGTGAGTCAGTGTGTGTGTGAAACAGCCTGCTAATTGAGATGAAAAAATTCTCACTTTTCCTTTCATTTTCCTTTCCTCTTTCTTTCTTTCTTTCTTTCTTTCTTTCTTTCTTTCTTTCTTTCTTTCCACCTTTCCACTTGCCTACTGTACCTGCCAATAGCTTTTTTTCTTTCTTTCTTTTCAGCTGCATATCTGCAAATAGTTTCTTTCTTTGTTTCTTTCTTTGTTTCTTTCCTTAATTTTTTCTTTCTTTCTGCTGCATAAGATTTTAGTTCCTCAATCTGAAGCTTCGTAGGATATTTATATTACAGTTTTTAAAATTGGTTTGGCGCAGTTCTCACAAGCAATTGGTACATTTTCAAAACTCTTAGTACTTATATCACAACAGATCATCAAAAGTGCACTTTTTTCAAATATTTCAGCATATTTTCAATTGTGTTAGTACAATACACATAATCACAAAATATCCTTTTCACTACACAAAATAAGTGTTTTATCTAAATAAATGTTTTGTTCACAGTAACTGCCTTTCACAATGTTATCACTATCCAATTTTTGATTTGCATCTCTTATTATTCAGTTTAATACATTTGTATGTCGTTTAATTCAACAGATTTTAATGTTTAATCAATGAATCATTCATTATGTCCATGGACTTTCAACTTGACTGATCACTGGTCATTTGTAGGTTACAAATTGCTGCAAGAGCTTTCAATCAATAAATACTAATTACTAATTGTTTCCCCTGATGATAACAGTTAGTTACCATATAAGTAGAACTGTGTTCGAGACTTTGCACTGTTCAAATATGGAGCAGGATAGACTCATAGGGAGAGGAAACCTTCATTGAAGAGGTGCTGGTGCTCCTCGACAGAGAGGTGGTCTTCAGAGAAATGTAGGCAGAAGACAACGCACCATCATCTCTAATGAGATGCCATCATTGTTGACCATGTGGTTAACAGAGGCTTTACCATGGCTGAGGCTGCCAGGTTGGTACAGCCTAATTTACAAAGGTCAACTGTCAGCTCTATCATCAGAACTTTTCGCCAAGAAAACCGGTAAATCTGCTATAGCAACTTCACTTCTAAAATATAGTACTCTATTGTATAGATGAACAACATGTAATTGTCAGTTTACATGTAATGTAATTTGTAATACTACAATATTGACAGTATATGGTTGTCCTCAGAATTAACAGGAGACAACCTGGTGGTGGTCACCCATGTGTTTTGACTGACCAGCAGAAGTTGACTGTGGTGGAAATAGTCAGGGCAAGGAATGACATACGGCAACCATCCAAGTCCCTGGACAACGTGGGGGAAACATCTCAATGTGTGCAGCTTCAGTATATCTGAAGATGATGTGGTTGGCTGTAGACCAGTTCTAGGGTCATACAACACTAAACACCTGATAGTTTTTTTTTTAATGAGCTTGAGCAGGCCTGTCAGGGAGAAGGCATCATCTATGTTGTTGTGTGGGACAATATCAGCTTCCATCATGCACAGCTGGTTCAGGAATGGTTTCAAACACATCCTCGCTTCATGACCCTCTATCGTCCACCATATTCCCCTTTCCTTAACACAATTGAGGAATTCTTCTCTACATGATCGCCATCCCCATGAGCATGTCTCCCTTCTTCAAGCCATGGGTGAAGCTTGTGGTGATATACAGTAACTGCTGAGAAATGTCAAGCCTGGATTCGTCATGCCAGGAGATATTTCCCACGGTCCCTGAACAACGAAGATATCCATTGTGATGTTGATGAAAACTTATGGCCCAATGTTAATGACTGGCTTGATTAATTGTGGGAAAGCGATTTTCATTAAAATATATTTTGCTTATGTAAATGACTTGGTTTTTTTCGTGTGTGTGTGTGTGTGTGTGTATATATATATATATATATATATACAGTATATATAAATTTTTTTCTTGTCTGAACATAGGTGTAATATTTGCTGTGTAAAGTTTTACAGTTCAGTTACACTCATTCAGCACCAAGGACAATTTGAAACGCTTACCTTTTATTATTTGCTCCTGAATGAAATGATTGGTAAAAATACTAAGTTGAAAAAAGATCTTACTGTTTGTTTGGGTGATTAAAGCAAATGTTCTCAATATATATCACAATGATCATGTGTTCCGAAACAATGATTAAGCGGAATGAAAATATGTACAAATACAATGACGTCATGACATCAGATTTGAAAGAATGACTAGTGGTGTTACAAATGTGAGTTTTGTACTAAGAGATTTGAAAATGCACACTTTACTTATGAAAATAGTACAAAAACAATAAAAAAAAACTGTAACAGAGGTCAGTGTGATCAGCGTTGACGAGTTAAGAATCTCTGAATTCACTGAAAGTGCTTACAGTCTTCATGTAATAATGGCTTTTTCATCAGCAGGGTTTATTATCTAGTCTTTGTGAGTTGCTTGTCCTCGTCTTTCTGCCGCAGCATTTCAGTGCATGACACGTTGCCTCTGTATTCAGGGACACGCCTGGGTAATGGGCTGTGACAGCAAATGGATGGCCTCAAATGCTGCTCACTCATTCTCTCTGTGGACGATAACAGCTCTCGCTAATTTGGTAATTAATCTGAAGTTCTTAACCATCTCCAGACAGGACACACAGCTCCATCCAGAGTGAGAGCCAAGAATTTTAGAATTAAACATTTTGAGCTTATTTTTTAGGACACCTTTGTATCCACATCATGGTTGTTAATGGTTCTGTCTCATTGCGTGTAAAGTAAAGCAGCGCAGGCATGCTGGTCTAGCGTGTTCTCAGGGGTTTTGTGCCTCTTTTACTTCGACAAAGTGTTTTCTTTTTACATTTTGCTCATTCGGTTAAAGCTTTTCTCCAAAGCGACTTTTGAAACAGGGTACAACTGAGGGTGTAAAGGTCTTGCTCAAGGCCGCAGCTTGGTGGTGCTTGGATCTTTGAACTAGTAATCAGTATTCTGAGGCCTTAACCACTGAGCCAGCATTGCCCAAAAGCACTTAACCATAAGCCTTTTATATAATTGAGCAGGGTCACATCCTTCCACATACATTAATCCTTGTAGTTTGAGCCCAAATGATTCGGGAACTGCTTCCCAGGTGACACCACATTATATCTACGGTATGTGTGTGTGTCTGTGGGGGGGGGTGGGGGTCTGAGATTATGCCCTACTGTAAGTGGAACCTGAAGAAAAAAAATGAACCATGTATAAGCTTTCTTTTGGAAATGTTTTGACCTCATTCTCCTAGTTGGTATGCGAAAAACATTTACATCACATTTGCATTATTGACAAAACTGAACACTGGGACGCTCAGCTCATGTTTATATGACAGAAGAAAAGGCGGAGGGAAGAAGCTTATTTCTAACCCGAACTTGAGCATGATGCTAATTTGGATTCTACATTTTATGACTTTTTGTTTTATTGTTTATTTTATTATGTTTATGTACTTTACTTATTTAAAGCTATTAAAGCTTATTATTATTAATATTATTATTACTATTATTATTTATTTATTTATTTATTTATTTTATTTTATTTCTGGCCCAAAACATTCTGGTTAAACATTTCTAACTAAACCGTCACTGTTAATCGGAATAGGAGCTATGTTCAATGGTGAGGCACTGAGAGTCATCTTGTCTATGGTAAAGAGACTGAGAGCTACTCGTAAAGATGAAGATGGATATCCCTTAAGCCTTTCACTAGAGTACTGCACACAAAGGATGTCCGCTACACACGTGCAGGTTTACAGGCTCATAATTTTAGCACTTCTGGAAAAAAAGTGATGAAATATTGATTTATTGCCATGGTGGTGAGCACGGCTATAACAGGCAACTCGAAAAATATGAGCTGGCACAGGAACAGATGTCTTCTCTTAGCCTTGTCCATTTGAACTAAGACTGATTCATAAAGATTGAGGTAGCATAAATTAGAATAAAACAAGAACTTGTGCTTCTTTTTAATGGCCCCAAAATACACCCTTGTTGCATGCCATGTGCAGTTCGGTATTGTTTAACCTAAGCTGGCTGTTTTTCTTCTGTCCCTCGACAATTGTCAACATTGTTATTTTGCTGTGTTATGCTGATATGTCCTGAGGCCACTGGTAGAGCTCAGATGTCAGGCTATGATTGGATTAGACTGACTCGAAAAGGTGTGAGACGTTCAATTTAAGTGATGGACATCCGTGTGAGGAGAGCAGATAAAATTAGGGGGGGTGTCTATGAAGGGCTATACAAATATGGATATGTCTAGGCTGGTGTAATGGATCAGACGAGTATCTGAGAATACCAGCGGGATAATTTTAACTGTACAAGGGTGGAAAAATTATATAAAATATTCTTTTGTTTACTGTATCACCTAAGGAAGGTTTTATGGACACAATAATTCTAAGTACATAATAATTTTAGAAATATCTCTATTAACAATTAGTGTAATTTCTTATGGCATTTGAATAGAATTGTAGAGTGTTTCCCTCTTGGTACGTTTTTTTTTAAGGAGATGAGAACTCAAAAATACACTCTAGCGGTGAGAATGTAGCTACATGGACAATATTTCTTCTATATTTCTTTTGTATGATAGAAATCATTTTGATTAGAGATTCTAACTTGACTGTTTACATGATCCCGATAAGATCAGCATTAGCATTCTTAAATTTAATCAGAATGTAAGATTTTGCTCATGTGCAAAGTGGTTCAGCGGTGCCTGGCAAGATTTCAGTTTCATTACAAGAATTCAGTCTCATCTATGATTGGTAAGATGCTGTACTGCCAATCAGTGCACCTTCCTGGGGGTGAAAGTTTGAAGTAAAGACTGGTTAGAAAGAAATGTTCCTATAGAATGTAAGAATCAGAAATGTAAGCAAAATTTGTACTACACACATTTAGAATATATTTAATAATACATTTTATAGCATTTGTAACCAGTAAACTGGAGAGTCTGGAGTCATGTGATTACACGTGCGGTAGTATGGCAGTAGTAAAGGCCACAGTACAGTACATGAACACACACAGTGGGGAAAGTATTAACCAAATGCATTAAGAGAAAACTGACAATATTTATGTTGATGTGTTTGTAGGGTGAAGAGAAGAAAAGAAAATGACCACAGAGAAAGGTCCCGGGTCAGAGGTGAAGAAGGCAGCAGAGGAGCCATCCCAACAGAAAGTATCTGCAGGCAACATGAATGAGTCTTCTTCAGATGGCAAAATGGCTAAACAGGTACACAATTTCAGATTTTTGTAGAGAAGTTTAAAAACAGCATTGCGTTTTTATTCAGTGTTGCCAACTGCCAAATCTGCATTTAATACAATCCCAAATGAACCACAAATCAATTTTTTTCACCACAAATAAATCATAGAAATCATGTTATAAAGCTGGAAACACAAAAAATGTGATAACATTGAGTTAGTATTCTACTGTACCTTCTCAAAGACTTCCTTGAAGGGTTCTTAAAGAGCATTTATTTTTCCACACATACAGTATAACTTTCTGAATTACTTCCTGATTTTTAGGAGCAAGATGGCAAACGCACAGATGATCACAAAGATCCGGATGATGATTCCGAACTAACGACACCAGGCAAAAGCCCCAAATCGCCGCAGAAATCGTCCAAGCGTTTGAAGACTGTCCCCTTCAAGGTCACTCTTCTGGACAGCTCTGATTACGAAGCTGGTATTGAGGTAAGATAAGATATCTCATCTGTGTAATTCTGGATCAAGTCATATATCTGCTGCACTGTTTCTATCCTGTTTAAGGACTAAAACACTTGTTGGGAGTGCCATTAAAGCAAAATAATCAATGACAAAATGACCTGATGTGAAGAGGTTAATGATACTTCCCTGATCTTTTCCAATAAAAATACATGTCAAAATTTTTTTTTATGCTATAATAATTTACCAAGGATTAACGTTTTTATTCGTAAAAGAATCTCACAGTGTATTTTATCCATTATTAATGACATAGAACATGAAATGTCTGCGAAATATTTTATCACTAGATCACCACAGGTATAAACAATCTCCCTTCAAAATTCTCCATTCTGAAGACTTTATCTCTGATTTGTACAGAGCACTGATAAAATACAAAAGTAAACACACTTCATCAGTGACAAACATTTACTGTAGCCATTAAAAAAAAGATGTTTATTCATGCTTATTCAGAGTCTTTGAACTGCTAAGAACTGCTTTTTTTTAAATGAAATCTTTCCTACCAATCAGAATTGAGAATTGTACAGTACAGTAGCTTTCACAGATGAATAAAGAAGTTTAAAGAAGGGGAACCAGCATTGAAGACAAACACCACATTTTACCAGAGGGAATTTGAGAGTTTGGTTCAACAATGGCGCAAATTTGATTTGAATTTGACTAGGTTGAGTTATCTAGATGAGTTACTCTAACAATGTGCAATTTAAAACCACCTACTTATATTAATGATTTTAGATTAATAACATTTTGAATGAGTGTATAAGTGTGTGTATTTGCCCTGCGATGGATTGTCACCCTGTCCAGGGTGTACCCCGCCTAATGCCCTACATGTAAGTCTCTTGGGGTAGGCTCCAGGCTCCCTGTGACCGTGAATACAGGATAAAGCGTTATAGATGATGAGTGAGTGAGTGAGTGAGTAATAACATTTTGTGCCTAAATTTTCTGTACATCACTGAAATTATTGTAGTCAAAATACTTTTTTATATCAGCTTTCACATTTAGTGTCTACTGTTTATTTTGTCAGTATTAACTTTATTTAACCCTATTAATATCTCTGAGGAAATAAGTCCCTGATAATTAACTTAAAAGGTACTAATAATAGAGACACTAATGCCACATTACAGAAAAAAAACGTATCACTACAGAAATCCCCGTTTTATGGATCAGGGCCTGGTTTCTCGAAAGCTTCTTATCGCTAAGTAGTTCTTAAGTTGTACCTTAACCTCTCTCTTAACGTTATGGCGCATTTCCCGAAACGTTCTTACGCTAAGTATCTCTTAGCTAAGTCACACGTTCGTACTGTAAGGTTGGTCTGGACCAACCTTATCTCATACTTAGCGTACTGAGCAGCAGTCTTTATAAACCAGCGGTGTATGCAAACACATTAATGCACGTTATCAAAGTCGTATTAATGATGGAATATACTGTAGACCTGTTTAAGAATTTTATTTTATTTGATATCAGAACTAATAGAGTGACTTTTAATTAGCCTATTTAATAATGTGACTAATGCATTAAAATTGCCAATCACAATTAATATTAAACAGCTGGCGAACAATTAGGCAGCGATACAGCGTGGTGTTGTGTTAAACTGAAGACGGCGCGGTCCGTGGAGCCGTGTGGGTCATGTACATTTTTCCTTTAGACAAAACTTCAGCCCTTTTCATATTTTCCCCGTGGTCGTTATTTAAAAAAATAAATAAATAAAAGTTTTGCCTTCCAAGGCAACAGATTATGGAGCTTCTTGAGCTGCTCAGACCTGCGCGTGCCAGACCAACGCGTCGTACTTACTGTACTTACTGTACTTACTGTACACTCCCCGTCCCGATGTCCAGCTGCTCACTGCTTTTTGTTTAAAATATGTTTCACTGATCATTAGCCATTATCCATGACTTTATGGCTTTTTCTTTTGACACGTTTTATTTTTATGAAATTTGATTTAGTTAAATGAGAAAATAACCTTGGGAGTTTCAAACCCCGCATCCATTAATTTTTTCTGTGTTATTGTAATGTTTAATCCCCCTACAGTATTCACTTATGCGGTTTGACTCGCTGTGAGATGCGGTGTGTTATACCCCTATCTCACCTGCACGGGCTCGCGCTGTGGCCGTAGGCTTGATCATGATTGACCCAGAGTTTTGCGCTGTGATTACGTTTCCATCTTTCCGCGTGAAAAATTCTGCGTTTAATTTTTTGCTGGTCCTCGCGGAAGCTTGCAGACCTTGCAGAACTTCGTGGAACGTTAAAGGAACGTCGCGGGCAATCGCGGCAGTTCACGGAGATGAGTCAGGCCGTACAGGTGAGAGAGGGGTATTAGGCACCGTGATCCGCCTCGAGTGACCGGCGCCCAACGGTCCGCAGATCCGCAAGGTCCGCGAGCTTCCGCATGTTAAACATGTTTAATTTTTTTGCGTGGTAAAATGGAAACATAACCATGGCACCAAAACTCGCGCTGAATCATGATGAACCGCACTTACGGCCCCGCGTAGGTGAGATAGGGGTATTAAACCTCCACTCTGTCAACTCATCGTATTCATTCCATAAGTGCGCTATACAACCCCAACAACTGACACTTCACATTGTTTCTGAAGCTGGTGAAGAGTGTTATCAGCTGTTTGTCCATCAACTATGAGGGTATACCCGGTTCGTTTCACGGCCACATGTTACATGAAAATATTAGCGACAGTTTGGTGATTTAATTTATATATTTGTCTATTATGGCATGTTATTGTTAAGTTAACCCATGTCGAAATAAACGCTATTAAAAGAATTTAGTGCAATGTTTAATTTGGATAGAAAGTTCCGTCTTTCTTAACGCTGTCATGAAAAAGGAGTGAAAAATCGATTCCTGAGCTAATTCAGGACCTTCACTGTGGACAGCGCCTTGTAATGTCGGACGTAAGAGGCAGCGACTTAAGAAGACTCCTAAGGGACAGTTCGAGAAATACACTTAGAAAAGTTATCACTTAACGTAAGATATATCTTAAGAGTCATCTTAGCGCGCGAATAGTGTGCGTTATCGAGAAACCGCGCCCTGGATTGTGTTTAAAACCTAGCCAATGCCTACTTCTTGCAAATATAGTCACATTTCATTGTTTTTTTTGTAAAAAAATTTGGCCTGGACAAAAAAGAGCTGCTTTACACAATTAAAAACAAAGTTCTGCAGAAAGGAGAAAATTATTATAACATCAGACATGAAATCTTTTTCAGAAGATTAACCAAAGCTCTTCACACACTCGACTATCCTCCAGAAAGCTTTTTGTCATTTGGGCTCATTAAAGTGAAGCTGTTCTATTTCTTCGTTTAATGAGTGTCTCATTCACCACAATAGCTCGAAGAGTTGCCATTTAAAAGCTGTTTTTGGCTGTAACGATGTCCACTGTCGGAGCTTCCTGTGGAGAACACGCACAGATTTCTCATTCGGTCCTTAATAAGTATTTTGAATGTTCTTCAAATATACCATGCGGGAAATAAGACAGGACACAAGACAGGACCTGGGGTCATTTTTAGGGTAATAACAGCATAGCAGTATTTAAAAAAACAATCTGATAGGAGAATTATTATAATCCTGTATTTAACAACAATTTACAACAAGGATTTTTCGATTTTCCAAATTGTTACCAATCGTATTATTGTTACCAGGGATGCTAATATTTCACATTGTGTAAAATAATAATATACAATACAGACTTTATCCAATTTGTACTACAGTATATATTCTCAAACATGATACCTGGATTAAATAAAAGAGTCCAATGTTATTAAATTCTTGTAGGAAGTGTTTAACTGGTTTATATAAACCAATTGAAAACGAGTCTAATAACATTGAACTCTTTCATTCAATCCAAGTATCATGTTACCAAGTATCAAACAGATTTATATAGAAAGAAAAATAGATTGGAATTGGAAGGCATAGATAATGGATGGAATAGAGCAAACTCTGTACAGTAATTAACGTTAAGGATTGAGAGGTTTGCATTCCCAGAAGGACCCTGAAGCGAGATGCATAACTCTCACAAGCTCAGCTTTGTGCTTGGTTTGGTTCCTTTTTCGTACAGTACATCACATTGGTTAAAAACTATGAAGAGCATTTTACTGCAAGAAAAAAAAAAGCACATATTTTCATTTCATTCATTCATTCATTCATTTTCTATACCGCTTAGTCCTGCGTTCAGGGTCGCGGATGCACATATTTATCACAACGTATTTTTTATTTCTTCTTAATTTTTTTTTAATTCCTAGTATTTTTAGTCTTATTAATTATTTATCATATTTTTCATATTAAATCTGGAAGTATCATAGATAATAGTTGAACAGTTATGGCATTGGTGGCGTTATAGCATTCTTACATTAATGGTGAGGCTTGCTAATCATGGCCATCTGTGAGATCACAAAAGCAGAATAAGCGAATAGTGGCCAGTGTGTTACACCACAGCTTACTGTGGGCAAGCAGTTATAAAGAATGAGCATGACTGGTGTCACATATTTCAAAATAAAGATAAAAAAGGAAAAAATTTGAATTTATCAAGTTCATACTACATCCTAGCCAAGTCGCTGTTGGGTTCTCATTGTGTCGACCACGTTGTCATTAATTGCCTATAACACACATGACCACACGCTCACCTAGTCCAGTGAGATCTAAACGAGTTTTTATTACTGAGTACCAAGAACTCTATTGATTTAGTTGAGTCAATTGAAATCCTAATGACAACTCAGGCACACCATCCAATGTTTCTCGTCAGTGCCATGCTTGTGGTACGTCAATTAAGTCCAAAAGATGTGTTGGTTATGTGGTTAAATTGTCAGTGCTGTTGGTTTGTATCTAAGTATGTCCTTTTTAAGATCTTACTGCTTCTTGCTTTTACTACGTCCTCAAAAGCTGTCAAGGCAGACAATACTGCACTTCTATTGTGGTCAGTTTTTTAAAGGCCATCGTGGGAATGTGTCCTCAAAAAGCATTTTGTTTTAAGGTGTCCGAGTGTAGTGTTTGTTCTTTAGTAAGATTACTGCAACAATATACAAGCACGTATAAATGTTAAGGCTGGTACTGTAGCTAATATATTTGACAATGATGAAACAGTGCATGCATACTAAAATCCCAGTTAAGTTAACTGAGCAAATTGACTATCAGTTGCTGGACAAACTAGCCAATGTTAGTCTTCCATATAAAATGCTAATTTGAATGTACCACAGAGGTGCATACCCATAGATCAGGGTTGGCCATTTTTGTGATTATTAAATTCATGGCTGTTTAAATAAACTTCAAATTTGTGATTCATTCATTCATTCATTCATTTTCTATACCGCTTAATCCTGTGTTCAGGGTCACGGGGGACCTGGAGCCTATCCCAGGAGACTTCGGGCACTAGGCGGGTACACCCTGGACAGGGTGCCAATCCATCGCAGGGAACACACACATACACACACTCATACACCCAATCACACACTACGGGCAATTTAGGAACGCCAATTAGCCTAACCTGCATATCTTTGGACTGTGGGAGGAAACCGGAGTACCCGGAGGAAACCCACCAAGCACGGGGAGAACATGCACACAGAGACAGGAATCGAGCCTGGCCGGGGAATTGAACCCAGACCCTGGAGGTGCAAGGCGACAGTGCTAACCACTGCATCACCGCGCCGCACTGATTGAAACCAATTTGCATTAAAAAAATTAAATAATAACCTCTTATTTGATGAAAGGAATAGAGTGCTCATATTATGTTGCATGTTATATTTCTTAAAACTGAAATACACTAGAATTCACAGCATTTATGAACGCGGTTTTGCACTGAAATAGTGATGTACCTTTGCAGAGTCCCTGTTATGAAAGGCAGGCTGATAGGATCAGCGGATCACGAAAAAAAGACCTGATAAAAATTTAATATGATTACTGTCTTACTTATTCAGAGACTGTTTTCTTAAGAGTAAACTGCAGCATAGAGGTCGAGATTTAGACAAGCATGCACGGTTAGGCGCCGTGCCTCCAGCCCTGACATTTGCTGAATGTCATTATCTACATTCAGTCGACCAGGAAAATCAGGCAGTGTTGCTGCTGTGAGCAGCTTCTTTATGTATGTACATGTATGTACAAAGCAGAGAAAGGAAGGGAGAATGCAGGGCAGGTGTAGCTCAGTGGTTAAGGCATTGGACTACGGTTCGGAAGATCCCAGGTTCAAACCCCACAACCACCAAGTTGCCACTGTTGGGCCCTTGAGCAAGGCCCTTAACCCTCAACTGCTCAGATGTGTAATGAGATAAAAATGTAAGTCACTCTGGATAAGAGCGTCTGCCAAATGCCTAAATGTAAATGTAAATGCACACATATAGTGTTAGTATATAGCATAGGGTAGTGCTAATAAATTTTTTGCATAAGCCATTTTGCCCCTAATTTTTTCCACCTGGTTATGTGGATGAACAGAGGGTACAAGAAGGGGGGGTGGTGACATTTAAAATCTACCAGTTCAGTAAGTCAGTCCAACATTTCCGTCTGTCAAGACCACTCTCTGCTCAAACGCAACGGCCAAATGCCTTTTTCCTAAATGTAAGCGTTCCATGATTACTCACTATTCATGTAAACAGCATGACAAATGAAACTAAACGACTTAGATGTATAATGGGAATCAGCTGACATGACATAAAGCAGAATTTCTCATTCTGAAATTCGCAAAATCTCATTGGACTGGAGATGTTGAATCATTTCCAGCTATATTATCATTTCAATAGCAACATATCACATTAGAGACATGTTTAGTTTCTCACCACTAGGGAACGGTCCACATCATTATCATTGATGCATTTATGGTTATTTCACATTTCTGGAGTCTCCAGTGTCAGAGCTTTGAAACAATCAAGTTAGGACACGTTTTCCAGCCAAGGAACGTCTTCAGGACTTATAAAGTTGGGTATGATTTGTGGTTTGTCATAAGAAAAGAAGCTGGTGAATGGATGAAATGTAAAACGTTACAAACTAAACAATTATTAACATAGGAAATTTGCTTTGTTATTGATTATTTATCAGTCACATCATCCGACCAACCCAGCATGAATTTTTAGTTGTCAAAACGGTGTGATGACATTAATTTACCAGTGTTACAGATGTTGTGACAATGTTGTCATCATATTGTTTTTGTCATCAAGTTAGAATGAGTTTGACGAAATTACTTTGGAACAACGTTCAAATTCATTCTTTGATAAAAAAAAAACATCTCAATGTAGTAATTATCTCACTGTCATTACAACAAAATTACCACACTAGGGTTTGGGTTTGAATAGTTAGGGTTCCTGCTGGGAAGTGTTTTATTTCTTAAATATTTAACTACTGTATAGTGGTCAGGTTTTTTATTCTTCTAGCTTGATTATGTTTGTAATATATTAACAATTTATTTAACTGCCACTTTCCCTTTCATTCATTTTTAGCCGAGTACCCACATCTACTATACCGTACATATACCAGGCCAGATGTTTTGCTACTGTTTATATAATGCACTAGACTGTCATGTTCTCTAGTCTAAATCTGGTTTACTGAACCCTTCTTAAAATCACAATCACAGCACATGAGGTAAACCCTGTTATTCATGCCGCAATCTGATCTACAGTACACTGTTACCATGGTGTGCGTTCCTTTGGCTTTGGGTCTTTGTGTCATAATGATAGGGTTAGATATAAACCATGCCTTGTAAATCAAGTTGATAATGATAGTCCAGGAGAAGCCAAGCTACACTTGAATCTAAGCATCTGTTGGATTGAAGTCAGGCTTGGGTTCATTACCATCTACTGTAGTTCTACGCTCCACAGTTTCTACGCAGTTCTACGCTCCACAGTTTCTACGCAGTTCTACGCTCCACAGTTTCTCAGGTTAATCGCTGTCTAACACATCGTTACATTACATTATCGAGTTTTTGATTACCCTGGGTAAGATTTTTAACACATCTTTCCTGAACTGAGAAAAAAAGGATGGCTTTCCCAGATTTACTTCTAATTCAAGTCTAACGTCAGCTTTTGAATTATGCAAATAATGTTTGTCCAGTATTATTAATATGTACTTTGATGAGCTTTTTATTTGACAGTGCTTCTAGATAATACAATATAATTCTTAATGGGGCGGCGCGGTGGTGTAGTGGTTAGCACTGTCGCCTTGCACCGCCAGGGTCCGGGTTCGATTCCTGGCCATGCTCGATTCCCGTCTCTGTGTGCATGGAGTTTGCATGTTCTCCCCGTGCTTGGTGGGTTTCCTCCGGGTTCTCCGGTTTCCTCCCACAGTCCAAAGATATGCAGGTTAGGCTAATTGACATTCCAAATTGCCCGTAGTGTGTGAATGAGTGTGTGTGTGCCTTGCGATGGGTTGGCACCCTGTCCAGGGTGTACCCTGCCTTGTGCCCTAAGTTTCCTGGGATAGACTCCAGGCCCCCCGACCCTGTATATAAGGATAAAGCGGTACAGAAAATGAATGAATGAATGAATTCTTAATGGTTACAGTATAATTAATATTATGTTAAAGGAAAAACATCTTTCTAACCATTCTTGTTTTTTTTTTCAGCAGAGGAAAACATACTGAAAGTAGTTTTCATAGTAGTTATGTAATCAGTGCAGATATTTTTGACCGAACTCAGTTAGAAAAAATATTCTGGAGTATTCCTTTAACATGCATAGGACTTTGGACTGGTGTAATACAAAAGGTTTAGTACATTTTCTAGAGAAATATAGTTGCTAGAGACAGATCCGACAGCAAACTTTAGTGCTATTAAATCAAATTCGAATTGAAAATCGCGATGTCAAAGAAAAGCATCGATTTGAATCAACAGTCTACATATAATTCATGGCTCTTATGCTCTAAAGGTAGGAAGGAAGCCATGCTGACGTTCTTCAGTCAATTACAGTGACGTTAGCAAATCATAGACATCTGTGATGACGTGTATGTGGAAGCTGTGTGTTATGCTGCCGTGTTTAAGCGGTTTAAAAAAGCATGCACTTGGTTGCCTTTGCATGTCAACTAAGCTTGTGCTAGTCATATAAAATCCAGAGTGTAGCTAAAGACCTGGCTTCAGGACATGTCATTTCATATTTGCTCGCTATCTGAGTAATAAGAAAAGATCTCATTTCAAAATGAATCTACAGGGAAAGATTAAGCAGGATTAGAAGTGCACATGTGCGTTTCCTCCCTCTAGTAGTAATGAAGTGTAAAGAGGAGAACTTCTCACACAGCAACACCCTTTGCCTGTTTCCATGACAATGACTGATGTCACTATAAAGCAGAAGCATGTAAGGCTCTTAGAGAGGAGCTATGTGCGTGTTAGTGTGTGTTTATCTTTGTGCCAGATAGTAGTACTCCACATAGTGAGTGTATATTCCTCTGGAGAATAAGAAGGGAGAGCTAAGTGATGATTAATGCTACTGTCACAGTGGAGGTGGAGAGGCTCTTGTTAATACAGTTAGGTACATTATGTAGGAAAAATCATGTGCAGTATTAAACATTAAAATAAAAGCTATGGTAAACATAAATTAATATATATTTTAAATAGTATTAAGCACCATTCCCTTAGATGGTCCCTACTGTCCCTTTGGTCTACAAAGGTTCCTAGGTGGATGGGTGGACAGATTTAGTAAAGTACAAGAAAGAGGTAAATTGAACAGATCGTGTAGTGATTTGTGACTCCATGAGTAAATTAAGTATTTACATTTAATCTAATTTTATTTATGTATTTATGTCTGTATTTATTCAGCCCTAGACAAAAGAAATCCCCAAAGATTCCTCCACCTTCACTGGAAAATGTACATTTCCTTTTGTCCATTATTCATTTAGGAATGTTTGTTGAAATTATGTAATAGCAGAAGTATTGGCAATTATTTAATAAATAAATAAATAAATAAATAAAATCATGTGCATGTAATATTACTCACTCACTCATCTTCTATACCGCTTTATCCTGTATTCAGGGTCGCGGGGACCTGGAGCCTGTCCCAGGAAGCTTAGGGCACGAGGCAGGGTACACCCTGGAGAGGGTGCCAATCCATTGCTGGGCACACACACTTACAGTACACTTTCATTCACACACTATGGGCAATTTGGGAGCGCCAATTAGCCTAACCTGCATATCTTTGGACTGTGGGAGGAAACCGGAGTACCCGGAGGAAACCCACCAAGCACGGGGAGAACATGCAAACTCCATGCACACAGAGACGGGAATCGGGCCTGGCTAGGAATCGAACCCAGACCCTGAAGGTGCAAGGCGACAGTGCTAACCACTACACCACCGCGCCGCCATGTAATATTACTACAAAATATATTTTTTTAACATTTTCAAGGCAATTAAATGCAAAACATTGAACACAGCTTCATATTGTCATCTAAGAACAGAAGAAAATAAGAAATGGCCGCATGTATTTTAGATGAATTATTTGGTGTATTAATGTGAATGATTTTTGTTACTATAATGAGAAGCAGCATTTTCTGTTACTTGAAATTTTAAGTCATAATTTGAGGATTAAGGGTCTTAATAAAGGGCCAAAGCATTACAGCTTGGTAGTGCTGAGGTTTGAACTTGCGACCTTTTGAGCATTGGTAGGAATATTTTTGCTTGAAGTTCTTCTCTATACCAATAGGCTATAATTGCCATAACTGTTCCAAAGAAAGACACCTGTAGTTAATTTGAGCTTTAAAGGGACAGATTTTCAGTTTTAAGTAAATTTTAAGTCAATCAGAACTTAAATCAGAATTGACTGTACCATACAGCTAGTTAAGGAAAATATTTGTACTCAATTTAGCTCAGTAGGACTGCAGAAGCATTAGATGAGTTTCAGTTGAACTTTGGAATGCATTTTTGTAGAACTTGGCCCCAATTACTTACATTGTACCTCGTTCCGTATGACAAACCGGAACATTCAAGGCCTACTGTTACGTACTTACAGTACAGTAGGTGGACAACCAGACTGCTCATTACCGTTGCGCTCACCACCGTGGAAACGCGGCATCGGCCAAAATAAACCAGTAGCATTTCAAAATAATGCACCTCAGTTTTTATTATTAAGAAAAGTGGTGTTTTTTTTCCTGCACATTTTTTGTACATCATTCAGTCTCAGTCCCTTTTTTCGATATCCTTGCACAGGGTCAATGAAACATGTTTTGAACATGGTCTCATTTGTTTTTATCTGCAGAAGCACTGCAAGGGTCAGGTGCTGCTGGACCTGATGTGTGAACATCTCAACCTACTCGAGAAGGACTACTATGGCTTGACCTTCAGCGATTCAGACAGCCAGAAGGTCAGAATTCCTTTCAAAAGGACAAACGTATGCACTGTGCACTAATACTGAGATGTGTTCAAGTTTGAGTTTGTATTCTAAATACGGGCGGATTACTTGAGGAGCACAGGATCATTTATAACTGCCTGGGCAACGGGCAAGGTCATTGTGGTGGTTTAAGTCGGGTTTTGGTTCGAAATTTAAATATAGTTATTTGGACTGTTAAATAGATGTAGATGATGGAGCTGTGTTACACTGCTAACATACAGAAATTTAAAATCTGAGGGAATGTTGCAGTGGAACAAACAGACCTCTTGCAGAAAAACAAAGCACAGTGCATTCAAACAAAGCTTGTTTATTCACTGTGGGATGGTGAGTGTTGAGTCTGGAGGGGACAGGCAAATTATTTGTAGGGGAAGCAATTTCTGGGTAATTATGCCATTGGCTGTGTTGAAGCCAGCTGTTGTGTTTTTTTTTTTTTTTTTGAGGATTAAGGCATTTTGTTCGTCTCTGGTGCATCTGTTAATTGTCACTTTCTGCCATCTTTTTTACAAGGTCGTAGATCAAAATGGCAACAAGTAGTAATCGTGTTTTTTTTTTAGTATACTTACTTCTAGGTAAATTACTGTATGACAAAAGAATTGTAATTTTTACTTTTTATACCTTGTTATTTGAAAATATAAATCAAACGAAATAAAGTTGTTTGATTTTAAAATATGTTTAAAACATATTGTAGATGTTAATAATCAATAATCGATGAATCATTAATAATTAATCACCAGATTTCCCTCTCCCAATTTTTTTTTACCCAGTTCTAGCGGCACAATCCAATCCAGTGTTTCCCACACGCTGATTTATTTGTCATCTACCATTATTATTATTTAAAATGGGCAAAATATTATTCAGTTGCCTGAAAGGCAGTGTTCCGCTCAGTCTTTCTTTCTCTCTCTCACACATGAACACGCAAAGACGTCTGTGTATAGCCCTGCCCCTCCGTGAACACACATCGGCTGTGCATGTGAAGCGCTAGTCAAACGCTCATGAGCATACGACAGTTCATACTAGCAAAAGTGTTGAAGAACAACAGCAATCAGTGACCTGACTCTTCAAATACGTTATTTGCAAGCATGTAAGGTATATGGCTAGTTAGAATAGCTAGGCTGATGTTCAATTATAACTGGGTTGTGGAGGTTACACTACTGTACATGTAAGACTAACCTTATGGGGTAATTCAGTTAACACAGTTTTTCCTTGGCATTATTTGCTAATAGCAAAGTTCCATATTAACTACCTAACCCCGTCTAGTGCAGCTCTGTAAACTTGATATCTAACTAACATTACTGATTAGCATTTTTAACCTTACCTTTAAATGGAATGTTAATGAAGATCAAAATGTTTCCTGCATCTTTTCCAAGTCTTTGTATTCGGATTGAATATGTGCGGTTTACAGTTCAGAAAATGTGAAATGTTGCTTCAAGGAAAACACATTTGTGTTTATTTTCTTTTTACAAAATGTCATTTAGTCCAAAGATGTGCTGAGCTGTATAACTTGTATAATGCGAAAAAGGATACAATGCCTTCCAGTCCAGTTTATCAGTGTCTTGTAGACACTTTTATGCCGCTTGAAATGCATATTGGCTTTAAAGGTGAAATAGGATTTGCGTGAATTGCAAAGTCAATGTTTTATGTAGATCAGGGTTTCGTTTTTAGACCAGAGGTCTCTTGGTGAGGAGGTTGTGAAATTTTAAACAAAGTCACAGCTTATACTCTATAGTCTGTTGATCAGCAGCAAACTGCATCAATAACCAAGAACGATCAGCTAAATGAAGCTAATTGAAATGCACTTGCATGGGTAAAAATAAAAATAAAAAAATAGATTCCAAGATTTGCTTTCGGCCCTGCTCATCGCTCCCTAGGAGCATGCTGCTTCCCTTCAGTTAAACATACGGAGAGGCTTCGAACTGGAAACCATGCAGTTAGTGAGAGATTGTCAGGGAGACAAAGGCAGTGTGGTGTAAATTCGCCATGTGTCAGGCACGCAGACGCCGGTTTAAATGTTACTGCTCTGTCTTGCAGAATTGGCTGGACCCCTCCAAGGAGATCAAGAAGCAAATGCGAAGTAAGTGCATGAGACAGGAACTTTAACCGTGTTCTCCATCTGTGAGCTCATTTGCTTCATACACTACTTTTTTTGCTGTAATTTCTATCAGCATAGATCTGTATATGTACTGTATGCATATACAAAGGTGCACGCTTATATGACGTGATGTGCCTCTGTGTCCTCAGTGTCTCCTTGGCATTTTGCTTTCGCAGTCAAATTCTACCCTCCAGACCCATCTCAGCTCATGGAGGATATCACGAGGTAAGAGAGGGATACTGCACACATCATTCTCATGACATTGTCATTGTTTGAGTTGTGTTTATCACAAGGTTTGGACAAGTGTGTGATTTTTTTTTAATGTATAAGTGACATAATATCATATTAAAGATACCATATCAAAATGATGACCTGATATACATAGTATTACCATGCAGTGGATCACACTATGTAATTTCAGGCCTTTGTGTACATGTTTTTTGGCTAGAAATTGGCTATGACACAAACCAAAGAAATATTTCCTTAAACATTAAGAGAAAAAAAATTATGGTGAGAAGGCATATGTAGTGGATGGAAGGAGGTAGCTATTTTTATTTATTTATTTTTTACACATTTTTTAATTTAATTTGATGTTCATCTAGTATCCAGCAGAGGGCTCAAAATTACAAACTGCTCCTTTAGGAGAGTATTTGGAGCAAATTACAAGGTACAGTTACAAAAATACAAGAAACAGTTCTATTAGTTAATATGTAATTTATTAAATTAATTAAAAGAAAAAAGAATGTGCGCTTGAGTTCTTCAAAGGATCTCATATTGATAAATATCAATATTTCACAAGGAGAAGCAAGATGAATCTCTCCTGAAACATCAACAAAATTTCACCACTCACACACACACACTTTGTAATATAAAAAAAACAATAAAAACGAGAGCACACGAAATCCTTTTTAACTGTTTATTCTCCACCATTGACCAAAACTGAACTTAACACTCGCGAAGTGCACATGCCCCTTGCCCTTCTACATCAAGCCCTAAGAGGAAAGATGCATCACACACGTGACGTCTGCATGCGCCTTGCCCTTCTACGGCAAAAATGCATCACCCACTCGCGAAGTGCGCATGTCCCTTGCCCTTTCCCTGACCTGCCTTTAAAGGGACAGCCGGGAAAGAGCGGGGGGAGGAGTAGTAATGGTGGACCAGCGCTGGCGCTATTTGTTTGGACGAGAGAAGGAGAGATTGCTGTGGATCATTTTCTTTCGAAGATTGTTCAACCGGATTATCTTTGACTGGACATATTCCCCGGACTTCTCACCCTCCGTCATCGGCCTCCCGGACTTCATTAACCCCGGTGAGACCGAACCATACTCAGTATACTCGGATAACACACATACAATAAACACGGACTTCAGACATTTTCCACTCACTCGCGTTCACGCACAGATACACATACCGTTTATTATATGTAGTTTGTAAATATTGTTTATATCTTTGTTTGGTTGTGGTGCACCTTTTTCGTTTACTTTATTTAGTTTTGTATAATACACGTTTGCTTTATCTACTTGTTTGTGTTTGTCCTTTTTGCCCACCGGCCTTTTAACGCAACACTGACACAAAGATAAAAGACCTCTCGGTTTTCGTAGCCGCAGTTAATGTAAAATTAGCTGGTCGTTACACAGCTAATTGACAGGTCTCCAGAGCCGTCATTCAGTTATGGTAATGGGCGTTTCGTTTTCCGACACACGCTGTAGCGGTAGACCAATCATAAAGCACCGCGCCATCTGACCAATCACAGCAGTGAGAGCTCACGGAAAGGAGGGGTTTAGACAGACTGAATCTTCGAACTGCTTCACACAAGTCGTTTACGAATCATTTAGAAATGGTGTAAAATTAAATCTATTTTTGGAGAAAACTAAAGTGTTTTTTGACCTTGCATACATGTAATCCTGTTTTAAGAGACTCATTAAGCAATATTAGCAAATGGCATAAAATAGGACCACTTTAAATCCTGGTTGGAGAACCTGCCCAACACACCAACTTCATGTACAGTACACAGGATGTGTATCTTGTTTTTCTTGCATATAAAGCACATGCACCTCTTAAATGTTCTAGTATTATCTTTTTGTTTCTTTTCTTTTAAAGTGTCCCTATTATGCCATTTTAAAGGTTGCTAATATTGCTTTATGAGGTGCGGTCCTTTATGATTGGTCTACCGCTACAGCGTGTGTTGGAAAACGAAACACCCATTACCATAACTGAATGACAGCTCTGGAGACCCGTCAGTACATAGAAAAGATGGCCTTGATTTTACCGTATCAATTCGAACTGGAGTCTGACGATGAATCAGTTGAAGTGGCACATCGACAAGAAACTGTTTCGCAAGCACGACTGGAGCAGGAAGTTTCTCAGTGTAAGTGTCATATGTTAACAAGAGTGTGGTAACGTTAATTTGTAAGATGGCGGGAAAGTTGTTTGCGACGTAGAATGCGGGTGGACATTATGCGAATATGTTACTTTAATGACGTGGATCCGTAGTTGTTACAGGGTGGCCTTGGGACTGCCTTCGGGTTTTAGCGTTTCCTCTCTCAAACCAAAGACTTGCAGATTTGGCTAACAGGTGTTTCCTAATTGCCCGTTGTGTGTGAGTGAGTGAGTGTGCTTGTGTGCCCTGCGATGGACTGTACACCACCTAATGCCCCGAGTTATCTAGGACATGCTCCAGGCCTCCCATAACCCTGTACAGTATATGCGGTATAGAGAAAGTGAGCGAGTGAAAGTGAGCATTTATAAGTATTAACTTGTTCACTGTATTTTATTTCTTCCTTTGGCCATGCATTAATATTAGTTTAAATAAATTGTACGTGATCTAATGTCAGTGATGGTAACATGTCTGATAAAACATGCCTTGTACAGTATATAAAAGACACATGCACAAGCCTAAATGCTCTGAAGTTGTTCCTCTGCTGGCTGACAGAAATCCTTTCTGCTCCTGCTTGTCACGTTTTTTTTCCCGACGTCTCTTATAGGTACTACTTGTGCCTTCAGCTGCGTGATGACATTCTGTCTGGTCGTCTCCCCTGCTCATTCGTCACTCACGCTCTGCTGGGTTCCTACACCGTGCAAGCCGAGCTCGGAGACTATGACCAGGAGGAGCACGGCACAGACTATGTCAGCGAGTTCCGCTTCGCCCCCAATCAGACGCGTGAGCTGGAGGACAGAGTCATGGAGCTGCACCGTACCTACAGGTGAGCATCTCAGTTTATCTGTTGTGAAGAAGAATAATCTGTGCTATGACTAGATCAAGTCAAAATCTGTTAGAGAGATTTTACCCTTTTGAAATCTAGGAATCCTTTTATTAATCTTAAATCATATTTTGTATGAGAACCAGAAACTACATTCAAATTATTGAGCCACTGAATAGCAAAGGTGTCTAGTTACAACATTTCTGTCCTGGTTTGACTTTAACTACTGTACAGTATGCATCTCATAGTTTAGAGTTCTTAGTTAGGCCCATGTACAGTATATACTGTAACTTGTGGTGCGGTGGAAGTATTTATAGTCGATAAAAGGCTTTTACCTAAAGCTGTAAGGTATAAGTCATAAAAAGTGCTGACTTTGTGATAATAATAACAGATTTAGATAGGATTAAACCTTTCAATAATTTAAAGTTATGGCATGTACCCATATAAACCATAAAGAGAATCCAGTCTGAATAGGGATTAAAATAATGTAAACTTTTTATGGAAGATTTAAATGGGACCTATTACCTATAAGATTAAACAAACATAAAATTTGAAAAATACATCTTCTGGCTTTTGCCCTTTTTTATTTTTGTATTGGGTTGATACTGATATGATGAAATACTTGTAATCATAAATTAACATGTTTAAAGCATGAATAGACTACTGCAGCAGTAATATGGCTGTCTCCATGTCTCTAATGCTAGTAACCTGATATTGATCTTCAGATCACACGAGAACTAAATTCACATCACATGGAACTGTTGTTTGCATTTGAGTTAAATTCAGTGACTTTTTATGTGTCTGATTGAGACAACAATATTTGGCAGGTAAAATACGCACAAGTAGAGCCAACACTTCTTAGGAGTATTATAACATATGTATTGTAAAAAGATATACAGTATGTAAAATGTGTGTGTGGAACAGTTCCTTGGAAATTTAGGAGCAGTGAATTTTCTGTCTTGGAACTGGGCGAAGTTTGTGGACGTTTATAATGTGCGATTTCCCCCATTATTTACTGATCACCCTAATGAAATGATGATTCTTATGAAATGCAGCACAGAGGAGGTGGTTAATTTGATCCCAGCCCTCGAGGCTTTCATCAGGCTTTCCCACAGCACATGAAGCACTTTGCATTGTGTTTATTATTCTGCCCTTAGATCCCAGACCTGGTTGTCTGTAGTTTCACAATTGTTTTTATGTAACCTCTTGCTAATAGGCCTCTTACAGAATGTGTGTATGTGGCTATGTGAATGCTTCTTCAGCACTATCCAGCAGCTTGACAAACACACACGCACGCCCTGATTTGTTCTAAAACCAGTTCACCATGTTTGTTTGATTCCTACTGAGTCAGACAGTCAATAAGCTCCACAGCCAGGGTCTTGCTGATTGACAGGTTGTGTTGAAGCTCCTCAGGCACAGACTGAGGTCTTGGATCCCTATTAGGACTGACTCAGACCCCCTGGCCAACTTATCTATTCTGTTATCAGGCAAGCCGACTGAAAGACTTCCTGCTGTTTTAATGCACAGTTATTTTTTTTCTCTCGTGGTTTAGGGGCATGACACCTGCTGAGGCAGAAATGAACTTCCTGGAGAATGCCAAGAAGCTGTCCATGTACGGGGTCGACTTACATCATGCAAAGGTACACCACAGGAGCAACTTTTGACATTTCTAATTAAGCTTTGGTTATACAGCTCTATAACTGATGCATAGTGTGTCATGTTAGGATCTGACAGTAGTACAAGATTTCTAGATTTCTTGACTCAGGCCTTGTCAAAACTGCTACAGCTTGTGTGTTTTTCCGTTTCGGCGTTTTGTAGCAATGTACAGTAATAGCCTGCAATTGATTAGTGATCTGTGTGGATCTTTCTCCACGCTCAGGAACAGATGTGAACTACAGATGAATTGCAAAGGCTAACCATCCCAGCGTGAAATAAAATTGTATAACCACTGTTTGGTGCTACATTCAGGCCAATTCCTGAGTAAAAACATCTGTTTTATGTATGTGCACAAATGGTAGTTTCACTCTCTAAAACACTCATTCTGGTGCTTGATTGATGGTGCTCACCAGGGTTGCCAGATCACACTGACAATCCCATCTTGGTAGTGCTACAAACCCAGCCACTCCAATGTAAAAAAGTGAAAATAACATCTACTAGAACTCATACTTATCTATGCACACACCTTTCATACTGTTAATGACCCACTAAAATGATACACTTTTTTTTTCTTAAATTAAATTTGATAATAAATACCCATCTTATAAATTATTCTAAAGTACCATATTATTATTATTATTGTTATTAATGTTATTTCATTCGAAAGAAGGTCAGTAGAAACAGTAGTTTTGTACAATTATAAATCATCAGTGAGCAGCCGACTCAATTTGTATTGCTATTCTGTCACGATTTTATAAATATCCAGATTCAATGTTTTTCATATTTTGTTACAATTTTATACAGATTTTGCAGATACTTTTGCTAGTTCCACATAAGATGCTGTGTTGCTTGCCAATGTGTGAATAGTTTAAAGCACCACCTGTAAGATTATAGAGGAGCTCCAACATATTATTACCTCAAATGCAAACATATATAAATAAAAAAATATATTATACATACTATATATATATATATATTAAGGCGGCACGGTGGTGTAGTGGTTAGCACTGTCGCCTTGCACCTCCAGGGTCTGGGTTCGATTCCCCGGCCAGGCTCGATTCCCGTCTCTGTGTGCATGGAGTTTGCATATTCTCCCCGTGCTTGGTGGGTTTCCTCCGGGTACTCCGGTTTCCTCCCAAAGATATGCAGGTTAGGCTAATTGGCGTTCCCAAATTGCCTGTAGTGTGTGATTGGGTGTGTGAGTGTGTGTATGTGTGTATGCCCTGCGATGGATTGGCACCCTGTCCAGGGTGTACCCCGCCTAGTGCCCGAAGTCTCCTGGGATAGACTCCAGGTCCCCCGCGACCCTGAACGCAGGATTAAGCGGTATAGAAGATGAATGAATGAAAAGTATATATATATATATATATATAAAAATTAGTCTACTCTTTAGATATTAAATTATGTGATCTGAGCGCAAAAACCGCCATACGATGTGAACCTAGGTGAGTTAAGTGTAGTTTAGTTCAAATTAAGCAAAATCGGACTTCAAAGCGTATGGCACGCAACACAACATATTTAAACTTGACATATACTTCCGATTTTATGAAACGGATTTCATATCCTATAACTTTACTTAAATTTCTAAGCGTATGACTACGTCTTCTACTCCGAAGTCAAATTGTACGACATCAGACCCGAACCTGGCTTAAAAGCTTATGACTTACAACTCGACTCGTCTTGTAAAGCTTACGACTCTCAAATTGATGACGGGACTACAATCTTCAACAAGGCTATACTGTAGCGTGTTCTATCGAGTTTGCACAGACACTTTTGCTGAATAATTTATTCCTTCAGGATGTCTGTATCTGTGCATGTGCTTACAAACTGCTTTACTTTAAAGCGCAGTGAATAAATATAACTGTCAGTATGAACGAAGCATATATAATGCAAACATAAAGAGTAACTCCTGGTCGCAAATGCTTTCAGGGCTTGTTAAAACGTTATTCTCTTGTTTTGTGGATTGCTGATTTTCTGACGTAGGATTCAGAAGGGATTGAAATCATGCTGGGCGTTTGTGCCAACGGCCTGCTGATCTACCGCGACCGCCTGAGGATTAACCGCTTCGCCTGGCCCAAGATCCTGAAGATCTCGTATAAGAGGAGCAACTTTTACATCAAGATCCGTCCAGGAGAGGTCTGTCACTGTGGTGTCGTTGTTGTACTGTTCATCACGTTGCTGTGCATAATCATGTTCTTCGAGAATTTTCACCACTTTGGTTTGATTAATACAATACGTGAAACTTCTTGAAGAACATGATTTTGGGACAATAATGTTTCTTAAAAATAGAAATGCACTTGCAAAACAAAAATGGAAAGTTGGTTTGCTTTTGCAGTAAATTGTACTCATGGTGGATTAGATGAAGATTTATTAAGGTGATTATGTCGGGCGAGGGGTAGCTCACTGGTTAAGACATTGGACTACGGTTCAGAAGATCCCAGGTTCGAACCCCACAACCACCAAGTTGCCACTGTTGGGCCCTTGAGCAAGGCCCTTAACCCTCAACTGCTCAGATGTATAGTGAGATAAAAGAAAAATTTTTAAATGTAAGTCGCTCTGGATAAGAGCGTCTGCCAAATGCCTAAATGTAAATTATGTAAAGAATGTAACAATTTACATTACGCTGCTTTAGAAAAATAGCCAATGCGGGTGCAGTATACTACAAGAGAAATAAATGCCTTCGAGCCATGCTGTTCCTGGAAACCATCACGTCAGGCAACTCCATCTCCATTTTGATTATTTACCAAGAATAGAATCTTCATTTGTGTTTTATTCTTTCCTTGAAAATATATGTTATACATTTTTTATTTTATTTCTTAAATCACTTGCCTTTTTTCATTGGAAAGCACAACGAGAAACACTGACTGCATTTCTAAGTAGTTTCTCGAGTCTCCCAGCTGTTCTGTGTTGCAAAGTGTGGCTGATGAATGTCAATAAGCCCGGAGGGAATAAGTGGACGTCCTCTTTGATTTGCAAACCCCTCATGCGTCTTCTCTCAGCATGTCCGTCTTCTGAGCGACAGGCTTGCTGACGGTTCGCTGGCAGAACAGAGCCACACACATCCACACATAAAGAGCTCCTTCATTTCCCACATCACAGCTGCAGATCAGTGGCCAGAAAAAGGGACGAGATGGACAAATTTAGAGCGCTGTCTGAATGTCACGCTTCTGTTTATCTGAAAAAAAGGAGAAAAATTGGTCTGATTGGTCTTATAGCTTAGCTCAGGAATCTGTTTTAAAGATAACAAACCTGAAGTGATTCGATTTATTCATTTACTTCATTTAATTAGGCCCTGGAGCGACACAGAGGATGTGTGTGCACTGTTTGTTAAATTAACAAAGTTGTATGTGGTGTCGGTAAAGCGTGATAATAATAATTCAGGCAAGGACAGAATGAGACAGAAATGATGATCTGTCTTCTATTAACAGTATGAGCAGTTCGAGAGCACCATCGGGTTCAAGCTGAACAACCACAGAGCTGCGAAAAGACTCTGGAAGGTCTGCATCGAGCATCATACCTTCTTCAGGTAATCCTTCTGGAAAAATGTCCTTTTTATAGGTGTGTTCTTCTCATGTCTGCATGGGGTTTATATGGGGTTTCTGGTTTTCTCCCCAAATACTGCTTGGTGGATTACTGTGAACATGTGTGATGGACAGGGGTCCCATCCAGACTAAATTCCTCCTCCACACTTTATATATTAATTTATATCATTTCAAAAATGTATATACTATTTTTATATTTCTAAAATATAATGTCACAACTTACAAGGACAAACAAAAAGGATGAAGCTGAGGAAATTCTGGAAATTGACCTGTACCTGTAAATAATAATAATAATAATAATAATAATAATAATAATAAAAATATCTCTGGATGAAAAATAAAATCTATTGTCATCTATCGTTGAAGTCTACAGTGCTGTGAAAAGGTATTTTTAATACTTTTTATTTTTACAGTTTCATTTTTTGCCATTTTTGTGACACTTTTAATATCTTTATATTATATTAATATTAACTATTAACTAACATTTTAACGTTGCAAAATGTAGTATTACGCAAAGATATTCAAGTAAATACAAAATGCAACATTTAAATGATGATTTCATTTATTAAGGGAAAAAAGCTCTCCAAACCTATCCTGGCCCTACCCATTTGAAAAAGGGCCATATTTGAATAAGTAATCCATCACAACACACACCTTTTAATAAATGACGTCATCATATCTTTACTTTTTCATGGCACTGTATTTATTAAACCTCCAGGGTCTGGGTTCGATTCCCCGGCCAAGCTCGATTCCCGTCTCTGTGTGCATGGAGTTTGCATGTTCTCCCCGTGCTTGGTGGGTTTCCTCCGGTTTCCTCCCACAGTCCAAAGATATGCAGATTAGGCTAATTGGCGTTCCCAAATTGCCCGTAGTGTGTGTGTACTGTATGTGTGTGTGTGCCCTGTGATGTATTGGCACCCTGTCCAGGGTGTACCCCGCCTAGTGCCCTAAGCCTCCTGGGATAGGCTCCAGGTCCCCGCGACCCTGAATACAGGATTAAGCGGTATACTATAGAAGATGAGTAACTGACACAGAGATTATAGTCTTATTGCTCTGTGTCCTTGTTCAGACTTGCTTTTATATAGTTTTTCCAGTCTGGAGCTCTTGTTTAGTTTACACTGCTGAGATGAGAAAGGCAAGCCTCTTTATTAAAAGTTATTTGTTTCAGAAGTGGTAGAATTTTTAGGTATAGACACTATATAAATTAAATACATTTTAAAAGTGTAATACATTTACTTTCCGTGAAGATGGATTGACAATTTCAAATTCAAATTCAAATTTTATTAGTCACATACACAATCATACACAGTATAATATGCAGTGAAATGCTTATACGACCGCCAGTGACCTTAAAAAAATAAAATAAATAATCAATAAAAAGGAAATACTAAAGAAATAATTTTAACTAGTAAAATTAACTGTACAATAAGGGCATAATAAAATATTGCAAAAATATAGAAATATAGGGTAGAGTATATATGTATATAGAATTAAAGTGTCAGTGGTTGTGCAAATATGCATGAAAGTGACATGTGCAATTGTCCAGATGTATGAGTATTTAGTGCAAGTGTGTATGAATGTGTCCATGATTGTCCAGTCAGTGTTGTGAGCTTAAAAGATGTTATTAGTCCTGTGTGGAGGTGTGATTGTGTGATTGAGAGACCTTATCGCCTGCGGGAAGAAGCTCCTCCTCAGCCTCTCTGTGTTGGCCTTTAGGGAGCGGAATCGCTTCCCAGACCGCAACAAAGAGAACAGTCCATTACTGGGGTGACTGAGGTCCTTCATGATCTTCCTGGCCTTAGTCCAGCACCGCTTGCTGTAGATGGAGTGCAGGTCAGGGAGCTCAGTGCGGATGATGCGCTCGGCTGATCGCACCACCCTCTGTAGAGCTCGTCTGTCCTGCATGGTGCTGTTCCCGAACCAGGTCGTGATGTTTCCCGTCAGGATGCTCTCTATGGTGCAGGAGTAGAAGTTCCTGAGCACCTTGGAGGGCAGTCTAAAGTCTCTCAAGCGTCTGAGGTGGTACAGACGCTGCCGGGCATTTTTCACCACGGTGTTGATGTGACAGGACCATGACAGGTCCTGCGTGATGTGAACACCGAGGTATCTGAAGCTGTCCACTCTCTCCACTGGGCTCCTGTTGATGACGGGGGTCTAGTAGTTCCTCTCCTGCTTTGTACAAAAGTCCACTATCAGCTCCTTTGTCTTACTGACGTTCAGGAGGAGATTGTTCCTCTGGCACCAGTTCTCCAGATTTCCAATCTCCTCTAGGTAGTCCGACTCATCATTGTTGGTGATCAGTCCGACCACGACAGTGTCGTCAGCAAACTTGATGATGGAGCTGGAGTTGGTAGTGGCCACGCAGTCGTGGGTGTACAAAGAGTTTACGTAACAAAATTTACGTAATAAAGCTACAGTAACTACAATGCATACTCCTGAGGATCTCACCCTGGTGACGAGCTGTGGTACAATATGGTCGGTATACAGTACAGAGCAGGGTAATTTATAATGACTAATAAGATATATTGTTGGCGGCGCGGTGGTGTAGTGGTTAGCACTGTCGCCTTGCACCTCCAGGGTCTGGGTTCGATTCCCCGGCCAGGCTCGATTCCCATCTCAGAGTTTGCGCGTTCTCCGGGTACTCCGGTTTCCTCCCACAGTCCAAAGATATGCAGGTTAGGCTAATTGGCGTTTCTAAATTGCCCGTAGTGTGTGTGTACCCTGCGATGGATTGGCACCCTGTCCAGGGTGTACCCCGCCTAGTGCCCAAAGTCTCCTGGGATAGGCTCCAGGTCCCCCACGACCCTGAACACAGGATTAAGTGGTATAGAAAATGAATGAATGAATGAATGAATGAAGATCTATTGTACTGTACTTACAGTATATTCAACTGAGTTTTGATATAAGACGAACTTAAAAAAAACAACAACGAACTATCCCTTTAATGGTCGTAGTCTTTGTATAGTGTCCAACTTCGTTTGCAAAGGTAAACATTGCCAGGCTTGACATACTGTAAACATTTTTGGACTGAATACTAAGAAGTTTTTATTACGTAGGGTTGTTTTCATGTTTAATGGTTGAATTTTTTTTCAATGGCTTTTTATTTGGTGCCTTTTCTAAAAGTGGTACTTTTGGTTGTAGGGTTCTACATAGGATATTTATTGATGTACTGAGTAGGTTAAAGTGTAGATAAAGTGTACTGTAGATCTAAATAGAAGATTTTTCTCTGTAAAATAGATACGAAACCAAATGTAAAAGTTGTGGAATGCATCTCGATCATTCCTGATGTTTCTTTCATTTTCTGATTACAGGTTAGTGTCTCCAGAACCTCCTCCTAAAGGTTTCCTCGTGATGGGCTCTAAGTTTCGGTACAGCGGGCGGACACAGGCCCAGACGAGGCAGGCCAGCTCCCTGATTGATCGACCTGCTCCTCATTTTGAGCGCTCCACCAGTAAGAGGCACCTCCTCTCCCGCAGTCTGGATGGAGGTCTGTACGCTCCCACTGCAATCATCTCGTTCAGCATTAATTAAATAATTCATGTATTAAAGAAATCATTTGTATTTTGGGGTAAAGCTAATTTTCCAAGGTGTGATTTTTCATTCCCCTTTCAAACCATTGTTTCACCAGGAGCCAATTAAAACTCTTGAATTAAACATGAATTTGCCGAATAGTGGTGTATCCCTAAGGTTCTGCAGCTAGACAAAGCTCATGCAAATTTCACGCCTCATTTTTTTCACATTGTTTTCAGTAGTAGTTGGTATTCCCTTCAGTTAAGAGCTTCTTTTATCATGATATCTTTTATCATGATATACTGTAGTACAGCTTCTTCTAAAAGAAGTGCTATTAAGAAAAACACTAATTAACTCTGTATTTACTTTTAAGATCATCAAGATCCCTTTAAGTGTCAAACTCTAAGCAAAGTTTGCTATACAATTCCAGATGACTTTCAAAAGCTTGGACAAACACTATCTGAGTGAACTACTGTATGTGTGAAATATTCGAAGAACTTGAGCGGTTTCATGTAGAACATTAAAACAGAGTGTTTGTCCAGAACAATCCAAATTCTGAATCCTAAAACCCCTAAAAACATTTGAAACCTTTAAAAAAAACAAAAAAAAAAAACAGGTTGTCTTCATATGTGCATCAGTGAAAATTGTGGCCTTTCTTTTGATCGGGATTTTCTAGAGTTCTCCAGGCCGCTGTCCACAATGATGGAACCTCAGGATGCGCTGTCCCAGAGAAGTGAGACGCAGTGTTTCTCAGGAGACGAGGACGGAGAACCTGACCTGAGTCTGGACCAAGACCAAGACCAAGACGATTCCACTGTCATCACTCCAACCAGGAAGAAAGACTTTAAGGTAAAGAGACAATCTGTGGAGGTTGTTTGAGGAGAAATTTAACATAAGGTTGAGAATAAATAATTTAAATAATTTTGAAAAAATTAGAGAAGCAAGTGAATGATAAAGTAAAAGTATAGACACAATTAATAGTGCACTATTAAAAGTGGATGTATCTAGCACAATGTTGTCATGTTTGCATGTAAAACTATTTTTATTATCTAAAAGAAGTTATAATTAAATACATTTTCCACATTTTGTCACATTACAGCCACAAACATGAATCAATTTTATTGGAATTCCACGTGAAAGACCAATACAAAGTGGTGTGAAGGAAAATCATACATGATTCCAAACATTTTTTTTTTTTTACAAATAAATAACTGAAAAGTGGGGTGTGCGTAATTATTCAGCCCCCTGAGTTAATACTTTGTAGAACCACCTTTTGCTGCAATTACAGCTGCCAGTCTTTTAGGGTGTGTCTCTACCAGCTTTGCACATCTAGAGACTGAAATCCTTGCCCATTCTTCTTTGCAAAACACCTCCAGCTCAGTCAGATTAGATGGACAGCGTTTGTGAACAGCAGTTCCCATCAACTCTGACCAGCTTCCCTGTCCCTGCTGAAGAGAAGCACCTCCAGAGCATGATGCTGCCACCACCATATTTGACAGTGGGGATGGTGTGTTCAGAGTGATGTGCAGTGTTAGTTTTCCACCACACATACTGTAGCGTTTTGCATTTTGGCCAAAAAGTTCCATTTTGGTCTCATCTGACCAGAGCACCTTCTTCCACATGTTTGCTGTGCAAACGGGACTTCTTATGGTTTTCTGTTAACAATGGCTTTCTTCTTGCCACTCTTCCATAAAGGCCAACTTTGTGCAGTGCACGACTAATACAGTAGTTGTCCTATGGACAGATTCCCCCACCTGAGCTGTAGATCTCTGCAGCTCGTCCAGAGTCACCATGGGCCTCTTGGCTGCATTTCTGATCAGGCCTCTCCTTGTTCGGCCTGTGAGTTTAGGTAGACGGCCTTGTCTTGGTAGGTTTACAGTTGTGCCATACTCCTTCCATTTCTGAATGATCGCTTGAACAGTGGCTCCGTGGGATGTTCAAGGCTTTGGAAATCATGTATGGTCCAATGGTTGGAATCATGTATGATTTTCGTTCCACTTCTCACATGTACACCACTTTGTATTGGTCTTTCACGTGGAATTCCAATAAAATTTAATCATGTTTGTGGCTGTAATGTGACAAAATGTGGAAAAGTTCAAAGGGGCCGAATACTTTTGCAAGCCACTGTACATAGGGCGTGAAACCAGCCTTTACAGAAGACTTTAAGCACATTATGGTGATGAGACTCTGCTGCAGTAAAACATTTGAATAGTGCAAATGTTTTAAAGAAGAGCGTACGTTCTTGAATGATGATTGTGTTCCGAGGTGGCTCGGAGTCCACTGTAGTCGTTCCCGTGAACGTTCAGCGAGTGAAGCGCCAGACCCTTGAAAATTGACAGATAACTTGTCGCCAACTTGCAGAAGAGAAATCTGTCTGGGAACTGTACATACAAACATTCACCAATACCACTTGCACATTACAAGAACTCGGCTCTAGCATACAGAGAAACCGTTCTACCTTGATGGTATGCAAGCACTAGTGAAACGCTGGAATTTGTGTACATTTGTGTAGCAGGGTATTATATAGACAATAAAAAAATGGTTTTTACTTTCCTAACTGTGTTCTGTTGTTCTGCACAATCAAATGTTTGACTTTCTCGCCCCTCGTATACATGTCAAAACCTGCTTTCAAGTTTGGGGTGGACGAGACCTTTAAGATTTGCAACCAGCATGTAATAGTCTAAATAAAAATGCAAGTAATAAAAGGTTAATTGTAAATACAATTAAGTAAAAGAACATGCAGTGAGCTTCAGAAATGTCCCACAATTACTCAAGTACTTTCCATCCCTGACTATAATAAGATGGTTTATTAGGGTGGGTGTTAACCAGAATGGTGGGTTTCCTTCAGTTATTACACAATATATTAATTGTATATGGTAATCCACATTAATTTTACCTTGGTGTTTCTTGCATTTTGTTCAGACTGAAGAACTGTAACCAGAGTAAGTGCTTTTTCTGTGTCCTATTAGGCAAGGCATAAAAAAAAGGAGTACATTCCTTAAACTTAAATATGCAAAAGAAAAAATAAGAGACAACCTAAATACTGAAAAAAATAATGTATCAACATATTTTAATTAATATAATTAAAGTTTGAATAGAATTCATTAAATAGAATTAAGTGCAATATGTCAATATGCAGAGGTGGAAAGAGTAATAAAATGTTGTACTCAAGTACAAGTACTGTTACTTCAGTGAAATTTTACTTAAGTACAAGTAAAGTTACCCTTATAAAAATATACTCAAATAAAAGTAAAAAGTAGCTCATTAAAAAATTTACTCAGAGTAAAAGTTACAGAGTTACTTTTTTATTTTAATTTTTTTAACAGTGGGGGTGATTCTTTTGCTGAATTGTTTTGCCCTTGGGTGTTTCCATGTTCACTCTTATATTAACAGATTATTGTATATTGATCTGGCTCTGCTTTTTTTTTTGTTAAATATACAGTGGTGTGAAAAACTATTTGCCCCCCTCCTGATTTCTTATTCTTTTGCAGGTTTGTCACACGAAATGTTTCTGATCATCAAACACATTTAACTATTAGTCAAAGATAACACAAGTAAACACACAATGCAGTTTTTAAATGAGGGGTTTTATTATTTAGTGAGAAAAAAAATCCAAACCTACATGGCCCTGTGTGAAAAAGTAATTGCCCCCTGAACCTAATAACTGGTTGGGCCACCCTTAGCAGCAATAACTGCAATCAAGCGTTTGCGATAACTTGCAACGAGTCTTTTACAGCGCTCTGGAGGAATTTTGGTCCACTCATCTTTGCAGAATTGTTGTAATTCAGCTTTATTTGAGGGTTTTCTAGCATGAACCGCCTTTTTAAGGTCATGCCGCAACATCTCAATAGGATTCAGGTCAGGACTTTGACTAGGCCACTCCAAAGTCTTCATTTTGTTTTTCTTCAGCCATTCAGAGGTGGATTTGCTGCTGTGTTTTGGGTCATTGTCCTGCTGCAGCACCCACGATTGCTTCAACTCGAGTTGACGAACAGATGGCCGGACATTCTCCTTCAGGATTTTTTGGTAGACAGTAGAATTCATGGTTCCATCTATCACAGCAAGCCTTCCAGGTCCTGAAGCAGCAAAACAACCCCAGACCATCACACTACCACCACCATATTTTACTGTTGGTATGATGTTCTTTTTCTGAAATGCTGTGTTACTTTTACGCCAGATGTAACGGGACACGCACCTTCCAAAAAGTTCAACTTTTGTCTCGTCGGTCCACAAGGTATTTTCCCAAAAGTCTTGGCAATCATTGAGATGTTTTTAGCAAAATTGAGACGAGCCTTAATGTTCTTTTTGCTTAAAAGTGGTTTGCGCCTTGGAAATCTGCCATGCAGGCCGTTTTTGCCCAGTCTCTTTCTTATGGTGGAGTCGTGAACACCGACCTTAATTGAGGCAAGTGAGGCCTGCAGTTCTTTAGATGTTGTCCTGGGGTCTTTTGTGGCCTCTCGGATGAGTCGTCTCTGCGCTCTTGGGGTAATTTTGGTCGGCCGGCCACTCCTGGGAAGGTTCACCACTGTTCCATGTTTTTGCCATTTGTGGATAATGGCTCTCACTGTGGTTCGCTGGAGTCCCAAAGCTTTAGAAATGGCTTTAGAACCTTTACCAGACTGATACAGTAGATCTCAATTACTTTTGTTCCTGAATTTCTTTGGATCTTGGCATGATGTCTAGCTTTTGATGTGCTTTTGGTCTAGTTCTTGGTGTCAGGTAGCTCCTATTTAAGTGATTTCTTGATTGAAACAGGTGTGGCAGTAATCAGGCCTGGGGGTGACTACAGAAATTGAACTCAGGGGTGATAAACCACAGTTAAGTTATTTTTTAACAAGGGGGGCAATCACTTTTTCACACAGGGCTATGTAGATTTGGAGTTTTTTTTCTCCCTTAATAACGTAAACCTTCATTTAAAAACTGCATTTTGTGTTCAATTATGTTATCTTTGACTAATAGTTAACGGTTTTTGATGAGCAGAAACATTTAAGTGTGACAAACATGCAAAAGAATAAGAAATCAGGAAGGGGGCAAATAGTTTTTCACACCACTGTATATAAAAAAAAAACCACACAGCGGGGGTGGGATGAGGCATTCTAGCGTAGTTCAAAAAAGATGAGCAGATATAAATCTCAAACTAGTTGTTTTTAACTGAAGGAACACCTTTGCATAATAAAGCTGTGTTCTTTGTTGTGCTTGAAAATCAAAGTGGTCACTTAAATATGGTGTTACGTCCCAGTCTAGGGTCATACAGCAAAAGAATGGTTCAGGGTTCTATTTTAAACTGTATGGAAATGGTGGCATATGGCAGAAAGAACTAGATCCAATCATTAACTGATGAAATAATGAGGTTTGTATATACAAACACACACACACACACACACACACACACACACACACACACACACACACACACACACACAACAGGAGGAGGAGGATCAGATTCAGGTTGGACCCAGGCCAAAATAACAAACAAAATTGTATTTATATTTAGTAGCTAGATTACCTGCAAAAAAAAAAAAAAAAAAAAAGAAACACACACACACACACACACACACACACACACACACACACACACACACACACACACACAAACAAAAATACAGGTACCTTCCCGGACTCCCTAAACCAAAAACAATGAAATTATCTACAAATATATACAAAGACCAACCAAACCAAAGGGACAAAGCAATAATCAAAGTCAATTGGAGGCAAAAAGTCAAAACCAGAATACACAACCAAATATCAAAACGCCAAAATCACAACCTCTTTCATCTTTCCCGCGTCTCTCCTGTTTATATTGTATGTGGTCGCGCTAGTCGATGACGTCACTCAGGGCGGAAGCGACCGTGTGGAAGGTCAGGTGATGCCGATGTCAGAAAACCCGGAGTGGAGTCTGGAGCGGCGCGCGACCAGGACATGATACACACACGCGGCGCAACGGAGCATTTATACAAAGCATAATATTTTTATTATTTTATCATTTTCATTCATTTATTTTTTACTCAGTAGCGAATATGATTTAAAATGTAGCGAATTACAATACTTCAAACTAAATGTACTTAAGTAAAAGTAAAATTACAGATTTTTAAAACTACTTAAAAAAGTAGAAATACACAAAAAAGCTACTCAATTACAGTAACGCGAGTAAATGAAATTCGTTACTTTCCACCTCTGTCAATATGTGACAGTTACAACAGCCATTATTTAAATGTAGCTTATAATTAATAAAAAGACAAATGGTGTTCAAGCATTCAAAGATGGTGAGATTTATTCAGTTACATATGCATTTCTGTATTGCTACACTGACTCCAAATTGTTATTATTATTATTATTTTTTTTTTATTTGCATATAAGTTAGTAGAATAAATCAGAAAAAAATTCTACTGATACTAAATGAATCGCAATATTAATATCGTACAGTATAATTCCATTTACTAGCAAGTATGTTACTGCCAATAGGACTAGAGGCTTAGTTGCTCAAATGGTTAAAATGGAGTTGGAAATTGGTCCAGGACTATAATTTGGTGTCATATCTAATAATTTCCAGGACAGTTGACAACTGAAATCCAATTAACTATAGGATGTGAGAGCTGCACGCTAGATACGCTAACACTTTTTTTTAAAGCCCAACTTCTAAACAAAACCTGAAAAAAGCCTAATCTAACTGAAGCTATTAGCGCTGTGCTAGAGGTGCAACACATTATTCTGTAAAAAGGCTGCATAAACTGGTTCTTTGAGTGGTTCTGCAACATGGTTCTCTGGCACCCTGCTTTCATGTTTCAACTTGGATGTCTTTCTCTTTTAACCCTATTGCTGCTGAAAGGAGACTCAGGAGGTATCGTTCTGTACTGCAGTTATTAATGACACTTTGTGGTTCTGTTCATTTACATCTCATCAGTATTAGAAGAAACGTCCAGAAAGTAACACTTTTAATTACATTCTGTGCCAGGGATAGTTATGTGCAGCCATTTATTACTCTGTCTAGCGAGAAACACAACAGCTTATGTTGTTACTCCAAAGCTTGGATTAGCATTAAAACGTTTTATCAGCAAATTTTCTTCTGGACCTTTTTAATCATTTGCCATAATTCCTCATTAGCATGCATGAAAAAGAGAGACTTTTTCTTTCTTTCTTTCTTTCTTTTTTTTTTACTTGTGTTTGCCATCTTAGCACAACCACTAGACACATCTAGTCCTTTCTGTCTTACTTCATTCCACCTGTCTTTGTTTGGATTAAGCTCTTCTTCTTCTTTCGAACTTAACGTCCCGCTCTATTTGCTTGTCTTTATTCTGCCTCCATCTGGGACCTCTCAGTTGGAGATGGAGTCAACTCCTCGACACAAACAGGAGGTAATCATTAATCCCGTGGTTTTATAAACCTGGTATGAAAATCACAATCTCATTTTTCAAGTGACCACTCAGTGCAGATTGCCCAAAACCTATAAAGCAACAAAAATGATCAATTGAATAGAAAAGTGTCAGATGATTACAATGGCTGGTAGACCCAAAGAGCAAAAAAAGAAGAAAAAAATGGTGGCCATTACTTTCTTTTTCTGCTAATAGAAGTGAAATTGGACTATTATGTCCATTTGCAGGTTCATTCACTAAGTTTGAAAGAGCACACTTATTATCTTACACTCTTTTTGTTCTGACTCTTTGTGGCTAATTGACTTCACCAAAATCCAATCACAAGTAGTGCCCAAGCTTTCCATTATTATTAAATCATGTGACATAGATATTAATATATTAAAACAGTACCGAGTGTGAATAAGACCAAAGTATGCGACGGTACAATTTGAGGATGTTACTGCATGACTGCGGCAGTTTTTGATCAGCAGTTTGCTTCTGTTTTTATTCATCCCTTGAATTTTTTTTCTCTTTTTCCTGTAATCCTCACTCGCAGTCCTATAAAGCAGTGAATAGCTTCTTGTCTTATCTTTCTTATTCTGTAGTTTATGGATAAATCAGAAGACATGCTGCTGAAGCACCAGGCAAGCATCAACGAGCTGAAGCGAGCCTTAAGGGAACCCAGCAGCAAGCTGATGAACCGGGAAAAGCGTCTCTCAGCGACCTCACCGGGTGATACGCCCGAGAAGAAGGCTGTGAGTATGAGTGTAGTTTCATGGCTGAAAAACTGAAAACCTGGATAGATCATGTGTCCTCCTTCTTTTATGCAGTTATATTGTTTGTCATATATCCAGCAATGGAACGTGTTGAAAGAAGTCGTCTGTGTTTGATTATGTGTGTGAATGAATTCTTTTTGCTGTTTTTGCAATTATTTTACATATGATTGTATTATTTGTATTTGTTGATTTCTTTTATTATTATTTTTTTATGAAAATGCTTTTAGCAATTGCACCTGTTGAATTTCACCTTTTTTATTCATCCAAGATGCTTTATTGCACTTGATATATTTCCAGTCATTTTTCATTGATTACTGCCAGGGGCATGTTCTGCTTGTTCAATTTTTTTTCTTTTCATATTCTTTTTTTTCCATGTCAAACCAGCACTGAAAGCCTTTAAAATGATGCATTTTTCTCCAAGGAAACTGCGTCAGACTTTAATGAGCACTCTAATGATAAACTTTGAAAAACAAGCAAAAAAAAAAGTGCTATAGGGTGTTTCCTACAGTATAGTCCATGAAGCATGTTTGGGTCAGAAAATTTGTCTATTATCCTGCTTGGATATTTTGTAAATTATAATAATATATTTGCGTGACTGAAAATTTAACACTGCCTTCTAAATATATTACTGTACCTTGAAGGCCTATCATTACCACTAATCCGCTTATCAGTCTTACTACACTGTTTGTTTAAATCTTCACTTACAGAACGGAGGTGCAGTGAGGACAAAATTAAGATGAAATGAACAGTAAATGAGTTGATTGCATGTTTATATCGAGTATAAAGAAAGACACCAAGGACCAAGGCGAAGTTGGACCAAGTGGAAGAAAGTGAACGCTTCAGGCAAAATACCGACAGTATAACTTTCCCGGCTTTGATAATATCTATTAATGTTGATGTGGGAAGTTCCAGACAAAGCCTTTGGACATCAAATGATTTTGTTGCCAGAAGTGAAAACTACTTTTACTCTGTTTTGAGTACTGAATAACAAAGCAACAGACAGAAGGTCAATATTGTCTCCTTCAACTATGATTTGAGAAATAGCAATAGCTACTTCCTTCAAAAATAGGTTTGCCCAATGAAATTGTAATGCTAGAGACAGTAGATCCATGTTTTCTCCATGTAGGTCTGAGTTTGCTTCACACTCTCCAGTTTCTTTCACCTTTCCAATGTGATATGTAAATACGTATGTTGTGTGAAGAGTAGCATCGCAACCAATGTGGGTTCCTGGATAGCCTGAAGATCGGTGGTGTTAAACCTTCTCTAGAAAGAGCTGCTGTTAGGGAAGGTTTCCATTTCAAGTAAACATCTCGTTATACACACCTCGGCGGCGATACTCCCGAACCACACACAGGCCCTTTCTGTATTAGATTTAAAACCCCTGGTCTAAATCCTCCACCACCTTGGCCAAGATAAAGCGTCTGATAGAATGTGTAAAGGGCAAAATGGTATTTGAACGTAGACAACTTTTTTAACTGTAATGTCGAATTTTCATCATTAGCCACAAAAAAAGCATCTCCAAAGAATAGCCAGGGATTTTATGGTTATTCAAGGCTTATTGAAATGTTACACGGTTAAGTTACACTTTTCCTGTAGGGTTCTCTTATTTCCTAAAAGGAACTCACCATTTTTTACATAGTACATTAAAAATTATCTAGTGTTCTAGATTTTTCTGATTCAAGTGTCTAATATGGGTCGAGTTGTACTCACAGTCCTCTTCACTCATGTTCTGATAACTTCAAGTGTCTAGTAGAATTGTCAGTTCAGTCAGTTGTCAAAGGACATTTGAAAGACATCTTACTTGGTTTTTCTCAACAAAAAAACAGATCATAATCCTCGCATTTACTGCATTCTACCTTCTAAAGACAGATATAATCCTTGTTTTGTCACATTGATTAGCTGGCAAGATTAGCCTCATCCATATGAGCCTGAAAGAAACCCCTGCGACTTGAAAGGAACTGAATCTCATTGTGATCAATCAAACTTGAAATTGCATTTTCTCCATTAGATGTGACCCTTAGTTATCACCTCGCTAAATAGGATGGCACCAGATCATTCGTATTTAAAGCAAAGAGCAGTCGGATTATGACTATTATCAACTCTGAAAACTTGTTTTGGAAATCACAAAGAATCTGATCTTACCCCCCAAAAAATCTGTTCTTTGGTACTGACACTTATTCATAACTAAGCATTTTTGCTTAAAACCAATTCACAAAAAATTTACTAAGGAATTCCTAAACCAAGATTATTTTGTTGAGGCAGTTTTGAGCCTGAAGTTATGATGAATTTCCAATTTAGAATGTAGTTAGGAGATACGTTTAGCCCTAAGCATTGTTCTACATATAATACATACGGAGCCACATATTAAAATATTTCTTTTTTTTTCCCTGAATTTTTTCTGATTTTCTCCCCTAATTTAGTCGTGTCCAATTCCTCCCAGTCACTGGAGGCTCCCACATTAAGCTTCTACTGTACCACCAATCAGTCGGGAGGGCCGCAGACCGACCCACGTGTTTCCACGTGACATCACTGACCATCTTTTCGAACTGCTTGCTCACGCACCGTTGGGGCCGGCATACAGTAACACACTCGGAGGGACAGCGCTATCCGCTCCTTCCGCGTGCGCGAGCTCACAGACGCCCCTGACTGGCTTATAGAGGGAGCACTGAGTACCTCTCATCCCTCCCCCCTGAGAGAGCTCGGCCAATCAGCTCTCTCTAGGCCTCCGGCTGTTTTTTTCTGTATGCACCAATAACAGAAATGCTTCCTTCTAGCATTCTAATATGCAGTCTAAGGGCAAGGTTCTAAGGAATCATACCACATAAACCCTTAACCGTTCAGAACCGTCCATGAGGAACCCATTTTTCTTAGAGTGTATAGTGTTTGGATTTGTTCCTGTGATGGAAACAAGATATTCATGCATGTTTGGATGTATTGACAGAAAAATTGTTATATGTTCTAGACAATGCTGTCTGTACGACTTGGTTGCCTAGCTCAGTGGTTCCCGGCCCTAGTCCTGATCACTCAGCCCTGCACATGTCATGTTCTCCCTGCTCAGCCACACTCACTTCTATTCAGAAAAAGCTGATAATTACAGTAGCTGATTAATAAAATCAGCTGTGCTGGGAGCAGAGAAGACACAAAAATGTACAGGGCAGAGGGTCATCGTGGCCTAGGGTTTTAAACCAATGGGCTTTAAACCAATTTTTAACAACTTTAACAACTTTAAACAATTTTTTACTTTTAATTATTTAAACTGCCAGAATTTCTTTTCCAGTATTATTGGTCTGTTACATGTTTTCAGTGAAGCGCATGAAAAAGTCTACTATTTTTGAATTAACCTTACACTGCAAATGGAGCATAATAAGATACCGGTTAATTACTGTTCTTCGCTCTCTCCTGCTGGTCTCGTGCATGACCCTCAAGGATGCAATTGGAGCAGGTGGAAGAGAACCTATTAACAGCCTTTCAGTGGAGGACTTCGTCCAGAAGACATTGGTGATTTCGCCCGAGGTTGCTTTGCTTGCAAATACTTAACTCCTAATGAAATAAGCTTTAACTGCCATAATTAAGTTGGAAAACTTTATCTTCACCTTACAATAGTTTGACAATTAAAGCTAACAATTTTCCATTTGTATTAACACATAGGGTTCTGAGGAGTGGGTGTTGATTGAAAAACAGAACGCTTACCAGCTTGACTATGAAATGGAAGAGAAAGATAAAAGCAAATCCAATATTTCTCAGCTTCCTTTGGTCACTGAACTCCCTTTAGAAAGAAAAATGATACATATTGAAGTAACTGGTGAAGATGGTAAAGAAATGCAGGTTCAAGTGGACACCTTCCCATCTCCTAAGATACAAGCAAAGGATGAATCAAGGCAAGGGGCTGCTTTGAGGGAACCAGAGGAGCCAAAGGTATCTACTGAAGCAAAGACCACAGGAACCAAGGTGGACAAATTCCATGAATCAAAAGAGGAATGTACGTTAGACAAACCATACAGGGACGAAAGGCCACAGAGTCTAAATTTGGGGATCCAAGAGTTTGTGTACGAGACTAAAACAGAGACATCAAACATACAACAAGAGGAATCTGATGAAGACAATAATACATCAGGAAAAGAGGTGACACCAACCAGGCAACCAGGAACGGAAAGCTGGTCTGAACCCCTACCCGAGGATATAAAAGAACAAATGAAAGAAAGCCCACTAAGTGAAGAGAAGGAGAAGGAGCTTAACAAAGCCATGGAAGATGATCAAGAGAAGCCAGCTGTTGGCAAGACTGGTTTTGATGATGCTAAACCACAACCAGATGATCAACTAAAGGAAATGATGGTTGAGGCGAAGAGCATTAATGTTGATCAGCAGGATGGCTCTGACTCAATCAATGGTCCCATAAAAGATGAGATTAAAAGAAAATCAGAGATCAAATTTGAGGTTACTAAAATCATCATGATTGACAACAGTGAAAATGAAGAGGAGCATGAGATTGAAAACAACCAGAGAATTGGTGAATTCCTGCCTGAAAAAAAGATTAGCAATATTGAACAGGAGAGCTTTGAAGAGGCTGAAACGGTACAGAGAAGGCCGAGGACTGCAGGGCATGTTCGTACTGAAATAACAAGGATTGTCCCATTAAAACCAGAGAGAGCAAAGAGTCAAGAATATAGAGATGATATCGATATTGGTGAAGAATCCAGGTTGGTGAAAAGGCATTTTAAAAGACATAGCATGTATGAATCATTAGAGAGACAATTTGACCAGAATAGGTTTGAGTCCAGGGACACAAGCTCTTCGCATTCTTTATTTACTTCCTACAAAACCACAAGCTCTCAAGAAGCATCATCTTTATCCATGGTGGATGTTGAACATAGCATCTTGCAAATGAATGAGCAGCAATCAATCATGTATAGTGAGTGCCTGGTCAAAGGAAATGCCATTCAGGATCTTGAGCTGCTCAATTACTCCCCCAAAGCAGGGTACGAAAGTCTTCCTCCCTCTGATCAAGTGGCCATGGAAGTTCATATGTTCTCCCCCAAGAGCCAACCACTACAAAAAAGTGGTCCTCCAACTCCTCCAGTCAAAACCAAGAAGGCCAGAGAATCAGGACTGATACTTCGAAACAGCCGCAATACCAACAAAGAACTGGGAGTGGAAGTCGCTTTGAAGAAAACACATGGGGTAACTCTACTTGGCATCTTCTGTTTTCAGTCATTGGAACAAAGCATCGCATGAGCTTCCAGCTGACTCACCCATCCATCATGTAACTTGCAATTGCTTGAAAAATCGTTTAACTTCTTCACCAGTTTCAATGAAGAGAGGGGTTTAAGAAGGCCACATCGGTTTAGAGTTTTTTTTCCTAACATTGCCTACGCATGAGATCATTTGGAAGCCATGACAGTCCCATTCAGCCCAACACCTTTGCTTTCCCCTCTCTTCAACCATGAGCTTTGCTTTTTCCTTCCAACTGAGCTTTATGCAGCTCTCAACTGTGGAGTTGTTGCAAGGAAATCAAGGCTCATACATACTGCTTTGACTCTGAGGTACTCATGACTTCTCCACGCCATTTGTTTTGCAGAAGAAGTCAGTGAGTTCTGAAGTGGCTTCTTGGACTGTTTGCATTGAGTTAATAATAATTCTAAGACATTTTGCTTGGTATTCCATAGCATCCATGATGTTCCTGTAGGGAAACAGTGGTGTTCATTTCTCAAGTAGGTTTCAAATTGCATCAGCTGAATCTAAAACCTGTGTGAATTAAAGAAACAAAATTTTAATAAATAATTGGCCCGGCTTCGTAAATTAAAACTATTTATCACAAGGCTACTGTTCTTGTACAGCACATCATGAGGTGATTGATCCCATAAAGAGAAATGAATGCTGCATGAGGTTTGCACCAAATATGCAATAATAATTTGTAAATCTAAAAACATTATGACTGTCATGAGACTCCTTTTAATTCTGTCACCACAAAACCAGATATATTTTGAACATTTTCATTGTACTTTGATGTGCACACAGATTTCATTATTATTTTTAATGTTAAAGGAATTAAAGGATTTTGAATTAGGCCAAGATCTAATTCTAACACATGGAAAAATGCACATCAAGATCTACAACACAATGGCACAAAAAAGAGTGTGGCAAGCCAGCACTGTGATAAGCATGTGAGAGCAGCGTAATCTCACAAGCTCACACATTGTGATTGCTGAAAACAGTGTGGCTGCTGTCAAGCTTTGAATCACAAGGTTTTTGCTATTGGTTTGTTTTGATTGCCCAAGGCAGGCCCTGAAATGGCCAACAAAAGCAGATGGTGCTTTCATGACAGTGATATAGGATGTTTTTTTAATTAATTAATTAATTAATTAATTAATTTATTTATTTTTTAACAATCTGACCAATGGACAACACTGAGATCATGGCTGGAATGCAAATAAAAAAAAAGCTTTGGAGAATTTACCAATCCAATTATAAACAATGTTAATCAATACAAGCAAATAATTTGAGTGCGTAATATTCAGTGCATTCCATCCAGTTCTGTGCCAATAGCTTTACCAAGTGCTGTACAAGTGCTTTAAAAAAAAATTATTTTCTAGTATGCACTTTGTAAAGTGTCACAAAAAAAGTTCTCTCTCTCTCTCTCTCTCTCTCTCTCTCTCTCTCTCTCTCACTTTCTTTTCACATTAAAGGCTCTAATGTTCTGTTTCCTTACTTCTGCTTTCCTTACAGGAGCCACTTTCCACTCCTGCCATTTATGAAGAGACAGTAGACGAAGTCAAGGTCTATTATATTCACTAACTCCATGATTATTCATGCGTCATACTGTAGCTGTTTGTTTTTGCATGGCTTCAATCCACCTACCATGTGAAAAATTCATATCATCGAAATACTTCTACTCAGCCCAGTGATAAATCCTTTAATCCCATTGGTTGCACCCATTTATGTAATTTCCAATTTAGTTATGTTTGGTTGAGATGCTGAATTGTATAGGACAGGGGTACTCAAATATAAATTTGAAAGGTCCACTTGCCAAATTTCTATTCACCCTGAGGTCCGGAAAAATGACAGTCCAACTTCAACTACAAAAAGAATGAATCGTTCATGAATGAACCATCTCTAGAAGACTCAAAAATATATCGCGCGGAAACACAGTTGCGCACTTTATTGAGAACTTATTTGGATTATGATTAAATTAGCATGTTTGTTTTGGCGTCGGTCCAGATTTAACCGGATTTGGGTCCGGATTCAGACCGGAGTCCGCCTATTGAGTACCCCGGGTATAGGATGTTATATCCCCAGCACTCTTACTGGTTTTGGATTCTGTATCAGTAGGTTGTCCTACAATATAATTTTACATACCAACATGATTCATTTATACAGTGGGCCTGAAAGACTACAACCAACCAGGGGAGACAGTACCGAAGCTAATATTAATTAAAAAGCATGATAGAGAGTAAAAAAGAAGGCCAAGGACTTAAAACTCAGACTAAACCAAGAGTTCTAAAGTTGAGACCTATAGTAGGGCTAGAGCCTACAGGAACTAAACAAGAGTGTGGGCAAATCTAATTTAGAACCTAAAAGACAGTCTTAAAGACTGGGCCCAACTAAAAATGAGCACCTTAAAAACCAGTACTAACCACACATTAGAGACTTAATGCATTGAACTAACAAAGAGTTTAATACAAGGACCTTATACAGTAATTGTCACTTAGTTATTCAGTTGCCAAGGGAATAGCACAACCCATAACCAAGAGTAAGAGATTTTGATCTTACTGTACAAGCAAAAGTTAATACTGTATGCCCTAATATGGGATATTACAGCATATTATAAATACTATTATAAATAGTTACAGCAACAGTTAGGAATAATAAGTAACAAAATGACAAAGCTAATGAAAGTTGGGTTTATATACTGAATAAAGATTGGGACTAAGCAAGAGTTCTTGCTTTATATATTGGATGTATACTCACCAGCCATAATATTGATTATATACCAGTAAACTAGTATATACTAGTAAACTAGGCCAGGGGGTAGCTCAGTGGTTAAGGCATTGGACTACGGTTCGGAAGATCCCAGGTTCAAACCCCACAACCACCAAGTTGCCACTGTTGGGCTCTTGAGCAAGGCCCTTAACCCTCAACTGCTCAGATGTGTAATGAGATTTAAAAAAAAAAGTAAGTCATTCTGGATAAGAGCGTCTGCCAAATGCGTAAATGTAGTGACAGAATAATGCGCATCTAAGCTTAATTGTGTCTGCAGGGACCAAAGGCCAGCCCATCTGGTCCGGTCTGGTCCCACAGAAAAGCCAGTAAATATACAGTAGCACAAATTTCTGGAAAAGTCAATGATAGTCATGGTCATGAAGTATCAGAACACCCAGTGCATCACAGCCTCAAACTCCCCTCCAAACCTACAGTATATGGAGGCCCAAGCTCACAACACCCAAAGGATCATGGGTGCATTAGGGGGTCTGGGAGTTAATGGTTTGGCCTTTTTTGTTATGGCTGATTAGTGTAAGCTAAATGTATAACTGTAAATATTACTATATAAATGTAAATATTATCCTTCTGCTTAAGAATACTCAGACTAAACCAGATATGCAGCTTGCACTCCTCAACATTATAAACTCTAAAAACCATACCTATCCAAGAGTTACAGCCATGTGTGAAGTGCTAAACACCTACCCTTGAAATTATAAACCATAAAGACTAGCATTAACTGAATACAGTAAAAATACCTACACTGTCTCTTCAACCTGTCCTCTTGTCCTTTCATTAACTTTGCTTTCAAATTCCCAGTTGATTGACCGACCATAAAAGTTGCATGTTCAGATTGTAAAGTAATGGCATGACCCCTTCCATTAGGTCCTGGTCTCATATTTAACATTAGTGGAGTAACATTGCCTTGCTGCTCCTGGTCTGTTTGTCCCACAGCGACGGCCACTGTCCTCCAGTGAATACGAATACGATCGCAACACAACAGTGACTCTGAGGGAATCACACCTGGGCATCGAGCGCAAGTGCTCCAGCATGACCGTCAGTTCCACATCCAGCCTTGAGGCTGAAGCTGACTTCAGCGCATTCATGGAGCTTCCTGGAGGAGTAGAGGAGTCTTCCAGGAGCACAGTCGAACTTGGAGTGGCAGAAGACTTCTTCATCACCCGCATCACAGCACCTCATGATGGGCTCCCGACAAAGGAGAGAGCACATGAAGAACGCATCCATCATGAAGTAGAACCTGTAAGGAACCATTTTCCTTGCTCTGGTTCCAGACACCAAGCCGTGGATGTCCATACAACCCACAAATATATGTTTCATCTATGCATTGAATCTTCTTTCTTTTTTGCATTTGGACATTTCCTGTCAGAGACCACCATTTGCTTTTTAATTAAACATTTCCAGTTTGGGGAATGTTCCATTTTTTTTTATGTTTGTATGTTGTTGTTCGCCTTTTAATTTAACATTTTATGTTTCACTTAATTTTTTTGTTTGCTTATTTATTGGTTCTGATTGTTACACGCTTCTGGTTCATTGTGTTCATCATGTCCCATGTTTTTTTTTTCATGTTTTCTCATGTTTTTTTTTTGTGTTTCTTTTTATGCATGTCTTAAATCATGCATAAAATTGTTAGCCACCCTTCTACTTTGTTAGCCACTTTTTTTTTTGCAACAGAAACAATACATACATGTTCCCCCACTGTGATAAAACAATATGCTATTTTTGACCAGCTAGTCATGTTAATTCATTATTCAGCTAAGTTAGCTAAGCCTTTGGTAATCCACATCACAGTTTGAAGACTATATAGCAATTTGATCGATAGCTAGATCTATTCTAACTAGTTATCAAACAATTTAGCTAATTGTGTAGAAATATACAGCAAACAGCGTTAATGTTTTATATATTAACCAATTTTGCTAAGACGTTGCAGAAAAGCAGCTAGCTAGCTTACATTGTGGGAAAATGTGTCATACAGTATATCGATTTGGTTTTTAGGACCACTCTGGCGTGATTACACTCACATAAACTGTAATAAAAGTCTGTGCTTGTGTTCATTAAGTAACACTCACATAAATTTGTTTCCTTTTAGCCACCTGTGGCCAAGAAAGACCCGAATGCAGTGACTGTGGCGCACATGTTAAGAAAAGAGTCCAGAGTAGAGTCTCAATCGAATGGTTCTGGGGTCCCTCACAACATTCCAGACATTCCTGATGAGGTAAGAGAAGATCTGTAGTTTATTTCCTCTTTCCTTCTCTAAAAATTGACTACATTATAAAATAACATACTATAAAATCACAGTAGTTTAAAAAAAAATAGAGAATATCTACCAGCCTTTTTTTAATACAGCATGTCTAATTTGAAATGATATGATTCTTTCACTTAATTCCTAAAAAGTGATAAAAAAGTTTTTTTATTTTAAAAATTAGTGTTTAAATGATGACATTTATTGTTGAAGATATAGAAAGTACATATTAAGTACATATATAAAGTACATATTAATATTAAATGTTATATATTATGGAAATAAATATAAGTGGTGTTCAAGTCAAACCGTGACTTTATGGAATTTTTGATGAATAAAGGTGCAAAAAACAATCTGTTATACATACTGTAGAGAAAGAAAGGGAGCTTTAACGTTCTACTGTAATCTGTTATTCTGGTCAGTCAAAAGTCCCAGTTTGACTTGAACACCACTTATAGACGGTGTCCAGTAACTGTAAATTCAAGTTCCCATAATCTACATAAAGGTGACCAATAATTCAGAATATTTCTTTCTCTTGCGTCTAGAAATCCTGCTGGAAGACGGTATTAGAATTAGTGTTAGACAATCAGGTAATCGACAGGAAATTAATGAGATAAAGGAAGGACGACGATTCATTAATCTCCAAAGGCTATGCCTTTGTGCGTTTGTGTGTGTGTTTGAGACAGAGATAGAGAGCACCTCCTGTCTCTGTACCCCCACAGGTGTCTTATTAAAATTTAATCACAGCATTCCGCCGTGCCATTCATCTCCCTCACCTGATGAGCCGAGACGATTATTTTTAGAGCTTGTCTTTAAAACTTGGCTCCAGGGAAATTTTAGGGTGTCCTCAAGAACGATGTAAATGGGCTGTGTGAACACAAATGTGTGGGGTCCTAATATGGACAATGCGTGTGTACCAGCAGCCCGTGCAGGATGTTGGTGAAGGTGGCGTAAACTGTGAGGAGACCATAGTCTCTGATAATGATGTCATCCAGCCACAGGAGGGAGATCCGGTATGTTCTGTCTCTCTTCGACAGAGTCCTATGTAGTCTACTCATCTTGCATGTGATGTGCAAAACAAACAAAAAACTCTCGGCTCAGTACGTTCTCTGTCGCCGTTCTCACCTTTGTTAGCTTTACCTTTATATATGTTCAGTGTACAGATGCTTCGCAACAACACAGTGCATCTTGTTTCTTTTTTTTATTTAATATTATTTTGAAAGAGCACTCTTCTTTTTTCCCAGAGGGCCACAAATCTTATCTGTAACAACACACTGCTCTCTACAGGCAAACATCCTGAACTGTCACCTTTTTTTTTTTTTTTTAAACCAATGTTCAATTCTGCCATCTGCTGTCTGGCCACTGTCTTCGCACTGTCTATCGCTTCCTTTAGTGTCGCTGCTTCTCCACTGTTTGTCTTCTAAACTAACCAAGAATTTCTATTCACACTCACACACTCACACACTCTGATTGCCTGTTGCAGGTCCAGAAAGAGAGCAGATTAAAGGAAGCGAAAGAGAACGGTTCTCCTGTGAGTGTACACAAATACATTACACATATAGTAAAGTGTTACAATTTTGTATTAGATTAAACAGGATATGTTATGTTTGTTGTTCTGGATTTTTTTTTTTAAGATTAAAACAATTGGCATTGGGAAGGAATTTATTGTTTCTCCCATCAGTAATGAAAATGTCACTTCCACAACTACTACGCAAGTCACAAAGGTAAATATTTATCTGTAGGAAGCTAATTAAAATATGCAAGAGCAGTGTGAAGGTTGATTTGCAAGCTAAATTAGTTCTAATGCAAGTAAGAGTATTTCTCTCTTTTTTTACATATACAAAAAATTAAAAACATTTAAATCATGTAGGATTTATTATATTATAGTTACAGTATGTATTATAATTTTTTATGATTATTTATTTATGTGTTTATTTATTTATTCATTACAAATGTGCAAAATTATATTATTATTATTATTATTGTTATTTATCTTAAACCACCAAAGTACAGTATGTGATGCAATAGGTTATTCGCCTTTTTGTTTAGGGGAAATTAAAAGAATAATATATATATTTATAACTTCCACCATTTGCAGACAGTTAAAGGTGGATACTCAGAGACAAGAATTGAGAAGAGGATCATTATCACAGGAGATGATGCTGTGGACCAACAGCAGGTAAAATTAACTGAAGTGAAACTTGCAAAAAGAGTAGAATAAAAGAATAGTTTGGCCACTTTGAGGAGTAAAAAATCTCAGATTTAGAATTTAAAAGCATGAAATTATAAAATGATAAAATAAAGTTGCATTTTTAATAAAGATGTTCCGATACCATTTTTCCCCTCCCGATACCGATTCCGATACTTGGGCTCAGGGTATCGGCCGATACCGAGTACTGATCCGATACCTGGGTGTGTATCTGTACAGTATATATATATATATATATATATATATATATATATAGCATTTCTTTTTTTAAGTAAAATACTACTAGAACTGTGTAACGGGTTCGACCCTAAGTGCACGGGCGACACCATGAAACACGGACACGAGGCGAGGTCTTACAGGAAAAAGGGTAATTTATTTCGAAAAATGGGGAAGGAAAGGGTTAAAGGCTCTCTGCGGCCTTTTCCACTTCGGCGGCAGGCATGCGAAGGCGGGCTCTACGCGGAAGTGAAGGTGCCGCGGGAGCTCGTGCAGCTCATTCACGCGCTCCTCTTGCGGAGATCAAAGGCGCCCCCCCTTTATAAAGTCTCTGGGGCGCATCACATCGCCCCGCTCTTGTGCCACTGTCTCTCATAAAATCCACCGCGTCGCAAAGTCCAGCTTCCCAACAGTCAGACCCCGAGCTACACTCCCCGCTGTGTTTTATAGCACCGGGATCATTAGCGGCGATAGCTCATGGGCCGTTGCCTGATTCTGCGGCCCTGCTCCTTCACATACCTAAAGAGGGGGGAGGCCGCCTAACTAGTGAGCGAGGAGCGATATCAATTTGGACGCACGCCCATCACAGGCGCTCTGTAAGTAAGCTAAGCTAGCAAAACTAGCAGGCATAAATAGGTTATGTTTATGAAAATGGTATCGGATCGGTACGTGGACTCAAATACTCGCCGATTCCGATGCCAGATTTTTTTGTGGTATTGGTAGCATTTCCGATACCAGTATCGGAATCGGAACAACCCTAATTTTTAAGGAAAGGTTAAATAATCTAAATATTTTGAGGGGGGAAACCCCGGAATGTAACAAGAATAATAATTTCAAAAAGGCATAATATTACCAAAATATAGAAGTCAGATATTTAAAGAATATTTGGCAACCTTGACAGACTGGTGACACGGGTTAAGTCTTTTAAAATCCTGATGCTTGTCATAAATCTGGTGATGTGAAATATTTCCTTATTTGTGAAATTCAATTCAGTTTTATTTGTATGGCGCATTTAACAATTGACATTGTCTCAAAGCAGCTTTACACAATCAAAAGAATTATTTAAGTTTGTATGGAATGTGAATGTGTATGAATCAAAATGTTCAGATAGTCCCTGGTGAGCAAGCCGAGGGCGACAGTGGCAAGGAAAAACTCCCTGAGATGGTAATAGGAAGAAACCTTGAGAGGAACCAGACTCAACAGGGAACCCATCCTCATCTGGGTGAAACAGATAGCAGGAAATGATCTGCATTTATACAGTGTGTTAGGTGGAAGGCAGTTCGGCTATAATAGTTGATGTTAATTGATGTTAATATGGAGTCCAGGTAGTTATTGGAGACTCAGGTAGACTTGTAGAAAGTTCCAGTCCTGAACTATCGAATTGTCAAGTCCTCAGAGAAACAGCTGCCAACACCAGTCGAGGCCAGAAACGTCTAAGTAGATAGAATCATCCCCAGACACCAGACGCATCCTAAAGAGACACACGGGGCTTCCATGCGACGAGACCTCCAACCAGAAACGGGGCACCAGGATGGATCAGACAGGTCCAGAGGGCAGAGGGCAGAGGGAGTCTGGATCACTGGCAGCTCAGGAATGACATGTGTAGCTCGACAGAGAGAGAAAGAGTGAAAGGGGGATACAGGGGAGAGAGGGAAGAGAAAGAGGGGGAGGAAGAGAAGAAGAGGAGAGATGACAGTTAGGTATGGTCACAGTCACATAATGTATAATGTGAATGTATATTTACTGTAGAGTGTAAGCAGGGACTCCGGCAGGACTAACTATGAGCATAACTAAAAGGAAGAGCCAGAAGGAAACACAAACATGAGGGCTCCCTGAGATGTAAAGCAAACAATCACCTCACCGTAAACAAACCTGAGTGATCAAATGAGAGTGAGGAAGACAGCATCTAAACATACCAGTTCACCATAATACTCTACGTCCATGAGTCCCCCAGATCTGCTCCTTTACCTATGGCAAATCTATTTATAAAAATGCTTGGCTAAATAAATAGGTTTTTAGCCTAGACTTAAACACTGAGACTGTGTCTGACTCCCGAACACTATTTGGAAGACTATTCCATAACTTTGGGGCTTTGTAAGAAAAAGCTCTGCTCCCAGCTGTAGTTTTCATAATACACGGTACTGACAAGCAGCCTGCATCCTTTGATCGAAGTAGGCGTGGCGGACCGTAAGACACTAGCAGTTCGCTCAGATACTGCAGCGCGAGACCATTTAATGCTTTATATGTCAAGAGTAGTATTTTAAAATCAATGCGAAATTTCACAGGGAGCAAGGCGTTACAATAGTCCAACCTAGAGGTGATAAAAGCATGAACTAGTTTTTCTGCATCATTTAGCGACAATATATTTCTTATCTTGGCAATATTTCTGAGGTGAAAGAATGCTATCCTGGTAATATTATCTAAATGAGCTTCAAATGAAAGGCTGGAATCTATAATGACGCCGAGAATCAGAAGTAGTGTGTGGATGTCTGTGATTGTCTGGTTTTCTGGCTGTTTTGTAACACTGGACAAAGTTGAACGAGCGTACAGGCAGAGTCGAGCGCGCACAGAAAATAAATGTTGCACACGCATGCAGGCAGAGTCGAGTGTGCGGAGAATCGAGAGCGGAGAACTTGTTGAGCGAGCAGGGGAGAAACTGCATGCGCAGAATCGCTCAGATTTGTGGCAGGAATATAACGCCGTAATATTCCACCCTCAATGACCGATCGTGTGACTGATTTAAAAATTCACTTGTGCTCCTTCATTGCTGAGCTTGACCTGTCATTTAATATCGCCCACCCACTCGTCACTTTATGTAAGAAATTAGCGGAGGATAATCAATTAGTTAATCAATTCCTGTGTACAGTACTTTGGAGTATTATTATTGCCACGTTTGGGTCGCCACCATTAAAAAAAACCGCTCCCTATAACTCGGCCCACCACTCGTGACGTCACGGGTTCTCGCGACTAGACCAGCAGAGTTTAGGGGCCGGTGTTATGCTATAAAATGCCCCCCTGCCATCCCTCCCCTGCCATTTGTTGCTTATTTTAGGGCACCGGCACTAAGTTTTTTCTGTGGAAAAACGCTGCACTGGTTCCAAAATTGGGAACCGGCACGGGAACCAGAGCAGTGGAAAAGGGGTATTACTGACCTGTCTTGGTATGGCTGTAGCATCTGTAGCATTTACTTCCAGTGATTGTACTAAGATGGGCTAATAATGTCAATCTAGGCACTGAACATATTGAGAAGAAAATGCTGTATTTTCTTGAATAATACTGGAGGCATAATGCAAATATAAAAATATCTAAAAAGAGCCACTTGACAATAATGATGATCAGGGCTATACATACTGTAGGCTGTTTATATATTTGGGCCCAGGGGCCAACAAGTTACTGTATGTGTTAAAAGTGCGTCGCAAACTTAGTACCCCCACCCCTACTCACCTCGGGGGCAAGGAAAAAAAAGTTCAGGCTCAGGAATTTTTTCCACTATCAGCCTTGGAAAGGCCATCTAAAGTTACAGTGTGATCAAAAATTTTACTCCTAGCTGTATGCGGTCCTATGACTAGAACTTCTGTCTTATCCGGATTAAGCAGAAGGAAGTTAATTAGCATCCAATTTCTTATGTCCTGAACACATTGCTCAACTTTAGTAAGATGTTTTTTTCTCATCAGGTTTTGCTGAGACATATAACTGTGTGTCATCAGCATAACAATGAAAACTAATACCATGCTTACGGATTATGTTGCCCAGAGGAAGCATGTAAAGGGAAAAAAGCAGTGGGCCTAAAACCGAACACTGCGGAACGCCAAACTCCACTAGAGAACATGAAGAATAATCACCATTTAAGTCTACATACTGATAACGATCAGTCAAATAGGATCTCAGCCAGGAGAGGGCTGTACCCTTAATTCCTACTACATTTTCTAATCTGTGAAGAAGAATAGCATGATCAATGGTGTCAAAAGCTGCACTGAGGTCGAGTAATACAAGCATAGTTACACAACCCTGATCAGAGGCCAATAGGAGGTCATTTACTACTTTAACGAGTACTGTTTCTGTGCTGTGATGAGGCCTAAATCCTGACTGATACAGTTCATGTATGCCATTTCTGTGTCGATATGAGCATAGCTGCTCTGCTACTATCTTTTCCAGGATCTTAGAGATAAAGTGGAGGTTTAAGATTGGCCTGTAATTGGACAGCTTACAGGGGTCGAGGTCAGGTTTCTTAATTATTGGTTTGATAACTGCTAATTTAAAAGATTTTGGAACATAACCAATGCTGAGTGAGGAATTAATTATTCTCAACATCGGTTCTGTTATTACTGGTACTATCTGTTTAAGAAAATGTGTCGGTATAGGATCTAATATACAGGTTGATGAATTTGCAGAAGAGATGAGTGAAATTAGTCCGTCAAGCACCATAATGAAACTGGCTCTCATGAAGGTCATCCTAGGAGGACGAGACCAAAACCTACCTCTGCTGCAGACGAGAAGTTCATTTAGAGTTATCAGCCTAAAAAATGACCAATTAACAGCACCTCAGATTAGAGGTGTTATGAAGTCTTTACAGAGCAGAAGTAGCAGACACATCTCATCATCAACTGTTCAAAGGAGATTAATGCATTTTTTGGATGCCTTCAGCATTCCTTTACAATGTAGAAAGAAATAAAAATCAGAACCATCATGGAGTTAGAAAGTGTTCTAAAACTTTTGAACGGTAGTGTAGATCTTATCTATACACAAATGGCATATAACAATCCATGACTGATTTTTGTGATTACCATTAAGACCAGTTGCCCAAACCCAAACTTTTGAACGGTATTAGCCAGTAAAAAGACATTGTTTAATGGTGTCCCCCATTTTTGTGGCTTTTTTTTTTAATATCCGTTTAGGTACCGGTACCGTTTTAAAAATATATAGATTTGGCCCGTGTATCGTAAAAAGCCCAAACGATTTCCAATCCCAGTTAGAATAGAAAGAACAAGCTCGATGAATGTAAGAATCACAGCTTTGAGGAGATTGCCTCTTTTCCAGGCTCTTGCGATGGCAATACAAGAGGCTAAACAGCAGCATCCTGACATGCTCGTGACGAAGGCTGTGGTGGTCAGAGAAACGAACGCTCCATCTGAGGAGAGACACCGGACATCTCAGGTGAGTTGATTCACTGATTCATTCTTTGAATCATAAAAGCATAAAAAGTGACACTTTTTTTAAACAGAATTAACTTCTAACTGAATAAATTGGAGATTACTGCTACAAGCAACAACCTATAAACAGTGGTGTCAAAAGTATTCACATTCATTACTTGAGTAGAAGTATAGATACTAGGGTTCAAAAATACTTCTTTAGAAGTTGAAGTATCAACCCAAGCTTTTTACTTAAGTAAAAGTTTAAAAGTACTGCTTTCAAAACTACTTAAAGTATAAAAGTAAAAGTACCGTGAGGGGCGACAATAGCATTACTTGGGGGGGGGGGGGGGGATGCGTTGTGCGCGCGCTTATCACGTGACCGGGGGGCGTTGTGCGCGTTCTTATCATGTGACCGGGGGGGGGGGATGCGTTGTGCGCGCGCTTATCACGTGACCGGGGGGCGTTGTGCGCGTTCTTATCATGTGACCGGGGGGGGGATGCGTTGTGCGCGCGCTTATCACGTGACCGGGGGGCGTTGTGCGCGTTCTTATCATGTGACCGAGGGGGGGGGGTGCGCGTTCTGATCATAAAAATAAAGTAACGAGGCTGTTTTTAAAAAGTAAGGAGTAGAAAGTACAGATAATTGCTTAAAAATGTAAGGAGTAGAAGTAAAAAGTCGCCTGAAAAATAATTACTCCAGTAAAGTATAGATACCCAAAATTTCTACTTAAGTAAGGTAACGAAGTATTTGTACTTCGTTACTTGACACCTCTGCCTATAAATGGTTCACAAATGCAAAGGTTTATACCACCTTTGTGTGTGTTGTGATGGGGAAACTTTTTCCCCGTCAAATGTGTTTAATTTCTTGTAGTTTTTCACTGCAGTCCCTGTAAATAACAAATGCCATAAGTCAGCAGGTACAAAATCAAATGAATTGATTTCATCGTGCCTCAGTATAGTTTTTATAGTAAACAGTAAAAAAAAAACTTGAGGCTCTATATTCATTTATATTGGACATACCCTTACATATACTTTTAAACAATTTTGTGTAGTATCGCTTAATTTAAAGGTTTAAAGGGGACTAAAACGCTCATGTTCTCACATAGTCCTGGACCATGTTTTAGTCCGTACTCAGGTTGGATACCAGAGGTTTTATTCAAACAGTCTAAACCTTGTTTAATTATTATATGACTCTGTCTTTGTGTGTGTGCGTGTGTGTGTAGTCCTGATCACCAACAGGCTCATGAGATCAGAGTGAAGAGAGAAACGTCACCTTTAACCCCACCTACTACAGCCTTCTGCGAGAAGCTAACTGTTGCTACTTAGCGATAACACAGACGAATCCTGCATCTTGAACACACACACACAGTCTGTGGCTCCTCCTTCCTTAGACTTGATGTCATAACCCCATCAATCCAATCGACCGATGCGCGCGATCCTTCTCTGTCATGACACATGACTACTCACCAGTGTGTTCCACCCCTGAACTGTATAAATGTTGATAGCAATCTCCAGTTTAGCCTCTTGAACTGTGAATAGCAGAAACTCTGAAAACTTTGTGGGGGGGGGGGGGGGGGGGAACCATAAAGCATCCATCTCGTATGCGCTGTTGTCTGTTTCATGAGTTTAAATCTGGACCTTTGCTCTTAAATCCTTCTAATCCTTCATGTTTACTGTGGAATACTTCTTTTTTTTCATGAAGATACTTTGTTCTTGACGCATGGCTTTAGAGGAGCATTGAGGTCAGGCATCTCCTGGAGTCACGGTCCCGCTCGCCCTGCTTGCTCTCTCTTATACGATGCTCACCCGCTGTCTTTTTAGCATTTTTTTTAATATAATAGATGATCAAAAAGTGTTTGCTTGTTAATTACAACTGAGCGTATTTATCGATTATAAACATACATATGCATGAGTAGCTGGTGTGGATGGATAAAGAGTACGATCTTTCACGTCCGACTAGCAGCATTTACAGGGACGTCTGACAATAATATTAATCATGGATGTCACGATCATAAAAGTCCACTAAGATTCCATGTTGATTAATTATAGTACATTTTCATCATGCATTGCAAAAAAAACAAGTGTTTTGTTTTCATCGCATCTGCTTTTGGCGGATTTGGGCCCCGCATTATTTCCAACATGTTTTACTGTATCCTTACAACTCCTTCTGAATAATAATAATAATAATGACTATTATAATAATAGCTATATAAACCATATATATGGGTTACAAGAGAATTTAGGGTAAAAAAGATTTTAATATAAATGTTGTATCTAAAAAGAAGTTCATGTGATGTTTTATTTTTATTTGATAAAATGTATGAGTGCAATTAAAAAATGTATTTATAAGAATTGTGAATGTGAGCTTTTGGGTTTCTGACTGTATCGTTGGCTTTCAGCATAACGTAGTCTAGTATGGACAAAGCCTGGGTTTATAATGGAGGGTGAGATGCTCTAGTACTTAAAATTCCTTTATTATACTAGAAATTGGAATAATTCTTTGACCCCTCATATGAAGTTGGTCTCACGTGTGCAATCTGTCAAAAGTATTGTGACATCTTGCCTTAAAAAAAAAACAATTTTACATAATTCTTAATTTTAACTGTCTTGAAATATTTTGAATAAGTCAAAGCTGAATTAAGATGTTGGGATGATTTTTTCCTTACCTTCCTACCTTCTAATCTATGTTTCTAAAAATTAATAATAATAATAATAATAATAATAATAATAATAAAAAAAATTAAATAATAGGAAAAATATATGTTATCATTAGTTCATGATGATACAATAATATTAAAGATAAACATTAGAACACAACTAAGAGCAGAAGACGGTACATTACATACTTTAGTGTGTATCCTGTAACAGTGCACATCACATTGTGATTTGCTTTTAGAGTAAAGTTTTAAGGTACAGAGGCATGATAAGACAGAATAGGGAATAACAGAAATTGTTGCCTTTATTTCTGACGGTATACAATTGTAAAAGGGGGGCACTGGTGGCTCAGTGGTAGGTGTTTCGCCTGCCATGCGGAAGGCCCGGGCTTGATTGCCAGCCAGTGCCTAAACCCCCCAGCCACTGGATGCAGTGCCGGTCCCAAGCCCGGATAAAATGGGAGGGTTGCGTAAGGAAGGGCATCTGGCGTAAAACCAGTGCCAAGTTGTTGTGCAGACTGGATATTCCGCTGTGGCGACCCCTTGCATTAAAGTACATGTTTTACATTAAATAGTTAAGTGATTCCCCGAAGGGACAATGGAAGAAAACATTTACATTTTGATTCAACCCTTAACAAAGGAATTGACCGCTGAATTTTTTATTTAGATATTTATTTTGCATACCTGGTGTCCCCAAACTTTTGATGGATGGCACACAATCCCTTCAAAATTATCCTGGGTCCCTGCATCAGTTATAGCTACAGGCCAAAAAAAACCATCCCAAAATCCTCTTCTAGAAATGACGCATCAAAAAATCTGACACTCTTGTTTTTAAAAGCTTCACGCGTTCACCTCCGTCTTTACCCACGGCTTTGTCTGTTTCTTCCACAGTCTTCTCTTAGATGGGAAATCTGTCCGATCTGCTGTTTGAGTTGTTTCATTTTTTAGTAGTTCATTTTTTTTTTCTTAAATCTGTCATCACTGGAGTTCCTGAACAATGTTTAGAGACTATATGAAATGTTACCAGGCTTGTGTTTATTCACAATTTTTAAATTATGTTTGGTTTACAATATGTTAGCTTTTTCATTTTGAGTTTGTGTTGGAGGGAGTGATGGGCTGGTTGCATTTAAAAAAAAATTCAAAATGTATGATTTATTCAAAAGTGTAATTCAAACCTGCAGTCTGGTTCTTATACATAAATGGCATCAAAGTGTAATTTATTGTAGCTCGAGTCTGTGCAGTGTCTCTTTAATATTGGGTGCCTTATACAGTTAGAGTCACTGCCATTTGAGGCAAAGGACAAAAGTTTTTCATGAAATAATGGCTAGATAGATATTTAATAGAATATAGATGCATTGGAGAAGGGCGAAGTGCCTTGTATATCCTTGCACAGAGAAATTCTCTGTCATTTTCTTTTTCCTTGTATCACAGGCCATAATGTGGGAAGTGCAATGCAATTATATCTTTGGTGTCTATAACACATTTATGTGCTCTGCATAAAGGTTATACAGCAATGGTGGTGGATTTCTTTTAGGAAAGGTTTGAGGTAAACATCATGAGGTAAAAACCTGAGCATTCAAAAATTTCACAAACAAAAGTTTCTTCAAATGGTATTTTGATTTAAAAAAATTATGTTTTAGAATTTTACAGAGAATCTTCCAGGATACTCCTTAAGGTACAAAAAGTTCCACAGGATGCTATGACAAAAACACACACTTTTTTGTATAATTAAGCAATATTAAATTAGAGGGAGTGCTTTTGTACTGAATACCAGCACGGCCTTGAGTGTTTCACAAATACTAATTATTATTCACAGATTATTATTTGTTTGATTATTTAACCATTTATTTTGCTACACCAACACCCATCATTCTACTCCGGGAGGAACTACCTAATGTGTCCAAAAGATGAGGAGAATAAATGTGGTGGACTGACCTGAGAAACCTACAAGATTTATTGAATATTTCCACTTAATCCACTCTGGCTTTTAGCCTTAACTCTTTTGGGGTTGAATCCCAAATAGTGTAAAATGGAAAGCTATGTAGTATGCTATATGTAGGGTGTAAAATTCCTTGTTGCACACACCAAGTAGTGCCCTTGATCAGGGGTTAGAGAGGGATTTGGGATTCAGCTTTGTGTTAGTAGCTACTGTAGGTAGCTTTGCAGTTCAGATTAGCATGGACAGTTCAGTGATAATTCTGATAATTAGTAAAGAAGCAGTTACTAAGGAGACAGCATCTTGTTTAAGATGACAGCTTTGATTGGTTGTTAATGTTTTGGAGGCAGCTGCTGTCTCCTCTTTTCTGTACTGACGACTGTACCGACCTACTTTCAACAATGCTGAAACAGTTAGTGTCTAACAACAGTTAGTATCATTAACGGTTGTGCCATGGCGTGATATGTACTGTATGGTTAAATATCCCAGTGATGTTTTGCTCTATTACTGTATCACCAATTAAGGAATGGATCTCATCCAATCAGATTGCTCGGGATGCTTTGAACCATAGAAAACCTAAAGAACCTTTGAAGAACCTTTATTATTCTTGAACCTAACTGTAAAGTTATTTTGCATCTTATTACCGTTAGGGCTTAAATATACTGTACAAGTCTGTTTCCTTCCTCCAGAAGTGAAGAACCTTTAATTAAAAAAAAAAAAAAAGAAACACTTCTAATGCATTATAAAGCAGTATTTTTGTACACATTTAAAAGAGTGCATTCTTCAGTAATATATATTTAAGGATACTTGGTTTTACTAATTGGGTTTTTATTTCATTTCAATATTTTCTAAAAGAGAAACTCTGTTGTAGGATTGTACAGTACATAAAACCTATTTTTGTTCTTCAAACATTTAGAGATGGTTAGAACTAAATGGTTAATTCTTATGTTACATGATATTATTTTTGCTAGTAGAACTATAAGAAAGTTTAACAAAGAACCTTATGTTCTTTGGATTGTCTTTTTGTAAATGACTTTAATGAAGAAACGAAAGGGTTGCCCAAACAGAAAACACAAAAATATCCAAATCCAACCTTTTTTTACAAAGTTTACGCCACTTACAAAGCTTTCTGACATCTGTGGAGTTTCCCTCCATCATCTTATCTTTTATTAGTTACAGTACTTTATTAGTTTGTATTTCCTAGTGCATTCATTTTTAACTTTAATCTGAAACTCATTGGGTGTTAATAGGTTCATTATTAAGTTTATTAGCCCTTATGTAGTATCTAAAAACAGACCTTTCCCATTCTGACACAATTTTCTGTTTTCCAAAAACTATACAAAAGAATCCTTAAGGAACCATCTAATTTAAAGCTTAACAAACAAACAAGTGTATTACAGTACACATATAACCTTCTATATCATCTCAAGAATCCATAAGTATTACCTTCTAAATGAGTCATACGTACAATACTCATAAACGTGCCCTGCACATGTTTTAGTGATGCTGTCATATCTAGCATATACTGTAGCAGAGGTCAGTGTATACAGTATATACAGCATATACTGTAAATAACAATAAGAACTACAATCTTCATAAGATTTCCAAACTTCTCTATGTTCTTTGGTTCTTCATGCCCCCCATGCTTGATGGTATGTTTCTGCTGTCTGTGCATTCAGTCAATAAATTTCTAAATCCAATTTAATTATTAATTTTTATTACACACAAATGTCGTTCAACATTTAGCTTTTATAATGGTGCTCAATTTATTTGTGAAAATGATTCCTCCAGAACCTCTTCGACCATCTGGTCATCAGGGGATAAAAACTCTATAGATGTTATTCCCTGGTCATTTAGTACATTCAGGCCTTGTTCACACGGGCGTTAAAATCTAGTGTTTTTTTGCCGTTCGTAGCGCCCGGTGAGCACGGATGAAGTGCCGAGGGTTTTCTACACATAGGAGTCAATGACGGTGGTCACACGGGCTTTGGTGACGTGCGTTTATCCGGCTGCACGTTTATATGACATTAAAAAACGTTGCATGCAGCTTTTCTTGCCGTTCAAATCCCAACGAACGCAAGGAAAACGCGTCTAGTTCGTTTTCTCCGCGTCCATTTTACGCTTCGGAGGACCGGATATATCCCATGATCCTACATGCTATACATAGGGAAATGCGGAAAAAGGGCAAAAATAAAATGCTTAATAAATAAAACTTGCGCGGAAATGTTCGCATTTCTTCATAAACCACAAAAAACTTCCTTTTATCCGATTTTGCAGTCAGAGGGTGAACCCAGTTACGGCGGCGATTTTTTCTCTCCCTATATAATTTTAAAAATATTTTTTATATACTATATATATAAATATATAACGAAACTGTCTCCACAGGTTAACACACAAACTACAATTTGGGCTGCAGGCTGGCGTTAGACAGAGACAAACGAACGCCAGTGTAGAAGTCAATCGAGCGGCACTACAAAACGCAACATAAACGTCTAGAATGTTCAGAGCGTTCGTTTATCCAAAAATTTTACGCCCGTGTGAACAAGGCCTCAAGAACCTAGACCTGCGCAACTGAAGCAACCCCAGATTATAACACTGCCTCCAGATGCTTGTGCTTCCCTTCTTACCCTCTTACACCCATCACTCTGAAATATGGTCATTATGGAATCATCTGATCACCTTTTCCCAAGTCCAATCTTTATGCTCCCTCACAAACTGATGCCTTTTCCCCCAGTGATATTACGGGTCCACAATTTGCCTCTTAGTTTTTGGAGGGCGTTAGGCTTGTTGGAGCTACCCCAAGTTCCTCATCAGTTTTCCCCACCCAATACAATGTCCAGACCGAGAGGTGCATGACCTCTCGGGATGTTGCTTACCAAAGCAAGTTCCCACCGTGGATTGAGTACGCCCACAACGTCCCTCTGCCCAACACTTCATCTACTGCTGCAGGAGGACCTGGTTTCAAACCAGAAAGACTTTGCTATGATCTGTCAAGGAATATAAGAAATAGGTAGAATCAGACCCCGAAGTATAGAGTTGTTCGGAGAGTTATACCCCAGGCCAGAGACTTCCCTCTGAGAGCCCTCACACGTAAACTCTCTCCTTGATACAATGGACCGTTTACCATGACCAAGATCAACAACCCCTTATTCCATCAGGCTCTTGCTTCCTGGCACCAAGTGGCGGGTCAACCTCACCTTTCACATCCCCTAGTTACACTGTCTCGCCTCATGCCCACAAGTTTGCTTTGACTCTTTCGTCCCAAGTTTTGGATTTGTTGGTTCTCTATTGTCTGACGATTTGGCTTTGCAACAGTGTTACCTGGATACCCAACCCCGACCATCTGCATTCACACTCCCTGCCACACGCTCCTCAAGGAAAAAGACACTCTCTCTCGTATCTCTGGAGAACTGTCAATCTCCTGCGACTGGATTTTTTTGCGTCAAGCTCAGCATCTGACAAGACTGGAGTATTAAATTTTTTTTAGTGATGTCTTCATTCACAGCTCTAAACCTTTTTGAGGGAACAATGCTAAAAAAAAAGTTAGAAAGCTGGGGTTAGACATCAAAGTCTACCAAAGTTGCATTAATTTGCTCGCCTTTCTAGATGATGGGAAAACTTCTTAAAAGCTTCTATAGCACTGTTATTTGATAAAATTTTCAAAAATTTTAATTTAACACTAAGCTCCAATCCATTGGGACAGGAAATTGATTTTTTGCCCAGCTCTCAGGGAAGAAACAGTGATTTGTTTTGTTAACTGGAGATTCAACTAAAACTGCTAGACAGTATGTTTATATGTACAGTATGGTAGATGACTGTTACCTACTGTACTACTGAGTTACTCTAAAAATCAACTAGAATAAGCCTTCTGATGGCGTCTTAGCTTTATTTTATTCATGACTTTAAACTTGTCCTGTTCCATCCAAATCTATGATCATGAGCAGCTGCTACTCAGTATGTTACTCAGTAGGCACCCGAGGTCAGGTTTTGGACAAGCATGAACATGGGCTGCAAATCCCTTTTTAATTTAGATCAATCTTTAATTCCACCCTTGGCGTTCCATGGTACAAAGCAAATGTTCTCTCACCACTAGATGGTAGCACTGACATGCATGAACAACCCTGAGCATGCAAAACGGTGCCAAAGACTGTCGAGACCTGAGGGATACACATGAGCCGAGCCTCAACCTGACAGATTGCTGCAGATCTCAGGATCTATTCAGCGTTAATTGAGAATCTCTATTGCGGGGGCTTAAGTTAAGCCTTGGAAATGTGGAGGAAAGTGTCTATACAGATTGAGTCAGTGCTTAGCTTCCTACTTGTATCCTTGCAGCCTGGGAAAACCCTTGCTGTTATGACATTTATATGCACTGTACACACAGTGTATTTCAGAATTGAAATATGTATGTGCATATTTGTCAATAAAAAGTGATAAGAAATAAAATGTGAAACATGATCTTTCTCTAGTACCATAGTAATCTGCCAATGATCATGAAATTCAATAAAATTATGGCGACACATGAATTTGTTTTTAGCCGTTTATATATTTCTCGTGAAAATATGATTACTTGCTTTAGAGCATCCATAAACACGTGGACACAAGAAATGTCAGAATGTTTTCAGAATGTTTTCTGAAGACTTTCTTGAAGAATTTGAAACAGGAGACTCTATTCATACAGTAAATGTAAAATGAGATGTGATGAGAATAACAGAACACAGTTATGAGAGTAATTGTTTCTTCCTCTATATAATCCTCTATATTTTGCTATATAATCCTGATATATGAATGCACTTTTCACTAGGGCTTGGACACCTTGAAGGTAGAAAGTTCTCTCAGTATGCCAAAGCCACGATTGGAAATGTTGGCCTCCTAGAAACTCCATTAATTGCCAAATTGTGGAAATGGTTTGGAGTGAGGTCAGAACTCAGGACAGAAGATGTGGCAGTAACTCCCAGTTCCTTTAATGTGCAAGTGGTGTTGGTGAATGATTGTTTGCACAGCTGCCACAGACAGATGCGTGTCTTCTGGAAGTTGGCTACAGTACAAGTTATCCATCGATCTTCAAGGATTAGGCTTTTTATTTGCTGTATGGTCATCATTCAGGGATGTACCTCCTTCTTTAAAACATTTACAACATTTGGATGTTTTACTGCAATCTCATCAGTGTACTGTGCTTGAAGTCTTCTGTAAATGTCAATTGGTTTTTATGCCGTCATTCACCAGAAATTGCATCAAAAAGTCCTGTTTTGACTTGAACGCCCCTCGTATTTATAAAATCTGTATTGTTTTATATTATTTATATTATTATTGTGTATACGCAATGTTCTAACAACATTGTAAAATATCACTTTTCCAGAACTTACACACATGGTGCAACCTGCCTGATGAACAGTTAATGCCTTCCTCATTGTAATAAGAAGAGTAAAAGGAATAAAGGTCAATCTGAGTGTGCTTTCTCTCTCTCGCTCTCTCACTCTGTACAATTATTTTTTTTCTCCAGCTTTCAAAGACAACCTTAGGTTCACCTTGTCCTACTTCGACAGGTCCTGCATCTACAGCTCAGTAACTATTTCATTTCTGTTTCAGATATGAATCTTCAAGCATGGAAGGAGAGATATACCCCAGCAATGTTTGTGTGGCCAATCAGATATGGTATAGGGAGAATGTGGAGTTAGGGTTTGGTTCAGGCTAAAAATAGAAGCAGCATCACCTTGGTACAAATCGATGCCAATCAGCAGTGTAATCTGGGGGTGTTGCCCACATCTGTTGCCTGGCACTTGTGTTCTGTAGGGGTTTATAATCTAGCGCTCTCTAGCCGTCACTCTGGATCCTGTTTCCATCAAAGTGTGTGAAGCATGCAGGGGCAGTGATGTGGATTTTCACCCCTGCACATGAACTCCAGGATGCAATCAAGCCAGCTCTGATTTGGTGTATGAGCAATGGATTGGTTTCACATAACTGTCATGAATCTGCGAAAATTGCCAAGGCGCTTGACCTCTATGGAAGAGATAACTTTTGACGGATTGATTTTCAGGAATGTTTATCAACAGAGATTGCAGAGCGATCTATTCAAGAAAGAAAGAAAAAAAGAACGTCCTTTAAAATGAAAGCGTTTTAATTGTCATGTCTCGCGATAGTGATGGACGCAAATGCAGGTCTTGAACAGAAAATAGTCTTTTATTACTGATAACCAAACTCAAAATTCACTCCCAAATTATAAAACGTTAACGTAACCAAACAATGTCCAAACACAAATGGGAGTCCTTCTCCTTTTCTGTGAGAGATGCCGGGTTTCCTTCGCCGGCCTTAGTCGTGAGAGCTCCAGGCTCTTTCAGTCCTGGACGGGAAAAACAAACACACAGACGGACGAACGGGTTGCATGGTTTGTATGCACAACGGTGGACAGACATGGGACTCCGGGGTCGGCTGGTATAAATAGAGAGAGAGACAAAAGGATGCACAGGTGATCTTAATAATTAGACAAGGGGAAAGACATACGCACGTAGACACACTAGGGGGAGACAAAGCGCCGGCTCAGTAATCCGGGGAACTGGATCTCACTCCCCGAGGCCGTGGTGGTCCAGGTGTTATAGTACCCCCCCCTCCAGAACCGGCTTCTGAAGGAAGGCGAGGGCGTCCCCTACGTCTTGCCGGAGGGAGCGAGGACCCACCCGAGTGACGGGTTTGCCGGAGGGCGGGGCGACCCGGAGGACGGGGAGCCGGGCGATCCGGCCGAGCTCGGTGAAATTCTGCGATGAGTTCTGGACTCAGAATGTCTCGTGCCGGGACCCAGCTCCGTTCCTCCGGGCCGTAGCCCTCCCACTCGACCAGGTACTGCAGAGCCCCCGCTCTCCTCCGGGAGTCCAGCAGTTCTTTGACCCGGAACGCCGGGGCGCCCTCTATTTCCACAGCCCCGGGTTGCGACGGTTCCGCTGTTCCTTCATCCAGTGGTCCCCGAACTACCGGCCTGAGAAGAGAGACATGGAAGACAGGGTGAATACGTAGGTGTGATGGGAGTTTGAGTTTAAATGATACTGGGTTTACTTGTGCTGTGATGGGAAAAGGACCTATGAACCTGGGGGAAAGTTTTCTGCATGGGAGATTGAGGTGAAGGTCCCGTGTTGAGAGCCATACCCGATCGCCTACCTGGAGCGGACAACTCTCCCTTCGCCACCTATCGGCGTGTTTTTTAAAGCGCTGCACTGCTTGGGAGATCTTAGCGTGTGCGTCCTCCCATACTTTCTCCGCTTTTTTAAACCACTGATCCACCATGGGAACATCGGTGGGCGTGGCATCCCAAGGACATAGTGGCGGTTGATACCCAAGTACACACTGGAACGGCGTTAGGCCGGTAGAGGAGTGGCGCAGAGAGTTTTGTGCGTATTCCGCCCAGGTTAAACAGTCTGCCCATTCATGCTGTCGGCTGCTACAGTATGCCCGAAGATATCTCCCGAGTTCTTGGACAGTCCGCTCTGCCTGCCCATTAGATTCGGGGTGATAGCCCGACGTTAGGCTAACAGTGGTCCCCAATTTCTGAAAAAATGCTTTCCAGACCCTGGCGATGAATTGGGGACCACGATCGGAAACAATATCTTCCGGTATGCCGTAGCAGCGAAACACTGAAGTGAGTAGGGTTTCTGCCACCTGGAGGGCTGACGGGAGGGAGCGAAACGGGATGAACTTGCATCCTTTAGAAAACCTGTCCACTACTACTAGTATTGTGGTGTACCCTTTAGATACCGGCAGATCTGTGACAAAGTCCACGGCGATGTGGGACCACGGTCTGTTTGGTATTGGTAAGGGATTTAATTTTCCAACAGGAAGAGTACGTGGGGTTTTTGTGGTCGCACATACTGCACAAGATAGAACTACTCTCTTCACGGTTTCCCGCAGTTTTGGCCACCAGAACTTTGGTTCTAGTACATGCTGTGTGCGTGAGACGCCGGGGTGACCTGATGCAAGGCTCGTATGAGCCGCGATCGTCACTCGTTCGCGTAGTGGCTCCGGCACGTAGGTTCGATTCGGAGGGCAGTCCCTAGGCACGGGGTTGGACCGCGCCCACTGAACTATTTCCGACTCGATATCCCACGAGATCGGCGCCACCACGAGTGATGATGGCAGGATAGGCTCCGGAGTGATAATGGGCTCCGGCGACGGATAATAGCGGGAAAGCGCGTCCGCTTTTAGATTTTTCGAGCCGGGGCGATATGTAATAGTGAATTGGAAACGCGTGAAGAAGAGCGCCCATCGGGCTTGACGTGAGTTTAACCTTTTTGCTTGTTGGAGGTACTCTAAATTTCGATGATCAGTGAGCACCGTGAATGGGTGTGTCGCTCCCTCTAGCCAGTGTCTCCACTCCTCTAACGCCGCTTTTACTGCCAGCAGCTCTCTATTACCGATATCATAATTCCGCTCGGCAGGTGTTAGTTTCCTAGAAAAAAAAGCGCAGGGATGAAGTTTCTCAGGGTGGCCATGGCGTTGTGACAGGACTGCCCCTATGCCTACTTCTGATGCATCGACCTCGACTATGAAGGGCTTTTCCGGGTTCGGTAGTTTTAACACAGGTGCGGTAGTAAAAGCTGTTTTTAGGCGTTGAAACGCGCTTCGCGCTTCCACTGGGAACTCGCAAAGGCGTTTCGGTTTCCCTTTTAACAGTGAAGTGAGGGGCGCTGCCACCATACTGTAGCCCCGAATAAACCGCCTATAAAAATTGGCAAACCCCAGGAATCTTTGTAGCTCCTTAACTGACTTCGGTTCCGGCCATTGTTGTACCGCCGCGACCTTGGTCGATTCCATCTCGACCCCCAGTGGCCCTATGTGATAGCCGAGAAATGCCACCTCCTTCTGATGAAAGGTGCATTTCTCCGCCTTCGCATAGAGCCCGTGTTTGCGCAGGCGACGAAGGACGGCAGTTACATGAAGAACGTGTTCCGAATATGACCGTGAATATATCAGGATATCATCCAGGTATATTATAATGAAACGGTTAAACATATCCCGAAACACGTCATTCATGAACCCCTGAAACACCGCAGGTGCGTTTACCAGTCCATATGCCATTACGTTGTATTGATAATGCCCAGATGTAGTGCTAAACGCCGTCTTCCATTCATCGCCCTTACGCACACGAACGAGGTTATATGCGCTGCGGAGGTCGAGTTTCGTGAAGATGGAAGCACCTCGGAGTTGGTCGATAGCGGCCGGAACCAGGGGCAGCGGGTGCTTATATTTTACTGTTACTGCATTCAGCCCTCTATAATCAATGCAGGGGCGTAAGCCCCCCCCTTTTTTCTCTATGAAAAAAAAACCTGCCGAGGCGGCGGACGTGGACCTGCTGATGAGCCCCTGCTGAAGTGCCTCACTCACGTATTCCTCCATTGCCCTGGTTTCTGCCACTGACAATGGATAAACACGCGAGCAAGGAGGTGTCTTCCCCGGCAACAACTCAATCGCGCAGTCCCACGGGCGGCGAGGGGGTAGTCGTGCAGCTGCCCTAACACTAAACACATCCTTAAAACGCAGATACTCTGATGGTACGTTAGTGATTACTTGGGCTGTCGGGCTTTCTATGGTAGTGGTTTGGACCGCCAATGTAGGCGGTGTACAGAATTTCGCGCATCGCGGGGACCATGAAGTGATGCGAGAATTGATCCAATCGAAATTAGGGTTGTGAGTGTTAAGCCACGGGAGACCTAGCACGACGGAATGGTCAGACTGGGGTAGCACATAAAATTTTAGCTCCTCCGTGTGACCAGGGAATGTTAACCGAATGGGCGCAGTAATGACTTTAATAGGCGATTGATCCAGATCTCGACCATCTAGAGCTTTAATAGATATCGGATATGGAAGCTTCGACACGGGAGCTTGCAGCGAGGAAATTAGGGTGGAAGAGATGAAGTTCCCAGCCGCCCCGGAATCTATGAGGGGAAACACAGACATAACATGACCATGGAAATTTATTTGGGCTTTCACACAAAAAGGGTAATGTGTGCGGGGTGGTGTGTGTGTGTGTGTGGGTGTGGGGGAGTGTGTGCGTGTATGTGTACCTGTATGTGTGGGTGTGTGTATGGGTGTGCGTGGGGGTATGCTTGGGCGTGTGGGTGTGCGTGTGTGCGTGGAAGTGTGTGTGGGTGTGTGTGCAGGTGTTACTTTGCGCAACGGGCAGTCTCGGATGCGATGGTCAGACCCCCCACAGTAAAAACACAGCCCTGATGTCAACCGCCTTCTCCTCTCGGCGGGGGAGAGCCGGGACGCACCCACATCCATGGGTTCCGGCCGGTTCGTTGCAGGCGCTACGGGAGGAGGTCGCCGCGGTGGTTCGCTGGTTCGTGTCGGGGCTGATCTAACCCCTAGCCGGGAGCGCTGGCTGCGCAGGTGCTGGTCCAGTTGGATCGCCAGGTTGATGGTTTGGTTGAGTGAGAGGTCCGTATCCCGGCACGCTAGCTCGAGTTGAACCTCGGGCTGGAGACCGTCCCTGAACCTGGCGAGCAGCCTCTTCTCACACCAGCCACTCTCCGCAGCCATTACCCGGAACCGGATGGCGTATTCAGCGACGGGCAGATTACCTTGCCGCAGCCTCATGAGACGTTGTTCTCCCGAGCGCCCCTGGTCTGGATGATCAAACACAGCCTTCATCGCGCCGATAAAGCTGTCGTAACAGCGTGCGAGCTCCCCACCTGTGCTCCAGACCGCCGCCGCCCAATCCATGGCTGGGCCTGTGAGCTGTTGGATGACGAACCGAATCCTTTGTTGGTCCGTCATGTCTGGATAGTCCGTCAGATACAGCTCACAGGCCATGACGAAACGCCTACATCCCTCGGGATCACCGGCATACCTCTCCGGAGGAGCTGCGCGAGGGGGTGATGGGGCGGAGCGCCTCGAGGGTCCGGCGGGGGGCTGGTCTGGTCGAGCGAGTTCCTTCACGCAGTGGGCGAGGTTGCTCACTGCCCGTGCCATGCTGTCAATCTCTCGTTGTTGCATCTTAACATACTGTAGTATGGTGTCGTCCTCCGGAAGGGGGACACCTGCTGCGTCCGGGAAGGTCTGTCCATCTGTCATGTCTCGCGATAGTGATGGACGCAAATGCAGGTCTTGAACAGAAAATAGTCTTTTATTACTGATAACCAAACTCAAAATTCACTCCCAAATTATAAAACGTTAACGTAACCAAACAATGTCCAAACACAAATGGGAGTCCTTCTCCTTTTCTGTGAGAGATGCCGGGTTTCCTTCGCCGGCCTTAGTCGTGAGAGCTCCAGGCTCTTTCAGTCCTGGACGGGAAAAACAAACACACAGACGGACGAACGGGTTGCATGGTTTGTATGCACAACGGTGGACAGACATGGGACTCCGGGGTCGGCTGGTATAAATAGAGAGAGAGACAAAAGGATGCACAGGTGATCTTAATAATTAGACAAGGGGAAAGACATACGCACGTAGACACACTAGGGGGAGACAAAGCGCCGGCTCAGTAATCCGGGGAACTGGATCTCACTCCCCGAGGCCGTGGTGGTCCAGGTGTTATATTAATAACATACTGTATGAAACAATGTGGTTGCAAAGTAGGCAGAGCTTAAAGCCTTCATTATTGTTGCTAAGTATACAGTATCAACCCTTTCCTGTTAGTGTAGGTTTTCTGCTTGGAGTGCATTCCCTTAATCATCAGAGAGTTGGTTCCTACTGTAGAAGTCCTGTAGAAACTAGAAACATGATGAATAGAGCTTCAAGTGTGCCATTTTTTTGTTGCAACCAAGGGCCCCATTTAAGCAGGCACATAACGTGGACCAACGCCTTAAACAAATAAATCTTCTTGATAATTTTTATGATGCTGCATGAGTAATAGTAGAGTAGGGGCCATGGCAGGAAAAGAAAGATTTTGTTATGTGTAACCAACCTTACTTGGCCATGTCTGGGTTTCCCATCTTTCTTCTCTATCGTATACAGCCAGAAATGTCTCCACTGAGACATGGATATATTAATACACATTTCTGACATAATCACTAAACATCCTTCACTAACTGCATGTGCTGTTTTTACTTGCAGTAGACAAGGAAGTACAGTGGACGCTGGACAACAAGGACGACGGTGACCTTGGAGGTTGATAGATAGTGATGTGCTTTAGAAATCAATGATAATAATACTAGAATGTCAGCTATTAAAGCATGGAGGAAGTGACTACAAAAAGTGACTTGTAATGGGGTGATTATATGGTTCAGGGTTTCCAGGGTAACTGCAATATAACAACATTCAAAAGATAGTTGTATAGCTCATTAGAAACAATGATCATGCTGGGCATACAGTTTCTATTGAGAATATTTTAACCAGAATCTGATCTAAGTCTAAATAATATAATAATATAGGATATAATAATATAGGAACTCAGAAGTTGGTCACTTATAATAAAAAACTAAATAAATGAAGAGAGAAAAGAAATGAAAAGAGAAATACTGTTAATTGATTTCACGAAAATGTCACAGATTTTATTTGAGCCTCAGGAACAGACAAAGCTGTATGCATATGCCATTTAAAAAAAAAAAAAAAAAAAAAAATATATATATATATATATATATATATATATATATATATATATATATATATATATATATATATATATATATATGTTATGCTGTTATTCTTCTTCTTCTTCTTCTTATTTTATTATTATTATCATTATTATTATTATTATTATTATTATTATTTTTATTGTCATTGAGGTAGTTTGTAAAATAACTAGTTGAAAAATATATGAGTAAATGCTTATAAAAGGATAAGTGATTAATTATCAAGGTTATGGTTATTTACTGGCATGTTAACAAAAAGATTTGTGATCAACCAGAAAATTATTGAGAGATTAATTATGAATACTTATCAACTAATTTTTAAATCTTGTGATCCAGGTCGCCAGCTCAATTAATTTTATTACCACATAACATTGCTGAACCTAGACCTGAACAACTGCAGCAAACCCAGAACATACTGTAACACTGCCTCCAGAGGCTTGTACAGTGGCCACTATGCAGGATGAGTGCATCACTTCATGCACTTCCCTGATGCGCCCATCACTCTGGAATAGAGTCAATCTAAATTCCTCAGATCACATTACCTTTCCATTGCTCCAAAGTCCAATCTTTATGCTCCCTAGCAAACTAAAGCTTTCCTCCCTGAAAAAATATAGTAACAAGTGGTTTTCTTATGGTCACACAGCTGTTTAATCCTAATCCTGTGAAAGCTCCTCACAGTGTACAGTATGTGTATGGGAATACTCTTACTTTCACTCTCTAAAGATAGTTGTGGTTTCTATTGTCCTTTTTAAAAATTTTTTTTTTTTTACTATATTGCACTTTTACAGTGTTCAAATTCATTTTGAACAAAGTTGATGGTTTAGCACTTTAATAATGTGTTAGATCATTTTTAACACAGTTCCAGTAATTTTGTTGTATTGTCAATTTTTTTTATTATTATTATCATCATTTACAACAGACATATCAATAAAACAATAAAATGTTAAATAGAGAATGGTTTTAAAAAAAAAGTCATGATGGTGGATTTTCTGGTTTTGAGCTCTGTCTACTGCTCTTAGAACTGATTTTTCTCTGATCGTCTAGATTTTGATTTTACAGTCAAGTCACATTTCAGGCAAACCTTAAGCAAACTTTCACTCTGTAGCTCCATCAGTCAATAACCAGTAATTTCTGTCAAAAAAAAAAAAAAAACAAGCAACACATTGGCACCTTTTCATTTTACTTTCTCACATATCGCTCTGTTTGAACTGCAGCCACAACGATTGATTATTGATCTGAACCTGAAGGCTAATCAATATAGCAAAATGTCAGACGGCTACTGTACAATTCAGCCGTTGAAATATTTAGTTAAAATGGTCAATAAATAACAGCCTTTCTGCTTTGATGGACAACTCCAAGGACAATTTCTGTTTTCTTTGATTCAGACTGAGTTTTGCTCTATGTTAATGCTGGTACAGCAGGGTCACACATGTGCACACACACACATGCACATGCACACACATACTGTAGGCTATAGATTGTGTTAACTTTTAATGCTGAAAAACATACAAAGCGTTTATTGTGTGATGTTGCATCACATCCTAGCTGTATTTTCTCTATTCTTTGGTTTCTTACCTGCGTAAAAGTTAAAATATCCTTATCCTTAACAAATAATAAAAACCTACTAAATGAGCATGTTGCATGCCATTATAACTCCCATCTATGTAGAAGCACAATCATACTGTAATAAAGCAACTTTAATATAAATACTATTATGCTCACTATTATGTTACCTGGTTACTTTCACCAGGATGCTGAATAAAAAAAAAAAAGAAAAAAGAAAACATTTTTGGAGATCATAAGAAAGGTTCTGTAATTTATTTGATTCATTCATTCATTCATTCATCTTCTATACCGCTTAATCCTGTGTTCAGGGTCGCGGGGACCTGGAGCCTATCCCAGGAGACTTCGGGCACTAGGCGGGGTACACCCTGGACAGGGTGCCAATCCATCGCAGGGCACACACACACACACACACTCACACACCCAATCACACACTACGGGCAATTTGGGAACGCCAATTAGCCTAATCTGCATATCTTTGGACTGTGGGAGGAAACCGGAGTACCCGGAGGAAACCCACCAAGCACGGGGAGAACATGCACACAGAGACGGGAATCGAGCCTGGCCGGGGAATCGAACCCGGACCCTGGAGGTGCAAGGCGACAGTGCTAACCACTACACCACCGCGCCGCCTAATTTATTTTATTGTCAATGAAATTGTCAAAATACTTGACAGCCACTACTATTCAATTTATTTATTTGTATAGCGCTTTTAACAATTGACATTGTCTCAAAACAGCTTTACACAATCAAAAGAATTATTTAAGTTTGTATGGAATGTGAATGTGTATGAATCAAAATGGTCAGATAGTCCCTGACCACTACTAGACCAAAAGTAAATAATTAGAACGTCCTTGATGTTCTCACGCCACTAGCATGCACACTAATTAAACACATTTTGCAGATTTGCTACTTCTGTGGTGTAAATATAATCTTCAACTTGATGTGTGTTAGTATGCTTGTGCAACCCTGTTCAGTGTGTACCTCACCCCCTGCAACAACTCCCTGGGATGGGCTCCAGACCTTCCCTAATACTGTACAGGATAAGCATACAAAACATACTGTAAGAGAGAGATAGAGAGAGAGAGAGAGAGAGAGAGAGAGCTACAGTAAGGTAAATAAAATAGAGAATCGTGATGTAAAAATTAAAAGATTTTATTATATCAGCTAATAAGTGTTAAAGTGTGAAGTGGATAAAGCCTTAATCAAAGTTTGAAATAGCCAACATGAAATAAACATATTGCTGCTAGACATTTTATTACTGTAGTTTAGACATTGTATATGAATTTTACCTCAAAACAAGTCTGACATGATGAAAACTGCCATTTCTACCTGTAGTGTCCTGCCCTGCTATTGAGTTTTTGCTCACAAATATATTATGTTTTTTCCATCAGTAAAACTTGCATGTGTTGTGTGCTACTCTTGAGATTGCTTGATCTCAGTGAAGCCGAAACGAAAGCTTACCTTCTGTTCCCATTTCAGATCACTTCAAACTCACAAACTAATCGCATTTTCTCTACAGCGTAAACATTTCCCTTTGCCTCTAGAGGAATGTTGTGCTGCCACCAGAAAGCTAAATTTCTTTCTGTAAAACCTAATATCCTTGCACTTTTCCATGTACCTGCAGGTTCCCACTTGGGCATTATTATGATATAATCAGCCAAGTTCATAATCCGTCCAGTGATGTAATTCAGGCCTACAGAAAAAGATTCTATTTTTTTTAACCACAGAGAATTGCAGAGAAAATTATATGTTTGTTTTGCCTTTTGGTATTGTAATTTTGCTTAATCAGATTTGAAAAAAGACTGGAATATTTAGAGCTGAGTGTAAAAGTTTTTTTACCCTAATAATGCTTAAAGCAAAATATCACTTAATGTGAATTTTGTTTGTACAGATATCAAAGCAAAACACAAATGAAAAACATAACATTTTATTTATTTAGTTTTGCTTACATGATAATATTTTTCTCTTTCTGCCACTACTATTGCTTATTATATTGTAATTTATTTACTGATGTATTGATTTTTGGTCATTTTGTTAATTTGGTTAGCTGGCTGGCAATAAGCTAGTTGGTATTTTTGTTGTTATTTTTTATTTGATCAGTTATTGTTCATTAAATCATTTGGTGTGTGCATGTGTGAATGATTTTTCTTTCTTTCTTTCTTCACCTATTTCAACCATCAACATTTTCTGTTTAAAGGTCATGTAGAAGCTCTTTTCCTGATTTGCTTTGAATGCTTGAGCCTGTTTAAAGTTTTTCTGGTTTAAATATAATTTTACAAACTGAACATGTGTTAAACTAAATCTATAATTTTAAGCCCATATATTGTATTACATACTGTATTACATACTTAGCCCAGGGACTATCAAGAGCATCCTGAGCAGCTGCATCACTGTCTGCTTTGGAAATTGTGCCATCCTTGAACACAAGACCCTACAGCGGATAGTGAGGACACACTGTAAAAAATAAAAAGTTGACTTACAGTAACTTAAAAAGTTAAGGCAACCGGCTGCAAAGCAATTTTGAGTTCACTCAACTTCAGTGGTTGAAGTTGTGCCAAATCATTTTAAAAAGTTCATTGAAACGTTTTAAGTTAGTTATACCTTCCTAAAAAAGTACATCTAACTAATCATTATGAGTTTGTTTTAACCCAAAAAAAGGGTTGAATGAATTTTAAGAAATGAGTAGTCACAACTACCCAGACCTGAAGTTCAGTAAACTCAAAAAAGCTTTGCAGCTGGTAGCCTTAAACTTTTAAGTTGGTTCAACTTCATTTTCATCTTTTCATCTGTAATAAATTAAAAAAAAGCGGCTGCAAAGCAATTTTGAGTTCACTCAACTTCAGTACCAATCATTTCATGAAGTTGTTTGAAACTGCTCGTTTCAGTTAGTTATAGCTTCCTAAGTAATTATATCTAACTAGTCATCATGAGTTTGTTTAAAGCCGATAAAGGGGTTGAGTGAACCAACTACACTATTATAAAGTTCAGTAAACTCAAAAAAGCTTTGCAGCTGGTTGCATGGGATTTTTAAGTTGGTTCCACTTAATTTTATTTTTTTCATTTATAGCGTTAATGTTCAGAAACAGCTCCGATGATGTCAGCGTGTTTACGGAAGCGGTTGTGGAATCATTGGGAAGCTAGCGGATGATATCGTGGAGAAAAAGACTATCAGAACATTTCCCAACCAGAAGCCGTGGGTGGATAAAACCATCCGCGACGCTCTGATATCTCGCACCGCTGCCTACAACACGGGACTTGCGTCGGGGGACATGGAACCATACAAGGCTGCGTCATATAACGTTAGCAGCTAAAGACGCTAGTGATGCTAATGCTAATGGCGCTAATGCTAGTGGCGCTAACGGCTGCAGACAGGAAGACACTGCCAGCACCGGAAGTGCGCTCATCATCACCGAGCACGACATGAGGAGAGCCTTCAAGAGAGTGAACACCAGGAAAGCAGCAGGACCAGACGGTATCTCAGGTCATATTCTCAGAGCCTGCACAGACCAGCTAGCACCTGTGTTCACTGAGATACAGTATTCAACATCTCTTTATCTCAGTCGGTGATCCCCACATGCTTCAAAGAGTCCATCATTGTTCCTCTTCCAAAGAAACCACATCCTGCTTCTCTCAACGACTATCGCCCTGTAGCCCTCACCTCAGTAGTGATGAAATGCTTTGAGCGCCTGGTCAGAGACTTCATCATTTCTTCACTACTGGACACACTGGACCCACTACAGTTCGCTTACCGTCCAAACCGCTCTTCAGATGACGCTATCTCTCATCTCTTCCATACATCTCTCACTCATCTGAACACTCCGAGGGGGAATTATGTGAAAATGCTCTTCATCGACTACAGCTCTGCATTTAATACCATAATTCCCTCCACACTCACCACCAAGCTGGAGCACCTGGGACTCAGCTCATCTATGTGTCAGTGGATCTCCAACTTCCTAACTGGCAGACCACAGGCAGTAAGGATGGGTGGACATGTCTCAGCCTCCCTCACTCTCAGCACTGGAGCCCCCCAGGGTTGTGTTCTGAGCCCCCTGCTGTACTCTCTGTACACCTATGACTGCGTGGCCACTACCAACTCCACCACCATCATCAAGTTTGCTGACGACACTGTCGTGGTGGGCCTGATCACAAACAATGATGAGTCGACCTACTGTACCTGGAGGAGGTTGGAAATCTGGAGAACTGGTGCCAGAGAAACAATCTCCTCCTGACCGTCAGCAAGACAAAGGAGCTGATAGTGGACTGCAGTACAAAGCAGGAGAGGAACTACCAGACCCCCATCACCAACAGGAGCCCAGTGGAGAGAGTGGACAGCTTCAGATACCTCGGTGTGCACATCACGCAGGACCTGTCATGGTCCTGTCACATCAACACCGTGGTGAAAATGGCCCGGCAGCGTCTCTACCACCTCAGACGCTTGAGAGACTTCAGACTGCCCTCCAAGGTGCTCACGAATTTCTACTCCTGCACCATAGAGAGCATCCTGACGGGAAACATCACGACCTGGTTCGGGAACAGCACCATGCAGGACATACGAGCTCTACAGAGGGTGGTGCGATCAGCTGAGTGCATCATCCGCACTGAGCTCCCTGACCTGCACTCGATCTACAGCATGCAGTGCTGGACCAAGGCCAGGAGGATCGTGAAGGACCTCAGCCATCCCAACAATGGACTGTTCACTCTGTTGTGGTCTGGGAAGCGATTCTGCTCCCTGAAGGTCAATATAGAGAGACTGAGGAGGAGCTTTTTCCCGCTGGTGATAAGGTCTCTCAATCACACCACCACACAGGACTAATAACATCTTTTAAACATAGACTGAACAATCATGGACACATTCATACACACTTGCACTACATATTCATATATCTGGACCATTGCACAAGACACTTTAATAAGTCACTTTTTATGCATATTTGTACAACTTTTATATATATATATATATATATATAAATTTCTATATTTTGTAATATTTTTATCATGCTCTTATTTGTACAGTTTATCTTACTAGTTAAGTTTATTTTCTTTAGTATTTCTTTTTATTCATATTTATTCCTTACATATAAGTTTTATTTTATTTTTATTTTTAAGGTCACTGGCGGTTGTATAAGCATTTCACTGAATTTCGAACTGTGTACAGTATGACTGTGTATGTGACAAATAAAATTTTAATTTGTTGGACAAAATAGTAGTAAAATCCAGTTAAATAGATTTAGTAAATTCAACACTGTGCTCAAAAATATGTCCACCTAACTTGGAATTTTAAATTTAGTTAACAATTTGCAAGTTGGATTTTTTACAGTGCAGTCAAGATCATCTGGGTCTCTCTTCCCTCCTTCATGGATTTCCACACCACACACTGTATCCACAAAGACCCCAGTGCTAGATCACCCTCATGCCATTTGGAAAAAGGTACCAAAGCCTCCGGGCCCTCACATCCAGACTGTGTAACAGCTTCTTCCCACAAACCATCCAACTCAGCAATACACTGGGACTAGACTGATAAACACACATGCATGCACATGATGATCAGATGAACATCATCAAGCAATTTATTCTTTTTGGAGCACAATATTTACTAATGCTATTTGCACAAAAATTTTTTTTTTGCTGCTATTACAACATGTAAGGTTTACCGCATTAACCATCTCATGGACAATTTATTTGCACTACTTCAATTCAGCTCTGTGTATTGGTCGGCGCTACGTTGTCACAGTGTATTGTAGTCTGTTCAGTCTAGTCTGTTCATTGTTGAAGAATTCATCTGTTCTTAGACAAGTTTCCTCGACGAGGTTAGAGAGCGCTAGAGAGCGATTCCGGCATTAGAGTCCTCACAGCGGGGCGAGTGGGTGACGACTCGGTGGCATACTCGTTCAGCCAAAGCTAACGCTAAGGCTAGCCCACCGGAGAACACCTCCTCTGCGCTTCACGTGTACAACAGGTTTGCTCTCTTCAGTGCGGCACCCGCTGAGAAACCTGAAAGAGCTCTGGTTATAGGAGACTCTATACTGAGGCACGTGAAATTAGCTAGACCTTTAGGGGCGCCAGTGGCAGTGGTTAGGTGTATCCTGGGAGCCAGAGCACCGGACATAGCAGGTAATCTTAGGGCTCTAGAACAGCACATGTTCTCAAAGATAGTGGTACGATATACACCTTCGTCAGTCAGAGGTTAGTAAGAGTAACTTTACAGAGGTGTTTACAGTAAATTAGCGAAGGCGATGTCCGATGAAGTAATATGCCCTGGTCCCATCCCAATGAGACGTAGCGACATAGCTTACAGCAGGTTATGGTCGCTGAACCGCTGGATGTCCAGGTGGTGCTCCGAAAATAATGTGGGCTACATAGACAATTGGAAGACCTTTGAGGGCAAAGCTGGCCTGTTAGGGCGGGACGGTGTCCATCCCACTCGGGAAGGTGCTGCTCTCATTTCCTATAGTATAGCTCATAGTCTCAGTAGAGGTCTAGTTAATCGGCCTCTAGTTAAACCAGGCCAGGGAACAGACAGACAGGCTAAAGCAAGCATCTGCTAGCTGCATAGAGTCGTCACTCAGGGTTCATCATATTTCCCCGATTCCCCGAGATGTTCCCCGATCTAAGCAAAAATGTAGAAAGACTCAGAAAGTCTGTTTCAATAATTTAATTAACATAAAGTTTAGAATAAATTACAAAATAGTGTTACTTACATACAAGGCCTTAAATGGTTTAGCTCCCACATACCTAACCAGTCTTCTGATACGCTACAATCCACCACGCGCTTTAAGATCACAAAACTCCGGACTTCTGGTAGTTCCCAGAATTTCAAAATCTACAAAAGGGGGTAGAGCGTTTTCATATTTAGCTCCAAAGCTTTGGAATAGCCTTCCAGACAGTGTTCGGGGAGCAGACACGGTTTCCCAGTTCAAAAGTAGACTCAAGACTTCTTTTTAATCTGGCATTCACGTAACTCATCCCATAACCTCATACTCTAGTATAGAGCTGCACGATTAATCGTATTTTTATCATGATAACGAAATTTATGACCCACGATCAGTTAATAAATATCGTCGCGATTTTACAGTATAAAGACCAAACTGTTTTTTATGGGCGGAGTTTACGGACTGCGTCACTATGACGTTACTGCGTCTAGATTGCAAGCGCTTTCTGAAGCAGTAGAAGTCAATAGCAGCAATAACAGTAAGTCAGAATATACATATGATGGCGGAGCAACGTGAGGAAGGTGCAGAGGTGCGCTCGTTAGTTCCTAAAAAGGGGTCATATCCGTTGTCTGGAACTATTTCGGATTCGAGGAATGTGATGTGTCAGGTACAAGTCTTGTGCAAACTTTGCTCTTGTTACGTCCAAACGTCCCAAGATAACACAACAAACCTCATCACCCACCTTAAAAGCCACCACAAAGTACACTATCAAGACTTTCAACGACTCAAGTCACAAACAGCAACAACAAAAAATTCCCAGCCATTCACAACACAGACAACAATATCAGGGACATTGTTCAACGCGATACCATATCTGCCTAGCTCGCAAAGACACGGGGAAATAACAGAGGCGATCACGTACCATATAGCCAAGGATATGTGTCCAGTAACCACCGTGAGGGGTTTCAAAAAAATTATCACAACACTTGATAAAAGATATAGCATTCCCTCACGCAACCATTTTTCCAATGTTGCGCTGTCCTCGCTGTATGCGAAATGCCGAAAAGAAGTAGAAAGAGAAATTCTCAGCCTTGAATATTTTGCTGCCACGACCGACTTATGATCAAACAGAACTGCGGAACCGTATTTGAGCTCGACAGTTCATTTTATTGACTGCGAGTTTGAGATGAAAAGCAAGCTTTTGCAAACTTCGTTTTCCCCACAAGCCCACACAGCGGAAGAAGCGATGTCCGTTTGGGGCTTGGTGGAAGAAAGACTTGTGTGCATCACAACGGACAACACAGCTAATATCATTAGGGCAGCATCTGTGAATAACTGGCCGAGGCTACTCTGCTTTGGTCACAGACTTCATTTAGCCATCAATAAGTTTAGTTTTTTCCCCCATATATATTGAACAATTTGACAATTTAAAAATATTAATTGTTGTTGTAGTTTTAGTGATATTATAATGACAATGAGTCATATGTCTGTATAATAATCATCATTTTTATTCTGCTAATCTATCAAATTAGATACATTTAAAAGTTAAAAAATATTTTATTAGTCACATACTATTATGTTAATGTTTGTGAACCCAGATGAGTTTAGAATAAGTGAGTGTTTATTATTTATTAATAAATGGTTGATAATTAGTGAAATAATTTTTTTTTCTGATCAAAAGTTGCATAAACAACAAGAGTCTTCCTGTGTCTTACTGTTTATATAATAATAATAGGAATAATCGTCATTATTAATCGTGATAAAAATTTTGAGCAAAATAATCATGATAATAATTTTTGCTGTTATCGTGCAGCCCTACTCTAGTACACCTATACTGAATGGCAACTACGCTAATTCTCCCCATCTGTTCTGTATCCTTCTACCCATGCTGAGACATCGGGAGATTGTGCCAGCTTCAGTAGACAAAGGCCGACCCTTCGAGGTTCCTGAGGCATCCAGAGACAGAGAAGGACCAGCTATGTACAGCTGGATTCTGCTTCATGATGGTTGGAGCTACACATACTGCTCCTGTGCTTCCAGTGATCCAGACCTCATCTGCCCTCTGCAACTCATCTGTCCACTGGCTCATCCCTATGATTTTCTGTCATATTGCACTTTCAACTGCACAACACACAAGATGTTATATCATTTCTATCTGTTATCACCCAAATGAGGATGGGTTCCCTGTTGAGTCTGGTTCCTCTCAAGGTTTCTTCCTAATACCATCTCAGGGAGTTTTTCCTTGCCATCGTCGCCGTCACCCTTGGCTTGCTCATCAGAGACATTTCATTCATCATTCATTCATCTCATTATTACCTAAACACATTTTTCTCACACATACTCACTTCCAAATATTTTCTTTTCTAACAAAATCTTTTAAATTTTTTGTGAAGCTGCTTTGAGACAATGACCATTTTTAAAAGCGCTATATAAATAAAATTGAATTGAACTGAATAAAGGCCACGAACTCGGATCATACTGAATGCGCAGCCGGCACCTCTGATCTGAAGCTAGGACTGTTAAATATTAGATCTCTCGCATCAAAAGCGGTTATTGTTAATGAAATTATCACAGACGTTTGATATACTCTGTTTAACTGAAACATGGGTTAAACAGGACGAGTATGTAGCTCTAAATGAAGCTAGTCCTCCTGGATACAGCTACATACACCAGCCTCGGTTAACTGGTAGAGGAGGAGGCGTTGCAGTTATTCACAATGATAATCTGCCTATCGTACAAAAACACACAAATTTAACTCATTTGAAATTCTTTATAGTAACATAAGTGTATTTAAGTACATTAAGTCAGCTCAGGGCGGCACGGTGGTGTAGTGGTTAGCACTGTCGCCTTGCACCTCCAGGGTCTGGGTTCGATTCCCGCCCAGGCTCGATTCCCGTCTCTGTGTGCATGGAGTTTGCATGTTCTCCCCGTGCTTGGTGGGTTTCCTCCGGGTACTCCGGTTTCCTCCCATAGTCCAAAGACATGCAGATTAATTGGCGTTCCCAAATTGACCATAGTGTGTGAATGAATGTGTGTGTGTGTGCTCTGCGATGGATTGGCACGCTGTCCTGCCTCGTGCCCTGAGTCTCCTGGGATAGGCTCCAGGTCCCCGCGACCCTAAATACAGGATAGAAGATGAATGAATGAATGAATGAAGTCAGCTCAGTATAATCAGCTCCACTAATTATAATTTACAGACCTCCAGGGCCGTATTCTGAATTTCTTAGTGAATTTGCAGATTTCATCTCAAAGCTAGTCATTTCTGTACACAAAGTGTTAATTTCTGGAGATTTTAATATGCATTTTGAGAGTCCAGAAGACCCTCTGAGAACAGCATTTATGTCCATACTGGACTCAGTAGGAGTAAATCAGTGTGTAGTAGGACCCACTCATAAAGCAGGTCACACTTTAGATTTAATAATATTCTTTGGATTAAGTATAAGAAATTTATCCACAATTCCACTGTCTGAAATTATCTCAGATCACTATCTTGTCTCCATTCAAGTGTGTCACAGTGATAATGCACGCACAGCACCGCGCTACCGTATTAAACGTACATTCACATCAACTACCACACAGAGTTTTATCAGTAATATCCCAGAGTTACCAACTTCGATTAGGTCACCGTCTGACCCCACAGAACTCGATCAGGCGACTGAATATTTAGAGTCGACATTTCGTTGTACCTTAGATAATGCAGCTCCAGCTAAAAGAAAAATTATTAGAGATAAGAAACTCGCTCCCTGGTATAACGATCACACGCGCACTTTAAAACAGACTGCTCGGAAATTAGAGCGTAAATGGCGTCAAACTAAATTGTTAGTATTTCAAATGGCATGGAAAGAGAGCATCCTGAACTATAGGAAAGCTCTTAGTGTAGCTAGATCAACGTATCTCTCCACTCTTACAGAAAATAACAAAAATAATCCTAGATTTTTATTTAATATCGTAGCCAATTTAACCAGAAATAAGACCACTACAGAAATCTCCACAACAACATCATGCATCACACAAAGGGACATTTTTAATAACAGGTAAATGGTTAAAGAGCTAATGCTCCTCACCTGTGCCATAAGATGCGCCCTATCCGGTTTCGTTTGTCCCCATGGACAGTGTTTGGTCACCGGGTAAGCTCACACGCATGCGCGATCGCAGCGTGAGGGAACCCGGAAGTGACATGGGTCACATGAGCCGGCATAAAGCCGGAACCGGCGAAGAAGCCGGGATGGAGAGATGTACACAGCGCGCTGCCTTAGAGAGAGACATTGTTTGCTTGCCGAGGGTTACTTTCCACTGCAGGGATTGATCTCTTCTGGACACTTACAATTCACCTCTCATTCCGTACTCGAGCTCCCAGATTTGTCATCATCCTGGTGAGGCCGAGACCATTCTCTCCTGTACACCATTTCACCATTACAATAACACTCACACTGGACTACCACACACCCACTCACACACTCGCATACATCGCGCACACACTGTTTATATTTGTATATATTTTGTATATATTGGTTTGTGGTGCCCGCGACCCTGAACACAGGATTAAGCGGTATAGAAAATGAATGAATGAATGAATGGTTTGTGGTGCACCGTGTTTGTTTATTTATATGTCTGTCTTGTACAATACACTTTGGAATAGTTTGGTAATTGTTTTTGTGTCGCGTCTTATATTGTCCCGCCGTGGTTGCGCAATACCGGAAGTATTGTTTATCAGCCCATATTTTGATTCTCGACCCCGTAGCAAAGTAACTAAGCGGTTTCATAAATCCAAGTGTTACATATAGTGAGGACTCCATGGACTTTATTTATAATAAAATTGTAAATATCAGGCATAAAATTGAGGCTTTGAAACCGAACAATGTAAAACCTAGCCATGTCAGATCGGAACCTAGAATACTTTACTCCCCTTGAAGAGAATGAACTAATTTCACTCATCTCTTCTGCAAATTCATCAACCTGTATATTAGATCCTATACCGACACATTTTCTTAATCAGATAGTACCAGTAATAACAGAACACTGTTGTAGAATAATTACTTCCTCACTCAGCATTGGTTATGTTCCAAAATCTTTTAAATTAGCAGGTATCAAACCAATAATTAAGAAACCTGACCTCGACCCCTGTCAGCTGTCCAATTACAGGCCAATATCAAACCTCCCCTTTATCTCTAAGATTCTGGAAAAGATAGTAGCGGAGCAGCTATGCTCATATCGACACAGAAATGGCATACATGAACTGTCAGGATTTAGGCCTCATCACAGCACAGAAACAGCACTCGTTAAAGTAGTAAATTACCTCCTATTGGCCTCTGATCAGGGTTGTGTAACTATGCTTGTATTACTCGACCTCAGTGCAGCTTTTGACACCATTGATAATGCTATTCTTCTTCACAGATTAGAAAATGTAGTAGGAATTAAGGGTAAAGCCCTCTCCTGGCTAAGATCCTATTTGACCGATCGTTATCAGTATGTAGACTTAAATAGTGATTTTTCTGCATGTTCTCTAGTGGAGTTTGGCGTTCCGCAGGGTTCAGTTTTAGGCCCACTGCTTTTTTCCCTTTACATGCTTCCTCTGGGCAACATAATCCGTAAGCATGGTATTAGTTTTCATTGTTATGCTGATGACACACAGTTATATGTCTCAGCAAAACCTGATGAGAAAAAAACAGCTTATTAAAGTTGAGCAATGTGTGCAGGACATAAGAAATTGGATGCTAATTAACTTCCTTCTGCTTAATCCGGATAAGACAGAAGTTCTAGTCATAGGACCGCATACAGCTAGGAGTAAAGTTTTAGATCTCACCGTAAATTTAGATGGCCTTTCTGTTCCATCAAGTGCAACAGTAAAAGAGCTTGGCGTGACTATAGATTCCAGCCTTTCATTTGAAGCTCGTGTAGATAATATTACCAGGATAGCACTTCAGAAATATTGCCAAGATAAGAAATATATTGTCGCTAAACGATGCAGAAAAACTAATTCATGCTTTTATCACCTCTAGGTTGGACCATTGTAATGCCTTACTGTCAGGTTATTCAGCTAGGTGAATAAACAAGCTTCAGCTAGTCCAGAATGCAGCAGCGAGAGTCCTCACTAGAACCAGAAGATATGAGCACATCACCCCTATCTTATCTTCACTACATTGGCTCCCTGTGAAATTTCGCATTGATTTAAAAATATTACTCTTGACATATAAAGCATTAAATGGTCTCGCGCCGCAGTATCTGAGCGAACTGCTAGTGTCTTACAATCCGCCATGCCTACTTCGATCAAAGGATGCAGGCTGCTTATCAGTACCGTGTATTATGAAAACTACAGCTGGGGGCAGAGCTTTTTCTTACAAAGCCCCAAAATTATGGAATAGTCTTCCAAATAGTGTTCGGGACTCAGACACAGTCATAGTGTCCAGGCTAAAAACCTATTTATTTAGCCAAGCATTTTCATAAATAGATTTGCCATAGGTAAAGGAGCAGATCTGGGGGACTCATGGACGTAGAGTATTATGGTGAACTGATATGTTTAGATGCTGTCTTCCTCACTCTCATTTGATCACTCAGGTTTGTTGACAGTGAGGTGATTGTTTGCTTTACATCTCAGGGAGCCCTCATGTTTGTGTTTGCTTCTGGCTCTCCCTTTTAGTTATGCTGTCATGGTTAGTCCTGCCGGAGTCCCTGCTTGCACTCTACAGTAAATATACATTCACATTATACATTATGTGACTGTGACCATACCTAACTGCCATCTCTCCTCTTCTTCTCTTTCTCCCCCTCTTTCTCTTCCCTCTCTCCCCCTGTCTCGCCCTTTCACTCTTTCTCTTTCTCTCTCTCTCTCTGTCAAGCTACACATGTCATTCCTAAGCTGCCAGTGATCCAGACTCCCTCTGCCCTCCGGCCCTGTCTGACCCATCCTGGCGCCCCGCTTCTGGTTGGAGATCTCATCACATGGATGTCCCGTGTGTCTCTTTGGGATGGGTCTGGTGTCTGGGGATGATTCTCTCTACTTAGAAGACGGTTCTGGCCTCGACTGGTGTTGGCAGCTGTTTCTCTGAGGACTTGACAATTCGATAGTTCAGGACTGGAACTTTCTACAAGTCTACCTGAGTCTCCAATAACTACCTGGACACCATTTTAACATCAATTAAGATCAACTATTATAGCTGAACTGCCTGCCACCTAACACACTGTATAAATACATTTCCTGCTTCACCCAAATGAGGATGGGTTCCCTGTTGAGTCTGGTTCCTCTCAAGGTTTCTTCCTATCACCATCTCAGGGAGTTTTTCCTTGCCACTGTCGCCCTCGGCTTGCTCACCAGGGACTATCTGACCATTTTGATTCATACACATTCCATACAAACTTAAATAATTATTTTGATTGTGTAAAGCTGCTTTGAGACAATGTCAATTGTTAAAAGTACTATACAAATAAAATTTAATTGAATCTGTAACACATATGTGTACTGTATAGTGCATCGTTTTTACATGTTAAGATCTAACCTTTCTTTATTATTCTATAATTTATTTATCACAGGAAGAAAAGACTAATATTAATATTAATATTAATATTAATAAGAGTACAGTATGTGCAGGGACCCCTAGATACTAGAGTACCACTGCAGTGTGTCACAGCACCATGCATGGCATCTCACTGGGCACTCATAAACACATAAAACTCATCTTCACAAAACTTACTTGCTGTAATACAGAAGGTTCAGTCAAAAAACATTAATGAAATTGAGACTTCTTTTTGTAGATGAAAGATAAACAAGCCATAAAAAACAAGCATATAGTAGGTACACTACCGTTCAAAGTTTTGGGGTCATTTTCAAACTCCATGATAGTTCCTGATTTTTCTTTCTTTCTACATTGTAAAGGAATGCTGAAGGCGTCCAAAAAATGCATTAAGCTCCTTTGAACAGTTGATATTGAGATGTGTCTGCTACAGTACTTCTGCTGTGTAAAGACTTCATAATGCCTCTAATCTGAGGTGCTGTTAATTGATAATTTTTCAGGCTGATAACTCTAAATGAACTTCTCGTCTGCGGCAGAGGTAGGTTTTGGTCTCGCCCTCCTGGGACGGCCTTCATGAGAGCCAGTTTCATTATGGTGCTTGACGGATTTTGCAAATGCGCTTGACAATTCTGTTCTTGCAAGAACTATTACAGAAAGGCCGACCTCTGTGTCTTAAAATAACTACTAACTGTTGTTTTTGTTGTTGTTACGTAATTACCTAATTCCATATGTGTTATTTTATAGTTTTGAAATCCGGTATTGTTGTAGAATGTAGAAAATAAATCACTAAACAAAAACAAAGATATTTGCAAGTGACCCCAAACTTTTGAACGGTAGTGTAGCCAACCGGAATAAGAGTTTTACTGCCATGCCTCACGGCAGCAGCATTTGGGTTTGTACGTTTGCTGGCTTTTACAGCTGAGTGGCGCTATATAACTACATGTATAGACTGACACCTCAGGTTGTAGTTAATTCTCTCAAGAATTAAGGAGCCTCGGCTCCTTTAGAGCTTCACATTGTAACAGGCGGTTGCCTGGTTACGGGCCCCCGGCCGATGGGGGCACTGTGGGAGCTAATTAAGCAACTCCAATAAAAGAGGAAGAGAGACTGGGCCAGGTAACAGCAACCATTACACAGCTTATGCTAAATGCTCAATGCTAAAAGCTAAATACTAAAAGCTGATATGTTAGAAACCCGAATGCGGGATATGTTTTTCCAGCACGCATGAGGGTTTTTTGTTCTGTTTATGGTTGGTGTGTGTTCTCCTGGGTGTTGAGGTGTGTCTCTGCTGTTCCCCCCGGGAAACCACGTTAGCGGCTGTTGCACGCGGGGCTGAATCATCGGCTACACCCGCGTCACCCTTAGAGGGACGTTGCTCACAGTAAAGACGTCGGACTTGGAGTGGGATGCCGTCTGGCTTTGATTATTTACCTATGGACTTGGGTTAAGAGAGAAAGGGCTCTGTATGAGCGCGAACATGGACTGTATGAATGTGGTATGAGTGGCCAGCGAGTGAGTGGTAATTTGTACAGCACAGCAATAAATGTTTATGCACTTTAGAATATATTAATCGTATTCTCTGGTGGTCCTTATCCTACTCCCTGATTCTGATAACAGCTAGTTATTGTTTTAATAAATAGTAGCGAGTTTGTTACAACATACAACAGCGGATAAAATCAAGTGAAACATTGTAGTTAAACAAATTCATAATCACTGTATGAAAATTACACTGTAAGAAATGTTCGTAATTCTAACAGTAAAATACCGTATAAATGCTACAGAATAAAACCATATTTCACAAAACTTGGGATAACTGTAGAATTTACAGTGAAAAACTGTAATTAGTTTTAGAGTAAGACCGTAAATTTAACAGTTAAAAACATATGAAAATATGGTTTATTGCAGTAAAATTTATGATGTACTGTATTTATAAAAAGGAAACTTTCAGAGAAGGTATTTGTTACTAATATCATGGAGCATCAGTTTATATTTTACTAAACCTTTGTTGATAGAGTTTAAAAATCAGAAAAATATCTGCTCTGTAAAAAATCAAATAAAAAATTTTATGGTAAAAAAACTGGCAGCTGTGGTTGACAGAAATTTACCGTAAAAAATACAGTAGCAACGTTATTGGTTGTACGGGATTGCACTCATTATACTGAATATTTTACAGATTTTAATATTTTTTTCTACGGTTCATAAATAAACCATAAATTTTACGGTAAAAAACTGGCAGCTGTGGTTGCCAGAAATTTACCGTAAAAAATACGGTAGCAACACTATTGTTTGTACGGGATTGCACTCATTATACTGTATATTTTACGGATATTAATAGTTTTTTCTACGGTTTATAGCCGTCTAATTTACATTAACCAAGGACTTCAAATTTGCTAATGGTATTCCACACTTTGATGACTGTGGCGAGGACAGCCGCTAGCACGCGCCACTTTGCCCTCCGCCACCGCCGTACTTAGAGTGTCTGCCCAAAAAAATGTCCACCCTGACATTTGTATATTTGATTGTGAGAATTTAAATATTGTTTTGCTGTCTTTATTAAAAAATACATGGGGCCATGCTGATGTTCGAGTCTTGAATAACTTTTGATGGGTTTTGATGATTTGATTTAGGTTTGTATTCATCAATTAGTATAAAAGTACTCTTAATAGTTTCTTAACAGTAAAATCCGAATGCTTAGCAATGTAACTTCTATCTCTTTTAGATCCCAGCTAATGTGATAAAATGATGCTTTCACAGAATTGCTGAATGAATTCACTGTGGTTATTCATAATAAAACATATAGTCCAACAACAACAACAACAGCAATTGTGTAGCAAGCATGGTAGTGCAGTGGTTAGCATTGTCGCCTTCTACCACCAGGGTCCGGGTTCGATTCCTGGCCAGGCTCGATTCCCATGTCTGTGTGCATGGAGTTTGTATGTTCTCCCCGTGCTTGGTGGGTTTCCTCCAGGTACTAGTCACCCCCCCCCCCCCAGTATATATAGGATAATGTTGTATAGATGATGGGTCAGAGTGTGTGAGTACTGAGCTGTAAAAAAGATGAAACTAAACCGTTATTATTACAACATAAAACTTTAAATTAGACAGTTCTGAGCTGTAAAAAAACATGGTTATGATCCGTATTTGTTACAATGTAAACCCTGGAATTTGGCGGGAATAAACTGTTTTCATAACAACATAAACATGTTAATTAGACAGTTATAAACCGTAAAAAAAAGAAAAAGAAAATCTGTAAAAAAAATTTCGGTAAACTTCTGACAACCACAGCTGCCATTTTTTACCGTAAAATTTACGGTTTATTATTTTTTTCGCAGTGCAATAACGGTGCTACCGTATTTTTTACGGTAGAATTCTTGCAACCACAGCTGCCGGTTTTTTACCGTAAAATTTACTATTTATTTTTTACAGTGTACGGCACAAACATTAAAATGTAATTACAATTAAATGAAAATTTTTTTTATTAAACCTTATTAGGATCGAATTTAAGCAAAGTAAACGTTAACACAGTGAGCCTTTAGATTTTATCATGTGTAATTAGAAAAGCTATGCGTGTAGGGTTTTGTGTCATCTTGTATTTTGTGTTTTTTAAATTTGTAGTAGATTTATTAACTGAAATAAATGAAACTAAATGATCATAAAATTAAAACTATGTCAGGATGTTCTACTGCGCCCGCAGATGTTGATGTCATTCAGCCCCGCTTGTGTTTTTGCATTATTATAAGTATGAAATGCAGTAGGCTGTTATGATAATCATAAGTTTCTTTAATAAATAACGACCCCCATTGCGCTGTACCACGGCTGTCCAAACCTTATGAAATACAAGTGAAACATTAAACAAATTTACAATCAGAGTACTAAAATTACAGTACAAATTTTTTATTTAATTTAAATATAGGCGTTTCTTATTTCCTCCCCTCCCCCTTCCCCCCCGGTCCTTTCAACAAGGTCACCTCACGAAGACAGAACGCTGTCTAAACATTTGGACTGTCAGGAAGCCTGTCCAAAATGTTGACAGAAAGTTTACTCCCATCTTTGCTTTTCTAGATTTTTTTAAATTAAATACTCAAAACGCCGGCAATTTCAGCCTGATTGGCTTTATCATCAATGCTATACGGAAGCCCTCGAAATCAATTATTTATTCGCTCATTATGTGTGACAGCACATTGTGTCTAATGATGACTCTGTCTCTCATTATGGAGGCGTTTCAATAGCAGCCTGACAACAAAGACGTCTGTGGGAATAAAAGCCTTAGTTACTCTGAACAGCTTCATATTCTGAACACAAAGGCGCTGCACACCATACAGACTACGACAAAGTCGCTGTGTCTCTGCAGAAATGTTTTTAGATAAAAAGGAATTTTTATTTATTTTTTTTTTTTTACATTTTTGATCCAATATCTATTACGCTACATGAAGGGATTTTAAAAAATGGGACCGGCTACTTAAACATTTGCAGACTAAGCTACTGTATCGTGGAATCAATATTGGATAGAATAATTAAAATTACTTAGACATAAATTAAGACAGAAGTTTTTACTTTTGTCAGGTTTCTGTATCATTTACTTTGCTGCCATGATACCAATTAAGTAAGGAATAAAAACACTCATTGAAGTACTGTAATAAAGCAAATATATTCTACATTGTTTCTGTTATCAGCACACCTTGAACCCCTCTCACCAATTACATTTTTATTTATTAAACAATCTCATCATCTGTTTTACTGACTTGGAGTTACATTTAAGGTTGCAAAATGTCAACTAATCAGAGTGAATAACAGTATAAGATGATAAATGTTACATTTCTTTATGCTTGATTAAATGTGTTGCAATAAATAGCTAATACAGGTGTCATAAGAACACAGTTACTGTAGTTCTATGCAAATATATCAACTATATAAAATAGAATGTTATTTATTAAACTAATATTTTAGTGTTCCAGTAAAGAACTTTATTACTGTAATTAAAATTTTTATTATTTTTTTATCAAACGATGAACTACAATGCGCAATATATTTAACCAATGTTTATGGTTAATCAGCAAGAGTAATAATAAAGACTAAAAAGTTGACTTTGTGTTATGTATATTTGATGAATTTATTTACATCATTCGGCAGACACCCTTACTGTATACAGAGTGACTTACAGATGTCGCCTTTATGACTGCGCGTGTTTTCCCGCAAGAGGCCACAATTTAGCGCGCGACATGCCGCGACTTGCCGGAGGCAACATTCAGGAAATGTGTTGTGCTTCACGGAATATCCGCCAGATGGCGCATGGAAGGAATTTATCTAAAAGCTGGACCAAGTACAGATGAATTGTGTATATGGTTAACCGTTAACCTAAAACAATATTGTTTCCAATGCTGTAGCAAACATGAATTTTATTTTGTTTTACAACAGATATTTCATAATGAACGTGTGTATATGTGCTTCATGTTATTTTCATAATGATGAAATGAGATGCCCAAATTCGTGCTTTAAAAGTTTCTTACAGTCTATAGTTTTTGTAATGTCTTAACAGGTACAAAATAATGAAAGACATGGCCATGCCGCGGTTTAAATGGTCTTGAAATTAATTTAATTTCCTGATAGTAGGCTATCTGATAGTGTTTAACTACAGTATGTGAATGTCCTGATTCGTGAATATGCCAACATGTCTTATTTAAAACGTAAAAATGTGCAGTTAGCAATGCTGCTTAATGTAAAATGTGAACAATTGTGAAAAAATAAAACCTTTTTTTTAAGTGTTGTACTTCACTTGTTCATCTTTTTAAAATTTCTGCAAATTAAAGGGTCAGTTCAGGCCACACTTTTAGAATTACAGTTAATTTACTCACTGTGAAATTACCTCCCATCAATTATGTAATATTACTTGTCCCATTGCACATTACAGAAAGGCTAGAATGGAAGTTAATCTAGTTAAATTGTGAAAAACGCAAGTGATTTATATTTTGTGACCTTTGATTGACGCATTTAAAGACTTAATTATTATCTTTTCGGGGTAATATATATCATTGTCTACTGGCATGAACTTTAAAGGAATGAGTGAAAGTTTTTGAAGCTTTTTTTCCCACCAATGATTGTTGGAAAATGTATCTTTGAGCAATTCTACCTGAGCAATGCTAATGTTCAGCATTTTGGAAATGGTATTTTGTCTAGTTAGGATCTAATGGATTAATAAGCCGGAAATTTTATACTAAACAACTTACTTACTGTACTTATGAGCACATTACTCATGATAGTGATGCATTAACTTTTTCTTGTAGACTCCTAATAGGTGATTATTTAACTGCTAACAAGATATACAATAAATTCCCTTGAATAAAATGATAGCATATTAATAGTCATCTAAACTTAGGACTTTTGTATACATTTTAACAGGTATTTTTTGGAAAAAGGATAAATGACTGGTTGAATAAATGAATCATAATTGTTTGATATTAAACGGCATGAGAACTGTTGTATAAAAGCAGAATCACACCTGAAGTTGAACTGTTGTATTGAATATCAGCATGGCTGTGGTATCTTCAGAATTCTCAATTATATAATATTTCAAAATGTACCTATCAGCAAACGGTTATCAATTAGGTCATGTCCAAATATGAATAATACAATCAAGTAATGCTATACAACTTATATTTTTCCCATTTTCAACTTTAAAATTATGCACGAAGCATTACTCTAGAGCAGTGGTTCCCAAACTTTCAAGCCAGCGACCCCTAATTGAAGATCGACAAGATCTCGCGACCCCCACTATCAAAAACAAGCAATAAACATAACAACCTGTTCACAGTATTTTGACTACATTTACTATACATCAAAATAACTTTGGGTTACCTTTCAATGGGAAGGGTGTACTTGTTTTTGGCAGCACAAAAGCTTCATTCGTGGCCTGATGGTGGATACAGCTACCCGCACACCATCTTCGACATCATGACGTGAGCTGTATTTAATTTTCATATATGTAACAGCGGAAAAAGACTGCTCACACAAATATGTAGATCCACATTGAAGCAGTACATCCACTGCTGCACGGGACAACTCGTGTATTCGGTTGCTACCGAATATGAATTCTTCCTCATATTTCCGACATTTCCTACTTTGGTCTGACGGGGTCTTGCTCTTTTGCTTGGTCGATGTACATGGTTCCGATGACTCAGGCAAACAATTTCCTTAAAAATTTTTTGAGATTTGCGAATAACAAATTTATCCATTTCGGCAGTTGCGGTTTTCCCGTGCAGTTGTGCGCTGTAGCTATAACTAGTGAGCCAGTCGCTGCACAGTGATGTCATATCTTTGAGTCGCTAATTTTTTTTAACACTCAATTTAAACACTCTCACTCAATCAGTAATATCTTTACAAATCAGAAAATATTTATTTATAGCATTTACTTGTAACACTGAAAAGTGTGTATTATAATCACACACACAAAAATATTTTTTTAATCCCTCTCGCGACCCCCAGTTTGGGAACCACTGCTCTAGAGCAACAAACATTTACCCAAACCTAGCTTTGTGTAGTAATGTTGCAGATATTACAGACATTAAACTACATATTACTCAGGCAATGCTGTGCTCTAAAATACAATTCTGCCAAGCATTTCTTTATAAAAACAATCTTCCAATAAAATCTTGTTTGCTGGTTTCATATATTCTCCACCAAAACTTTATTATGACCTTTTCGCCTTTGCTCTAACGGTGCTCTTGCCACTAATTAAGTGTCCTATATACGTACCAGAATGAAATAAATGACTCTATCTGGTCTGTGGAATATAGGAACTAATAAAAAACATGATGGCCATCCTTGGGCACAAAATAATTCAGTTGTACTCCATGTATCTTTCCTTTTTGACAATATGTTGGAACAAAAGAGCTCTATGTCTTAACATGCTGCCAGAAGTCTCCCTGTTGGTTCATGACAGAACCTTTATTTCCTTCCCCGTTTTTTTCTTTCTTTCTGGGGTTTCTGGGGGATTGATGGTGAATTCTGAAGGTTTTTAAACCTTGAAGCAGCAAGAGCCTCTTCAAAAATTGCATGCTGCATAAGTAAGTCAGACTCTCTTTAATATTGTATACACTTCAAAAATTTAAAAGCAGAATGGATATTGCTGAAGTTATAAAATATTGCAGGATTATCACAGTGATTTTTTTTCCCACCAGACTACAAACTTAGTACTCCTGATAAGATGTCCTAGGTCTCGGCCCTGCCAGGCTCCTAGGCAGTGATGAGCAAAATATACAAATCCTGGACTAAATCCTGGAGTAAAACGTTACTCAAGTAAAAGTTGAATTCCACCATTTATATTTCTTCTTAATTAAAAGTACAAAAGTACTTACCATTACATTTTCAAAGTATCTTAAAATTATAAAATTATTGAGCTGGATTACATCACTGTAGTCATAGTAAAAGAGTCTCTCTCTCTCTCTGACTCCTGATTGTGAACGTGCTGTTTTTTTTAGGAGGAAGGCAAATCACGCAATTATGCAAAATAGTAAGCACATGGTGATGTTCCTGCTTCATATCTGACACACCACTCTGGGTACACAAATGTAGTGAAGTAAAAAGTACAGATAGTTGCTGTAGGATGTAGTGAAGTAAATGTAAACAGTATTCCCTAATAAAACTATTCAAGTAAAGAGTACAAAAGTGCAGATGTATAAAATAGGAACTTAAGTACAGTAAAGAAGCAAAGTTACCTTCCACCTCTAGTCTCAGGAGGGTCATGAAGTTCACTGAAACCTTTGAAATGTGTCTAATTTGATCAAGCTATGGTAATGAAAATAATAATTTGCACCTCTGAAAAGCGAATATTGCCCCTGGAGTTAATGTAAAATGGTTTGCTCTGTTGCTTTTATAAGCTTTTATAAGAGTTTCCACACCTACTGGAACTTTTGTGGCTAATTACACACATACAGTATGTAGAAGGTTTCTGGATAGTATTTGCTTTCATTAAAACAAGTTTGCCCAGATGGCAAATATGTCAAGTGCACAAAACTTTTCTATAACTTTAAATAAATGTGTTTCTCTTTCTGTACCATGAAAGGTTGGTTGCATAATTTTTTTTTATATATATCTTTGCAATAGCAATTTAAATCAAATGCAGGCAAGGCCATCACTACAGGTGAATCCATGATTACATAAAAGAAAAAAGAAAAAAATATCTTGAAGGGGTCTTTGGAAAGGTAACGGTTTTAGCCTCATTAAATTCTTTTATTTAAAAGCTTTTTTTCTCAAAGGAAAAAAAGAAAGCCCTCTGTTATAGGATGTACAGAGAACTATGAGTTCATAGGGATAAACATCAATGATGTGCTATAGAGGAAGACTATTTTTTATATTTTACCACACAAAGGTTAAATCTACCACAACAGCTTTCTTTATCCCTTACTTTACACCTTGTTGGTTTGTTTGAGAGTGAGTAGAAAACTTATTATCTAGGACTGGTGCTGTTATTTAAGAGAAAAAACAGTAATTAATATGGTGAATGTTAGCTGTAATTACAACATTTATCTTGTAATTTTGACGAATGATATAAAAGTTGATATTATTATTAATATTATTATTATTATTATTATTATTAGCAGAATGCTACTAAAGATAAACTAAAACAATGTCATAATATCTTAATATCCTAAATGCAACATAATGAATTAAAGTAATAATATAATATTGAGGGCTCCTGTAGTTCATGCAATCACATTCTTACTCCTTATTAGCATTGCTGATTGCACTTTGTTTTCATCTGTTATTAAAATTATGAGTGGTTTGCAAAGTATGCCTATTATGTCTTAACATGCAAGCCTTGACTACGCTCGTAAAATATTCTCTCAGGTTTACTCAACTTTTTCCAGTCATTCTCATCGAAAAATGAGAACTAATTCTAATATTAAGAAATTATATAAGAAATAATATTAATACTAATATAAAAATCCAAAATTAGTATGCCGGCGTATTATCTAATTATGTGACTAATAGCTTTGAAGTTTGAATGTGAGGGATGGTGATGAAGCTCTATTCACATGGTTTAAGGTTTTTTTAATATATTTATATAATTTGTTATATTATCTCAACAGCTGGAATTTGGAAAAAATACTTGAAACATTGTTTCATTTTTCATTCTGATTTTGAACTAAGAGTCACATAGTGTTCTCATTCATAACACTTCAGCTCTTCGGAATGTTTGATTTAAACGTTCCCTATAAGCACTTTCCTGTCACATCGAGGCACATTTTCATTCTCACTCCTTCAGTGTTTCAGTGTTAAACTCATTTGAGAGTCTGACTTGTGAATAATTCGAAGCTCTAAGGGCCTGACTGAGCCAATTGCCTGTGGTAATTCACTTCGATCTAATGAAACAATAGGAGCCCCACAAACAATCTGTTTATAGGATGACAGTCTTTTTCATTGCATTCTTCAGTGTTCAGGGTCAAAGCAAGTTGAGATTTCTTTTTGTCCTCGTGATCACAGAAATTAAACTAGCAATCTTTTATGATAAATTAGGAAATAAGACAATATAATGACATGGCTGTTATTAGGGGGGGGGGGAGTCTTGCTGTGGTGCATTTCAACATTATAACCTGAGAAACACACATGAAATTTAACTCAGGGAAATGTATACAAATAATATATATATACTGTACTGTATATATATAGGGCTGGGCGATATGGCAAAAAAGTAATCTTGATAATTTTTCCCCATATTGAACGGTAACAATATATATTTCGATATAAGCAGTTAATGCTGCCAGCTTTAAAAGAGAATCCCAACAATGACTGAAGCCACAAAAATTAAAGGGTTCATTAAATTACATTTTAAAGTATAGTTTATTAACAAAAACAGATGACAGATTTGGCTTTAAAAATTAAGATACTACTATAGGCACATGCTCAGAATCTTTACAAGGCAAAGATTTTTATTTTAAAAAAAAACTTGTTTGTGATGATAAAAAGTATCTTGTGATGATAAATTACAATGTTTTGAGATTTTTAAACAATAATGAGAAACGACATTTAGACCACACACACTAGGGCTGTCTTTTTATCCCACAATTCAGAATTAAATGAAGGCTATTTCACACGGCCCCAATAAACTGACATAATGGCTTAAGCATGTAATGACAACAAAAATGGAATGAATTCTGAGAAATTATCACGTTATTTATGTAGAACAGATGCATTACTCACTTTTTAAAACATTAACGCCATGTAACATGCTTTATATATATATATATATATATATATATATATATATATATATATATATATGCACATTTATTAAATAGCGTCAAGCAGGTCTAGATGATCATTTATTTGTTTATATCTGCCTTTACAGCGCACAATCACACGCAAATTGGTGTTTGTTAGGGCATTGTGAATACAACAGCATTTTCTAAATTATGCAGTCAAACGTGATAGCCTTAAATGCTGTGAAATCGTAGTATATGTTCTGAATCCTCATAAGCTGTTTTAGCACTGAAAACTTTAACTTTAGTAGATGCTTAACATACCAATGGCTAGATGCAGCTATCAATCTGGGCCAGGACAATTTCACTTTTACTATATAGTTGGGTACCTGCTGTGTATTGTATATTTGCTTGGCCAAAATAATGTTTTATTGATAAACTGTGCAGCTTTCGCTAGCGTGAACACTCCCGTTAGTAACGAGGCGAATAAGGAGCTAAACTTCAGCTGCAGAATGAGACGCCGCGCAATAAGAAGCCAAACGAATCGGAAGCTGTGAATAAGGAGCTAAACTTCAGCCTCGTGTGCTTAGGGGCATCATATCTTTTGCTAGAAAGTTAGAAACGGCCCTGGTTATATCCTTGCTCCTTTTGGAACACCTTTCATAAGGTGTAATGGCCACGAAAGACGATACAATCGATATCTGATTTGGTACAGCCCCACTGCTAGCCCTGCTAGTTGACGGAGTAGCATCGGCCCGCATTTTCATGCTCTCAGTGTGGTCATGTGGTTGATGCGTTCATGTAACGGAATTCGTGCTACCTTTTTTGTCGACAATTTCAACATCTTTGGATAATAACTCGAGGTTAGATTCACTTTCATCGCTGCTTCCACTCTTTTCTTTTTTGTCGTCCTGGTGTTTGCTTCGCAAAGTGCGGTAGGAAACTAACTTTGACCTGCACGGCACGCGCAAGCTGCACGCTGATTGGCTGTTGTCGTATTGTCCTGCTGTGTGATTGGCTCTTAGATTAATCCATATCGAGCAAAAAATGTCTAGAGCTTATCATCGTTATTAAAATCAAATAAATCGCGATTCGATATGATATCATTTATCGGCCTTATATAGTGGGGGAAAATAAGTATTTGATCCCCTGCAGATTTTCTAAGTTTGACCGCTTACAAAGAAATGAAGGGTTTATAATTTTTATCATAGGTTTATGGTACAGGATAGAGACAGAATATCAACCAAAAACACATGATACAAATGTTATACATTGATTTGCGCTTCAATGAGAGAAATAAGTATTTGATCCTCAAGTGAAACATGACTTAGTACGTGCTGGAGAAACACTTGTTTGCAGGCACAGAGGTAAGACTTTTCTTGTAGTTGGTTACCAGGTTTGCACACATCTCAGGATGCATTTTGATCCACTATTCTTTACAGATTTTCTCTTACTTTTTAAAATTTCTTGCCTGCTGCTTGGCAGCTCAAAGTTTCGTCTCTCTCCATAAATCTTCTATAGGATTATGGACTGGAGACTGGCTAGGCCACTCTATGATCTTAATGTAATTCTTTTTTTGTGCCACTCCTGTGTTACCTTGGCAGTATATTTTGGGTCACTGTCATGCTGGAAGACCCATCCACGACCCATCTTCAGGAGGTTCTCGTCCAAAGTGTTACAATACATGGCCCGTCCATTAACCCTTCAATACAGCAAAGTTACTATGTATGTTTATCATGAAACCAGCCCTAAAGCATGATGTTTTCACCTCCGTGCTTGACTGTAGAGATGGTGTTCTTGGGGTCATAGTCAGCATTTTTTCCCTCCAAAAACAATGTGTCAAGTTGATGCCAAAGAGCTCAATTTTTGTCTCACTTTATCCCAATCCTTCTGTTCATTGGCAAACTTCAGATGGGTCTGTACATGTGCATTCTTGAGTAGGGCGACCTTGCTGCACTGATTTCAATCCTTGGCGCCATATCATGTTACCAATGTTTTTTATTTGGTGACTGTGGTCCCAGCTGCCTTGAGATGATTCACAAGTTCTTCCCTTGTAGTCCTGCACTGAGCCCTCATTTTTCTCATGATTATTCTTACCCCATGAGGTGGAATCTTGCGTTGAGCTCCAGACTGAGGGCGTTTGATGGTTACTTTGTATTTCTTCCATTTGCAAACAATCACTCCAACAGCTGACTCCTTTTCACCAAGCTTCTAGCTCATGGTCTTGTAACCCATTCCAGCCTTGTGCAGGTCTACAGTCTTGTCCCTGACTTCCTTTGACACCTGTTTTTATCTTGCCGATAATGATGAGATTTGAATGGAAGATAGAGATTCTGTGGTCAGGTGGCTTTTATACACATTACGCATTGTTGTTAGGAGTTCCTTCTTAAATTAATATGTGTACCATATGAGCACATAACCAGTCTGTGGGAGCCAGAATTATTGTTGTTTGCTTGGGGATCAAATACTTATTTCCCTCACTGAAATGCAAATCGATTTATAACCTTTGTATTTAACATTAATGTTAAAAGAACAAGCAATGTGTACCATCTTTTCACCTCTCCCCATTTTCATAATTATTTTACCTTTTGTCTCCATTGATATGCCTTGGTTCTTCTTAGCAGTACCATCTTGATTATTAACATCATGGGCTTTTACTGCACTTTCAAAGGATGCATGCTGCATACACGTGTCAATGTATGCTGGACACGTGATCTTTCATCTTTCAAATTATTATTATTTTTTTTTCAAAATTTTATTCCTAATTTAGTCGTATCTAATCAGGGAGTCATATCCAATACGGGCACTCCCACATTAAGGGCCAAAGACTATCGTTTCAACCACAGCATCTTTTCGAACTGCGAACTCCCACATCGTTGGAATAAGTTCAGCGAGCAAGCTAATCAGGGGTGCGTTTCCCAAAAGCATCGTTAGCCAACTATGGTCGCAATTTCCGTCGTTACCAACATAGTTCAACAACTAGGTGTTTCCCGAAACCATAGTTCAAACGAACATTCGCAAACAGCGTCGTAAACTTACGTGGTTGGAACTACAGCCTTCGACCTGTGGTTAGAAGCATAGTTCCTTGCCGCAGCTGGGTGTGTTCTATTCACAGTTAACGACCCTACGCCCTATTAGTTTCTAAAGAAATTCCCTAAAGAAAACCACTTTGAGCGATTTGGAAAACTTAATGTTTTGGTGCTCAGATATTAGTTTATTAATTTTTCGGTTATTTTGATTACAAATTCACTTTAAACGATATACCAGCGGTACCATCGCAATTATTCTCCCTTCGAAGTGCTCTACAGAAGCATTATTTATGCCGGTTGGAACACAGCCTTGGTTTCGTTTGTGCGAAGAAAAGGTGAGTTTTTAAGTGAGTATCTTTAAACAGACCCTAAGAGAAAAGTCTCATAACCAGGGGCGGACTGGCCATCGGGAGCACCGGGACATTTCCCGGTGGCCTGACGGTCGTTCTGGCCTGCCGGCTGCCGCTGTGCAGATGATCAGCCTGGCATGTGATAGGCTGGTGTGCAACTACTAATCAATTGACGGATCTCTCAATCTACGAATCAGGCAATGGAAAGGGAAGATTAGACGATCAGGAGGGAAAATTACACTCCCACATGACCCCCAACATGACCTCCCACATGACCTCCCACATGACCCAACGTCAGCGACGCACTGCTTAATATCTGGCTATATCCAGAGACAGGGTATATCTGACTAAATCGTTAAAAAAATGGAGCGTAAACGCAAAGGAGGAGCAGAGAGAGAGCGTATAAAAAGGAAAAAAGCCCCGGCCGCAGACGCAGCAAGCTGCTGCAGAATCCCAGCCATGTTCGCCAGTAAGGGAACAGGTCGGTCAAGATTACATTTACATTATATTTATAATAATTTGGCAGACGAACACTTTCATCCCAATCACTTAGATAATCACAATAGATAAAATTAAACCAACAAACGAGCAACAATATGTAAGTGCTGCTGTGCTGTGTCAAGTCTCGTTTCGTCTACATGTAGCATATTTTTCATATAATAAATAAAAATGAATAAAAAGTAGCCAGAATAGTGTTAGTGGGTCAAATATTTTAAATAATAAATCAAGTAGATGGTATGGAAAAGAATACAGTATTAGTTATTTTGATTTTTCATTTCTAGTCAATACAATATACAGCATACAATGTTTGTTTGTTTATTTATTTATTTAGAAAAGGTGAGGAAGGAAGCAGCAGTAGCACTAGTGCTGCAAATGCTCCTGCTGTTGAGCTAGAGGTGGTGGACAGTTCAGCGTTAGAGTCAGAGCAGGAACCTTCAGGTAAAGTTTAAGATAAGCAAAACTAAACATGCAGGCAGCAGCCTATACTTTGTAAACAACATGTGCTTTTTATGATTTATAAGATCAGTAGTAGGACTGTGATTTTGGGGACATACAACTGATGGCTGCACAATTATAAATACAGATTATTGAACGCGCTTATTTCATATTGCAGAGCAACTAGATGTGCAGAGTGAGAGAGAGAAGGATTCAGGGAAAGATGAAGGAGACAGTGAAATCACTAGTAGTGCTAATTACTTACTGTTTACTCTTACTGGTCTGTTCCACATAATGCCATAATTGAGTAAACATTGTTATCTGTTACTTACGCTGTCATAGGTTTTGTTAAGTTTATTTGTGTTTGTGTTTCTGATACATTTGGTATACTAGAGTTGAGCACTGAAAATACATAAAATGTAAAATTTCAACATGTGAATGTGTCTCTTATTATCTCTTTTAAAAAGCCAATTTTCTATTTGTCATTGGTTTGGTAGTATAAATGGTGTATTCCTAGTGAGTTGTTAAGGGTTATTTTTTTTATTCATTTATATTGCATCTGATAGTCTACTGTACCTGTTACAATAATAGGGTTAGCCTACAAGTTTATCAGTCCAGTAGATTACATGAATAGGATGGTGGTGACTGCAGCAGCAGAGTTGGCCTGGGAGTGGAGTCAAATTCCCGGCCTGAATTATTGTCCCAGTCCGCCACTGCTCATAACAATATTTGTAGTAGTATGTTTTCACTTATAATGAATGTTAACTGTACTGTTCACGTATTCAACATATACAGTGCACAAAGGGTTAAGCACTAAGAAATTGTAAAATTTATACACTACCATAGTGTAAGCCTATTTATAATATTACTCAATATATGTAAGCCAATTTAAAATATTACTTAATATATATTCAATGAATTTACCCAAATAAATCAACAAACTGGGGTTTGGGCACTGGCTGGGAATCGAACTCGGGCTGTCCGCACGGTAAGCGGAACAGCTACCGCTGAACCACCAGTGCCCTTCTGAGAAGTAGGATATGGACTATTCATACGTTTATTTTATATATATATATATATATATATATATATATATATATATATATATATATATCCAACTTGTTTGTAAAATTATTTAAAATACATGTGCAGGGGGGGAAACCATTTAGGCGAATAAACCAAATATTTATTAACACAAGTTCATTCGAGATTCATTTAAACATACAAACAATAATAATACAGGATCCAAACTGTAAAAAAAAAAAAAAGAAACTAACCAAACATATTCTGAATTAATAGTTGTCTGACTGCAGGACTGATGTGTGTTCGAAGGAATTAATCATCATTATCATCATCATCATCCTCATCAGAAAGCGGGACATTTTCCTTGACTGCAATGTTGTGGAGAATTGCAGTAACTACAATTACATAGCAGCTTTTGGAGGGGTTCAGTTTCAGGCCACCACTGGACTTGCTTGTTTGGTCACACTTGCAAAGTCCCTCCACTTGTTTCTGACTTCCTCTGGGCTTCTCTCATACCCATTCCCAGAAGCATAAATTTTTTGTGCGATTTCATTCAAATTTTTTTTGTCCGAATTTGTAACTGCAAGCTCTTTTTTTTTTTTTTTTTTTTTTTTTTTTTTAGTAAATTGTGGTTTTCATGTCATTTTTTTCACGTCAACTCTCATTAAACCATGGCTGTATGTAAAGGGACTTATATAGGAAATAATATTGAGCAAAATAGGTAACAGGTGTTCACAACACAATCCCAGCATTTTCAAAACCCATCATTTCTTTTTATTTTAATTGTACTGATGTATCAATACCAAATAAAAAATTAGTTCAAATGAAATATTCAAAAATGAAAAATGTTGCGTTTGTGACATTATTACACCACTTCTACGTTACGTCACTGCGAAAGCGCATTGAATGCGAGCCGAAGAGAGAGAGAGAAAAAAAATAAACACACTATACAGTAGGGGGCGATATGTGCCTATGGCACTACTCCGCCATTGTATCGAAGAAGAAGAAGAACGACAGTTTAAACCAACAAAGTTCTAACCATGGAAGTGCGACACAGGTACTATGGTTTTGGGAAACACTTGTGACTAGTTAGTTAGTTTCTTCAACGTTGCATCGTACTATGGTGGTTAAGCAAAGAGCTACATAGTTGTATGGGAAACGCACCACAGAGCAGCAATACATGCATTAGGTTGTAGTTGTGAGGGTTGCCCACTAGAGGGCAGTGTTTTGGATTTGTAGTTTTTGGTTGTAGACCCAGTTTCCCAGAAGGCTCTTCGGTCAGCTGATGCGGATGCTCAGCTGAACCGAGGAGGCTCATTAGCATTATTATAAATACCTGTTTGTTCTGGGAAACTGGGTCGAGCATTAATGTGAGTTCTGTTAAGTGGGCCTTTGTTTTGTTCTGTTTTAGTTTGTTTAAATAACAGTATAGTTGGCATTTTGGTTTCTTTACTTCTTGAGTTACTTTAGAGCTACTAGCCTGTTTAGCAATTGGTCTGTTTAGCTACTAGATAGCTTAGCAGCCAATGGGCGTAACAGCTAGTCGACCTAGCCAAGCCTGTCTTGTTTGTTTATCCCTTGCATGCATAGTGCCTAGTGTTTAGTCCGTTAGGCTGTTTAGTGTCATGTCTTGTCTGGTTCGTATCCCATGGCTGTATTGTGTACCAATGTATGTAATCCCTAGTCTTATGTCTAAGCGTTTGAGTTCGGTTGATAGTTTGCGCCAAGTTTAAGCCAACTTCCTTCATGTTTTGCTTGTTTGGTTTATTATTATTAAAGACTCTTTCACTGCATCCCCTCTGCGTCTATGCCTCAACACCAAGCCTACAGTCCAACATCTAGCAGAACATGACAGTAGTCTATCAAAACAAAAAAAGATTATCACCGTGTATACTGGTTACTAAACTTCTGACTGGTACAATAGATTGAGATAATAATTAGATAATAATAAGAAGAAGAATAAAAAGAGAGTTAAACAACTAGTGCACTACATCAACATTTATTGATAAAGGTCATGTGCAAGTTTCGTCAAATGTACATGAATGATTTATGAGGAGTTGTGGATAACAGAATTGACACTTTTCCCTTTTTTGTATAAAATTCTTTTTTTCTTTTTTTTTTCAGAAAAAAAAATTATTTGATGAGAAATACATGCTTTTAACTTTAATAATTAAATGCTTCCTAATAACAGTTCTGTGAAGATTTAATCAAACTCCCATGAATGGTTTGCGAGGTTTTGCTGATAGAGGAACAGTGTGATAATGCCATGGTGGTGTGAGATGATGGATAGTGGTCCCTGAACAACAACAATAATAATAATAATAATAATAGAAAACTAGTGTATTCTGTTACTTCAGAAAAACCTTTGAAAGAACTATATAAATCTAAACGTATCTATATTTCCTTCATAAAAAATAATGACAAAAAAAAGACAGCAAAACATCCACAGTGTCACCATTTGCATCTCAGTCTCAGGCACTATAATCGGGTTTACAGCTGCTGAAGTAAAATTGTTGTGAAGTAGTGCTGCTTTTATCTTCATGACTCTGTGATAAAAGGCTTAGAAAAACTATGTGCCTGTGCAACAACAAAAAAACAAAGGTAAAATATCAGTCTATTCATTTATTTGTGAAGCCATTTGTTGGTTGTTCAAGAAACATAATGTTGGCACTTTGTTCCTCATTTCAATTTGGAACTTGAAAAAATGCTAACTATTTATTTGTCCTGCTTAAAAGGTAAACATTTGGCTTGAAACTGTTTTCCTGTGCAGAAAAAAAATGCTCAGCTATAAATGTTAATTACTGCAGGTTATTCATTATACTGTATTTGACATGAGCTGATTGGAGTCCTGACCACGACGTGTGCTTTTTTGAGTTTTAATTAAAACGATGACCACTGTGATTAATAATGGGAGTGACAGGAAGTCAGGAAAAAACAAGAAATGTTTGACCTGTGTGAGAACTTTGAAGAATAAATATATATTTATGGAAGCAGTTGGTGTGTGTGTCCTATGATAATGCTTATGAGCACATGTGCTAATGCTTTTAGCAAGGTATAGCTCCAATGCTTTGTATTTGACTTTATAATGTTTCTAGAATGTTCCAAAACCTGAATAAAAATTAGACAGTAACACTGTGGGTGTGATCTTACTAGAAAATAAGATAACAATAAAAGTCACATAAGCATCCCCCACCACGCAGTGTGTGTGTGTGGTGTTCTACCAAATATGCTTAATTTGAACTGATGCCCAGTAGAGTTTTATTCATCTTATACCACAAAGATTTGTCAATGATTAAAAATATATAGTCTTACCTTTATCCAATCTAGATTTGAACCTTTTTACCAAGATGGCGCCGGTGAGGTCGGCTGCCGTCACGACTGCTCCGACCACTTTTTCCTTGTTTTTGTTTTTTAAGTTAGTTTTCTTTGTTTTAAAATCAGCAAAATCATCACCATTGAGTACATTAGGTACGGTAGAGACACTCTTGTTTCTATTGGTATACAATGTACTCACAATTCGACGTTTTTAACTCCGGATCCGAGCTGGCCGAGTGAGATCCTGAGGGAGAACAATGGACGCGACGCGAAGCGGAGGCCTCGAGGCAGACGAGCTGGTGTGAGGAACCGGCTGAGAACCCGTGCACACCGCACACCTCTGCCTAGTATACTGCTCGCCAACGTCCAGTCACTGGAGAACAAACTAGATGACCTCAGGGCCAGGATAAAGTTCCAGAGAGACATTCGAGACTGCAATCTCCTCTGCTTTACCGAGACATGGCTGAACCCAGCAGTGCCAGACCACGCCATACAGCCGGCCGAGTTCTTCTCGGTTCACCGCATGGACAGGACGCGGGACTCGGGGAAGTCAAGGGGAGGCGGCGTGTGCTTAATGGTGAACAACAGCTGGTGCAACAGCGCGAGCGTTGTTCCTCTCACACGCTCCTGCACACCAAACCTGGAACTACTGTCCATCATGTGTCGTCCATTTTATCTTCCACGGGAGTTCACATCGGTCATAATCAGCGCCGTTTACATACCTCCACAAGCAGACACTGAAACTGCCTTATGCGAGCTGCATGAGGCGCTCACACAGCACCAGACACAACACCGGGACGCTGCGCTCATTGTGGCGGGGGATTTTAATAGTGCCAACCTCAAACGCGCAGCGCCGAACTTTTATCAGCACATCACCTGCCCCACCAGGGGCGAAAGGACACTGGACCACTGTTATACCACGGTCAAAGACGGTTACAAGGCACAATCTCGTCCAGCGTTTGGTAAATCCGACCACGCCGCCATTTTCCTCATGCCAAAATATAAACAAAGGCTGAAACAGGAAGTGCTGGCTCAGAGGGAGGTCGCGCGCTGGACGGACCAATCGGTGGCCGCGTTACAGGACGCACTCGATGACGCAGACTGGGACATGTTCAGAAACAGCTCCGATGATGACGTCAGCGTGTTTACGGAAGCGGTTGTGGGATTTATTGAAAAGCTAGTGGACGATACGGTAGAGAAAAAGACTATCAGAACGTTTCCCAACCAGAAGCCGTGGGTGGATAAAACCATCCGCGACGCTCTGAGATCTCGCACCGCTGCCTACAACACGGGACTTGCGTCGGGGGACATGGAACCATACAAGGCTGCGTCATACAACATCCGGAAGGCGGTGAAAGAGGCGAAGCAGCGCTACGGGAGAAAACTAGAGTCACAGCTTCAACAGAGTGACTCTAGGAGCCTGTGGCATGGATTAAGGACAATAACGGACTATAAAGCACCAACATCCGGTATGACGAACGCGGACGCGATTCTGGCAGACAAGCTCAACACATTCTATGCTCGCTTCGAGGCTGCAGCTAAAGATGCTAGCGATTCTAATGCTAACGGCGCTAATGCTAGCGGCGCTAACGGCTGCAGACAGGAAGACACTGCCAGCACCGGGAACGCGCTCATCATCTCCGAGCACGATGTGAGGAGAGCCTTCAAGAGAGTGAACACCAGGAAAGTAGCAGGACCAGACGGCATCTCAGGCCGTATCCTCAGATCCTGCGCAGACCAGCTAGCACCTGTGTTCACTGAGATATTCAACATCTCCTTATCTCAGTCGGTAATCCCCACGTGCTTCAAAGAGTCCATCTTTGTTCCTGTCCCGAAGAAACCACATCCTGCTTCTCTCAATGACTATCGCCCTGTAGCCCTCACCTCAGTAGTGATGAAGTGCTTTGAACCCCTTATTAGAGACTTCATCATTTCTTCACTACCCGACACACTGGACCCACTACAGTTTGCATACCGTCAGAACCGCTCCACAGACAATGCAATCTCTCATCTCCTCCACACATCACTCACTCACCTGGACACTGGGAAGGGGAATTATGTTAAAATGCTCTTCATCGACTACAGCTCTGCTTTTAATACCATAATTCCCTCCACACTCACCACCAAGCTGGAGCACCTGGGACTCAGCTCATCTATATGTCAGTGGATCTCCAATTTTCTGACTGGCAGACCACAGGCAGTAAGGATGGGCGGACATGTCTCAGCTACACTCACTCTCAGCACTGGAGCCCCCCAGGGTTGTGTTCTGAGCCCCCTGCTGTACTCTTTGTACACCCACGACTGCGTGGCCACTACCAACTCCACCTCCATCATCAAGTTTGCTGACGACACCGTCGTGGTCGGACTGATCACCAACAATGACGAGTCGGACTACCTAGAGGAGATTGGAAATCTGGAGAACTGGTGCCAGAGGAACAATCTCCTCCTGAACGTCAGTAAAACAAAGGAGCTGATAGTGGACTTTAGTACAAAGCAGGAGAGGAACTACCAGACCCCCGTCATCAACAGGAGCCCAGTGGAGAGAGTGGACAGCTTCAGATACCTCGGTGTTCACATCACGCAGGACCTGTCATGGTCTTGTCACATCAACACCGTGGTGAAAAAAGCCCAGCAGCGTCTGTACCACCTCAGACGCTTGAGAGACTTTAGACTGCCCTCCAAGGTGCTCAGGAACTTCTACTCCTGCACCATAGAGAGCATCCTGACGGGAAACATCACGACCTGGTTCGGGAACAGCACCATGCAGGACAGACGAGCTCTACAGAGGGTGGTGCGATCAGCCGAGCGCATCATCCGCACTGAGCTCCCTGACCTGCACTCGATCTACAGCAAGCGGTGCTGGACTAAGGCCAGGAAGATCATGAAGGACCTCAGTCACTCCAGTAATGGACTGTTCTCTTTGTTGCGGTCTGGGAAGCGATTCCGCTCCCTAAAGGCCAACACAGAGAGACTGAGGAGGAGCTTCTTCCCGCAGGCGATAAGGTCTCTCAATCACACCTCAATCACACCTCCACACAGGACTAATAACATCTTTTTAAGCTCACAACACTGACTGGACAATCATGGACACATTCATACACACTTGCACTAAATATTTATACATCTGGACAACCTTTCATGCATATTTGCACAACCACTGACACTTTAAATTCTATATACATATATACTCCCCCCCCCCTATATTTCTATATTTTGCAATATTTTATTATTCAATTCAATTCAATTTTATTTATATAGCGCTTTTAACAATGGTCATTGTCTCAAATCAGCTTCACAAAAATTAAAGAAATTTAACAAAATAAAATAAAATAATAATTAATAATAAATAAATAAATAAATAAAATAATAATAATAATAGAAAATAAATAAATAAAAACAAATAATAATAATAATTATAGAAAAGAAAATAATTGGAAGTGTGGATGTGTGAGAAAAATGTGCAGATAATAATGAGACGAATGAATGAAATTTCTCTGATGAGCAAGCCAAGGGTGACGGCGACGGTGGCAAGGAAAAACTCCCTGAGATGGCATTAGGAAGAAACCTTGAGAGGAACCAGACTCAACAGGGAACCCATCCTCATTTGGGCGATAACAGATAGAAATGATATAACATCTTGTGTGTTGTGCAGGTGAAAATTCAATATGACAGAAATTATTTAAATTGACATGAAGACCAGTTCAGCATAGGGATGAGTCAGTAGGTGCAGAGGGCAGATGAGGTCTGGATCACTGGAAGCACAGGAGCAGCATGTGTAGCTCCAACCATCATAAAGCTGAATCCAGCTGGAGCTGGTCCTTCTCTGGATGCCTCAGGAACCTCGCAGGGTCGGCCTTTGTCTACTGAAGCTGGCAAAATCTCCCGATGCCTCGGGATGGGTAGAGAAATACAGAACAGATGGGGAGAATTAGCGTAGTTGCCATTCGGTATAGGTGTACTGGAGTATGAGTACTGGGATGAGTTATGTGTATGCCAGATTAAAAAGATGCGTCTTGAGTCTACTTTTGAACTGAGAAACCGTGTCTGCTCCCCGAACACTGTCTGGAAGGCTATTCCAAAGCTTTGGAGCTAAATATGAAAAAGCCCCGCCCCCTTTTGTAGATTTTGAAATTCTGGGAACTACCAGAAGTCCGGAGTTTTGTGATCTTAAGGCGCGTGGTGGATTGTAGCGTATCAGAAGACTGGTTAGGTATGTGGGAGCTAAACCATTTAAAGCCTTGTATGTAAGTAATACTATTTTGTAATTTATTCTAAACTGAACAGGTAGCCAGTGCAGGGATGATAATATTGGGGTTATATGATCATATTTTCTGGATCTAGTGAGAACCCTGGCAGCTGCATTTTGGATTAACTGAAGCTTGTTTATTGAGGATGCAGGACAACCACCTAGTAATGCATTACAATAGTCCAGTCTGGAGGTCATGAATGCATGAACTAGTTTTTCTGCATCAGATATGGATAAGATGTTCCTAAGTTTAGCAATATTTCGAAGATGGAAAAAGGCTGTTTTTGTGATATTTGAAATGTGATTTTCAAAAGACAAGTTACTGTCTAATATTACTCCCAGATCTTTTACTGCTGAGCTGGTAGTAACAGTACATCCTTCTAAGCGCAAGCTGAATTGTGAAAGCTGTTGTGTGCTGGTTTTTGGGCGAATAAGTAATATCTCTGTCTTATCTGAATTTAATAAAAGAAAGTTATTGGTCATCCAATCTTTTATGTCCTGGACACACTCAGTTAATCTAGACAACTTAGGTATTTCGTCTGGTTTAGTTGAGATATATAATTGGGTATCATCAGCATAACAATGGAAACTAATCCCATGTCTTCTAATGATGTTACCCAAGGGAAGCATGTATATTGAGAACAACAGAGGTCCTAAAACTGACCCTTGTGGGACCCCATATTTCACTGGCATTACACCAGACGGTTCTCCATTTAGATCTACAAAATGGTAGCGATCAGACAGGTAAGATCTAAACCATTTTAATGCCTGTCCCTGAATACCTATATAATTTTGTAAGCGATCTATGAGAATATTATGATCTATAGTGTCGAATGCAGCACTAAGATCGAGCAGGACTAGCAATGCGATGCAGCCTTGGTCTGAAGCTAAAAACAAGTCGTTTGTAATCTTAACTAGTGCAGTTTCTGTGCTATGATGGGGCCTGAAAACTGACTGAAATTCTTCAAGGATGCTGTTATCCTGCAAGAATGTGCAAATTTGAGCTGATACTACTTTTTCTAGTATTTTTGATATGAACGGGAGGTTTGAAATCGGTCTGTAATTTGTTATTTCATTCGCGTCCAAATTAGATTTTTTAAGAAGCGGCTTAATAACTGCTAACTTGAAAGGTTTAGGGACGTGACCTAGATGTAATGAAGAATTAATAATGTTTAGGAGTGGCTCTCCAACCGTAAGCATCACTTCTTTTAAAAATCTGGTTGGGATTGGGTCTAACAGGCACGTTGTTGATTTAGCCGAGGTGATGAGTTTATACAGCTCTTCCTGTCCTATACCTGTAAAGCAGTGAAAATCTAAATGTGAAGCTATAGGCTGGATCGTTAGATACTATTAGAGGTTGAACCTCCTTTATTTTCTTCCTGATATTATTGATTTTTTCATTAAAGAAGTCCATAAAGTCTTCACTTCTAAACTGTGATGGGATACTCTCAGCGGGCATCTTAGGTTTTGTTAGGCGAGCCACTGTACTAAATAAGAACCTTGGATTGTTTTGGTTTCTTGCTATCAGTTGGCTAAGATGCTCAGTCCTAGCAGTTTTTAGAGCCTGTCTATAGCTGCACATACTGTCTTTATACGCAATTCGAAAAACTTCTAATTTAGTTTTCCTCCATTTTCGCTCGAGGTTACGGGTTGCTCTCTTTAGGGCGCGAGTATGACTGTTGTACCACGGTGCAAATGTTTTATCTCTGACTTTTTTTAATCTGATGGGAGCAACAGTGTCTAATGTACTGGTAAAAATAGTGCCCATGCTGCTAGTCACTTCATCTAGATCATCTGCATTTAGGGGTCTAATAAGAAATTGGGACAGATCCGGCAGATTACTTGTGAATCTGTCTTTAGTAGTGGGATTCATATTTTTAACAGATTGATAACGTGGGGAGACACAGCTAATCTGTTCTACGGGTAGAGTATATGTCAGGAGGTGATGATCTGTGATATCATCACTTTGAGGTATGATCTCTATATTAGAGACATCTATACCATGGGATATAATTAAATCTAGCGTATGATTAAAGCGGTGAGTTGCTCCAATTATATTTTGCTTAACCCCAAAGGAATTTAGTAAATCCATAAATGTGAGTGCTAAAGCATCGTTAGCATCATCTACATGAATGTTAAAGTCTCCTACTATCAACACTTTGTCAGAGTTAACCAATAGGTCTGATAGCAGATGTCCAAATTCTTTAAGAAAATCACCATATGGCCCCGGGGGTCTGTACACGGTGGCCAGGGTAAAATACAGTGGTTACAAAATTGGAACGGCGATCTCGCCGCGTATACCGCCGTTTAAAGGCAACAGCGGCCAAAATAAATCAGTTGCATTTCAAAGTCATTCGTAAAATGGCCGCCAGGTGGCGCAAAGTGACATTTTCATTCATCGCAGTAAATACAACAGTGATGGTAATTTCCACAACAAACATGACAAATCTGAACCAGAGCTATTAATGTGTACTGTACAATAATGAGTAAAAAGAAAAATTATAGTAGATTTATTAACTGAAATAAATGACCATATTTTTCAAGAGAATTTTCAAGCCCCACTCATCAAACAAAATTATAACGAAATCGGCCAAGTTTACTATTTATTTAAATATAAATTTAAAAACCAATAAGATCAAATAACACCAAGTTATTATTATAACAAGCTTACTTCGTCACTTATCAAGAGCTTGCTTTATTAACCTTGCCTTATTTAACGTTACTTGGGTGCATTATCTTCAAGTGCCCGCTTGGTGTAGCGGTTAGAGCCCACGGTCAGTGTTATATAAAGCGCCGGTTCGAATCCCGAGGGATGATGTTTTAAATTTTTTTATTTTAATTATAGCAAAATTAAAATAAAAAAAATTGTTGTATTTTGATTTTGCTTCAGCATACTATAGAAAAAACAGCAAACTCGCACGCAACCAGTTTGTATTCTTTAAATTTAGGGGAGTGACGGCTCGGTCTGCTGCTGCTGTGTGTGTGTGTGTGTGTGTGTGTGTCATTATACTGATGAAAAGTGGTGGCCATCTGCCGTACCGGGAGTTTTGATTTACGACAGCTGTTTACGGCAGTGTAGTCCAGTGCGGGAGATGCATTGTGGGTAATGAGGTCCGGTGTTACATATGTTACATTTTTGATAACAATAGTTTTTTTACAAACATTTCTAAACCAATAAGATCAAATGACACCAAGTTTAAAACAGATAAAATACACGTGCAAATAGTATAATTGTATAACAGGCTTAATTCGTTACTTATTTAACGCCTGCTTTCAAAGAAGTCGAGTGGCTTATTAAGGCCACGGAGGTGTGTTGTCTCCTAGTGCCTGGTTGGTGTAGCGGTTAGAGCACTCGGGCAGGGATTTACAAAGCGTCGATTCGAATCCTGGATGATGCTGTTTTAAAAAATTGTTCTATTTTAATTTTACTCAGCAAACAAACAGCAAACAAAAAAAATTATTATTCAGAGCACGATATGCAACCGTAATGAGTCCCTTAACCGGCTTATACAGCTGGCATGTGACCAACGTATTTAACCGTGATGAGTCCATAAAATCAGTAGCAGCTAATAATTACTAATTACTTTAGTTAATGCTGCTACTGATTTTATTCCAGCTTACCTGTCCAGGTTGATTGCGATTCTTTTTAAAATATTGTCTCAGTTTTATATGTTGTTCGTCTTGATGTTTGTCTTCTTTTCACTTGGCAACACTCAAATGCAAATTATTCACCGTGAATCAGCTGTTCTCACCTATCCATTCAGAGAAACTGAATGAGCTGAAATGAGCCTTTGTTTCACGACCGCGACACCCCTCTCTCTCACGCACATACAGTACAGAGTAGACCAAATCATTACAGTACATACTTTATCCAACGAACATGAAAAATATCCACATAATGATGAGTTAAGAAGCATTGCTTAATTTTCGTTTAGACAGACTGTTTGTATCTGATTATTGGTATTATTAAAGAACAGCAGCACAAACAACAACACAAGGGCTTGTACAGCAAGACACATTTTTATTATTTTGCAAAGAGTTAAATTTGTAACAGTAAAATGCATCCGAATTTAAATATATAAATTACTAGAAACAAATTGAGCACACTATCAGAATAAAAAATAGAACAAATTAAATGTATTTTACACATACACAAGGAGGATAATGATACCGAGTTTATATTAAAATATCAAATATTGTAATATTGTTTTTGTGTTATTATAAATAATGAAATGCAGTAGGCTGTTATGGTCATCATAATTTTCTTTAATAAATAAGAGAAAACATTGTAAGCTGTGGCTGGAGACATCGTTTCTGCAGTACTCCTGGTCGGTGTTAGAAAGTCTGGGGTTTGTGCACAGTTCAACCGTGTACTAAGTGCACCTGCGTGTGCCTCTTTGCAGACTATTTTTTTGTTTATTTGTATATGTATGTTATTAATATTAATTTTTTAGAGATTGTGTGTGCGTGCACGGAGAGTATGTGTTGATAAGTGTATGTGGATAAGTTGATAAGTGTATCAGAAAGCATTAAAATGTTCATTTGAATTAAAATGACACACACACGTCTGTATATACAGTATATCAATTACATATATATCAATTTCATTAGTTCGTTCATTCTATTTGAAGCTTCGGATGTTTTTTTTTTTTTTTGGTTTGGTTAGATTAGTTCTGAACTCGCTTCCGTGAAACTATCGCTAAAACAATATACTGAGCCCTCCTGAGGATATAAAGCTTTATTATTGTGTTTGGATAAATAATCAGATCTACCACAGCAGGTAATAAACTATGGTGTGTCATAACCGAAGCAAACACCACGATTATACCTCGTTTCGTTTGACAGGAACGTGGTTCACTTGGCCGCGGTGTATTATAAACCTGTGGAATGTTTCACTGTTTATGTTCACATAAGAGGAATAAAAGCGAGTGAAATGTGGAAATGATGAGGACTAAACCAATGATTTCGGTAACTCCACTGAGTGTAACATCTGCATAGTGACACTGAACATCTTCACTTTTCCGTTTACCTCTGAAAAAAAAGCTGTATTTAGTTTGTTTTTATAACAGTAGAAGAAGTATGCGCGCGCACGCACACACATAGACACACACACACACACACACACACACACACCTCCCTTGAGCCCTGCGTCTGTCGGATTTCAGCTGTCACGGGGTGGAAAGACTTTGAAGCAGTTTATATATGAATCTAAGCTTGAACTTATCAGCATTGTAAATATATAATACTTTTCAAATAAAATCGCTATTACTTTGACCCTGAAGTTTAGTTTAGCACACACAAAAAACAGAAAAGTAATTTCTGGTAAATCAACGGAATGTGTAGTTTATTTACAGTAATTCATTAAAAAATGAATATACATTGTACAGTACACGGTAAACACGGGAAAGATTACAAAATGAAAAAACAAACAGTGTCTACTTTATAAACAGCTTAGTATGTGCGTCGAGATGCTGAAATCCCTTGCATGTTTTTGCTTCCAAGTGGAGAGATATTTGACCGATAGCCTAGAACAAAAGATCTATAGGTGTGATCACAACCCCCTCCGACCGACCGTGCCATCAATCACTGACCACCTCAGAAGTTCCCTCCAATGTATGGCTGCAATACTTGTTTTGCAAGTATTTTTAACACCATTCAAAGGCTTACAAGTTCCATTCAACATATAATGATGTCTCCACATGTTAATATATTCCTAAAATTTATATATTACAAGTTGATAAACTGATCTGCGGTAGCGGAAAAATTCGCTGAAAAAAGCACAGGCTACAGCGCGCGCGCGCGCACACACACACACACACACACACACAGACACACCTCCCTTGAGCCCTCGGTAAACATCCAAGCACTGAGGCACGCAAATCCCCTGACCACAATAAGGTGGCAATCCCTCAGGGGGAAGATGAAAAATACAAATTAAATAAATAAAACAAAATAAAATATCCTTAATCCAGATTTTATCAATCATGATTATTTCTTTAGACTTTTCTGTTTTTTGTGTGTGCTAAACTAAACTTCAGGGTCAAAGTAATAGCGATTTTATTTGAAAAGTATTATATATTTACAATGCTGATAAGTTCAAGCTTAGATTCATATATAAACTGCTTCAAAGTCTTTTCACCCCGTGACCGCTGAAATCCGACAGACGCAGGGCTCAAGGGAGGTGTGTGTGTGTGTGTGTGTGTGTGCGCGCGCGTGTGTATGTGTGTGTGTGTGCGCTGCAGCCTGTCATTTTCAGCGGATTTTTCCGCTACCGCAGATCAGTTTATCAACTTGTAATATATACATTTTAGGAATATATTAACATGTGCAGACATTTAAGGGTGCGCTGCCCTCTCTTGCCCCTGCGTAGAGCACACACACACACACACACACACACACACACACATCTATCTATCTATCTATTATATAAATACACATTTGGAATCTGCATCTACATTTTCTGTTACAAGTATAGAATTAGGTTCAGCTGAGACTCATGATCAATGGTGTTAGGGTACTTATGTAGTGATAATTAGTTTCAGCCAAATCATTAAAACTAACAATGGACTATGACACTCTTGTTTTACACACATTGTTTTAGCGATAGTTTCACGGAAGCGAGTTCAGAACTAATCTAACCAAACCAAGAAAAAAACAAACATCCGAAGCTTCAAATAGAATGAACGAACTAATGAAATTGATATATATGTAATTGATATACTGTATATACAGACGTGTGTGTGTCATTTTAATTCAAATGAACATTTTAATGCTTTCTGATACACTTATCAACTTATCCACATAAACTTATCAACACAAACTCTCCGTGCACGCACACACACAATCTCTAAAAAATTAATATTAATAACATACATATACAAATAAACAAAAATATAAACGTCTATATTGAAGTCTACGGTGAACGCAGAGTCGGCTAAGCACACGTGATGACGCGCGCGCCCTCACCTCTGTTACGGCTGCCTACAGTATTTGGCCAAAAGAATTATAATAATTGAACGATATGCCTGGTCCTGGAAAGAGACATCAACAGTCCGGCGCTGAGAAACGAAAGAACCGAAAGAAAAAAAAGCCTAAGATGAAGCCCGTGCATCAATTCCAGAAATAAAACTTTACTTTATTCTGTCGACGTTAATAATGTAATAACGTAACATTAACGTAAAATAACGCAAATTTCATTTAACAGCAGGGGGGACAATAAATATATATTTTTATAAATTTATTGCATTGTTTATGTTGTTTACAGTCAAGCCATCAACATACAATAAAATGTAAACATGAGATCTAAACTAAAAACTGTGCTCCCTGTGCTGGTGCTGGCAATATCATCTCTTTGTTCTGCTGTCTCCGGCTCCCTCCCTGGTCCTGAATCTGCCCCTTCCTCTACCCTCACTGTCTCAGAACAGACTGACTCCTGAAGCAGAAAAAAATGCAGGAAATTATGTTTTCTAACATGCGTTAGATAGTTTTTTTTTATCACTCTATACACAATACTTTGCTATTTTTATAGATGTTGAGCATCGTGAGCAAGCCCGAGATCATATTAACGTTAATTATCACCAGCCGGCAAGAATAGCACACGAGTAACGTGAGCTGGACGCACACCAATCGATTCGACTATGGTTAATCGCTCACTCCGTAGGCTCCCTGAATAGGCGGGAAAGGGATGGAACCGCGCATTCGTCCCGGCAGGAAAAAAAAAACTAAACAGATCTAACAGATGAGGACTCAGATTAATGTGCAAAAAATATATAATAAAACTATATAAGTCTACATAGCCTTTATAAGACTCTACCTTAAGCGCACTTAAAACATTTTATTTAGTTTTAAAATAAAACAATTTTAAAACATCACTCGGGATTCGAACTGGCGCTTTGTAGATCACTAGTCGAGTGTTCTACCCGCTACACCAAGCGGCCACTTAGAGACAATGCACACCAGAGACGTTAATAAGCCACTCGACTTCTTTGAAAGCAAGTGTACGTCTTTGATAAGTGACGAAGTAAGCCTGTTATAATAATAACTTGGTGTTATTTGATCTTATTGGTTTAGAAATTTATATTTAAATAAAACCCTACACACTTATTTTCTAATTACACGTGATAAAATCTAAAGGCTCACTGTGTTAATATTTATTGTGCTTAAATTTGATCTTAATAAGATTTAATTTAATTTGAATTCTACATTTGTACTGTAATTATAGTACTGTGATTATGAATTCGATCAACTACAGTGTTTCACTTGATGTTATGGGCTACTACGTGTATTATTTAATGGGACGCGTCTCATTAATGAGACAGAGAATGTAAGGCATGATGCGTCAGTCTGTAGTTATATAGCGCCACTCAGTGGTAAAAGCAAGCAAATGCACAGCAAATGCACATGCCGTAATGCGGCGGCGACGTTAAATACGATGCTCCGATTTTGTAACAACTGTATAGCAAGGGTTTATTACGTATTTCATTTAGTGCAACATTAATGATAAGCACTTCAAATGAATTAAATTTGGCCTTATTTTCTGGGTAACAGTGAGTACATCATTGTAGATAGTGGCAACACCACCACCGCGACCAATTAGACGGGGCTCGTGCTTATAGAAATATCCTGACGGAGTAGACTCATTCAGACCAAAATATTCATTTGGTTTAAGCCAGGTTTCGGTGAGACAGAGTGCGTCAAGGCAATAATCTGAGATAATTTCATTAACAATAAGTGCTTTAGGCACAAGGGATCTAATGTTGTGTAGTCCAAACTTTAGAGGTGGATTTTGACTACTTATTTTGCCTTTTTCTGGTTTTATGGTTATCAGATTGTTTCGGGCAAATTTAACAAATTTATTCTTTTTTCTCAGTATTCGGGGAACAGACACAGTTTCTATAGGACAAGCTATGTGTGTGCGTCTATCACTACGGTGAGTTGTGATGTGTCTAATATGTTTGGAATCTACAGTATGACTTACCGCCAGTCAGATGGTTCGTAGTGTCCTGGAGATGTTGTCAGAGAGGACCGCTGCTCCAGCTCTGCTAGGGTGTAGGCCATCAGTGTGATAGAGCCTAGGACGCTCCCAGAAAACATTCCAGTTATCAACAAAGCGTAATTTCTGTTGTTGACACCAAGATTGTAACCATTCATTAAAAGCAAATAATCTACTGAACTTCTCGATTCCTCGCTGAAATGTGGGAAGCGGTCCAGATACGATGATCCTTGTCGTGGGTGATGTGCTGCGGACCTTCTCGACCAGGCTCCTGAAGTCCTTCTTTAGGATCTCCGTCTGCCTCAGCCTGGTGTCGTTCGTGCCGGCATGAAGGACCACAGCTCCAATGTTCTTCCTCAGGGCAGCAGGCACCTGTGCAGCAACATCAAGAACACGTGCACCAGGTAAACAGCGTGTGTGCACCTTACCTTTAGCTGTGGTAGCACGCACGTGACGAACGATGGAGTCTCCGATGACCAGGACGTTGTGTGCCGTCTCACGGAGAGGAGCGAAGCAGTTTCGGGTCGAGATGTCGAAGACGGGTGGTGGCGGAGGGGGAGAGGTCCTCGCCCGGGGCTTGGCGTGCTTCTTCCGCTGCTGCTGTATCCAGGGTCCGTGGTATCCTGGCACCGGGGTGTAGGAAAGCTGGCGGGCTGCGTCCTTGGTGTGTTGGACCTGGGCAGAAAAACACGCGGTGTTGAGGTTGTAGGAGAATTCTCACGCCGAGAATTTACCTGGGACAGGTGAGCGTCGGTCCGCGTCGATTCCAGCGTGGCTTTCCGCTGCTGTAGCCGGGCCAGCTTCACCTGTAGCTCACGGATCAGCTTCTCCACGGCCTCCAGCTCCAAATCCACCGAGTGCAACTCCAATGTCTCCTCACCTGCACTCAGAGGCAGAATCACAACCGACATGGTGTCTAAACACGGAAAATAATCGGTGTGAGGAAGCGAAAACAAACTTTACAAACAAACAAACAAACGTGATAGCCGGGCTAGCGATGCTAATGCTAATTAGCGATGCTAATGCTAATTAGCGATGCTAATGCCGGCTAAAAGCGGTGTGCTGCAAAACAATTAAAACGATATAACACGCGTTTCAAGTAAATATATTATAAGATACTTATTCGTTTTATGTACACTCTTCATACATCTTCAATGCCCTTATTGTACAGTTAATTTTACTAGTTAAATTTATTTCTTTAGTATTTCCTTTTTATTGATTATTTATTTTACGTACAAGCTTTTATTTTCTTTTTAAGGTCATTGGCGGTCGTGTAAGCATTTCACTGCATATTATACTGTGTATGACTGTGTATGTGACAAATAAAATTTTAATTTGAATTTGATTTGATTCATTTTCGCCTTCCAGGAATTATGCCATCGTTTCACCACTGCACCCATCATCCTTCATCCAGATACCACGAAACCCTTCATGGTGGAAGTGGACACCTCGGATGTGGGCGCCGGGGCTGTCCTATCTCAATGAGGTCTGGACCAGAAACTACACCCATGTTGTTTCTACTCCAAGAAATTTGACTCCACACAGCAGCGATACGGAGTAGGGGACTGCGAGCTGCTGACCTCAAAGTGGGCCTTTGAGGAGTGGCGTCACTGGCTCTATGGCGCCAGGGAGCCATTCATTGTCTGCACAGATCACCAAAACCTAACTACCATCCGCAACCTCAAACAATTAAATCCCAGGCAGGTGCGGTGGGCACTGTTCTTTGAACAGTACGACTTCCATCTCTCCTACGTCCGGGGTCAAAGAACATCAAAGCAGACGCTCTCTCCCAACAACACGAAGAGGACGCACTCCGGATGGATCCCCCGCCTGTCCTGCCATCTGCAAGAATTCTGGCACCAATACACTGGGACTTGGAAACGAGAGTTCGCCAGGCGCAGGCCGAGGAAACCGTACTGGCAGGTGTGCTGCCTGGACGACTCTACATTCCCCCCACCATGAGGAAGGAAGTACTTCAATGGGGCCACTCCTCACCACTGTCTGGACATCCTGGAAATCAACGCACCCAACTGTTCATCCGTCGTGCCTTTTGGTGGCCATCCATGATGAGGGACATTGACGAGTTTGTCCAGGCGTGCCCAGTGTGTGCCAGGTCCAAAGACACCAACCAGCCATCGCCGGGGGATCTCCAACCACTACCCATCCTCCGCAGACCCTGGACACACATTGCCGTAGATTTCATCACGGGCCTGCCGGTCTCGGAAGGAAAAGACACCATTCTTACCATCGTGGATCGGTTCTCCAAGGCCGTGCACCTGGTGGCTCTCGCCGGACTCCCGTCAGCTAAAATGACAGCCGAGCTGATATTAGAACATGTAGTCCGCTTGCATGGGTTCCCAAAAGACATCGTCTCGGACAGGGAGCCACAGTTCACCGCCCGGTTCTGGAAGGCCTTCTGCCGTCTGATCAATTCCACCTGTAGTCTCTCCTCAGGATATCATCCACAGACTAACGATCAGACGGAACGGACCAACCAACAACTGGAGCGTTACCTAAGTTTTTTTATCGCTGATCAACAACGCTCCTGGGCTCGCTACCTCCTCTGGGCTGAACTATCAAACAACCTACACGTCTCTTCAGCTACTAACTTAAGCCCATTGGAGGTATGCCATGGTTTCCAACCTCCGATGTTCGAACATCCAGAACCGGAGGTTGACGTACCATCAGCCCAACAGTTGGTCCGCAGGTGTCGACGGCTATGGAACAAGACGGCTATGGAACAAGACGGCTATGGCAACAACACTGCCATCCGACGAGCCAACCATCGCTACATCAACCAACATCGCCGTCGACACCCTCCGGAACGATTGTACAATGTAGGTGACAAGGTGTGGCTGTCCACAAAAAATGTACACCTTCATACTGAATCTCGGAAGCTCTCCCCCAGGTACATCGGACCATACCTCATCACCCCACGAATTAATCCTGTAATCTACCGGCTCCAGCTGCCTGCGGCGCTCCGAGTCCATCCGGTATTCCATACATCACAAATGAAACCCTTCACCACCTCTCCTATGGTTCCACCCCCCCTCCCTGCTCCTCCTCCCCGAATCATCAACGGTGGCCCTGCTTACACCGTACGTCAGATCCTCGACTCGCGACCTAGGGCCCGAGGCACCCAGTACCTGGTCGACTGGGAAGGCTACGGTCCCGAGGAACGATCTTGGATTCCGGTCCGGTTTTTTTTAAGAGCTTACCGAGCATGCAGTCTCTCCTTCAGCAGGTGTGTGAAGAGGCGGGGCTGCTAAATCTTTATTCTAACATGGCACTAAGTAACAGTTATGCTGTCTATTGTTCCGAAATCTCATTGTTCTGGTAATGTACTATGTCTACATTACATGAGTAAATCATCACCTTTTGCAGCAACCTTTGATCCCAGATATATTTGAGAATCTGCGTGAATAAGCTGAACACTTCTACAGCAAGGCTGTGCTCACTTCAAACACTTGTACAGTATGTTTGCTTATTTCGGGAGAAATAAACTCACAGATGACAACTAGGTAATATTGTTCTTTTTATTTCAGTACTATATATTTTGGAACATACTGTATTATACTAATTTGCCTATAATATTTAGTATGTAGGAATAATTTGTACATTTAAGTTGTAGAATTTCAACAAAACAAGCAATCACTTGTTATAACAGCTAGAAATGTTCGTTCCCTTATCTGCCTTTATTTCATTTTCACTCTAGTTACTTAGAAACCACAAAAGTGCAATGTGATCCATCCTGAAGATTTAAAGGATGAAAAGTTTTCAATAAGGAACAGAGACTTAAGGGCTTTATCTCTGTACATAGTTTATCAGGCATTCAGAGCTGAAGGAAGGTTCTGTTCCATTAAGGAGTAATAAAATAAAATGAGTAATAAAATTATACGGAAACAGGCAGCCAGGGGAGTGATGCTAAAACTGGTCTAATATGAGCTTGTTTTGTAGTAGTGTTTTGTAAATATGTTAATTATATTACTGTTACTTCTAGCATATGTTGCTTTTAGGAACCTGAATGAGGAATTATTCATGCAGAAGAACCTGATGATTCATTTTGTCCCTATCTGAGCTCATAACGATGAAAGGATGTGACAGTTTTGTGGAGACTTTTGAATCATCTATAAAAAGCAAAACGAATTCGATGAATATGAGACAAATTCTTTTTTGTTTTTGCTTAATTAAGGTTTCAGTGGGGGCCATGGAACAAAAGTACTGTAGTTGTATTTATACTGATGCCTAATACTTTCTGGCACATATTCAGTATTAGGCCTTGTTCACACGGGTGTTTAAATTTTAGCATTCGAAGCGCCGAGGGGTTTCTACACATCAATGAGAGTGTTCACACGAGCTTTGGTGATGTGCATTTGTTTGGCTGCGTTTTTATACGGCTTCAAAAAAACGGTTGCATGCAGCTTTTTCTTGCCGTTCAAATCCCAACGAATGCAAGGAAAACGCTTCTAGTGCGTTTTCATCGCGTTCATTTCATGCTTCGTAGGACCGGATATATCCCATGATCCTACATGCTATACATAGGGAAATGCAGGGAAAAAGCAAAAAAAAAAAAAAGTGACAAGTAGTCTCTCTTCGGGGCTAACACCAAATCGAATATTGGTTGATCGGCGTGCAATGTGGCATTGACCAACTGCAGCAGACAATCAAAAGTGGAAATTTTAAACCACATAAACCACAACAAAACCTTCCTTTAATCCGTCGTTGTGCAGTCAAACGATCCAAAACGAATGCCAGTGTAGAAGTCGATCGAGCGCTACTGCAAAACGCAACATCTAGGACGTTCAGAGCACGTTCCTTTATCCAAAAATTTTACGCCCGTGTGAACAAGGCCTTAGTGTGCCTTTTTAGTCATTTCTTTGTCTCCCAATCACACTTCACATAAACGAACTGTATCAGTCAGTTGCGTCACTATAATTGTGTTACTCGACCTCAGTGCAGCTTTTGACACTATTGAGTATGCTCCTTCACAGATTAGAAAATGTAGTAGGAATTAGTCAGATCCTAAGATTTGACTGATCGTTATCAGTTTGTAGATTTAAATGGTGACTATTCTGCATGTTTTCAAGTGGAGTTTGGTGTTCCACAGGGTTCAGTTTTAGGCCTTCTGTTTTTTTCCCCTTTACATGCTTCCTCTGGGCAACATAATTTGTAAGCATGGTATTAGGTTTGATTGTTGTGCTGATGACACAGAATTATACTCATCAGCAAAACCAGATGAGAAAGAACAGTTCACTAAAGGTGAGCAATGTGTAAGAGATTGGATGTTATTTAACTTCCTTCTGTTTAATCCTGATAAGACAGAAGTTCTAGTTATAGGTCTAGTTATAGGACCACAAGCAGCTAAAAATAAGCTTTTTGATCACACTGTAACTTTAAATGGGCTTTCTGTTCCATCAAGTGCAACAGTGAAAGACCTTGATGTGATTATATATTCCAGCCTTTCATTATCAACCTCAGAAATATTGCCAAGAGAAGAAATGTATTGTCACTAAATGATGCAGAAAAACTAATTCATTCTTTTATCACCTCTAGGTACTGTTACAGGTACTGTAACGCCTTACTGTCTGGCTCTTCAACTAGGTGCAAAAGCAAGTCTCAGTTAGTCCAGAATGCAGCAACGAGAGTCCTCACTAGAAACAGACAATACGAACACATCACCCCTATCTTATCCACAGTGCATTGGCTCCCTGTGAACTTTCACATTGTTTATTCAGTATCTCACAAAAGTGAGTACACCCCTCACATTTAAAAAAAATATTTTATTATATCTTTTCAAGGGACAACACTAAAGATATGAAACTCTGATAGAATGTAAAGTAATCAGTGTACAGCTTGTATAATGGTGTAAAGTTGATGTCCCCTCAAAATAACTCAACACACAGCCATTAATGTCTGAACTGCTGGCAACAAAAGTGAGTACACCCCTAAATGAAAATGTTCAAACTGTGCCCAGTGTTAATATTTTGTGTGGCCACCATTATTTTCCAGCACTGCCTTAACTTTCTTGGGCATGGAGTTCACTAGAGCTTCACAGGTTGCTACGGGAATCCTCTTCCACTCCTCCTTGATCACGTCACGAAGCTGGTGGATGTTAGACATCTTGCGCTTCTCCACCTTCCGTTTGAGGATGCCCCACAGATGCTCAATAGGGTTTAGGTCTGGAGACATGCTTGGCCAGTCCAGCACCTTTACCCTCAATTTCTTCAGCAAGGAAGTGGTTGACTTGGAAGTGTTTTTGGGGTAATTATCATGTTGGAATACTGCTCTACGGTCCAGTTTCCGAAGGCAGGGGATCATGACTCTTCTTCAGTATGGAACAGTACATGTTGGCATTCATGCTTCCCTCAATGAACTGTAGTTCCCCAGTGCTGGCAGCACTCATGCAGCCCCAAACCATGACACTCCCACCACCATGCTTGACTGTAGGCAAGACACATCTGTCTTTGTACTCCTCACCTGGTCGCTGCCACATACGCTTGACAACATCTGCACCAAATAAGTTTATCTTTATCTAATCAGACCACAGGATGTGGATTCAGTATTACATGTCCTTAGTCTGCTTGTCTTCAGCAAACTGTTTGCGGGCTTTCTTGTGCACCATCTTTAGAAGAGGCTTTCTTTTGGGATGACAGCCATGCAGACCAATTTGATGCAGTGTGCGGCATATGGTTTGAACACTGACAGGCTTGCTCCCCATCCCTTCAACCTCTGCAGCAATGCTGGCAGCACTCACACGGCTATTTTCAAAAGCCAACTTCTGGACATGACGCTGAGCATGTGCACTCAACTTCTTTGGTCTACCATGGTGGGGCCTGTTCTGAGTGGAACCTGTCCTTTTAAACCGCTGTATGGTCTTAGCCACCGTGTTGTAGCTCAGTTTCAGGGTGTTAGCAATCTTCTTATAGCCTAAGCCATCTTTATGTAGAGCAATAATTCTTTTTTTCAGATCCCCAGAGAACTCTTTGCCATGAGGTGCCATGTTAAACATCTAGTGACCAGTATGAGAGTGTGAGAGTGATAACACCAAATTTAACACACCTGCTCCCCAAGGACACTTGAGACTTTGTAACACTAACGAGTGACAAGGGCTAATTGGGCACAATTTGGGCATTTTCATTTAGGGGTGTACTCACTTTTGTTGCCAGAAGTTCAGACATTAATGGCTGTGTGTTGAGTTATTTTGAGGGGACATCAACTTTACACCATTATACAAGCTGTACACTGATTACTTTACATTCTATCAGAGTTTCATATCTTTAGTGTTATCTCTTGAAAAGATATAATAAAATATTTACAAAAATGTGAGAGGTGTACTCACTTTGTTGAGATACTGTAAAATACTACTATCACTGTATAATTCATTAAATGGTCTCGCGCCGCAGTATCTGAGTGAACTGCTAGTGATCCGCCATGCCTACTTCGATCAAAGGATGCAGGCTGCTTATCAGTACCACGTATTATGAAAACTACAGCAGGGGGCAGAGCTTTTTCTTGCAAAGCCCCAAAGTTATGGAATAGTCTTCCAACTAATGTTCGGGACTCACAGTCTCAGTGTTTAAGTCTAAGTTAAAAACCTATTTATTTAGCCAAGCGTTTTTGTAAATAGATTTGCCTTAAAGAAGCAGATCTGGGGGACTCATGGATGTAGAGTATTATGGTGAACTGGTACTGTATGTTTAAAAATACAGTGGAAATGGTGCCCAGGATTTCCCTTGCGATTTAGGCCTTGTTCACAGGGGCGTTAAAATAGAGCGTTTTTCTGCCGTTCGTAGCGTCCGGTGAGTGCAAAAAACTACAATTTGGGCTGCAGGCTGGCGTTAGACAGAGACAAACGAACGCCAGTGTAGAAGTCAATCGAGCGCCACTACAAAATGCTACATTTGTTGAAGAGCACGTTCGTTTATCCAAAAATTGTATGCCCGTGTGAACAAGGCCTTAACGGTGCAGAGACATTTCACTGACATTTCCGATTACGGTTGTTGGCCACATAATAGGGAAAAGGACCAGATTTAGTCAAGTGGATTGGTTTGCTTTACATTGTATATTCATGTTAAAGGCATAAAAGACTCACTTGGTCAGACTTAAGAAAAAGTTGGACTTACGATTGTGCTCCCGGAATGTCTCTCAGAGGACTCATAGACATAGAGTATTATGAGCTGGTATGTTTAGCCGCCGTCTTCCCCACTCTTATGGATCACTCAGGTTTGTTGACGGTAAAGTGATTGTTTGCTTTACATCTCAGGAAGCCCTCATGTCTGTGTTTCCTTCTGGCTCTCTCTTTTAGCTAAGCTGTCATAGTTAGTCCTGCCAGAGTCCCTGCTTGCACTCTGCACTAAAAATACATTCACATTATACATTATTTGACTGTGACCATACCTAACTGCCATCTCTCCTACTCTTCTCTCTTTTCTCCTCTCTCTTACCATCTCTCTTTTTCCCTCTACCTGTCTACCTGTCAAGCTATACATGTCGTTCCTGAGCTGCCTGTTATCCAGACCGCCTCGGCCCTCTGGACCTGTCTGACTCGTCCTGGTGTCCTGCTTCTGGTTGGAAATCTTGTCGCATAGATGCCCCGTGTGGTCTGCCTGGGATGCCCCATGCGGTTCTCTGAGGATTCGTGACTTCAGTCGCTCAATAGTTCAGGACTGGAGTTTCCTACAGTCTACCTGAGGCTCCAGGAATGAACTGGCCTCCATTTTAACTTTAACACATCTGTTATACTGAACCTCCAGTCTCACACAGTATGATGCACTGTAAAAACTGTTCGTAATTCTAACAGTAAAATCCCGTATAAATGCTACAGAATAAAACCGTATTTCACAAAACTTTGGATAACCGTAGAATTTACAGTGAAAAACTGTAATTAGTTTTACAGAGTAAGACCTTAAATTTAACAGTTAAAAACATATGAAAATATGGTTTATTGCAGTAAAATTTATGATATACTGTATTTATAAAAAGGAAACTCTCAGAGAAGGTATTTGTTACTAATATCATGGAGCACCAGTTTATATTTTATTAAAAAGTTTAAAAATCAGAAAAATATCTGCTCTGTAAAAAATAAACTTTAAAATTTTATGGTAAAAAACTGGTAGCTGTGGTTGCCAGAAATTTACCATAAAAAATACGGTAGCAACGTTATTGGTTGTACGGGATTGCACTCATTATACTGAATATTTTACGGATTTTAATATTTTTTTCTACGGTTTATAAATAAACCATAAATTTTACGGTAAAAAACTGGCAGCTGTGGTTGCCAGAAATTTACCGTAAAAAATACGGTAGCAACATTATTGTTTGTACGGGATTGCACTCATTATACTGTATATTTTACGGATATTAATATTTTTTTCTACGGTTTATAGCCGTCTAATTTACATTAACCAAGGACTTCAAATTCGTGAATGGTATTTCACCCTTTTATCACTGTGGCGAGGACAGCCGCTAGCATGCTCCACTTTGCCCGTCGCCACCGCCATACTTAGATTGTCTGCCCAAAAAAATGTCCACCCTGACATTTGTATATTTGATTTTGAGAATTTAAATATTGTTTTGCTGTCTTTATTAAAAAATACATGGGGCCATGCTGATGTCCGAGTCTTGAATAACTTTTGATGGGTTTTGATGATTTGATTTAGGTTTGTATTCATCAATTAGTATAAAAGTACTCTTAATAGTTTCTTAACAGTAAAATCCGAATGCTTAGCAATGTAACTTCTATCTCTTTTAGCTCCAGCTAGTGTGATAAAATGATGCTTTCACAGAATTGCTGAATGAATTCACTGTGGTTATTCATAATAAAACATATAGTCCAACAACAACGACAGCAATTGTGCAGCTAGCATGGTAGTGTAGAGGTTAGCACTTTTACAACTATTACAACATAAATCTTTAAATTAGACAGTTCTGAGCTGTAAAAAACATGGTTATGTTCCGTATTTGTTACAATGTAAACCCTGGAATTTGGCAGGAATAGACTGTTTTTATAACAACATAAACATGTTAATTAGACAGTTAAAAACCATAAAAAAAGAACTATTAAAATCTGTAAAAAAATTTACGGTAAACTTCTGACAACCACAGCTGCCATTTTTTTTTACCATAAAATGTACTATTTATTTTTTACAGTGCAGATCAATCCCTGCTATCTGTTATCACCCAAATGAGGATGGGTTCCCTGTTGAGTCTGATTCCTCTCAAGGTTTCTTCCTATTGTCATCTCAGGGAGTTTTTCCTTGCCACTATCACCGTCATCCTCGGCTTCAGGGACAGTCTTATAATTTTGATTCATACACATTCACATTTCATAAAAACTTAAATAATTCTTTTGATTGTGTAAACTTGCTTTGCGACAATGTCAGTTGTTTAAAGCGCTATACCAATAAAATTTTATTTAATTTAATTGAGGGCGGCGCGGTGGTGTAGTGATTAGCACTGTCGCCTTGCACCTCCAGGGTCTGGGTTCGATTCCCCGGCCAGGCTCGATTCCCGTCTCTGTGTGCATGGAGTTTGCATGTTCTCCCCGTGCTTGGTGGGTTTCCTCCGGGTACTCCGGTTTCCTCCCACAGTCCAAAGACATGCAGGTTAGGCTAATTGGTGTTCCCAAAATTGACCGTAGTGTGTGAATGAGTGTGTGAATGTGCATATGAGTGTGTGCCCTGCGATGGATTGGCACCCTGTCCAGGGTGTACCCCGCCTAGTGCCCGAAGTCTCCTGGGATAGGCTCCAGGCCCCCCGCAACCCTGAATAGAAGGATAAAGCGGTATAGAAGATGAATGAATGAATTTAATTGAACTTTCTTTTGCTAAAAAAACATTATATTATATTATATTATATTATATTATATTATATTATGAGGCGGCGCGGTGGTGTAGTGGTTAGCACTGTCGCCTTGCACCTCCGGGGTCTGGGTTTGATTCCCCGGCCAGGCTCGATTCCCGTCTCTGTGTGCATGGAGTTTGCATGTTCTCCCCGTGCTTGGTGGGTTTCCTCCGGGTACTCCGGTTTCCTCCCACAGTCCAAAGATATGCAGGTTAGGCTAATTGGCGTTTCTAAAATTGCCTGTAGTGTGTGATCGGGTGTGTGAGTGTGTGTATGTGTGTGTGCCCTGCGATGGATTGGCACCCTGTCCAGGGTGTACCCCGCCTAGTGCCCGAAGTCTCCTGGGATAGGCTCCAGGTCCTCCTCGACCCTGAACACAGGATTAAGCGGTATAGAAGATGAATGAATGAATTTAATTGAACTTTCTTTTGCTAAAAAAAAAACAATATACAGTGGTGTGAAAAACTATTTGCCCCCCTCCTGATCTCTTATTCTTTTGCATGTTTGTCACACAAAATGTTTCTGATCATCAAACACATTTAACTATTAGTCAAAGATAACACAAGTAAACACAAAATGCAGTTTTTAAATGAGGGGTTTTATTATTTAGGGAGAAAAAAAATCCCAACCTACATGGCCCTGTGTGAAAAAGTAATTGCCCCCCGAACCTAATAACTGGTTGGGCCACCCTTAGCAGCAATAACTGCAATCAAACGTTTGCGATAACTTGCAACGAGTCTTTTACAGCGCTCTGGAGGAATTTTGGTCCACTCATCTTTGCAGAATTGTTGTAATTCAGCTTTATTTAAGGGATTTCTAGCATGAACCGCATTTTTATGGTCATGCCACAACATCTCAATAGAATACACTTTGACTAGGCCACTCCAAAGTCTTCATTTTGTTTTTCTTCAGCCATTCAGAGGTGGATTTGCTGCTGTGTTTTGGGTCATTGTCCTGCTGCAGCACCCAAGATTGCTTCAGCTTGAGTTGACGAACAGATGGCCGGACATTCTCCTTCAGGATTTTTTGGTAGACAGTAGAATTCATGGTTCCATCCATCACAGCAAGCCTTCCAGGTCCTGAAGCAGCAAAACAACCCCAGACCATCACACTACCACCACCATATTTTACTATTGGTATGATGTTCTTTTTCTGAAATGCTGTGTTACTTTTACGCCAGATGTAACGGGACACGCACCTTCCAAAAAGTTCAACTTTTGTCTCGTCGGTCCACAAGGCATTTTCCTAAAAGTCTTGGCAATTATTGAGATGTTTTTTAGCAAAATTGAGACGAGCCTTAATGTTCTTTTTGCTTAAAAGTGGTTTGCGCCTTGGAAATCTGCCATGCAGGCCGTTTTTGCCCAGTCTCTTTCTTATGGTGGAGTCGTGAACACTGACCTTAATTGAGGCAAGTGAGGCCTGCAGTTCTTTAGATGTTGTCCTGGGGTCTTTTGTGGCCTCTCGGATGAGTTGTCTCTGCGCTCTTGGGGTAATTTTGGTCGGCCGGCCACTCCTGGGAAGGTTCACCACTGTTCCATGTTTTTGCCATTTGTGGATAATGGCTCTCACTGTGGTTCGCTGGAGTCCCAAAGCTTTAGAAATGGCTTTATAACCTTTACCAGACTGATAGATCTCAATTACTTTTGTTCTCATTTGTTCCTGAATTTCTTTGGATCTTGGCATGATGTCTAGCTTTTGAGGTGCTTTTGGTCTACTTCTCTGTGTCAGGTAGTTCCTATTTAAGTGATTTCTTGATTGAAACAGGTGTGGCAGTAATCAGGCCTGGGGGTGACTACAGAAATTCAACTCAGGTGTGATAAACCACAGTTAAGTTATTTTTTAACAAGGGGGGCAATCACTTTTTCACACAGGGCAATGTAGATTTGGAGTATTTTTTTCTCCCTTAATAACATAAACCTTCATTTAAAAACTGCATTTTGTGTTCAATTATGTTATCTTTGACTAATAGTTAACGGTTTTTGATGAGCAGAAACATTTAAGTGTGATAAACATGCAAAAGAATAAGAAATCAGGAAGGGGGCAAATAGTTTTTCACACCACTGTATTATATTATATTATATTATATTATATTATATTATATCAATTATATCAATTATATAACAATATAATATCAAGCCCTGCCAATGTCAGTAAGTATTCACCTCATGTACTTTTTCATATTCTTTAGTGGTATGGCCTATGACACCTCCTTGGTCTCCTATTCTAGGATAAAGAAGTTTGATGTTTGCTAAACAAAGGATTTTCTGTAAATGTTGTTTTCTGTTTTGGCAAAAAATTAATGAAACATGCTGGTTGTAGCTCTCTCTCTGAGAGAGAGAGAGAGAGAGAAGTTGGTTGATAATTAATGAATACTAGAGGATACCATCAAGGTAGAAACAGACAGATGTGTCTGCAAGTAGCCAGCAAGTTATTTGTGGATTTTCAAGGATCGGCCGTTCCACTTTATGAAAAGTAACCATAACTGGATCGTCATTCACAGATGTACAGCCTTCTTTAAAATGTTTGCACCATTCAACTTTTTTACTGCAGCTGAGAGTCTCATCATTGTACTATGCTTGACATTATGCTTTACACCTTTTCCACATTCATCAGAACTTTCATCACTAGTCCCGAATCGACTTGTGTATAATCAAACCCTACTTTTTTATTAGTTATGCAAGTTAACCCAGTGCTCAATTAAAAGCTGACTCAAAGAGCAAAATCATTATCGATGACATATCACTAATATAAATATTTCTGGTTTTGCAGGACTCTTAGTCACCCAGACTATCATCTTTGCTTCTTCAACTACTTCAATTCTCTGTTTTATATATAAAAAACTTTTCCACTGCCTAAAATCGGCTTTGACAATAACAATAAACACAGCAGTAAAAACTGCCCAAACGGCTTTGAAATATTTATTTGTTCATGAACGATTTTCTGTAGACACAAACTGTAAGCCACACAATCTCACACCACTGTCTGGAATGTGGCATGAATTATAATCGGACAGAGGAGACCCCCTAGGATGAAATAAAACACAGTAATAATCATAATAATAATCTCACAGTGAGAGCTGACCTTCTTCTACAGCCCACAATTACTCTGTTGTGTGGCAACTCAGGAACTTGTCTGCCCTCCACATCACTTTTGAAGTGGTGATTAGAAGTTGTAATTTGGGATTAGGTAGTGTTTTATATGCAGTGTGTATATGCATAAACCAACAAAAGGTAATTTAAACACTTCAAGACTGTTATGCAACAATATTTTAATATACAGTGCCTTGCAAAAGCATTCATACCCCTGCAGTGTGGAAAAAGGTGCTCTTTTCCCCCCTTTTTGGTCTAAATGAATTTCCTGACGGTGTCGACGTCTGACGGTGTTGACAAAATTCCACATTGGATGCAGTAAGTGATATTTTAACAGCTATTTTAATACAGGTTTTTTTTGTTTTTTTTTTAGCAATTTGAATATGGCGGCACGGTGGTGTAGTGGTTAGCACTGTCGCCTTGCACCGCCAGGGTCTGGGTTCGATTCCCGTCTCTGTGTGCATGGAGTTTACATGTTCTCCCCGTGCTTGGTGGGTTTCCTCCGGGTACTCCGGTTTCCTCCCACAGTCCAAAGATATGCAGGTTAGGTTAATTGACATTCTAAATTGCCCGTAGTGTGTGAATGAGTGTGTGTATGTGAGTATGTGTGTGTGCACTGCGATGGATTGGCACCCTGTCCAGGGTGTACCCCGCTTTGTGCCCTAAGTTTCCTGGGATAGGCTCCAGGCCCCCGCAACCCTGTATATAAGGATAAAGCGGTACAGAAAATGAATGAATGAATTTGAATATGTAAACCCTTGTTCTGGACAAGGACTTTTCAGGTGAGGACACTTTTTCAAATAAAATAATACTTTTACTTAGGATTGAAGAAACTATTTTGTTATGCTGAGTTGATTCAGTTTCAATTTAACAAAAAAAAACCTAAGGGATAATAATTAAGAAAAATATTATTTATTTGAGAATTTTACAGAAAAATACAATGTTATGTGCTGGACATGTTTTGTACCAGATCGAACGATCGATATATCTATCTATCTATCTATCTATCTATCTATCTATCTATCTATCTATCTATCTATCTATCTAGCTATCTATCTATCTATCTATCTATCTATCTAGATTCCATCAAGATTCCATCAAGTTAGCTTGACTGGGGACAATACAGGTTTGCTGTTTCACCTGCCTTTAAAAAAGAATTCAGTTTTCAGAGACCTCAACATACATCTCAAAACTTTTTTTAATACAATTTGCTAATATCTAAACCCTATATCTGTTGTCACAATGTATTTTTATGCTAATTTGCATCTTATTTAATCAGCTATCTTATTTAATGCATTTCACTACTAATCATGGTATAGCAGACTGAAAAAAACTTAAGCATCTACCTACAGTACAACACAAACAATGTGTTAAAGCACCTAATATTGTTTAAGCAGTATTGTTAACAGAGTGTGAGGGTGGCTGAACAGGCTGTGCTTATTAGTATCAGAATGGTGATTTAAAATCATTAAAAAATCACTGCAGGATGTGATGATGTGGACACATAAGGTATTTACAATCAAGCAGAGTCTGTAAAAAAGTCATCACTGAATCTTTTGAATTTTTAGAGTTTACATGACACCAGAAGAATTATAATAGATAATCTGGATGAATCAGGAAGAATTTGAGATTAATTATCTTAATTGTTTATGGGTCTCCCTTTTAAATATGCCTGTGCAAACCATAACTGCTGATACCATGCAGCGCGTTCTAGCAGAGCTCTTGCCTTTTAAGAGGCCTTGTTCATCTATTGTTCAGCTTGTAAAAACACACTTAAATTCTTTTTTTCTTCAGATTCAAGCAAATCCTGTTCTAAATCAATGTGTCCAAAGGGCCTGCATCAGGCAAAGAAAACAACTAAAAAGATTACTGGAGAGGGGATTACTGCAGCTGAAATGATAGGAACGGGGTTATGAACTGGCCAATGCATTATTAAACTTTGAAAGAATAGTGCTGAACTGTCAAAAGGAAGCAAAGGAAAAAGGGCATGTGGTCTGATAAGTTCAGATTAACCCTATTCCAAGGTAAGAAGGGAAGCACTTGAACCGGAAATGCATCCATCATGAATTATGACCAGTGTACAACCTTATGATCTGGGGTTGCTTCAGTTGGTCAGGTCTAGGCTCTAGCAAAAAGTTTTTTATTTCTGTTATTTTATTAATTTAATTCAACAAGTGAAACTCGTATATTATATAGATTCATTAGACACAGACTGATATATTTCATTCATTCATTCATTCATCTTCTATACCGCTTAATCCTGTGTTCAGGGTCGCGGGGGACCTGGAGCCTATCCCAGGAGACTTCGGGCACTAGGCGGGGTACACCCTGGACAGGGTGCCAATCCATCGCAGGGCACACACACACACTCACACACCCAATCACACACTACTGGCAATTTAGGAACGCCAATTAGCCTAACCTGCATATCTTTGGACTGTGGGAGGAAACCGGAGTACCCGGAGGAAACCCACCAAGCACGGGGAGAACATGCAAACTCCATGCACACAGAGACGGGAATCGAACCTGGCTGGGGAATCGAACTCAGACACTGGAGGTGCAAGGCGACAGTGCTAACCACTACACCACCGCGCCGCCTGATATATTTCAGAAAACTTTAATATTTTGAACAGGTTAAATATTGGTGACTCATGGTGTCACACTTTAATTAGCTAATTAATACCTCAAAACACTTACAAAGGTTTCCTGAACCTTTAAATGGTCGCACTGGTTCAGTAAACTACGTAATCATGGGGAATACAGTTCTTGATAGTTGTCCAGAAGGCGATCATTGACACCAGTTAAGATGAAGATGTGAGACACCAGACCGAACAAGAGCTGGGTGCTCCTATCAGAGCATCATAAAACTTCCGTAAAACATCATATACACAGACTGATTGCCTCCATCCCACGCCGGATTGCTGCAGTAATGCATGAAAAGGGAGTCCCGACTAAGTATTGAATGCTGTACATACTGTACTTTTCGGTAGTTTAACATTTCTGTGTTAAAAATATTTTTTAATGATCTTGAGTAGCGTTATAATTTTCTGAGATACAGAAGTTTAGGTTGTCATTAGCTTTAAGCCATAATCATCGAAATTCAAAGAAATAAACACTTGAAATATATCAGTCTGTGTGTAATGAATCTGTATAATATACAGTATGAGTTTTGCTTTTTGAATTGAATTACTGGATATTATTTGGAATATATTTGAAATTATATTAAATGTTACTAAGATGCAGCTGTATTTGTGTGTGTATATATACCATATTGAGATGGTGTACAGCTTCTGACTTGAGAGCAACACTTCAGGATATTGAGCACTGGGGAGAAACGAAAGCCTTCTGTGATTTCTATGAACCAGTCAAGAATCGGTTGTGTCAGGCGACACTCTTTAACTAAATCATGCCAACGGCTTCCCTTGTGTAGCACAGAATAATTTATGTTGTGTCACTGTAGCCTACTATTTTTGTCCCGGTGCTCTTGATGGCCCGATCCCCCATTTATTCCCAAGAGCGTTATGACTCTAACCCTCAAAATCTGAGCAGTACTTAGAGCAAAGGCGTGTGATAAGAGACCTTTCAGCGATGTAAAATGGTCGGAATTTTTTCCTTCGGTGAAATGACTCATGGCTCCTCATTAATATCCTTGCTGTGCTCTGAGGCATGATCCTCGAAGCACAGCACACGCATAGATAACATATATTTCTTTATCTAATTGCTCGTGTATAATTTAGGTCATTTTCTAGCCAAGGGACATGAATCATAACACTGGGCTTTTCGCTAAGTCTTTAGCTTATAAAGTATGTCTTTGCATATTCCCTTTATTATGTCCTATGTTTAGCATTATCACTTAGGCTAATAAATGCTAAAGGATAAAAGGACAGAGTTTAGTGTGGTTATAGTTATGGCGTTTATAGTACTTGCACGGACGTAGGTACGTTGCACTTAAACTAGATTTACAGTTTTTCATTTTACTGTTAACACTGACACTTGAAACTAAAATTGTCAATAATCACATATTTATTACAGAAATTAAATATAAAAAAAAACTCTGATTGAGGTTGCACTGTCAAAGAAAACTATGAATGAACAGATTCAAAAATTAACCTAAAGTGTAGTTTACACACAGTACACCAATCATACGAATATACAGGTACAACAATTCACCATAAAATTAACACTACTGCGAGATGAATAGAATAAGACTGATTCAATTACATACCAGTAAACTTGTGACATTCTCATTATCACTCAAGGCTCTATGCCTGTGGAGACTAAAGGCCAGACCATCTGGTCCAATTTCACAAAAAAGCAAATTCATCACAAATTGCTAAAGAAAGAGAATGTTGAACGCAAGAGGAAGACACCAGAACACCCCATATATCACAGCCCACTTTATATAGGCGTATCAAACCAATAATTGTTGATGTGGTCTCCAAACTCACCAGACCTCCATCTGACCAAACATTCATGAAATGAACCAGACAAACAAATCTGATCCATGGAGGCCCCACTCTACACCACCCACAACACCCAAAGGATCCAGCACTAGCAGATACCACAGTGTACCCCTTGTGACGTCATGCTCTGTGGGGCCAGCTAGCTACAGTCATTGCAAGTCATTGGAATAATCCAACACCTCTGACAATCAACTGTTAAATCTTGTGTGAGCAATGTAACTGCAGATCACCTGAAAAGTTCATATCCTGGGTTACCGTGGCTCAAATGCCAAAAGCCAGTCTGTTCAGTACATGCTAAATTCTCGATTTAAAAACCATAAAGTTGACAAGAAATGTAATTTTTAAGGTTTCATATTTCTCCACCTTTAATTTGAGCCTCTGTTGTACTTTGATGAATTGTTTCCAAGGGCAGAAGTTTGTAATAAAGCACATCAATTCAGTGCTATCTTTTATTCATTTCACTTCCTTTGTATAGTGTTTTGTGATGCAGCGAGCACTCAGAGGAAAGGACATATTTATTATCTTTGCTGTGACATGTGAAGCATTGTGTAGCTTTATTTCAGCTTCCATTCACACAGAGAGAGAGAGAGAGAGAGAGAGAGAGATTTCAAACATATTACACTCCTGTAAGTCATTTTGGCTTTTAAAAGCAAAGGAATAGCAGCTTACAAAAGATGTGATTTAATACTGTAGATGGGGTTTAATGGTTAATGTCATTTCTACCTGGCAAACCTATTGTGCGGTGTGGATGCATTCTGCGGGAACCAGGTTATAAAAGCTGCTTGTTCCTTTTATCTTGCACTTGGTACAGTATGAGACAAACAGACTTCAAAATGTTGCTCTGATTTTGAAAAAAAAAAAAAATTAATAAAATAATTCATTAGTCACAACAGAAACACTCAACAAGTTTCTTATTTATTTATTGTGTTGCCACCATATGTCTCTCTGGATATTAATCTCATTAAAATTAATTAACAGTTCGTGTCTAAATGATATGTTTCTTTAATCTGTGCTTATACTGCAAATGAGAACATTACGGGATAGAGTCTGGGAGAAAAAAACTGTGTGTCCTGTCCTCTGGATTTGAGGATTATAGCATCAAGGAAATCGGAGTGTTTCCCCTGATGGACAGGCTAATCGCCTTTTGCACTTACGCTCACTGACGGTCTGGATGATACATCGTTCTCTGAGGTCCTCCTCAGAAAATGATAAAAGTGTTATAAAAAAAAAATTGACAAATAGAAAAAGGAAGGATAGTGTAAAAAAAAAAAAATCGTATTAAAGCAAAAAGCAAAGAGTATTAAAAATGGAACGTCTTTTCAGTTCATATTTTCCTAATCCTTTTTAAGGTGGCACAGCATTTGTAAAGAAATGGCATTCTAAATTATGGTTAAGCTATAACTACTGTAAATTACTAACTATGCTGCATTTCCAAAAAGGTTTGAGTTTTGGCACAAGAAAATGAGGCATTTTAAATGCTGTATGTACAGTAAGTGATGTTGAGTATGATGTGAAGTCAGCATACAATGCATTTAGACATCTTGAAGATGTTATAACATATTAAGATGTTAACATAATCACAGATCACCAAATGGTGTAATAAATATCGCATTTAAGTGCTATTGGCTCTAATGTAAAAATGCATGGTTACAACTATGTAAAGATGTAATGCAACCATGGGGGGGCGCAATCCAGTGTCTTCTTGTGCCAGTCCCAAGTCTGGATAAATGCAGAGGGTTGTGTCAGGAAGGGCATCCGACGTAAAACATTTGCCAAATCAATGATGCGAATCAGAAATATCATTTCCATACCGGGTAGGTCGCGGCCCAGGTTAACAACAACCGCCACCGGTGCTGTTGACTTACAGGGTGCCGGTGGAAATTGGGCTACTGTTGGTCGAAGAAGGAGAGGAGGAAGGCGTGTTCGAAAGCAGAGAGAGAAGAGGAAAGGCAAGAGTTTAGGAGTGAAAGTAGGGACCTTGAATGTTGGGACCATGACAGGGAAGGGAACAGAGTTGGTTGATATGATGCAGAGGAGGAAGGTGGATATACTGTGTGTCCAGGAGACCAGGTGGAAAGGTAGCAAAGCTAGAAGCTTAGGATCAGGGTTCAAATTGTTTTACCATGGTGTGGATAGGAAGAGAAATGGAGTACGAGTTATCCTGAAAGAGGAGTTTGTAAGGAATGTCCTAGATGTAAAGAGAGTATCAGATAGGGTGATGAGTCTGAAGCTGGATATTGAAGGGATAATGTTCAATGTTGTTAGTGGTTATGCTCCACAGGTAGGATGTGTGTTAGAAGAGAAGGAGAAATTCTGGAGTGAGTTAGATGAAGTGATGCAGAGCATCCCCAGAGGTGAGAGAGTGGTGATTGGTGCAGACTTGCAGACTTCAATGGACATGTTGGGGAAGGGAACAGAGGTGATGAAAATGTGATGGGCAGGTTTGGTCTTCAGGACAGGAATGTAGAAGGACAGATGGTGGTGGACTTTGCAAAGAGGAGTGAAATGGCAGTAGTAAATACTTTCTTCCAGAAGAGGCAGGAACATAGGGTGACATATAAGAGCGGAGGCAGAAGCAGTCAGGTGGACTACATCTTGTGTCGACGTTGTAATCTGAAAGAGATTAGTGACTGCAAAGTGTTGGTAGGGGAGAGTGTAGCCAGACAACACAGAATGGTGGTGTGTAAAATAACCCTGGTGGTGAGGAAGGTGAAGAGGACAAAGGCAGAGAAGAGGACAAAGTGGTGGAAGCTGAGAAAGGAAGAATGTTGTGTAGTCTTTAGGGAGGAGTTGAGACAGGCTATGGGTGGTCAGGAGGTGCTTTCAGTTGATTGGACAAATACAGCCAATGTGATCAGGGAGACAGGTAAGAGGATACTTGGTGTATCATCAGGTAAGGGAAAAGGAGACAAGGAGACTTGGTGGTGGAATGAGGAAGTCCAGGAGTGTATACAGGGAAAGAGGCTAGCTAAGAAGAAGTGGGACACTGAGAGGACTGAAGAGAGTAGACAGGAGTACAGGGAGATGCACCGTAAGGTGAAGGTAGAGGTGGCAAAGGCCAAACAAAGAGCATATGAGGACTTGTATGCTAGGCTGGACAGTAAGGAGGGAGAGGTGGATGTGTACAGGTTGGCGAGGCAAAGAGATAGAGATGGGAAGGATGTGCAGCAGGTTAGAGTGATTAAGGATAGAGATGGAAATGTACTGACAGATGCCAGGAGGGTGATGGGAAGATGGAAGGAGTACTTTGAGGAGTTGATGAATGAGGAAAACGAAAGAGAACAAAGAGTAGAAGAGGTGACTGTTGTGGAGCAGGAAGTAGCAAATATTAGTAAAAGTGAGGTGAGAAGGGCGTTAAAGAGGATGAAGAGTGGAAAGGCTGTTGGTCCTGATGACATACCTGTGGAGGTATGGAAGTGCTTAGGAGAGGTGGCAGTAGAGTTTCTGACTACTTTGTTTAACGAGATCTTGGAGAGTGAGAGGATTCCAGAGGAATGGAGGAGAAGTGTATTGGTGCCGATCTTTAAGAACAAGGGAGATGTGCAGAGCTGTGGCAATTACAGAGGCATAAAGCTAATGAGCCATACAATGAAGCTGTGGGAAAGAGTAGTGGAAGCTAGGTTAAGGGCAGAGGTGAGAATTTGTGAGCAGCAATATGGTTTTATGCCTAGAAAGAGTACATCAGATGCAGTATTTGCTTTGAGGATGCTGATGGAGAAGTACAGAGAAGGTAATAAAGAGTTGCATTGTGTCTTTGTAGATTTAGAGAAAGCGTACGACAGGGTGCCGAGAAAGGAGTTGTGGTGTTGTATGAGGAAGTCTGGAGTGGCAGAGAAGTATGTTAGAGTGGTGCAGGACATGTATGAGAGCTGTAAGACAGTGGTAAGATGTGCTGTAGGTGTGACAGAAGTGTTCAAGGTGGATGTGGGTCTGCATCAAGGATCGGCTCTAAGCCCCTTTTTGTTTGCTCTAGTGATGGACAGGATGACAGATGAAGTTAGACAGGAGTCTCCATGGTCTATGATGTTTGCAGATGACATTGTGCTTTGTAGCGAGAGCAGGGAACAGGTAGAGGAAAATTTGGAGAGGTGGAGGTATGCTCTGGAAAGCAGAGGAATGAAGGTTAGCCGCAGCAAGACGGAATACATGTGTGTGAATGAGAGGGACCCAAGAGGAACAGTGAGGCTACAGGGAGCAGAGGTAAAGAAGGTGCAGGATTTTAAGTACTTAGGGTCAACGGTCGAGAGCAACAGAGAGTGTTCAAAGGAGGTGAAGAGACGAGTACAGGCAGGTTGGAATGGGTGGAGAAAAGTGGCAGGTGTGTTGTGCGATAAAAGAGTATCAGCGAGAATGAAAGGAAAGGTGTACAGGACAGTGGTGAGACCAGCGATGCTCTACGGCTTAGAGACAGTGGCACTGAAGAAAAGACAGGAGGCAGAGCTAGAGGTAGCAGAGCTGAAGATGTTGAGGTTCTCTTTGGGAGTGACAAGGATGGATAGGATCAAGAATCAGTTCATCAGAGGGACAACCCATGTGAGATGTTTTGGAGATAAAGTCAGAGAGGCCAGATTGAGGTGGTTTGGACATGTTCAGAGGAGAGATGGTGAATATATCGGTAGAAGGATGCTGAGGTTGGAACTGCCAGGCAGGAGGTCTAGAGGAAGACCAAAGAGGAGATTTATGGATGCAGTGAGAGAGGACATGAAGTTAGTTGCTGTGAGAGAAGAGGATGCAGAGGATAGGGTTAGATGGAGGCAGATGATTCGCTGTGGCGACCCCTGAAAGGGAACAGCCGAAAGACAAAGAAGAAGAAGAAGAAGACAACTATGTAAAGATGTCAAGTCACATGACTTGAGTAGTAAAAAATGCTACAAGAGTAAAGATTGGTCTACTAACAAAAGCAATGATCATATAACTGTACTATGATTAAAAATAATAATAACCACAGTAATAAATCACACACTCTAATATTTCTTTAAAGCAACACTCTGATTAGGGCACACATTCACCATGACACTGTTTTGACCACCAAAAAAAAAAAAAAAGAAAAATATCTCAGACTATAATACAGTATTTCTTTGAAGCAATGATTTAATTATGATAAACATTCACCATGGCACTGTTCTCAAAGACATTCAAATGGACTTAACTACTCTCTGGTGACCATTAGGTTTTTTTTTTTTATGTCCACACAGCTGTTTAGTCCCAATCCTGTGAGTTCACATTCTTTGTGGAAATGCTATTATTTTTGTTATTAAACATAGCTCTGATTTCTACTATTGATTTTTTTTTATGATACAATGTCATCAAGTAAGTAGTTTAAGCATTTAAGGTTTTTAGGTGCATTTGCTGGGACTTATTGACAGGGCCTCTAATCAGCAGGAACAACCAAAGCACTGTCAGCAAACTGGGGGACAAATGGACAGGTGCCATGGGAACATCAGTCACGTGAGCTTAGAGTAGCAAGTTAGTGATAGTGAGTGGCCATAATGACAGCAAGAACAGAGTAAATCAGTGCAAGGTTATCATTTGATAAGCAATAGTTTCACAGTTCCATGTAATGTACACTAGGAAAGTGCCTTTCGTTCCAGAGGCTTCCCGGGGAAGAACTCTGATTGTCCTAAGCATATTTTTTATTGTCCCCGGGATGACAGGACCCTATTAGTCTCGAACCATGGATACCATCCTGCCCTAACAGGCAAGTCTTGTACTCAAATGTACTCCAATTATCTACGAAAGTGAGTCAAAAACTTGCCACATTCTGGTTATATTAAAAGCATCCGTAACTTTAATTTAACTAAAATTATCTTTAAATACGTTGACCACATTTCTTCTTCCTTGAAGTTGATAGTTCAGCTCTATCCTTTAGTAATCCTCTAGTATTTTGTTAGCCAGTTCCTAACCCAGTCCCAGCAAGTTTAGTTTGTTGCTTTGTTTGATGCATGCCAATAATTTGACTAATTTGAAACACAGTAGGCGGCACGGTGGTGTAGTGGTTAGCACTGTCGCCTTGCACCGCCAGGGTCCGGGTTCGATTCCCCGGCTCGATTCCCGTCTCTGTGTGCATGGAGTTTGCATGTTCTCCCCGTGCTTGGTGGGTTTCCTCCGGGTACTCCGGTTTCCTCCCACAATCCAAAGACATGTAGGTTAGGTTAATTGACATTCCAAATTGCCCGTAGTGTGTGAATGAGTGTGTGTATGTGAGTATGTGTGTGCCCTGCGATGGATTGGCACCCTGTCCAGGGTGTACCCCGCCTTGTGCCCTAAGTTTCCTGGGATAGGCTCCAGGCCCCTGTGACCCTGTATATAAGGATAAAGCGGTACAGAAAATGAATGAATGAATGAATGAAACACAGTAACTAACATGGCTGTTTAAAAATTAGAAACAACACACTACAATAGATAGGGTTCAAATAATTGTTGCCAGCTGAAACATATTAATCACAGTAATTGTTCAATCAATAGACCTTATGGATTTCCTTTTTTAATTCCAAATGGTGACTTTTCTGGCCAGGCTGTGTATAATGCTGCTTTCTAAGATTGCATCGTGTGTGTGTGTGTGTGTGTGTGTGTGTGTTTTAAACCATTGTTAAAGGCACAATACAAGTAAAACTGAATTGGTCTGCATATAGAAATTTGTGGTCAGTTTATGTAGAAGCAGTTTTAAATTCTTACTGGTACTACAGTATGTACAGTAGTAACCCTGAAAATTACCCTGAAAATGGCTCAGAGGGTTATCAAAGGGGTATTGGTTGATTTCCTTAACTTCAATGTTCCTTGAAAAAATAGCCGTTGTCACCCCATTTGGTTTACACCAATGTGTTCCACTTCATTATGGGTTGTTCAGAGCTCTTGCAACATTCCAGTGTGTCATGAATAGAATCCTCTACTGCAGCCTGAGTCAGGGCTGGCTGGGGGTATGTGGCAGTAGGGGTGTGGTCAAGCTCTGGTTATAAGGGAGAGAAACAGGTTGAACCAGAAGATAATGCATAATGACATTCACCTGTGGTGTGTAACGGCTAGTTTATTGATGGGTGTTTTTTGTGCTTTCAAGACACAAGAGCTGTAACCATAAGAGAGAGAGAGAGAGAGAGAGAGAGAGGACTGAATGACACAGAGCAGTATGCATGTGTGTGTGTGTGTGTGTGTGTGTGTGTGTGTTTCATGTAAAAGAAAGTAGCAGAAAAGCAGGTTCAAAGAAAATAGGAAAATAAATCACCTATGTGAGTTCACACAAGCCTGCCTTTTCCGCAAATCACAAAATAGTTAGAAATGTATAAGTTATGAAGGTTAAGATAAAGTGCAAAGTTTGCCTTCGTATCCTTTTTCATGTGTAAGAGAACGAAATCAAACCACACTGCCCTTGCACATTCAAGTTCATAAATTTGTCTAGAAAAAAGATTGGGTGCTAAACATCTTTATTGTTTCCCATAGTTCCCTCCAAGCTTCATGCACCCTGCATTAAAAAGTGGCACAGAAGGCAGATAAAAAATGTGAATAAAATACTTACATAATATTTTTATAATGAACTGTAGTAACTGATGAACTAATGTAAAAAAAAAAAAAGAAAAGAAAAAAGACTGCCCTGCTGTTAACCAAGTTCTGTCCCAGATCAGTTTAAACTGATTTAATGCTTCTAATATTGCTTATATATTTTTAATGAAATGGACTTAAATTTATGAGTTTACCCACTTTTATTTGCACAGCCTCGGAGATGCCCATGATTGTCTAGCATCACTATTATTCATGTAGATGCCAACCCTACCTCTCTTTGAACATGGCCAATTTTGCTTCCTACATCTCTCAGCCATGGACTGTTGTGGCATCATTAGGATTCATTCTCACAATCTCCTGATTTTAGGGTAAATGTTTTTCTGTTGTGCTACTTGGGAGCACCAGTATTGGGAGTTGTTTCTGCAGAAATGTTCCAAAAGTTTTAGGAGGATTAAAATTCTTTAAAAATTATATAATTGAAAGTGAATTCTATGAATGATAATAGAAATGGAACATTAGTACATTAGGACAGTGCGATTAAATTAACTTTATTGGAATATGTAATCAATTTCATAATACTGTCAATACTAATAATCAGTTTTATACTTCTGGTAAGGTTCGTGAATCATGACACATTTAATTAGTTACTTATTTACAACCTTTTACCCAGTCCACCTATTTCACAATGCACCAGAAACTCACTACTCCTCCTGCATGCCACAGGAAGATGGTTTCTGGTACGTCTTTCAGACTGAGTATAGCTGAGCCCCTTGGATCAGGTCCTGGCCACCAAGTGCCCGAGGGTCACTTCCAGGGTGGAACCGCGGTTTCCTTATTCTGGGAACTTTCATAAGAGTCTATGAGCCACTCTTATTAAGTCCCCTCACCTATGATCAGTTTGCCTTGGAAGACCCTTCCAGGAGCTATTTGACACAACAACATAGCTCCTAAGATCAGTGGAGTGCGCAAACCCCCTCCACCAGGAGGGGCGGGGTAGACGTAGGACAAGAGAGAGAGATTATATCTTTCATATATCGTTTATCTTCCACCTGTGCATAAGCTGGAGGAGAGGTAAAAGGCAAGCGAGGGGGATGTGTAGGAATCTCTGCTCAGACTGATGCCCCCATGTTCTGGACCTGGATCCTGAAACTACTGTCTCATCTGATGTTTCATCCATCCATTCATTTATTAGTAGTTTTAGTAGTTTCAGCTACAACATGCAGTTTTTCTATACGTTATTGTGCACACCTGCCTGTATGAAGGACATGAGCACTGAATTCTCCACCTAATCTAAAATGAATAATAAACAGATTTTTAACAAAGAAACATATGTAATTGTTGAAATGGTTTCTTAAAGGAGACAGTTATTTGGCATTTACTGTATGCATGAAGAATTTTGTTAAAAAATCAAAGTCTTCTCCCATTTATGTTAGATTTCTACATTGTCAAAATTAAAGACGCACTCTTATAGACTAGCTGTATAATGAAAGACATAACAGGAACTTCTTTTCTCTCAGATGTTCCACAACATAAACTGTACCTACAAATTAATTAAACACACACAGTAGTGTGTGAGTCATTAACAAATATAGAAGTTTTGTAGATGAAAGACTGCTGTAACACATTTGGGATGTTCTTTTATGGGGAAATAATCAGCTTCAGGTGGTAACAGCAACTCTGCTTCATAACACAATGTCACTTATTATGTCTAAATAACATGTCTAAATAACAACATGGTGTGTCCGGTTTGGCACTTGCTTGGATTTGGCCCATAAACCAAATTATACTGTAATTCTATAAGAAACAGTTCATTTTTGTGTGTTTTTGCAAATGCAGCATCAGGTTACACAAACTGCAGCTTGCGACTGCAAGTTTACAGTTCTCAAAGATGTCAATTAGGATTAATAATTAACAATGTAACATGAGAATTATACTCATGACACATCTCAGTAGACACAAAGAGCTTTCAAAGATATGAAAAATATGTTCTAATGGAACGTCTGCATTTCCAGATTTAAAACATTTATAAAGGTTTCTTTTTAAAGGTGACTTAAAAATACTAATAGAGGGGCTGAACTAATATTATGGAGAATTCACTTTGCACAAACTGATGCATTATCTTAGTTTCCTTGTTGCTCGTGTATGCTACCAATACTACATAACAGACATTATTTTTGAGAAGACACTTCAACACTATTGCGATAAGAAATATAAAAAAAAAAATGTAGAAATAAAGAAGCTGGGAAATATCCAAGACTAATAGTTTGACTAAATCAGTGCTTGCGCTAGGCGGCACAGCGGCATAGTGGTTACCACTGTGCCACCTTGCACCTCCAGGCACAAGGTTTCGATTTCTGCCTCGGGGTCTGTGTACAGAGAGTTTGCATATTATCCATGTGTTTGGTGGGTTTCCTCCGGGTGCTCCGGTTTCCTCCCACAGTCTAAAAACATGCAGATTAGGCTCATTTGTGAGTGTGTGTGTGTGTGTGTGCATGCCCTGCAACGTACTGACACCCTGTCCAGGGTCCCTAAGTCTATAGGCTACCCTACAGTACATACATGATAAAGTGGTATAGACGATGAGTGAGTAAAAGAGCTTGGGCTGTGTTTTTCCTTTTCTCAAGCTGGACATTTCATGCATGTCTTATTCTTATTAAAATACAGACTAACGAATGAAGGACTTATCCAAAAACAGACTAATTACATTGGCCTTTTAATGGGACAAATTGAGGGCAGAGTAGATGTGCTTTCTGTAATGACTGAATCTGATTCATTTGTTCATGAATTAAAAATTAGAAATAAAATCTGTTACATTTTTGTTTGTTTGTTTTTTGTTACCCTTCTTCAAAAGTAGATGCGTTTTTCCAACCTGTTTGAAATCAGATAGCAATATATATATATATACAGTGCTCATCAGAAATGAGTACACCCCACTACATTTGTCAGAAAACCTTTCAGAATCAACATTTTCTATGAGATACTATACTACAAAATACTACCACAACTGGGCTATTGATTGCAAACAAGATTTGTTAATTTGCACACACAAAAAAGTGATTTTCCTAACAACGTCATTCAAGCCCATGTTGCAAAAATGAGTACACCCCAATTATAATCTTGGGATAAAAGCCACACTTAAGACTACAAAGTTCTAATTAACAGGAATTCAACCACAGGTGAGTCTAATGATTCATTTAAGAGGTGTCCAGCAGACAGGTGATTATAAAAGGGAATTACTTAACAAAGAAAAGCCCTTCCCATTTCATGCTGTTAGCAATGGCTCCAGATGGAAAAGAAATGTCACAAAATCTGAGAAAGGAAATAATTTCTTTACACAAGAAAGGTGAGGGCTAAGAAGATCAGCAAAGCTTTACATATCAGTCAAAATACTGTAGCAAAAAGTGATCCAAAAATTTAAGAAAGATGAAAGTGCAACCATCTTACAGAGACGTTCAGGCCGTCCACGGAAAATAACATCTCGACAGGAGCGTCTTCTGATGAGAAGGGTTGAAGAAAATCGCCATGCAAGTTCACTGCAGTTAGCTAAAGCAGTAGAAAGCCCAACTGGAGTGACCGTTTCCCGTTACACCATACGGCGCACACTGCAGAGGAATGGCATGCATGGGTATCGTCCACGAAGGAAGCCTCTCCTAAAGCCCATGCACAAAAAAGCATGCCTAGAATGTGCTATGGCCCATACTGAAAAAGATGAAGACTACTGGGACTCTATACTCTGGAGTGATGAGACAGATCACTGTTTTTGGAACTAATGGTTTTAAAACTGTATGGTGACGTAAAGGTGAGGATTTCAAAGAAACATGGTGGTGGCAGTGTCCTTATGTGGGGCTGCATGAGTGCTGCTGGTGTTGGGGAGCTGCATTTCATTGATGGTATCATGACCTCAACAATGTACTGTACTGCTCTATACTGAAGGTGAAGATGCTGCCATCACTCCATGTACTTGGTCGTCGTGCACTTTTCCAACACGACAATGAGGCAAAACACACATCTAAAGCTACTGTTGCATTTCTGAAGAAGAACAATGTGAAGGTGATTGAATGGCCAAGTACTGTATGTCTCCTGATCTGAACCCAATCGAACACCTGTGGGGAATTCTGAAGCGACAAGTTGAGGATCACTCTCCATCCAGCATCCAGGCTCTAAAAGATGTTATTCTTGAAGAATGGAAAATGTTAGATGTTGCAATACTGTATGTCGTCTATTTGTTCATTCTATGCCTAGAAGAATGCCTATATATAATTTCCAATGAAAGGGTTAACAGAGAAATTTATAGTTCATTCTTGGGAATCCACCTGTGGCACAATGCGCAATTGTTTATTTATTTATGATATTATGAAAAATATCAAAGCATCAATATTTGTTGTATAATTTATTGCGTAATTAAAAGTATACTAGTTGATAGAAGGCAGTATAGTGAAGTATATAGAGGATATAAGTAGTATTAGGGAGTAAAGCGCGCACGATGGATTGAGGGAGAGAGAGAGGTGAGTGTGTGTGTGAGTGTGTGTTTGAGAGAGAGAGAGAGGTGAGTGTGTGTGTGAGTGTGTGTTTGAGAGAGAGAGAGAGGTGTGTGTGTTTGAGAGAGAGAGAGGTGTGTGTGTTTGAGAGAGAGAGAGGTGTGTGTGTGTTTGAGAGAGAGAGGTGTGTGTGTGTGTTTGAGAGAGAGAGAGAGAGGTGTGTGTGTGTGTGTTTGAGAGAGAGAGAGGTGTGTGTGTGTGTGTGTTTGAGAGAGAGGTGTGTGTGTGTGTGTGTGTGTGTGTGTGAGTTTGAGAGAGAGAGATTGAGAGAGAGGTGTGTGTGTGTGTGTGTGTGAGTTTGAGAGAGAGAGAGAGGTGTGTGTGTGTGTGTGTTTGAGAGAGAGAGGTGTGTGTGTGTGTGTGTGTTTGAGAGAGAGAGGTGTGTGTGTGTGTGTTTGAGAGAGAGGTGTGTGTGTGTGTGTGTGTGAGTGTTTGAGAGAGAGAGGTGTGTGTGTGTGTGTGTGTGTGTGTGTTTGAGAGAGAGGTGTGTGTGTGTGTGTGTTTGAGAGAGAGGTGTGTGTGTGTGTGTGTGTGTTTGAGAGAGAGAGGTGTGTGTGTGTGTGTGTGTTTGAGAGAGAGGTGTGTGTGTGTGTGTGTGTTTGAGAGAGAGGTGTGTGTGTGTGTGTGTGTTTGAGAGAGAGGTGTGTGTGTGTGTGTGTGTGTGAGTGTTTGAGAGAGAGGTGTGTGTGTGTGTGTGTGTGTTTGAGAGAGAGGTGTGTGTGTGTGTGTGTGAGTGTTTGAGAGAGGTGTGTGTGTGTGTGTGTGTGTGAGTTTGCCAGCAGTTGCCTCCACACACACAGAGCTGAAGCTCCACACTGCCGGAGTGATGTAGAGGAGGAATGACATGGTGTCCTCGCGCCGGCTCCGTCTCTCCTGTCCTCCGTCTCCTCCTTGTCTTTTCCTCTTTTCCCAGTTCTTGTTCAGGTGCCAAACCCGCGATCCTCGGGACCTCCTTCATGCCCGAACGAGGACATCACCTTTCAGAAAGAGTTGTTTCGCACATCTCGCTGTTCCTCACTGCTTCTGCGCTTACATCTCGTGAGTACGACAAGCGCGACGCGTTCATTCATTCATCCATTCATGTCGGTCCGGTGTGTGCACGACATGCCGTGAATACGTTTTAGTTTTATTTGTCACTTTTTTTTTTTTTTTACTAGCCAAAGTATAGACGGACATCTCGTATTTACAGCTGAACGTGTCATGTCGTTTCATTTCTGCACTGCTGTGTGCATTTCTTCCGATTTAAGTCCTTTAAAGAAATGAAAAGCATGAGCAACCTGACTGTGTTTGTGTTGTAATTTTAGTGCCTGGTACTTGTAGGTCTGCATCATGACTCAACAGGTATCAGGTATTTCCAAGTACTACAGGTTCTGCCCATTCATACACACTTTTTCTTACAGTATTTCACATTTCTAAACCTTATTTCTATAAAAAAAAATTAATAACTTGAATGAATAACTTTAATTATCATGCAATGACAGAAAAAAAAGTAAAGTTTCTTTCTCATCATAATAAAGCCGTGCTTTAATATTGTCTAACACATTTTACCATTTATTTCTGCAAAGTTTTTTGTCCTAAATGACACCGTCTTTAAATAGACTGCATTAATCAGAGAGCTTTAGTCAAAGACTTTTCTAACCAGGTCAATCTTTTCCTGTACTAATTACAAACAGCGGGTATACATACTGTATGAATAAAAATAAAAGTACTGTAAAATTACGTTGAAAACATGCAACAGAGGAGAGGATTGTAAAAGCATAGCTACTGCTTAGCACTAAATGCATGAGAGGAAAATGAGGTTCTAGAAACTGCAAACTGAATCAGATATCCTTAAGGGAGTGGTGTTCGAAAGTGTCCAAATGCACACAGTCCTCCTTTTTGCTTTGACCTAGTCCCTTCAAATATCCGTGTCCTTGCTTAAAAGACTTAAGAGACCTACCATTATTACAAAGGGACAGCAAATTAAAAATATCTCAAGGTCTTGTAATGTAATGTACAATGAATGCAAAGGCTGCAATGTGAGCACCAGGTAATTAAAATCAATCCTAAAATTCGAAGAAAGACAGTAAATGTTTAGTTTAATGTTTATACACTGAATCGCAGTTGTATTGTTGTAAATCCAGAAATGTTATAATAAAAAAATTATACATGTCTGATCTTAGTGGAGGACAGGACTGAGTTTTGGTACGTATTACGTAATTAAAATTTTTTGTTAAAAAGGGCAAAAAAGACAAAAGAGAATAAAAAGAGCTATCTACAATTTAAAGGCATCCTGTTACTGTATGTCTAAGTGTTCAGGCGTGTACTGATAACATGGGATGGGAATCACTAAGGAAAACCTGATACGATATTATCATATGTATGTGCCAATCCGATTTGAATTGCAACTCTGTTAGTATTCATTTTAAAAGATTAAATATATTAAAATATTAAAAGATTTTAAAGAGTTTGTCACAATATTAAACAAATGTATCAAATAATTTAAGAAAATCGTACCCCCCATCTCTACTGATAACACTTTCCTCTATTTTCATCATGTGATGCTCGAACATGATCAGATACTCATTGTTTCTTAGCATCCAAGCTGACTTTCTGTAAGTCGTGCATTTGTGTTCAAGATCCGTGTCATACCAGAGACATAGCAAACACCAGTAATGTTCAATGGTCTATTGATTGAATTGGAAAATAAGTTAAAGTACAGTTTGATCCTCTATTTCTGGGATCAGATAGGATTAGCATTAGATGGGTGCATTCATTCATTTATATAGTCTTCTCTCTTTTGTCTTTCCCGCAAGAATACTAAAAGATTGAATGTAGAGATTCACAATAATGTGTATTTCTCTAACAGGTTTCAAGTAGATCTTACTCAAAAGCTTATTTTAATAAAATTTTTATCAATTTGAAAGTGCACTTTTGTGGTGGAACTCTATACAGTATCTGCACTCCCAGTCTGATTATGCTTATTCTCTTTCCACTTTCAAAGATGATGGCTGACCTTGTGGAAGCTTGCTTTTGAACAACACTGTGTTGCATTCAACATGGCAACAGGAGTAGCGGCATGGCTCCCTTTCGCCCGGGCAGCTGCTATTGGCTGGATGCCTGTGGCCAACTGCCCCATGCCCACCGCACCCAGAGAACACACTAAGAAACAGGATGAACTGATCATCTTGAACGTCAGCGGTCGTCGCTTTCAGACCTGGAGAACCACGCTGGACCGTTATCCTGACACTCTACTCGGCAGCACCGAGAAAGAATTCTTCTACAACGAAGAGACAAAGGAGTATTTCTTTGATCGTGACCCAGACGCCTTCCGTAGTGTGCTCAACTTTTATCGTACTGGTAAGCTCCACTATCCACGACACGAGTGCATCTCGGCCTATGATGAGGAACTTGCCTTCTTTGGGATCATCCCAGAGATTATTGGCGACTGTTGTTATGAAGAGTACAAGGATCGCAAAAGGGAGAATGCCGAGCGCCTCATGGATGACCAGGAGGAAAACAAAGAAGGCAAGCTGCCTAGTCTGAACTTCCGTGAAACTATGTGGAGAGCCTTTGAAAACCCACATACCAGCACCATGGCGTTGGTGTTCTACTACGTCACTGGCTTCTTCATTGCTGTTTCGGTTATCACCAATGTAGTAGAAACCGTCCCTTGTGGCGCCACACCAAGTCACAAGGATGTCCCGTGTGGCGAACGCTACACCGTGGCCTTCTTCTGCATGGACACAGCATGCGTGATGATCTTCACAGTGGAGTACCTGCTGCGACTTTTTGCTGCACCTAGTCGTTACCGCTTCATGCGCTCGGTTATGAGTATCATCGATGTTGTGGCCATTTTGCCCTACTACATTGGCCTGGTCATGACCGACAATGAGGATGTGAGCGGCGCCTTTGTCACGTTGCGTGTTTTCCGCGTTTTCCGCATCTTCAAGTTCTCACGCCATTCCCAGGGCCTTCGCATCCTGGGATACACACTTAAGAGCTGTGCCTCAGAGCTCGGCTTCCTTCTGTTCTCCCTCACGATGGCCATCATCATCTTTGCCACGGTTATGTTCTACGCTGAGAAGGGATCAAGCTCAAGCAAGTTCACTAGCATTCCAGCATCTTTCTGGTACACAATTGTCACAATGACTACGCTGGGGTAAGTGCAAATAACAAATTTGCTAAAAAATTTGGTTGATTCCAAAAAGTCTATGTCTGTACTATTCAGTTTTAGGACTAACCTCTTTCTGGGTACCTATAAGCACCAGTGTGGAAGGGAATGCCAAAGTATTGCCAGTTTCTTCTATATGAGAACCTTCTCTTTGTATAGTTTGTAGTTAACAACAGTCTGTTTTGGACTGTGCAATTTTTAGTATTATAACATTCTTACGTCTCAAACTGTATACGATCTCAACATTAACATTTTAACCAAACTGATTGGGGAATAAAAATGATTTAACAATAGGCCTGTGGAACACTGCTTAAACCTTCACACTGAAATACTCATGATTTATTTTCTGTATCAGCACTTTTGACACTAGTTATAAGTTTGTTCTAATATGTTTCGAACAGAACTATAAATTAAATCCCAGGGTCTTATGTGGTGGAAATTTTAAATAGACTAAGACTAACAACTTTTAAAAGGATAAATATAGACAGACAACATTTTAATGATATAATTTGTGTCATCATTTGGTGTTCGTCTGGATAAATACGTTTGAATACAAAAATCGCAATTTAAATCACAATTAGTGTCAAAAATGATTGCAATACGATTGTTTTTATCAAATTGTTCAGCCATAACAACATTCAAACAAATAAAAGAGACCTAAATATTGATATTCTGAAGTTTTCTATTGTGGTTTAATCAACATTTTTGGAAGGAGTATCCATACTGTATACCACAGAAGATGTAATGCATTTGGTCATTCACACACACCTTCGTACACCGAGTGTTTATTGTTATGTTATGTGGGAAAGTGGCAAATAGACCAAGGCGTAATGGCTGTAAGAAAACGAGAGCTGAATCAAAGGCATACACTGTGGCTTCACAAAGGCGCAATAAGTATGAGTAGCTGTCAGCGTGAGTAATAGTGGGTACCACTACATCTGCTAACAAATATAAACCTTGAGATATCTGCCATTTACTAGGCTGCGAGCAGACCGAATAAGGACATGCCTGCTGGAGGATACACAGCACAAGCTTTGCCTTTGTGTATATGTACTGCTTAGGTATAGTATAAGAGCACTGAAGAGCTTCATAAGAGAAGACAATTTAAATATCTGGCACGGTCATGAGCGTCCTTATGAAGAATGAGTTCTTGTGAAGAAATTCTATATTGGTTAAACAGTAGCATTACCTGCTACCTGCTAGTGATGTTAGATACAGTATGTGGTCAAAATGTAATGTACTGTGTGTTATTACAATTTTAGTCTTTGAATGACGTTCATGTTAATCTGAAAATTTGTGACTAGAGCTGACTACTGAAGTGAAAACTTGGTCACAATATTCATGTCTGAGGTAATCTGGATGTCATGGATGGGAATCTCCAGGAACCAGGTTCATTGTTATAATGACCAGATTCACAGATCCCGATACGTAAATGACGATTCGATTTGTATTGCGGTTCTGTAAGTATCATGAAACAATATTACATTATCTCTAGGTTTTGTTTTAGTTCTACACAAATAAATTTGCCCTACCACAAACTATGCTGTGCTGCCTCCCAATGTGTGAATAGTTTAGTGTGTGCCACCTGTAGGATTATAGAGGAACAGCAACATTTTACCACCACAGATGCTAACATTGGGAAACATTTAATATCTAAAAAATACAAAAATTAAGATATATATCTTAATATCTATCTAAGATAGATAGATAGAGTACTTTATTAATTCCAAAGGGAAGTTGTATTGTTACAGCAGCCAGTTCACATATTATACAGTAAGCAACAAGCAAGAATTGCAGTGAGGAAAAAGGTAAAGAAAAAAACATGGTGTCCAATGACTATTTGTGGTGCTTTCACTCAGAGAAAGAAAATGCCTTAAAACAAGTTATAACAGCAAATAATCAGATGTTAGCCATGCTAGGCGTGCCACTGGTGGACGATTTCTTAGATAAAGAGTAGAACACATTAAAGATTAACTGGATTTCAGGTTTCTCTGTCATGATAACTGTGTCATCCATTTTGTGAGAATCTAAACAGAGCGTGCTAAGGATAATCCTATAGAACACAACGTTTTGAACAGGATTAAGCGTTTCCCATTACAGCTGAAAATGCTAGACGCTGATTGATGGCAGCAAGACTGTGACACACCGACCATCCCGGGAAACGATCTGAGACAAATTAGTTTTTCATGAAATTGACTTACTTACTCATCGTCTATACAGCTTTATCTTGTATAACGCTTTATCCTTATACAGGGTCCCTGGGGCCTGAAGTCTGTCCCATGAGACTTACTGTATGTGCCAATCCATCGCACGACACACACACATATACTGTACACATTCACACACACTCACACTACAGGCAATTTGGGAACAGCAATTAGCCTAATCTGCATGTCTTTGGCCTGGGAGGAAACGGGAGTACCCAGAGGAAACCCACCAAGCACAGGGAGAACATGCAAACTCCATGTACAGAGATGCTTGACTCGAACCTGGCTGGGAATGGAACCCAGACCCTGGAGGTACAAGACAAGACGACAGTGCTCGCCACTAACCCATTGTGCCACCACATGAAATTGACAGTTCTTGAAAATTATGTCTTTTTTTTTTTTGTCACACAACTTAAACACTTGTCATAGACAAATTTCCTCAGAGTCGAGGTTTAACCCGAAGTAAGAAATCTGTCTACTTGATGCAAGGCTTGAGATTCATGATGTCATGTTCAGTCAGGGATAATATAGCAGAGATGAGAATGATGAAAGGTCATGTTTTGTATGATTGGGAGGCAATAAAATAATATATTCAGCGTGAATGTCACCGTCCACAATCTCAGAGTTGTTTCTGAAGCAGCTGTCGTCAGTTTTGCTTAAATAAGACGTCTGAATATCTCCAACTTACTGTAATTTTAACCTTCTATTTTTATAACAAATTTAATGCAGAAAAGAATAAATCCAGATTTTGACCATTTCCGCCTTAACATATGACAGCTAAATAATTTCTATGATCCTCAGTTTTAGAAATTATTTGTCTAATGGGATATTTACTTATTTTGTGCACTGTTGTGCATTTTGTTTCTTTCTCTTATGTACTGTAGATATTTTGGGTTTAACTGCATCCCCATTTTAATGTCAGGAGCAATTTTGCCCGTGGGAACAAACGGACACCATATGCACTTCTGTCTCTAGTGTTCTTTGTAATTCAACACGTTGTCATTAAAATTTCAACTCCGTCCAATGTTTTAAAAAACGTTATTGATATTTCAAACGTAGCCTAAGGGAAGCTTTTTTTTTTTAGCAGCAGGGTTGTGCATTATTATCACGCTGTTTGTTTTCTGGTAATTGCAGAACTAATTGTTACACTGGCACGTTGTTAAAGGTTGTTAGGGAGAAAGTAGCGGAATTTAAATTACCTCAATTAACTGCCATTTTAGTTTTTTTTCTCGTGTTTGTATAAGGTCAGGTCAGCAACGAGGTTCTCAATTACATGCCATGCTTAGTAGATAATAATATGTCATGGATAGGTTGCTATTAAAACAAAAATATTCTTCACATGATATAAAAATTTATTATATAAAAAAAAGGAAAAGGCACTAACCTTAGGGGACTAATGTGCGTGCACAAACATAACTCAAGCCAATTCACCTTAGCTTAAAACAATAGAAATTAATGCAGGTATACTGTATGCAGAGATGGTTTGCACCATGATGTCATTCAAAACATATATATTTTTCCACAAATTCTCACCCACCAGATGAGTGTCTGCTCTCAGACTTGTGTTACTAAAATGGGTGAGGGCTTACACACTCCATCTATCTTCTTCCATATACAGTACAGTACATGAGCCCACAGCTGTACGTGATTGGCTTCTGTCACTGTCCAGTAGGGCTGCAACAACTAATCGATAAAATCGATAATTATCAATAATGAAATTCGTTGTCAACGAATGCCCTTATCGATTAGTTGGGCTGCTCAGGTTATTGAGGCGCGCGACCACAAGATGCACAAATACACACAGATACACACAGATACACAGCGGCTCGCGCAATGGAGGTTACACGAGTTTGCAGGAAAAAGCACGCGCCCCAAGTCCTCCAAGGTATGGGAGCAATTTACATTAAACACCTCTTATCGGGCGTTAAAATCGACCGTTTTTCTGCCAGTCGTAGTGTCCGGTGAGCGCGGATGAAGTGCCGAGGGTTTTCTATACATAAAAGTCAGTGAGAGAGTTCACACGGGCTTTGGTGACGTGTAAACACACGTCACCAAAGCCCGTGTGAAGACTCTCACCGGCTGCGCGGTTATACAGGGTAAAAAAAAAAACATTGCATGCAGCTTTTTCTTTGCGTTCAAATACCAACGAACGCGAGGAAAACACTTCTAGTGCGTTTTCTTCACGTTCATTTTACACTTCGGAGGACCGGATATATCCCATGATCCTACATGCTATGCAGAGGGGAAAAGGGCAAAATAAACAGAGTGAACCCAGTAGCGGTGATTTTTTTTCTCTCCCTACGTCGCCGTATTACGAGAATTTCTAGTATTTATTTTTTTATTGAGACAAAAAAAAAGGATAAAGTACACGAGAGGATCGAAATAATTTATAAACCGTGAAAAGGATGTAGACACTTCAATCAAAAATATCATAATCTAGAAGTCTATTCTTATTATTATTAAGTTGAATTAATTTAAGAGAATTTAAAATTTAAGTCATTCTTAACAACTGAATGTATTTTTGTTTTAAACTATATATATTTATTTATATATATATATATATATATATATATATATATATATATATATATATATACTGTAAACTTGTCATCTGCAATTATTGTTAAAAACAAAAATGTTGATTTACATAAAATAAGGTTTAAATGTCAAAATGAAAGATAATTAAACTATTTGGCTATTGTATTTTTTCAAGTTTACTTTTATACATAAATAAAACCCTGATTTATGGTTTTATATAGTTAAGCAAAACATCAAATTAAAGCGTCTAGCTTTTATCCGATTTAATCTATGTATGTATGTATGTATGTATGTATGTATGTATACTGTACAGATGGCAAGTTGACAGTGTTTTATTTATATATATAAATATAACAGTCAACTTGCCATCTGCAATTATTGTTAAAAACAAAACAAATGTTGGCATGGTTTTATATATAATTATAAGCAAAACATCAAATTAAAGAAGCGCGCAGCTTTATCCGATTAATCGATTAATCGAAACAATAATCGGGCAACTAATCGATTATCAAAATAATTGTTAGTTGCAGCCCTACTGTCCAGAAAATGTTGGTCAGTCCAACTAAATCATTGTTCAATCACCTTTCTTTGACACCCTGCCAAGATGACTGTGGTGTAGTCAAGCTTCAAACTTGCAGAGTCAGAGGCTGGCTGTTGGTTGGAACACGCCTACTTACCTCCCTTACCACAAGCTAACTAACTCAGCTTTAGCTCATCTAAAATGCTACTGTAAGGTGGCAATCGTTAACTATTATAACTTTACTTTGCGTTTAATTGAACTCCATCATCTCCATAGGGGCCAGGGGTAGCTCAGTGGTTAAGGCATTGGACTACGGTTCGGAAGATCCCAGGTTCAAACCCCACAACCACCAAGTCGCTACTGTTGGGCCCTTGAGCAAGGCCCTTAACCCTCAACTGCTCAGATGTGTAATGAGATACAAATGTAAGTTGCTCTGGATAATAGCGTCTGCCAAATGCCTAAATGTAAATGTAAATCATCCATACCTCACACATTAGTCCGGTGTCAACTCCTCCATTTCTTGAGGGAAGTTAAACTACAAGTGATTCCAGTTAGCTGGCAGACAGCTAGAGGTTTGCCTTGCAAAGCAGACCTGCGTTGCAACTGTCACTCAAATTGGCCACTACCTTATGTATTATTTTATGGCTTAATATAATGTTAAGTGATAACTTGGAAGTTTGGGTATTTTCACATTGGTTTATTTTGATCAGTAAGAACACAATTGTTCCACAGTCTGGAACTGTGCCTGAGTCCGCTTGAAGAGGTGAATCTTGTGAACGAAACAGCATCCTCAGGCACAGATCGAAGCACAGCAGCCATAGCTGAGAATTGAAGCAGATCGCTTTTCAGACGTGACATCATTAGTGTTTGCCTCCTCCAAAATCGCTGTGTGCGCATAGCACACACCGATCTCATCCTCGGACCGTAGCTGATGAAGTAAAAGGGCATTGCTTTTGACATTTTCCACTAAAAAAATCGATATAAGGCATAGCGCGAAAGTTAACAGTCTTGTTCTCTTATTCTCTTGTGGTTAATGGTGGCTCACAAACCGAGATGTGCATACTGCCACCTGCTGTATCGGAGCTTGTTAATATGCAAAGGTAGCTGATTACAGAGCACAAAAAATAATGTGACATTCAAATGTAATGTCAGACCCAGAGTCTGCCCCTTGGTGTAAAAGCAACTGAATGTGTAAATGTTTTTATGACTTCAGTGTTGAATTTACATACTATCACTTCAGTTCCGTATTATGCCTGATAAATTTAACAGCTTGTCTGCATATAGACAATTTACCTCACACGAAAGGAATTAGCAGCCGTCTCTACTTATCCCCTGTTGCGTTGTTGCACATAAAATTACGAAACCTCCAGTGCAAAACAGATCTATTAAATAATATAAGCAGAAAATGTACCTGCTCTTTAATAAAGCTAATATGGCAGGCTTGTTCCATCAAACGACATTCAAAGCAAGCTTTATATTGTACATGATTAAAATTCATCAGCTAGTCAACCTTAATGGAACACCGATGTGATATTTTTAGGTCTTTTTTGTCACCTAGAGTGAACTGGTATGCCTTTTGTGTGATTGCGATTTTATTATTTATTTATCTATCTTATCAATGGCCTCCATTGGTATTCATGAATTCCTCCTACATAACAGGGGGGGGGGGGGATAGAAATCTTTCTCAGTCAAGGTTTTGTTGAGCTAGATGAGGTAAAATCAGACGAAGGTAGGAGCACATGCTTATTTTGCATAGTGCGTAACAAAAGCACCGCTTTTCCGCTCGCGTCAATGACACTGATTTCAGCTTTTCGCCCCCAACCCCCTTTTTTTTTTGCAGCTTCTCTGCATTTAAATGACTGGCAGCTAGAGGCAGCTGTTTGAGTTGGAAGAACGAGTGTGGATTCATGCCATCTGTGGTTAAGAGGCATTCCGAAGACTCCACACACTCACAGACACACATAGATCTGATCTGATCTGAGAAATAACCCAGCCTTGGCAGTGTGTCGAGTGGTGCCACCAAGGGAGTGTTTTTTTTATTTCCTTCTTAGCAGCTATAGAAATCACAGAAGCCATCCGCCAAGAGCATAAGAGCGTAACACAATTAAAATAATTAGGAATTCATATTTTATTCGTCTCCCCTGCGCTGGCACTTGTTATTCCAGTCACATACACACATCATAAACAGCCGCTCCATCTCAACTGAGGATTGCTGAAAAAAGCACAGAGCAGGTTTCTTCTTCTTCTTCTTCTTCTTCTTTTTTTTTTTTTTTTTTTACCCTCCGAAAAGCTGAAAGCAAGATGAGACTTTGGCATGATCATCACAGCAGTGTCACACTGAACTTGGCATGATATCACTTTTCATGCTTGTACCGGATCCCTTTCAACGTGGAAGTGTGTAATTCTAATATACTGTCTATCTGATATATTCAAATAGCACCTGTTTATCTCTGTTATCACACTGCTCTACTCTATGCCTTTAAATAAATTAACTCTCACACACACCACATCAGTGGATCATACGTCCTGAACACAGAACTCTTATTGCTCCTATTTCCGCACCATCACTGCAGTTGTAGCAGATTAATGGCAGCGGTTTATCTTCTCAAGCCTGATTGATAGCAAGGCTCTGTATTCAAATAAGGAATAAGTTTTTAGTTTTTTTTACTTTCTCTCCGACTTTAAGCGTCGGTTAGCTTTCCTTTCCTTCATAGTGATGACTGTAAGTGTTGGCATGAGGGCACAGATAATCAAAAAGATCCATTTATAACCTCATTGAAGCAGAAGGAGATTTATTGCATTGCCTTTGCATTGTAACATTTAAATTGGTAGCTACTGTACAGGTCCTTCTCAAAACTGACCTGTATAAGGTCAGTTTTGGGACAAACAGTAAATCAGAAAGTGCTGACGTTTAACGAGCTTCAGTGTTTATTGGAATACTCACAGCATAGTCTTTTACATATACACATCCAGTATATACTCAGCAAAAAAAGGAAACGTCCTCTGACTTTCAACTGTTTTTACTTAAAGTAAACTTAATGTGTAAGTATTTGTATGAACACTAAAAGAGGCAACACCATAAGACATAAACTAAAAATGTTTCACAATGTGCCCCTGAATGAAGGGAGGCTCAAAATCAGTCAGTACCAGTCAGTATCTGATGGCCACCAGCTGCTTGAAGTACTGCAGTGCATCTCCTCCTCATGGACTGGACCAGATTTGTCAGTTCTTGCTGTGAGATGGAGGGATTGTGTGTTCCTGGTGTGACTCGGGCAGTTGTTGTGGCCATCCTGTACCTGTCACGCAGGTGTGATATTCGGATGTACCCATCCTGTGCAGGTGTTGTTACACGTGGTCTTCCACTGCGAGGATGATCAGTTGTCCTTCCTGTCTCCCTGTAGCGCTGTCTTAGGCGTCTCACAGTGCGGACATGGGGATTTATTGCCCTATAGCCACATCAGCAGTCCTCATGCCTCCCTGCAGCATGCCTAATGCACGTTCACGCAGATGAGCAGTGGGCATCTTTCTTTGGGTGTTTTCCACAGTCGGTAGACAAGTCTCTTAACTACAAAGTGAATTTTCCCTTTAAAAGTGGAGAAATAGTTAAATGTTTAAAAGGCGCCAGACTTTAATGCATTTAAACACTTAAACAAGTAGCAAGAACAGCAGTTTTGACAACACACTCCGTGGATAAAAATAAAGAATTTGGCCAAACCTGCAAAGACACGCTTAACAGCTTACACTCTTTTTGACTGTCCACAACATTTTGGAGTTTTTCTGTGGGAATTAATTTTGTAGAGCATTTATGAGGTCAGTCACTGATGTTGGATGAGAAGGCCTGGCTCGCAATCTCAGTTCCAGTTCATCCCAAAGGTGCTCGGTGTGGTTGAGGTCAGAGCTCTGTGCGGGCCAATCAAGTTCATCTACACTGAACAGTGTCACGTTTGACGTGTCTGTGTCGGTGTGTGCGTGGCATAGATGCAGAGGAAGCAGATTCAAGTCCCTTGTTCATCTTTTATTAAAGTTGTACACAAAACAAAAGCTCTTTCCTTAGAGCACCCATAAATTTTAATGAAACCCTCTCAACAGAATAAACAACCAGCACAACTATGACTAAAGCTAGACGCCTGACTGAAGTTCAGTCAGGCTATTTATAATTAACTTAATTACTTTTCCTCGGTTCAGGTGAATGCTTGCCTCACCTGACCAAGGTGCAGTACCAAAACCAAACTCAGTCTTTGGGCGCTTTGGCGCCCTCTAGGGGTTAACCCTTACAAACAGTCCTTGCTTTGTGCACTGGGGCACAGTCATGTTGGAATAGAAAAGAGCCTTCCCCAAACTGTTGCCACAAAGGAAGCATTGCATTGTCCAAGATGTCTTGTATGCTGAAGCATTAAGATTGACATTCACTGTGGATCAGGTGCCTGATTAAAACATCTGGATTCAATAATTAACAGGTTTGGCCAAATACTTTTGTCTATATAGTGTATCTCAACTTGCCAGTAGTACTGAATCTCATAAACTGTTCTGTTAATCATTCTGTACTAAGTATTTTCTGTCGACAAAAACATAATTTCTATACACAGGAAAAATAAAAAATGCCATTTCAAAAACTTAAAATGGGTTAATAAAAAGCTTTGTTTTCACTGACAAAAATGCCATTTTGGTTTGAGACCAAAAACAGTAAAAATATAACAATTAATGTCTGTATTATTTACTAAACAAGTGTTTTAGATGTGTTTTGGTCTTTCTTCCATACACACATCTACTTTATGGAATTAAAAAGGACTTTTTTGGAAAACTTCCAGACTTTTTTTTTTTTTTAGAAACTCAGGACAAACTGCATTTTTGGTTAGTAAGTGCATGCATGTTCTGCATGTGCTATATCTCCTATTTTTGGAGTCAGAGCCTGCTGTACACTACATGGATAAAGTAAGAACTTTTTCCAGGATTCTGATTGGCCAACGGCTATGCGGTTAGTGTTATAAATGATCGCTCGCTTTATTTCAACTAAAGTTTAAGAACCCTGTTTAAAAAAAAAGTACAGTGTACAGCATGAAACCAGTTCTAGACACTTAGAAAAATGAACTAAGAAATGATGAATGTAGTTGTCTATCCGCCTTAAAGTGTGTAAATACTGTATGTCTGTTAGTAGTTTGCTCCGCATCATTCTCCTAATAATAGTTTGCTCCGCATCGTTCTCATTAAACCATCAATAAGATATATGCCTTATGATATAAAGCACTCTTGAACCTGAATATGTTCAGTTTAAAGATCCTGATAGATTAATTTTTAACCTTACATCTAATATCGCAATTAGACATCTCTGAATCAGTTACTCAACTGTATGACATTTGCATTAGAGTAAATGCACATAAATAGGACCAAAGCCATAGATAAACACAGATAGTGCAGACATACAGCAGCAGAGCGTAGGTGTGTCTTAAAGGTCTAATGGATTTTATGTTATCCAATAAGTTCATGCCTTATCTGCCTCTGGGAGAAAGCCTACTGTGATTGTCTTTTTTTCCTTCTTTCTCTTCTGCCCCCTTTGTGGCCGCTGTTGGAAGGATATTGCTTTGTTCTGTGGCTGTCAGCGGGTCAGCATTTACAATAGCTCAGGTGTGTAAATCAGTGTATGTCAGGTCTTTAAATGGCACACCTTCCCCCTTTTCCCATCTACATTTAATTCTCTGTGAGAGAACGACCTCTTCTCACGTTCACTCCTCCTGCATCTGACTGCAGTCACACCTTTGAATTACACTCAGATAAGATCCACGAGATAGCGAAAGACAGATGGGTTTGTGTTACTCGAGGCTTTATATTTAAAAAAAAAAAAAAAGTGATCTCTTGATATAAAGGAAAAAACCATCGGATTATAAGGTGTCAAACTTTTATTTGAAGGGATTTTTCACCTTCAGATTAAGAAATTCTTGACGAATGTGCTGTGTTGTGTTGCAAGGTACATGCAAATTCAAATAAAATGAAAGGAAATCAAACCAGGTCATCTTTATTCATTTGAATTACAAGTGGAATTTCAAGAGCGATCTCGAGTACTTAAAGTTTGGGGGGAAAAAATATGACTGAAGTGAACCGTGTGTAAATCTTACATGGTGAGGAAATGATACTTGGTGAATGCAGTGAATGAATAGTGAATACCTACACATACATGTACAAAAAAATCATAATGAATTTATATAAAATGGTATGAAGCTAGGTTTAAGAGCATAATTAGATTTTGTTTCATTATTTACGGAAAATCAACCCAACTCATCGTTTCTAATCCTGTATATATCTAATCCATAATCCTTTATACAGAGTCGTGGGGGCCTTAAGCCTATCCCAGGAGACTTAGGGCACGAGGCGGGGTACACCCTGGACAAGGTACCAATCCATCGCAGGACCTACACAAATACACACACTCATTCACACACTATAGGCAATTTTGGAACCTAAGGCAATTACCCTAATCTGCATGTCTTTGGACTGTGGTAGGAAACCAGAGTACCCAGAGGAAACCCACCAAGCACACGGAGAACATGCAAACTCCATGCACGTAGAGGTGGGACCCAAATTGATTGTTGTAGTTCAGTGAATGTTAAAATAGAAAAAAGCCATGATTCAGATGTACTTAATCACTTGATCTAACATAATGAATTTCACATGTAGATTTACTTATAAATGACAGCATACACTGTATCACTATAGTAGTAGTTAAGTAGTAGTTAAGTACTGTTAAGATATAACTCCCAATATAAAAACATGCAAACATGAACAGTATATTCTGCTTATTGAACTTAAATTCAAGCCTCTTACCCACATGAAATTGAAAAATAACAGATTCAGTACAACTGAACTCATTCTGATATTAACCATACAGCAACTCAGAACATTTATCATTTTAGTGTAATTATGTGTACTATTATCAGGTATTATTATTATTCATTATGTATTATTATATCAGAATTTTGAGTTAGGACAATGGACTCTGGTCTATCTTGTAGTGTTGACTCTTTATAGTGTGAGGTAATTCAATCAATTGATGAATTTTCTATCATTCAACATGAAATCTAAATAGATTTTAATAGTGATTACTTTTTTTTATATAATCAGTAAATAACCTATGAGAAAGGGGCAAACATTCTCATCCTGTTGACTGAGGTTTTGCGATGCTTTGCGCATGCGCGCCCAATAGAAAATGAACTAATCACTCTCCGAGATACTCGTTCATCGAGATAGTCATGTTAAAGAGTCGTTCAAAAAGAACGAATCGTTCATAAACGACCCGTGTGTGCAATGCATGTGTAGAGAGAGATATTAAATGTCCTCATTACATTTATGCGCGTTTTATGTGCGTAATATCACGTTGCAATGCGTTTATTATATCGGATGCCTTTAGAGAAAACTACAACAAAAATATATTGTCATACCAAAGAATAACCTACCCGCCAAAGTGGCTAGTGAGACTAAAGTTATTACCCGCCACAGCCGAATTTTACCCGCATTTGGCGGGTGGGTGGGTGCCAATGTCAAGCCCTGGTACGTACAGTAGGTACAGGAGTTTAAGGATGTAGTTGGATTTGCATTTGAATTGCTATACTGCTTTCTTATAAAATTGTAGAAAATTCAACACCACAAGGCAATCATTTTATACATTTTAAATCGTACAGAATTTTGATTTAATTTAATAGATTTGCTTAAATGCAATCTGGACACATTGCCCGGACTCACATAAATTACAATTAATGAAAGTTTATGAAAAGTAAAAGAATGTGTGAGTTATACTATTAAGTGTTCAGATTTACACATTTAAAGGTGAAAAATGAAAGCCTTTTCTGTTTTCAATGAGAACCTCACGTTTGCCAGTTTGTTCCAGGTTGAACACGTTTAGTAATTCTAAACGCACAAATATAAAGAAGACAAGGTAAAAGAAAAGAGTCAATAAATTATGAAAGAGGGGAAATCTAGCAGGATGTTAAGGACCCTTCAACAGAAACCATTCTCAAAAATAAGTAACAACTGAAAATGCTAACCCCTGATCAATTTCTTTTTAAATGATTTATGATTTGGCTCTGCGTTCTATCACATTTTAAAGAGTTCTGTCTTTTTTCTTAAACAAAAATACCAAGAAAACTAAATTAAACAAACCAAGGTCAACACAGGAAGTTATGATTAAGCAAAACAAGAATGCAGCGTTAAGTATTAACTAAGCACAAGCAACGGCAGCACAACTTATCCAGAAACACTAATCAAGAGAGAACCTGAGAACAGAGCTACGTTCCAATCCGTGGTGTCTGTCACTGGGTGCTCCTTACTCACTGCTCCATTTGCAGTGAATGCCGGTGAAGGGAACTTCACTCAACACAATTTCACCATTCGAAACACCCTGTGAAGTCACCAGCGCAGACACAGTCACTTCCTCCGTTCGTTACCATGGTAACAAAAGCACATGTCAATACCTGTCGCTGCTGCTGTGGATATTTCCCAGTACGGACATAATAAATTGAATATTTATTGGAACAAAAACTTATTGAGGCGGCACGGTGGTGTAGTGGTTAGCACTGTCGCCTTGCACCTCCAGGGTCTGGGTTCGATTCCCCGGCCAGGCTCGATTCCCGTCTCTGTGTGCATGGAGTTTGCATGTTCTCCCCATGCTTGGTGGGTTTCCTCCGGGTACTCCGGTTTCCTCCCACAGTCCAAAGACATGCAGGTTAGGCTAATTGGCGTTCCTAGATTGCCCGTAGTGTGTGAATGACTGTGTGTGTGTGTGCTCTGTGATGGATTGGCACCCTGTCCAGGGTGTACCCCGCCTAGTGCCCGAAGTCTCCTGGGATAGGCTCCAGGTCCCCCGCGACCCTGAACACAGGATTAAGCGGTATAGAAGATGAATGAATGAATGAATGAATGAAAAACTTATTGATTAAAGATGTATGGATATTTATTTTACAGATTACTAACTAATACTATGGATTTCTTGATTGAATTAAAATTAGAATTCTTTTGTCCTATTAAAATGCTGTCGTCCTCGAAAAATAATGATAATAATAAATAAATCCTTTTTTGAATTCCTTTTTTCATGCTCCAGCGAGACGCTAATGACTTATGGGAAATTTTTAATTCCCTTTTCCGGGGGACTGATAAACCCATTGTTCAGTTGTTCCCTACACTGTTCGCACTTCCTTTTGAACTCAACATTTTCGCTCCCTGTGGTTCAGAATCACACTTAACATGGTTCAACACCCTGTGAAGTATACTTTGCAGGGTACTTCAGGCCGATTGGAACACATCTCAGGTGTAAACACAGGACAAGCATGGGCTAAATGAAGGAGAGATACAAACCAGGGGAAGCAGCATCCTCTGGCAGCAGAGAAATGTCTAAGCTTGCTGGTTGTGAAGGTCGAGCTTGATCAGGGATTAGTGGCGGATTAGTCAGTGTTCATACCTCCTCTCATGATTTCATGAAATATATATTTTTTGTATTTTGGTACGTCCACGTGCCAACTGGTACATCAGGTGATTGAAACCTCCCCAAATTGCCAGCTCGACACACAAACTACAGGCAATTTAGGAATGCTCAATTAGCATAACCTACAGGTCTTTGGAGTGTGGAAGGAAACCGGAGTACCCGAAGGAAATGCACCAAGCACGAGGAGACCTGTGACAGGAATCAAACCTCGACCCTGGAGGTGGAAGGCCACAGTGCTAACCACCATAACTTGTGGACGATGGCTAATCATTAATCACTGGTCTATCACTTTTGGGAGGGAAAAGGGAACCAGAGAGCATGACAGCAGAGCAGAAGAGGGAGAAAGAATGAGAGAGAGAGAGAGCTAAATTGATCAAGAATCTTCAGACTTTTAATGATAAAGCACAGAGCACTCCCTCCTCATTAACTTTTCTCATTCACTCAGCTATGAAGCGTATTGTTTTTATGACAGCACATCAGAGTGTTCCTCCCTGCTATCTAAAAGAACACGAATGAAAGAGACAATGGTAAGAAATGACATGCATGGGCAAGAAATGCCACTTTTCCATACGAACAAATGAGAGCAATTATTGGTGCGGGTGAAATGACTTTGAAGGAACGTGGCTTTTATCTTCTAGCCACTGCTATCGATGACATCGCTAATTGCCTGTGCACTAAGGCACTCATGTGGCTCCAGGTTAGAGGTCATCTGTTGATCTAATAAAAGATCAACTGAGTGCCCTTTTAAGTCAAAAGGGCAGGTGAACTTCACTCGTCATTGGCATAGGTCTTGTACTGTTTTATAATTGCCTATAATACACTGCCTGACAAAAAAAAATTATTATTTCAGAAGGGCCAAATTATTGGTCTGCACCCAGTTGGAATTGGGTTGAGAGCTGTGCAGCACAACATTAAAACCTGGAAGAAATGTTTGTTGAAGAAATGTCAGAAAAGAAATTTGGGGATCAGGAAAGGGAAAAAAAACTGCTAAGTTTAATAGTACACGTAAGAGAATTCACACTTAGGATTGGGACTAAATAGATAAAACAAAAAAAAAAACTGAAAAACACAAGAGAAACAAACAAACAAATCGCTCCCGAGAGTAGCGGCAGCTAGCAGCGCCAGCGTTCACACCAGCGTTTCACTAAACAGCTGTGTGTCCATTATAAACCAGATTGTCAGTGAGACCAGTGGTGTCAAAAGTATTCACATTCATTACTTGAGTAGAAGTATAGATACTAGGGTTCAAAAATACTTCTTTAGAAGTTGAAGTATCAACCCAAGCTTTTTACTTAAGTAAAAGTGTAAAAGTACTGGTTTCAAAACTACTTAAAGTATAAAAGTAAAAGTACCATGAGGGGCGACAAAAGCATTAAGGTCTTGCGTTCTGATCATGAGCGTTGTGCGCGTTCTTATCATGCGACCAGAGGGGTTGCGCGTTCTGATCATAAAAATAGAGTAGCGAGGCTATTTTTAAAATGTAAGGAGTAGAAAGTACAGATAATTGCTTAAAAATGTAAGGAGTAGAAGTAAAAAGTCGGCTGAAAAATAATTACTCCAGTAGTATAGATACCCAAAATTTCTACTTAAGTAAGGTAACGAAGTATTTGTACTTCGTTACTTGACACCTCTGAGTGAGACTAAAGATGAGTTCAGATTGACCCTATTTCGGAGCAATGGGGGCATCACATGAAATGACCATTATGCATAGTGGCCACCGTACAAGCCTCTGGAGGCAGTGTAATGATTTGGGGTTGCTTCAGTTGCTCAGGTCTAGACTCAGCAACATTATGTGGCAATAAAATGAAGTCAGCTTATGACCTGAATTTACTGAATGACCAGGTTATCACATCTATGGAGTTTTTCTACCCTGATGGCACAGCTATAGTCCAGGACCCAAATGGTAAAAGAGTGGTTCTGGGAGCATGAAGAATCCCGTGAATTCACCTCCACACTGTGCACCATAAACAAATGCTCAATGAAATCTTGGAGGGTGTGACTTTTTTTTTTACTGAGGGAGTGTATTACTGAGTTTCATTTTATGCATTGAGGTTAAAATGTAAATCTGTAAAACGTAAATATTATTTAATTATGTAGCATGATATAATTTTTATTCTTGCTACAGTACTTACTGTAAATGCGGTTTTGTTTTGTCATTTGCGTTACTCATTTGTAGTCTTGTTTTTTGGTATTATTCCATTGTAAGTTTGTCATTCGCATTAGTTGTTTGTATGTTTTATGCAGTTGTGTCGCTTGTTTTCTGTATGCCTTTTTGATGTTTACGTAGCTTATATGCAGTTTTATGATTTGCATGTATGCAGTTTGAACATTTGAGCTACTCATATGCAGTTTTGTCATGTACAGTATGTTTTTCCTCTGCCTTTTTTAATTGCTTGCATTTGGATCACGTGTTATTCATAAGCTGCACAGTTTTGTCATTTACAGTTTTGTTATTCACATGCATTTGGATCACGTGTTATTCATAAGCTGCACAGTTTTGTCATTTACAGTTTTGTTATTCATATGCATTTGGATCACGTGTTATTCATAAGCTGCACAGTTTTGTCATTTACTCTGCTTGAATGCCCATACAGTACATACTGTACATGTACTGTAAGTGACCAGACCTGTTTGGTCATTTCAGTTACCTGCAGACAATCCTGACTTTCACATTACTCATATGCAGATGTGTCATTTCGTTACTTGTATGTCTTTTTGCCTTTTCTGTTGTCTGTATGCAGTTTTGTCATATAGGTTATTTTTGCATTTCTGTCATTTGTGCACATGCATTTTGACCACGTATTATTTATCTACTTTTTTCTCGCTTTCTGTCCTTTGTGTTACTTGTATGCATTTTTGACATTCACATTACTCATATGCAAGTTTTCATTAATAATAGATATGTTTATTTGTGTTGCTTGCCTTTTTACTATTTGCATTGCTCAAGTACACTTTTGTGATTTTCATATATGCAGTGTTGTCATTTGTGCTGTTCGTAGGCCTTTTTAATCATTTGTGCTTATGCAGTTTTGCGTTACATGTATGCTAAAAGCTGCTGGGTGTAAAAAATGTAAAATTATTGACACCACTGGTGTACTAGCATACTGTATATTATGGTGGTTTGTGGTAAGCTAGCTTTTTGTAGGGGCATGCCTCTAGTGTTGTGATACGTATCTTACTGTAGTACTCTGTGCCTTACGCAGATCAAAACCTACATTAAATTTTTTTACATTTTCATGATCTAATTAATCTACGAGATCTTCGTACCACATCTGATTAATTAATTTAACTGGATGAAGTTACATATTTGAGGTAATTTGGTTATGCGGTTTCTTATCGCTCGACATTGTTGTGTGTTTTGTGTTGTGTGTTGGGTTTTGTTGACAAGCATCTAGAGAGTTTTACATTCCAGCGAAAAAGGGATTCATTCATCACTGCCAGATTCAATTAGTGCTGGAGTCTAATCTTACCACCATTCATGGCTGTTTCCTGCTCCTGCTGTTTGCTTTCACTCTGTGGGTAATTGGATGGATGGCACTTTGAGATCACCCGCATGGAGTTAAGGAAGTTACAGATCATCCTTTCTCCCTGGACGTAAAGATCAGCTGCCTCGATTCAGCAAGCAGATTGGCATGCTGAAGAGTTTAATGTTATGTTCCACTAGATAACTTTTATAATGGGATGAGGCAATGGAACAAATCTGTTCACATGCTTTGGTAAACAATAAGAGTGGAGAATGGCATTCAGGTGATCACATGGTACAATAACCTATGTAAATGTGTATTTATAACAACATAATCGATGGTATTAAGAAATCCATGCATGAGATTTTTTTTATACCACAAGCAACACAATCGCGTAATATTCATGCATGAAATTCCTTTCACAATTTCAATCCTGGAATATACTGTACCAACGCCATCAGGAAAGAAAACTCCATGTAAGGGATAACCTGGTCATTCAGTACATTCATCATCAGCTGACTTCATTTCAGTGCCACATTGCGATGCTGAGCCTAGATCTGACCAACTGAAGCAACCCCAGATCATAACACTGCCTCCAGAGGCTTGTGCAGTGGCCACTGTGCATGATGGGTGCATCGCTTCATCCTTCTTACCCTGACAAGTTTATCACTCTGGAATAGACTCAGTCTGAACCCTTCATACTACATGGCCTTTTCCAATTGTTTCAAAGTCCTAGCAAAGCCATTTGTCCAATTAGTCTTACTAACAAATGGTTTTCATATGTTGATCTTATGCCGGTCAATATGGGGCGCTGGGGCGCCGCCCCCTTAAAGTTAGGCAGAGAAGAAGGCTACTTTAACATGTAATTATTTAACATAATAATTATTTATTTTAATAATAAAATAAAGTCATTTAGTCACAATATTCCGCTGTGTTTCTTAATATAATTTATTTACAACAAAATATATCTAAACTGTATTACGTTAATTTGTGTTTGTCTATGCGGGGCGCTGGACAAACGAGTGTCGACTGTATGTAGGCACGTAAATTTTTGAAAAGCATGTGATTTGAAGCTGAGCGCTAATTGGATTTTTTCAAATCATCCTTGGGGCACTGCATTGTGCGCCCCTGAACCCTCCGACTTGTGCTTTTAGCGGATCAATATTATTTTTAAATATTTGGGCTCATGTGATTGGATCATTCTCAACGAGTCTTATTACCGGTCAGCAGATTGTTAGTTAATGTATTGAATAGTGATTGATGTGGAAGCCAGCTAAATATGAGAGAAAATTCTGTAATTTCTCTCTTTTAATTTAATGTCTTTTATTTTATTTTATCTTTTTTTTATTTGTCTTCTGACTGTAACAATCCATTTAGTCTTTGCACTCATGCTTTTTTTTCTTCAAGCTTCTTTGTACTAATTGAGATAAAGAATGCAACGTACTGATCTCGCCTATGGAGGCTTTTTCATCACTGGGATCTTAAGATTCATCCAGGAGCCAAGGTAACATGATAACATGATTCTTAATGGCTTTTTCCACTCATTGGGTTTCATGAAGTGCTTGAAAGAATATTGATATGAGAGTCTCATTTGGTGTGTTGTGGTGTCTTGGATGTGATTCCTTATGTAGTGAAGCAGCACTTGGGAACAGCTGAATCAATGCGTTTTCATTTCAAGCCTTCTCTCTAAGCACAAATTGTCGATCTTCAATCACTTGTTATTGTGTTTCGAAAAATCCCAGTGATGGGTGAAACATGGTGAGGGCTCCAATTTGTGGTTTAAGGCAAGTCACGTCAATCCTTTCTCTTTTTTTTTCAGCTTTTTAGATGAAGTGCATCCATGATGTATCTTCTCTAGAGCAGTATAAATAGCAAAAAATATTGGAAAGTTTTATGTATATATTATTAACATCTGGATGATCAGATCTGACAGATGCTACAGCGATCTAATGTACCTTATCTAAGTGCCTGGTGCTAATGATGATGGTCCGTCTATCACATGGTGAATTAGGTAATGGATTACAAGTTTCCATTCCTGTGGGGGTGAACACAAGTGTGTGTGTGTGTGTGTGTGTGTGTGTGAGAGAGAGAGAGAGAGAGTGTGTGTGTGTGTGTGTGTGTGTGTGTGTGAGAGAGAGAGAGAGAGTGTGTGTGTGTGTGTGTGTGTGTGTGTGTGTGTGTGTGTGTGTGTGTGTGTGTTGAAGTCCAACCTCCATGCTCACCTGCTGAAAGGGCATATGTTCTGGTGATGAGGTCACTTGCGTCCCATCTGCCCACGTTTTTTTTCACAGGCCAATCACTGTCCATCTCCAAGCTGCTTGACAGGACACATGCTGTCCTCTTAAGAATGAGTCTAGCGTAACAAGTCCAGAAGCTTGGAAAGGATACAAAATAAAACTAAGACGCAATATGCGAAGAAGCTTTTGAGTTATAGTCATATAAGTATGTGCACCCTTGGAAAGTTGGCCGAACTTACTACAGTGGTGTGTGCAGAGGTGGAAAGAGTAATAAAATTTTGTACTCAAGTACAACTACTGGTACTTCAGTGAAATTTTACTTAAGTACAAGTAAAGTTACCATTACAAAAATCTACTCAAGTAAAAGTAAAAAGTAGCTCATTAAAAAATTTACTCAGAGTAAAATTTACAGAGTTACTTTTTTATTTTTATTTTTTAACAGCGGGGGTGGGATGAGGCATTCTAGCATAGTTCAAAAAAGATGAGCAGATATAAATCTCAAACTAGTTGTTTTTAACCTTTGCATAATAAAGCTGTTGTCTTTCTTGTGCTTGAAAATCAAAGTGGTCACTTAAATATGGTGTTACGTCCCAGTCTAGGGCCAAACAGCAAAAGAATGGTTCAGGGTTCTATTTTAAACTGTATGGAAATGGTGGTATATGGCAGAAAGAACTAGATCCAATCATTAACTGATGAAATAATGAGGTTTGTATATACAAAAAAATACAAACCCTCCTTGGTCGAAGAAGGAGAGGAGGAAGGCGTGTTCGAAAGCAGAGAGAGAAGAGGAAAGGCAAGAGTTTCGGAGTGAAAGTAGGGACCTTGAATGTTGGGACCATGACAGGGAAGGGAACAGAGTTGGTTGATATGATGCAGAGGAGGAAGGTAGATATACTGTGTGTCCAGGAGACCAGGTGGAAAAGTAGCAAAGCTAGAAGCTTAGGATCAGGGTTCAAGTTGTTTTACCATGGTGTGGATAGGAAAAGAAATGGAGTAGGAGTTATCCTGAAAGAAGAGTTTGTGAGGAATGTTCTAGAGGTGAAGAGAGTATCAGACAGGGTGATGAGTCTGAAGCTGGATATTGAAGGGATAATGTTCAATGTTGTTAGTGGCTATGCCCCACAGGTAGGATGTGTGTGTTAGAAGAGAAGGAGAAATTCTGGAGTGAGTTAGATGAAGTGATGCAGAGCATCCCCAGAGGTGAGAGAGTGGTGATTGGTGCAGACTTCAATGGACATGTTGGGGAAGGGAACAGAGGGGATGAAAATGTGATGGACAGGTTTGGTCTTCAGGACAGGAATGTAGAAGGACAGATGGTGGTGGATTTTGCAAAGAGGATGGAAATGGCAGTAGTAAATACTTTCTTCCAGAAGAGGCAGGAACATAGGGTGACATAAGAGCGGAGGCAGAAGCACTCAGGTGGACTACATCTTGTGTAGACGTTGTAATCTGAAAGAGATCAGTGACTGCAAAGTGTTGGTAGGGGAGAGTGTAGCCAGACAACACAGACTGGTGGTGTGTAAAATAACCCTGGTGGTGAGGAAGGTGAAGAGGACAATGGCAGAGCAGAGGACAAAGTGGTGGAAGTTGAGAAAGGAAGAATGTTGTGTAGTCTTTAGGGAGGAGTTGAGACAGGCTAGGGGTGGTCAGGAGGTGCTTTCAGTTGATTGGACAAATACAGCCAATGTGATCAGGGAGACAGGTAGGAGGATACTTGGTGTATCATCAGGTAAGGGAAAAGGAGACAAGGAGACTTGGTGGTGGAATGAGGAAGTCCAGGAGTGTATACAGGGAAAGAGGCTAGCTAGGAAGAAGTGGGACTCTGAGAGGACTGAAGAGAGTAGACAGGAGTACAGGGAGATGCACCGTAAGGTGAAGGTAGAAGTGGCAAAGGCCAAACAAAGAGCATATGAGGACTTGTATGTTAGGCTGGACAGTAAGGAGGGAGAGGTGGATCTGTACAGGTTGGCGAGGCAGAGAGATAGAGATGGGAAGGATGTGCAGCAGGTTAGAGTGATTAAAGATAGAGATGGAAATGTACTGACAGATGCCAGGAGGGTGATGGGAAGATGGAAGGAGTACTTTGAGGAGTTGATGAATGAGGAAAACGAAAGAGCAGGAAGTAGCAAATATTAGTAAAAGTGAGGTGAGAAGGGCATTGAAGAGGATGAAGAGTGGAAAGGCTGTTGGTCCTGATGACATACCTGTGGAGGTGTGGAAGTGCTTAGGAGAGGTGGCAGTAGAGTTTCTGACTAGTTTGTTTAACGAGATCTTGGAGAGTGAGAGGATTCGAGAGGAATGGAGGAGAAGTGTATTGGTGCCGATTTTTAAGAACAAGGGAGAGCTGTGGCAATTACAGAGGCATAAAGCTAATGAGCCATACAATGAAGCTGTGGAAAAGAGTAGTGGAAGCTCGGTTAAGGGCAGAGGTGAGAATTTGTGAGCAGCAATATGGTTTTATGCCTAGAAAGAGTACATCAGATGCAGTATTTGCTTTGAGGATGCTGATGGAGAAGTACAGAGAAGGTAATAAAGAGTTGCATTGTGTCTTTGTAGATTTAGAGAAAGCGTACGACAGGGTGCCGAGAGAGGAGCTGTGGTGTTGTATGAGGAAGTCTGGAGTGGCAGAGAAGTATGTTAGAGTGGTGCAGGACATGTATGAGAGTTGTAAGACAGTGGTGAGATGTGCTGCAGGTGTGACAGAAGAGTTCAAGGTGGAGGTGGGTCTGCATCAAGGATCGGCTCTAAGCCCCTTTTTGTTTGCTCTAGTGATGGACAGGATGACAGATGAAGTTAGACAGGAGTCTCCATGGTCTATGATGTTTGCAGATGACATTGTGCTTTGTAGCGAGAGCAGGGAACAGTTGGAGGAAAATTTGGAGAGGTGGAGGTATGCTCTGGAAAGCAGAGGAATGAAGGTTAGCCGCAGCAAGACGGAATACATGTGTGTGAATGAGAGGGACCCAAGAGGAACGGTGAGGCTACAGGGAGCAGGATTTTAAGTACTTAGGGTCAACGGTCGAGAGCAACGGAGAGTGTTCAAAGGAGGTGAAGAGACGAGTACAGGCAGGTTGGAATGGGTGGAGAAAAGTGTCAGGTGTGTTGTGCGATAAAAGAGTATCAGCGAGAATGAAAGGAAAGGTGTACAGGACAGTGGTGAGACCAGCAATGCTCTACGGCTTAGAGACAGTGGCACTGAAGAAAAGACAGGAGGCAGAACTAGAGGTAGCAGAGCTGAAGATGTTGAGGTTCTCTTTGGGAGTGACAAGGATGGATAGGATTAAGAATCAGTTCATCAGAGGGACAACCCATGTGAGATGTTTTGGAGATAAAGTCAGAGAGGCCAGATTGAGGTGGTTTGGACATGTTCAGAGGAGAGATGGTGAATATTTCGGTAGAAGGATGCTGAGGTTGGAACTGCCAGGCAGGAGGTCTAGAGGAAGACCAAAGAGAAGATTTATGGATGCAGTGAGAGAGGACATGAAGTTAGTTGGTGTGAGAGAAGAGGATGCAGAGGATACGGTTAGATGGAGGCAGATGATTCGCTGTGGCGACCCCTGAAAGGGAACAGCCGAAAGACAAAGAAGAAGTATATACAAAAAAACACACACACACACACACACACACACACACACACACACACACACACACACACACACACACATAACAGGAGGAAGAGGATCAGATTCAGGATGGACCCAGGCCAAAATAATAAACAAAATGGTATTTATATTTAGTAGCTAGATTACCTGCAAAAAATAAAAAAATAAAAAAATAAAAAATACAGGTACCTTCCCGGACTCCCTAAACCAAAAACAGTGAAATTATCTACAAATATATACAAAGACCAACCAAACCAAAGGGACAAAGCAATAATCAAAGTCAATTGGAGGCAAAAAGTAAAAACCGGAATACACAACCAAATATCAAAACGCCAAAATCACAACCTCTTCCATCTTTCCCGCGTCGTTCTCCTATTTATCTATAGTCGCGCTAGTCGATGACGTCACTCTTAGGGCGGAAGCAACCGTGTGGAAGGTCAGGAAGGTGCTGATGTGGGGACAGTCAGAAAACCCGGAGTGGAGTCTAGAACGGCGCGCAACCAGGACATGATACACACACGCGGCGCAACAGAGCATTTATGCAAAGCATAATATTTTTTATTATTTTATCATTTTCATTCATTTATTTTTTACTCAGTAGCGAATATGATTTAAAATGTAGCGAATTACAATACTTCAAACAAAACGTACTTAAGTAAAAGTAAAATTACAGATTTTTAAAACTACTTTAAAAAGTAGAAATACACAAAAAAGCTACTCAATTACAGTAACGCGAGTAAATGTAATTCGTTACTTTCCACCTCTGGGTGTGTGTCCAGATGTCAAAAAATGCCCATAGTGTGTGTTGGCATATTTGACATACAACCTTTTTTTTACTTTTTAACAATAATAATAATAATAATAATAATAATAATAATAATAACACAGGGGAGACACGGTGGTGTAGTGGTTAGCACTGTCGCCTTGTACCTCCAGGGTCCGGGTTCGATTAGTCCTTGGTGGGTTTCCTCCGGGTACTCCGGTTTCCTCCCACAGTCCAAAGACATGCAGATTAGGCTAATTGACGTTCCCAAATTGACCATAGTGTGTGAATGTGTGTGTGTGTGTGCTCTGTGATGGATTGGCACGCTGTCCAGGGTGTACCCTGCCTCGTGCCCTGAGTCACCTGGGATAGGCTCCAGGTCCCCGCGACCCTAAATACAGGATTAAGCGGTATAGAAGATGAATGAATGAATAATAATACATTCTTTAACTCTACAAATAAGAATCTAAAATATGCACAATTTTGATATATTTCACAGTGAAATAAACAAGGCTTACAGTACTTTGCCCTTAAATTTTACTGGCCAAATACAGTACATATACTTAATTTTAGTTAAGGTCTAGAAAGTAAAATGGTCATGGCAAAACGTTTTTGTTCACTTTTATCTTGTGTTGCTGCAGGAAACTCTCACCATTAAACATTTATGGATTGTTATTATTTTGTAATTTCTGAAATAAGTCCATGTCTTTTCCCTGTGAATACATGCGGCTGTATGGTTGGACCCCAAAGACATGCATATTGCTGTACTGTAGGTTAACTGAATGGATACATACAGTAGTATGTGTGTGTATTCCCTGTGATAGATTGGCACCCTGTCCAGAGTGTATCCAACCTCATGACCAAAGTCTCCTGGGATAGACTCCAACCCCCCGCAACCCTGTACAGGATAAGCAGTATAGACGATGATTGAATGGATGAAGAAAAAAATAATAATTGTACTTCCATGTTGTGTTTTATATAATATGGGCTACGGTGTTAATATATATATTTTTTTATTAAAAATAAATTATTTAAATGTTCACTAATAATCAATAGCTTTTTCAGAGATAATTATTTAAAGAAAGCACATAAAAGTGTTCATTATTATAAATATTCAACTTAAATCCACATTTTAGCCCGAAAATAATTGTCTTCTAAAATAAAACTTATAGAAGGTGAAAATTTCCCCAAACTTTTAAAATAGTACAACCCATGTTATTATACCTGCTGAAAACTATTCTTCGAGTGTATTAAATCCTGATCCTGATGTGCATGTCATTAAACAGTATAATGACTTAAATTCTATTAAATACAGTTTTCTTCTCTTGCACTGCTTGTTTGTCCCAAAGAAAGTGAGGACGCGTCTTCTACTTAGGCCGAGCCATCCACGACAAATTGCTTGCAAATTAATGAAGCGCTTATCAGTTAATCGAATCGAAGATCAATACGCAATTGTCTGCTCTACTTCTTATCTATGGTTAAGTTTAAAATCAATAGTGTAACAGCATTTAGGATTCAACTAGAGATGCATACTAAGAAAACTTGAAATGTGTTTCCTCCTCCTCCGCGGCAGCAGAGGACACTGTAAAGCGAGCAATTTCATAACTGTAGCAAATCTTAGGAAAAAGTTTGACATCGGTTTGGGAGGATGATTAGATACAGTGGGGGAAATAAGTATTTGATCCCCTATAGATTTTCTAAGTTTGCCCACTTACAAAGAAATGAAGGGTCTATAAATTTTTATCATAGGTTTATGGTAAAGGATTGAGACAATATCAGCCAAAAATCCTGAAAAAGCACATGATACTAATGTTATGAATTAAGTTGCATTTTAATGAGGGGAATAATTATTTGATCCCCAAGCAAAACATGACTTAGTCCTTGGTAGAGAAACCCTTGCTGGAAAGCACAGTGGCAAGACGTTTCTTGTAGTAAAAAAATTTAATAAAAATTATATATATATATATATATATATATATATATATATATATATATATATATATATATATATATATATATATATAATTTTAATTTAATTTTTTAAATATATATATATTCATTCATTCATTTTCTATACCGCTTAATCCTGTGTTCAGGGTCGCGGGGGACCTGGAGCCTATCCCAGGAGACTTCGGGCACTAGGCGGGGTACACCCTGGACAGGGTGCCAATCCATCGCAGGGCACACACACACACACACACACACTCACACACCCAATTATATATATACTGTAGATATATAGTCTCCTGGGATAAAAAATAATATTATATATATAAAAAACAAAGGAATAGCATGATGCGTCCTGTAACTGTCCCCACCCTAAAATCATTTTATGCATGTTAGTGTGTTTTTTTTTTCATATAAAACTCTCCCATGCACCTTTCTTCCTCTTGTTCCTTATATTTATGAGTTAACTCTACCACATTCTCGTTCACAATCTCTCTCTATGTCTCTTTCTTTCTCTCTCTTTCCCTCCCTTGAGCTAACACTTCCTGGTTCTTCTCCCAAAGAACATCTATACACCTTACATCTTTTGTTCTTCTGGATCTCACCAGGCATGTTCAAATTATTTATGATCTTTAAAGTAACAGATGAACATGAAATCAGGGATTTGGCCAAACATATTTTTGCTATTAATAAACCAAGAACTTTTTAACACCCAGTGTGCTTGCGTGCTTGACTGTGGCTCTTCTGATGTCAATAAGCTGATTGAATCATAGCGGACAGAACAAGCAACTCATTCATTCATCTTCACATGTAAAAACATGCAAACTCCATGCACACGTAGGCAGGAATCGAACCTGGCCAGGAATCGAACCTGGAAGTGCTCGGCAACAGAGCTAACCACTAAGCCACTGTGTTGCTCTACGTCAATTTACAAATTATTAAAAAGATTATTTTTGACAGAATTACCTCTGGTGTTTAGAAAAGATAACAATAAAAAAGTGGCTGTCCTAGAAAGCAGAATCGAGAATTTTTTTAATATACAGTGGTGTGAAAAACTATTTGCCCCCTTCCTGATTTCTTATTCTTTTGCATGTTTGTCACACTTAAATGTTTCTGCTCATCATAAACCGTTAACTATTAGTCAAAGATAACATAATTGAACACAAAATGCTGTTTTTAAATGAAGGTTTACGTTATTAAGGGAGAAAAAAACTCCAAATCTACATGGCCCTGTGTGAAAAAGTGATTGCCCCCCTTGTTAAAAAATAACTTAACTGTGGTTTATCACACCTGAGTTCAATTTCTGTAGTCACCCCCAGGCCTGATTACTGCCACACCTGTTTCAATCAAGAAATCACTTAAATAGGAGCTACCTGACACAGAGAAGTAGACCAAAAGCACCTCAAAAGCTAGACATCATGCCAAGATCCAAAGAAATTCAGGAACAAATGAGAACAAAAGTAATTGAGATCTATCAGTCTGGTAAAGGTTATAAAGCCATTTCTAAAGTTTTGGGACTCCAGCGAACCACAGTGAGAGCCATTATCCACAAATGGCAAAAACATGGAACAGTGGTGAACCTTCCCAGGAGTGGCCGGCCGACCAAAATTACCCCAAGAGCGCAGAGACGACTCATCCGAGAGGCCACAAAAGACCCCAGGACAACATCTAAAGAACTGCAGGCCTCACTTGCCTCAATTAAGGTCAGTGTTCACGACTCCACCATAAGAAAGAGACTGGGCAAAAACGGCCTGCATGGCAGATTTCCAAGGCGCAAACCACTTTTAAGCAAAAAGAACATTAAGGTTCGTCTCAATTTTGCTAAAAAAAACATCTCAATGATTGCCAAGACTTTTGGGAAAATACCTTGTGGACCGACGAGACAAAAGTTGAACTTTTTGGAAGGTGCGTGTCCCGTTACATCTGGCGTAAAAGTAACACAGCATTTCAGAAAAAGAACATCATACCAACAGTAAAATATGGTGGTGGTAGTGTGATGGTCTGGGGTTGTTTTGCTGCTTCAGGACCTGGAAGGCTTGCTGTGATAGATGGAACCATGAATTCTACTGTCTACCAAAAAATCCAGAAGGAGAATGTCCGGCCATCTGTTCGTCAACTCAAGCTGAAGCGATCTTGGGTTCTGCAGCAGGACAATGACCCAAAACACACCAGCAAATCCACCTCTGAATGGCTGAAGAAAAACAAAATGAAGACTTTGGAGTGGCCTAGTCAAAGTCCTGACCTGAATCCTATTGAGATGTTGTGGCATGACCTTAAAAAGGTGGTTCATGCTAGAAAACCCTCAAATAAAGCTGAATTACAACAATTCTGCAAAGATGAGTGGGCCAAAATTCCTCCAGAGCGCTGTAAAAGACTCGTTGCAAGTTATCGCAAACGCTTGATTGCAGTTATTGCTGCTAAGGGTGGCCCAACCAGTTATTACGTTCAGGGGGCAATTACTTTTTCACACAGGGCCATGTAGGTTTGGATTTTTTTTCTCCCTAAATAATAAAACCCCTCATTTAAAAACTGCATTTTGTGTTTACTTGTGTTATCTTTCACTAATAGTTAAATGTGTTTGATGATCAAAAACATTTTGTGTGACAAACATGCAAAAGAATAAGAAATCAGGAGGGGGGCAAATAGTTTTTCACACCACTGTATATAACTTGGACTACTTACCCATACTGTACTACTAACATCCATTGGGAATTTGTTCATAACAATCTCTTATGGTCTTTAATTATTTAGAAACTCGTTTTCCAACCCATCTCAATCACTTCATCAGGTTGATTTTTTTTTTCTTTTACAAATGGCACATTTGGCCACATGCTGGATGTCATTGGGAGCCTCCAGGTAAAGGTAATGAGACAGAGAGGTCTGGGAAACTATGTAATCACACCTCCGCTCTCAGGAAACGGCGGCGTTAAATCAAGCTCAGGTGGCTGATAAAAAGAACGGTGATTGTGTGCATAGCCAGACGTCCGGTCTCCGGGACAGCAACCGGGAGATTGATGAGCATGGATCTCCTCCCAGGTGGTTTGGCTATTTTAAGCTCTTCAGCTGCATGATTTTGATATTCTACCGGGGCTGTCTGGGGAAACGAGGGTCTATTTATCAAGCAGAGGGTCTCTTTTTTAGGCTTAAGCTCTCACGGTGAGATGACTCTTAGTCTACAGCTGTCTGAGTTCCACTACAGATTTTGTTCATGTGCTAAAGTATGATTATAATTAGAGCAATTTTCCCAGCTGTAAAGCTTCGGACGTGTTCCTGAGCAGACCAGAGGAAAGTTATGCATGTAGGTCATGTTCCCGTCTGCCTTAATCAGTAACTATATTTAATCGGCTTCAGAGTGGCGTTTAGGACTCTCGGAGCACAAATCTATAATTCGGAGACATAAAAGATGAGAGGCGAAGGAGAGGGAGCGGCAAACTGTTTCACACGTACAGATATAGGCTTGCACTCTTACTAGAGGTCAAGCAATTACATTATGAAGAATTACATCCACCGACACTAGTGGATTTGTTTCAATGGGGTCTGCGCTGATGTGCTTTTGACCGAGCGCAAGGTTGCAAACATACTTTGTCCTTCACCGAGGTTCTTTTTTTTGGTTGTTTATATGTTAGGGTTGTTAATCACTGGCTGCATCTTAAACTCTCATTCCAAACACGTCAATACACCCATACCTCAACACTTACTCTGAATACTTCACTGAAGGAAATATCAAGGGCATCTTCCAGCTTTCCGTCACCAGCCGTGGATTTTAAATGTGCCGTGTATAGGGATGATTGTCATGTTGAGCGTGGAGAAACATACCGATTAGTTTAACTTTTATTACACTGCATGTACTCATCACTTATTCTCCATGTGCCTTTTTTTTGTTTTGGTTCTGTCTCTACCCCTGTCCTGTCTTTGGTCATCCAGTGTTTTCACCTTACTCCTGTTAGCTCTTAGTAGCTCTTAGTACAAATACTGCTGTTTCTTTTTCTTTCATTGCAAGGTCTTATTGTTCCTTCCTATTCCCAAACCTAAGAAGTGATTTCTCTTAAAGCCTTTTCATGTTTCATGGTTTTGCTTATTTTCAGCTGAAGAATATAAATTATTCCAGGTTATTGCCACCAACCTGTTCTTTACTCTTTTCTCAAGCCTATTTGTTTCTTAATTTACAAGCAAAAGGCACATTATTATGGCTTTGCCACCTCGTGGTTTGGCCCAGCTTCTGGTGATATCTCAGTGATGACTTGTATGGTTTTTAATATAAAACATGTTAAAACTCTCGGCGGCACGGTGGTGTAGTGGTTAGCACTGTCGCCTTGCACCTCCAGGGTCTGAGTTCCCGGGGAGACCCCTCCAGGGTCTCCCCGTGCTTGGTGGGTTTCCTCCGGGTACTCCGGTTTCCTCCCACAGTCCAAAGATATGTAGGTTAGGCTAATTGGCGTTCCTAAATTGCCCGTATTGTGTGATTGGGTGTGTGAGTGTGTGTATGTGTGGCCTGCGATGGATTGGCACCCTATCCAGGGTGTACCCCGCCTAGTGCCCGAAGTCTCCTGGGATAGGCTCCAGGTCCCCCGCGACCCTGAACACAGGATTAAGCGGTATAGAAAATGAATGAATGAATGAATGTTAACTCTCCTCTGCACCTATTGCCTCTTGTTCTTAATGTTTTAACTCTCCCACATTCTCTTTCTCAATATCTCTTCATGTCGCTCTCTTTCTCTCTTTTCTTTGTTCATCTACTGATGAACATCTATACATCTTCCATTTGTTCTCCTGGATCTCACCAGGCATGTTGAAATGGCTTATGATCTTTGAAGTAACAGATTTTGATATTGATCCAGACAGGGTCAACATCACAGCAAGGTCACATGTCTGACTTTTTTCTCCTGTTCTCCTGTTTGAAGTATAGACCTTTCAGGCATATACATTTATAAGTGAAAGGGGTGAACATCCCCATCTATACTGTATCACTAGAATCAAGCTCTGTTTGTTTCAATTAAAAAATATATTTTTAGACTAATGTTTAATTTTTATTAAATTAATAGTGTCTGGGAATGGGATGGGAATCACCATGAAAATGTGACCACCAATAAAATACTATCTGATACAGTACCTACAGTACAGTAGATGCCATTGCACTTTTGCCTTGCACCTCCAGGGTCCGGGTTCGATTCCCGTCTCTGTGTGCATGGAGTTTGCATGTTCTCCACATGCTTGATGGGTTTGTGAGTATTTAGGTGCCAATATGGTTTATATTGAGTTTCTGTATCCTGGTTTTATAAATATCTCAAAAATAGATAGTTTTCTTTTCTAAATTTTTTACAATCTTAAAAATTTAAATCTATCAAAAAGTTGAGTTATAACTATAAGGTTTTATGTCTTAGCTCTACACAACAGCTTTACAACTAAATTGAGCATGAGTAATTAAATGTAGCTCGTTACTTATAGCATTTGCTTTTGCATTTACAACGAAGCGCAGCATTTAAACAATACAAACTAACTTTTAATATTTAAAACTTTTAATATTTAACTTAAATAATAACCAGGAGGAAACCCGCCAAGAACATGCAAACTCCACACACACAAACCTGGATGGGGGAAATCAAACCCAGATCCTGGAAGTGGCAGGCCACTGTGCTGCCACAGGATATATTTCATAGTATGCACTAGAACCGCCTGCTCACTTGTACACTGCCTTTAATTTCTTCAATGTCAATGCACGCACATATGACTGACTACTCAGCGAGCGAGTGAGCAAGCAAGAGAGAGAAAGACTGACAAAGTAAATGTTATAACAAGTTATGTTACAACCAAATATTGTCAGGTTACAGTATAACATGGAACATTTATTGTAAAAAGATGATATATATACAGTACAGGCCAAAAGTTTGGACACACCTTCTCATCTATCTGTCAATGTGTTGTCTTTATTTTCATGACCATTTACATTGGTAGATTCTCACTGAAGGCATCAAAACTATGAATGAACACATGTGGAGTTACGTACTTAACAAAAAAAGGTCTCCACAGTCACCGGACCTGAACCCAATCGAGATGGTTTGGGGTGAGCTGCACCACAGAGTGAAGGCAAAGGGGCCAACAAGTGCTAAACACCTCTGGGAACTCCTTCAAGAAACCATTTCAGGTGACGACCTCTTGAAGCTCATCGAGAGAATGCCAAGAGTGTGCAAAGCAGTAATCAAAGCAAAGGGTGGCTATTTTGAAAAAAATAGAATATAAAACATGTTTTCAGTTATTTCACCTTTTTTTGTTAAGTACATAACTCCACATGTGTTCATTATATATATAATATTTTTACAATATATATATGTATATAGGCATTTGGCAGACACTCTTATCCAAAGCGACTTACATTTTTATCTCATTACACATCTGAGCAGTTGAGGGTTAAGGGCCTTGCTCAAGGGCCCAACAGTGGCAACTTGGTGGTTGTGGGGTTTGAACCTGGGATCTTCCGAACCGTAGTCCAATGCCTTAACCACTAAGCTACCCCTGGCCCTATATATATATACACATGCAAATGCAAGTAACTGCTACATAAAACTGCAATAAAATATATTATAATATAAAACAATGAGGCAAAGTGAAAAATTAGTGTGACAACTATTTGCTTAAAATATAGTCTCAGGTACAATTTTTTGTGCATTTTTTTTAAAGTAAATTAGCTGCTTAGTTTGACTGAACATGAACTGCAGAACCAGCTACAGTCCTTTTTTGCACCTGCTTCTTTTTTATGCAGCAAAACCCAGTTTTTTTAAAGCATGCATAAGGAAGTTTGTACAAATAAAAAACACATAAGACTTTTACACAGTTCACCGTATACAGTGCTGTGAAAAAGTATTTGCTTTTTGTCCCCCTAGAACTCTCCCAATGGACGCCATTTTGCCCAGTCTCTTTCTTATTGTTGAATCATGAATACTGACCTTAACTAAGGCAAAAGAGGCCTGCAGTTCTTTGGTCTTATAGGTTCTTTTATGAGCTTCTGGATGAGTTGTCAATGTGCTCTTGTAATTTGTAATTTTGGTAGGCCAACCAGTCCTAGAAAGGTTCATTGTTCCGTGTTTTCTCCATTTGTGGATCATGGCTCCACAGTGGTTTGCTGCTGTCCCACAGCTTTAGAAATGGCTTTGTGACTCTTTCCAGACTGATACAGATTGACACTTGCTTCTCATCTGTTCTGTTTAGATCGTGATATGATGTTTTGCTTTTTGAGATCTTTTAGCATACTTCACATTGTCGGACAGGGACTTGTTAAGTGGTTTCTTGATTCAACAGGGCTGGCAGTAATCAGGGCTGTGTGTGACAAGTGAAATAATAAAAAAAAAAGGTTAATCTCAGTCCATTCATAATTTAGGAAGGGGGGTTACTTTTTCATATAGGGCCAGGTAGGTTTTGGACAGTTTTTTTCCTTTAATCAATACATTTTATATCACATTAACTGTTTATATCATATTAACTAAACTGCATTTTGCACGTATCTTTGTGCAATATTAAAATTTGTTGACTCGAATCATTTAAGCGTGAGAAATATGCCAAAAAATGTTTCTGTTCAGTTTTTATATTTTCTGTTTTTTTTTTCTTTTTTTGTTTTTAGTTTTTATGTTGAGCTTTTAGTTATGTTTTAGGTTTGTTATATGTTTTATATACTTATATGTTGTGGTTGTAATTTTTTGTTGTGGTTTGATTTTGTGTCTTTAGAGTTTATTTTCTGTTTTAAGACGTACGTTTTTCACTCCAGTGTCTTTAGAGTTTCTGTTATTTTGTTGCTTTTCCCTTGTGTCATGTTTTTATTTTAGTTGTTGTTTAGTCTTATTGTCTTTGTTTTTAATTTTGGTCGAACACACTTTTAGTATATTTTGAATATGAATATTTGTATATGAAGTCCAGTTTGACTGCACCAATCTTAAACCAGGCTTGAAAAATTTTGTCTTCTTTTCTCTAGTAAACACAAGGTGCCTTTTCTGACAGAAATCAACTGGTAGTGGCTTGTACAAATGAGCTAATCCTCATCGCTAACACTGCCTCAAATAGAATTAATGACGCATTTTAGCACCCTACAGGGTTACGGCTCAAAATGAGCAAGCTGTGTGGGAAATTAAAGATATCCTTCTTATCTGTGTGAGAACTCGGAGCCAATTTGCCAATGCGAGCTCCATTAACGGTGCGCTCTCTAATGATAGCTGTGGAATTTTACTCAGCTGTGTCAGAGCCTCCTTTACTGCTTAAATCCAGTGAAATATAATTGCGGACGTGTCAGAAATCCAATGTCGCTTCTTGACTTTGTTGTGTAGATCTTTTCTGACCTCAAGCCATAAAAGAAAAACTACAGCTCTATTTTACTGAAACTTTAAACATTTTATTACACATTCTTATTGCTTTAATAGTTCTATAAAATCAAATTACCTTTTAAATGGCTTATTATGAATATTAACCCCAGGAGCTCCAATTAGTTTTATCATCCTTATAAAAAAATCTTCATTTGATTTAAGACAGAAATAAAAAAAATATTGGCTGAAAATCTAGCGATCAATAAATGTCTTAACTTAAATCCTTGTTTTTTATATTTACAGTTAGGGGTGGGCGATATACCGGTATACACGGTTAACCGGTAGAAATTTGTCAACCGGTAGAGATTTTGGTCTACTGTCTTAATCGCGGTTGAGATCACGTGACGTTGCACGTTACGTAACCACGCAATACACATTCACTTCTATGGGAAGCCAAACACATCTAAAGTGGGACGAAACTGTGGCACCCGATTGAGCCGGCGTGGGCAGAACAAATATCCAGACCCGGTGGATCGTGCAGCGCCGACCAACTTGAGCAGCGCTGCTCGAATCACAAACCTGTGCAACACTGATAGAAATAGACCGCGCCGACCATCAAAATACATTTTACCCCGCTGGGATGTGCACGTACAAACCAGGCATGGCAAGGCGGAAACAATATTAAACAGTCCTGACATTTTAAATAAATAGTTTTTAAATAAAAAACAGTGGGTCACGCAGGTTTGTGATTCGAGCGGCGCTGCTCAAGTTAATCCGCGCTGCGCGATCCACCGGGCTGCACAAATAAACCAGATAATCTCTGCCCTCCCCAGATAGTCGCGCTGCGCTGTCCAATGGGCCGCGCAGATATTTGGTTCAATCGGGTGTGAAAAAACAATAAAAACGAGAGCACACAAAATCCTTATCAACTTTTTATTCTCCTTTATTCCCAAAAACAAACTGACACTCTAGAGGAGGAAGTGTGCATGCGCCTTTTGCCCTTCTACGGCAAGCCCAGAGGGGATAAAAACCTCACAAACACATATGCACCTCACGAGCGCCTGTGCATCTAACATTAGCACAATATAACAAAATCAAATTAGGTTAGTTACACATCCAACCGAATGTGGCGAAAGTAAAAAAATGCGGCAAACCTCAGCAATTCCCAGTTTAAATAAAATTACATTATGTAAAACAGTTTCTTTGTGGGCGGCGCGGTGGTGTAGTGGTTAGCACTGTCGCCTTGCAACTCCAGGGTCTGGGTTCGATTCCCCGGCCAGGCTCGATTCCCGTCTCTGTGTGCATGGAGTTTGCATATTCTCCCCGTGCTTGGTGGGTTTCCTCCCACAGTCCAAAGATATGCAGGTTAGGCTAATTGGCGTTCCCAAAATTGCCCGTAGTGTGTGATTGGGTGTGTGAGTGTGTGTATGTGTGTATGTGCCCTGTGATGGATTGGCACCCTGTCCAGGGTGTACCCCGCCTAGTGCCCGAAGTCTCCTGGGATAGGCTCCAGGTCCCCCGCGACCCTGAACACAGGATTAAGCGGTATAGAAAATGAATGAATGAATGAATGAAAGTTTCTTTGTGTGAATTTTTATTGATGCATTTTCAGATACAAATTGCTATATTGTGATGTATATCGTTATCGAGGTAGAAATTTGCTTCTGCCGTGATAGAAGATTTTGGTTATATCGCCCCCCCAAATTTACAGTATATATACATACAAATCTAAATGTAAAAGGTAAAGTAGTGCCCATACAGGTAACCCATAAAGCATTGGCAACAGTAAAGAAACCAGACAAAAATTATTATACATGTATATGCTGTACAACTAAAGTATTGGCACCACTTAAAGATATTTTTAGATGCTGTCAACATTTCCATGGTCTACATTTTTTGTGGTGTTTGCAAATTTATTAAATTATAATTTACAAAATATCATCAATACAATCAATTATAAATGTTTTAGACTTTTATACTTTTTACTTTTCACATACAGATTTTATTTTATTTTATTTATTTTTATTCTTTACTTAAGTAGTACAGTATCTTTCTACAGATAAAGTAAATACAACCATTTCTGTGGCATTTAAAAAAAAATCTATTTGACGTTTCTAAACAGACCTTTCAATTTCTTGATTACTTTCAACGTATGACTAGAAATTTTGATCAGATGCCCAATTTTTGTTTTTAAAGCTATACTACGGGTATGAAAAAGTTTTGATATTAGTTTTGTAACACACCAACAAATGGCAGCACAGGGCTGCACACACAGATACAGCGAGCACCAACCTTCATAAGTCAGTGTACCAAAAGACATCAGAAGCTGTGCAACTGGAGCTATTCTGACCATGTGATTTCATCATGAACAGTAAGTTGGTTGGTTGGTTTATGGGTACAACCTTTAGACAAAGCAACAACAGTCTTTACAGTGAAATAGCCTGTCATCTCCCCAACCAAAAAAGACTAGGCAGGCCCACAGCTCGACCAAGTGCATGCTCATCGTCTTTTACAACATTTGCAGAATTATGCATCGAGAATTCGTCCCCAGGTGCCAGACCGCCAATAGCAAATGTTACTGACAGGTTTTAAGGCATATGAGGGAGTACATGCAAAGATTGGTGCTTTGGTTATGTTTACAGAGATGTAGCGTAGTAAAAGTGGCAAAGATAACTGCGAGGTGCCATGTGACATAATAGCAGGGTCTCAATTCAGGGCTTGCATCCTTCAAAACGAGGGAAGTGGTTTGTGTGGCCTTCACTGACTACATAAGCCATGAATGAGTCTGGTCTATGGAGGATTTCTTTTTTATTTCCATACCAGATTTCTCACCATGAAGTGCCACAACTTTCGCCTAGCAACCCCTGTCTCTCTGGAATCGGATTTCATGTAAAGCCCCCAGTTTTTTATTAACATTTAATATTTAATGTATATTAATATTTAGTAGTAGGTATGTGATTGAGTTGAAACCCAGTACTTACCGTACATTTGAAAGCGTACTCCTTGCATCCCATGTTTGACACTGTCTGCTCCACAGCTCGCATGAATCTTGACCCTGGAATTGCGACAGCCTTAGTCGCAATGCTGTGACGTATTTTGTCTTGAATGAAGCCTCTGAAGGATGCAGCCCAATTGAGACAATGCAACGTGAGCAGCAGTCTACAAAGATGCAATTGCCTTGTTCAAACTGTTTTTTAGGCAACCTGTTCTTAACTCCATGCCCTGAAACTTGTTTGTCTGAGTGCCTTAGTTTAGTCTAATTTGTGCAATTTTATAGTAAACCAAATAACACATCTGTGCCATATACAGTCCATTCACATATACGCTGTACTAAGTCTTGAGCCATCCCATGCCTTCATATTACATTAAGGTATATTGTTCAATTAAAGAAATAGGAACAAATCATTTACCCCGACAGGCTGTAAAGTGCATAAACATACAATTAAAAAATGTATTGGTTATGTAACAACCTCTGCAGCAACCTCATTTCCCCTCCCGTCTGTTCCAACCACTCAGTATTCAGCATCACCTGCATGCTAATCATCTGTCTTCACCTGCACCTGCTTCTCAATTGTACATGTCGTAAGTTAGATATTTATACAAAGCCTGGAGGACTATTCCTTAAGACTATATTAAAAAATACAAGAAAGTTTGTCTCTTATATATCGCTGTTTTATATTGCTGTTTTATATCACTGTTTTTTACCTATGTTGAAATGTCCTTTTATTTCACAACATGGCAAAAAAAATATAATTTTGCTGTGGAAATGTATGATGATGGACTTGGGGATATTTGAATGGAAAGGTCTTGCAGGCGGTTTACAACTCATGAAAATGCACATCCCTATTGATTACAGATGAGAACTGTTCAGAAGTTCTGAATGTTTTCTCATTCCATTTCATTTATAGGTCTCGTGATGCCACTGAAAGCAGTTCTATGTGCTCATTGTGTGCTGATTTAATGATGCGTGAAACAAGTGTATATTTAACAAAAACACTGCATGCAGAGATAACGAACATTTCAGTATGATGCCTCTCGGTAGGATCGTTCAACTAAATTCACTTCAATACATAGCATTAGGTTCGCCTGTACAGTTCTGATTTAATAACTTCATATCTTTGAAGGTTTCACCCAGGTGAAGCCTTGTCCAAACTACCAGGGACTTCTTTGTTGCCTTTAATACAGGCTGGAATGTGCACAGGTTTGAAGACTGTAAGGACAAGTACTGTACACTGCATAACTACAAAGCACACAATGAAACAAACAGAACAATTCTAAAAATACAGCAACAGAATTAAAACATGACAGCAAATTTGTGAACACAACAGTGAAAACAGAAACACAATGGAACACCCTAAAACACTGCATCATGTTCAGGAGCCACCGCCCTGTAGGTGGGACGTCTGTGTTTACAGACTTCTTTTTTTTTACAGACCCTCTATATTCTTACATTGCATTACGAGCCTGAGGGTTTGTTTATAACCCAGTGGATGGGGCTCTATTACTGTCACACTTCACTATGGATTCATAAGTCACCCTGTGCAGTATGTTCAAAATAATTAATTTATACCCAGCAGGAACCCAAAAGCTGTATGAGCATTTGATTATATTGACATTGCGATGACTTCCATTGTCAAGACAGCGTTGTTTTTAAAAGTTAGACTGTTTTTGAGAAAAACACTTGGCAATAACGATGAATGAAAGTTCCAAATACAACGTTCAAATACAACCTCAAAACAATGGAACCTTTATTTGGACTACATTGAACCTGGAACCTTCCGAACTGTAGTCAACCCCACCATCATCACTGAGTTGTAATTGTTTGGGCCCTTGAGCTAGGCCCTTAATCCTCAACTGCCCACATGTACTGTATAATGCAATAAAAATTTAATGTGCTCTGGATAAGGGACGTTTGCTAAATGTTTAAATGTAAGAGGATTTAGAAATACCATCGGAGATTGGGATGGACAAATCAGCTTCCCGTACATAGCATCACACATCTTTTAGTGTTGTATGGTTACCTCTGTTTCATTTACTTTAAAAAATATCTACATAAGGTGAATCTTATCTCACAAATTACTCTACTGTAAAATTGGGTTTTCGGGGCTCGTTATCATTTACATGCACCAACAGCATACCCCCCTGTTAGTTCAGTGGTTGTCATGCAGTGCTCTGAATCCCACTCAGACCATCAGTTTGGTATTAATTTGGTTACATGGTTATAACTTGGCAACATTGTGTTGGAGGCAATCATCATGTAATCAACAACATAATTTCATCACAGTCGTTCTAATTTTCAAAAACAACCTACAGTAATATCAACATCGTCCCACATTAACATCACAGCACCTCTTTGACAGCCAAATATGTCCTCTTCCTGTAAATATCCTCCAGCTGTTTTCCACCATCTGTCAGACTGACAATGAATGTAGCCAATCATGAACGAGCCTGCAATTTTCCAATACGAACAATGTTTTGCTTTCTGATTTGCTGTTTTGTGTTGTTAATATTTTTTTTCTGCTGTGTGTATGTTCTTTTTTCTGAACTGCTTTCAAATTTGTTGTGTTTTGCTGTTGTGTTTTTTTTATTTGCTGATTTTATTATTTTTTTTATGGTGGGGGGGGATTGTCTCTGATTTATTGATTTACTGTTTTTGTTTTGTTTTGGTCTGTTGTAGGTTTGGCTTTGTGATGATCTTTTTAAATTTGCCATGTTTTTTAAACTTGCCTTGTTTATAAATTTGCTGCATGTTTTTGTTCTCTTTCAAGGCTATACTTGATGCTGCGTAAAACGCTATGGCAACCATTTTGTCGTGTTGCCGGTCGTGAAGCATGCTGTGAAAACACACCAAAGTTTTTGGCTATATATAACCTCGACCACGTGACGTCATCTGATTAGATGCAGCTGGAGGTTATAAATACAGGTGAGCCGGCAACAAACGTCAGATCATTTGTCTTCAAAGCCTTGTTGTGAGCGTGTTTGTGTTTAAACCAGCAAAATAAGAAGGTGTTTAACTCACCAATATGACGAGTTTAAACTAGATATCCCTTCGTGTGTGATAATCAATATTGGAGTGCTATCTCTACACTGCTTCGACTAGTGCTGCGCGCGCCGCGCATTCCTGGCTTAAAACTCGTGCATCTGACAGAGCAGCGGCAGATGGAGGTAAGCCCCCTTTCTTCCGCGTTGTCATCACGAGGATTCCTCTCTTGCTTAGCGAAGATGAAAATAGCCTTAAGCACTTAAAAAAAAAACCCAGTAGATGGCAGCTTCTGTCGGGTGGCCGGGGGACGGAGCCTCAATGACGCTCTCCCCCCCTCTTAGCTCTCTCCATATGAGTTAACCCTTTCATGGAGTAAGCTGTATTCATCCCGTGTTTTTCCTGCCATCGACTTATTTATTTATTTAAATATAGTTGATGTGGAAACGCGGGGTTATATGATGACGCCCAGATAGTAGAGACGCTTCACAGGCTATCTCTCTCCTGGGACATCATCCTCCCTGGTAAGCTTATACTTCCTTTCTAGCTGTGTTGACTTTTATCTTCCCTGGAGGGAAAAGCTTTTCAGGCAGTAGGTCAGCTTGGTGCTCCACTGCACACCAGGGCGGTTTTGCAGGCCTACCAGGCTGACCTGCTGAGAGACTTGAGTACTGGCGGGGCTCTTCAAGATAAGGCATATTGGAATTATGCAGAGCTACAGACTTGTCTCTTCGTGCAACAAAGCAGACGGCTTGTGTTATCGGCGGTTTTATGGCTGCTACGGTTTTCGCAGGAGGCACCTGTGGCTAAATCTCAGGCGCATCAAGGATAGGATTGTGCATTTCTCCTTAATGCCCCTATCTCGCCTTCCGGCCTGTTTAGCGATGTCGTTGACTCAGCCGCCACTAGGTTCTGGGGCGAAGTTATACGAACAAGCTTTTGGGAAATTCCCTCCCCGCCGTGCTCAAGAGTCGGGATTGTCGGCCACCCAGTCTCGACCGGGTCTGACTCTTGCGAGGCGTAAACACAAGGAGTGTGTTTTTCTTTGGACCCGGGCACCTCCTCGTAAAAGTTGGGGTGCGCCGCGTTTCACTATCTGCCCCAGGAGGTCAGACTGATTAAAAAAAAAAAAAAAAAATATATATATATATATATATATATATATATATATATATATATATATATATATATATATATACAGTGGGAGCCACGTCAAACAGCCGCCTGGAGCATGATGGATTCATGGCAGGTCCATGAAGGGTTAATGCACGCTCCGTGCATTAAATGTGATCCCCCGCGATGACGCAGTTAACAATGCCCCGCCCCATAAACGCCCCCATGTGCTTTCTAAAAAGATGGTTGCAATGCCGTATAATTCCGCCAGATGGAGAATTGACTGGAACAGTTAACTGCAGTGTCCAGGAAGCCCAATACCATATCTTTAATATACAGACAGTTCTTGTATTGTCAACATACTTTCATAAATAGATGACGTGGTAAAAAACAACAACAAACCGATTAATAAAACAGATTTGTTAAATCACTCAATACACAACCCATGACGATTATGCTATTTATTATTTTATAATGACTTAATAAAACTAGTTAGTGAAATATTTTTTAAGACATCCTGAAATGATCCTTAAAGACATGGTAGCGGCTGTAATTTGTCTATACCGATCATTGTAGGTACGGAATAAAAACGCGGGCTATGTACAGTATTTTACATTAAGGTGTATTTTACCTCCTTCCATTTAATATACTGATAGATAATATTTTGCTGCAAAGTAAAGCTCAAAATGTAACGTCTGCTTGGGTTTGTTTTCGTTATATTTTTGATGATGTTTTTTTTTTCACTGATAGTCAACAAGTGGCATAAGAAAGGCAATTAATGGCGCATGCAACCTGGAACAAATATCTGCCCATATGGATCAGTATTTCTTTTGTCATTTAATCATGCATGATTATGATGGGGCATTAATCACTTATCACAACTGTGAAAGGATGAGACAGCATTAAGCAGAGACACATTAAATCCCCATAAACACTTGGAAACAATAGTAAAAAAGTTCCAGAGGGTTAGCGCCTGTTATCCTAATGTATTTTACTGATTTTTTTTACTGCTTATATTTTGTTTGGTTTTACACAATTTCATGTGTTGTGTGTGTGTGTGTGTGTGTGTGTGTGTGCGTGCACGAGAGAGAGGATACTCTGACAAGAGCAACTTCCGTGTGGCTCCAGTGGCGCAATCGGTCAGCGTGTGATACTTATAAAGCGCTCCAGGTGAAGCAGTGCCGAGTTCGAGCCTCACCTAAAGCACCCAAAGCATTTTACTGCATATCGTGCTGTGTATGTGACAAATAAAATTTTAATTTGAAAGTAAAGCTTAAAATGTAACTTCTGCTTGGGTTTGTTTTCGTTATATTTTTTATGTTTTCGCTGATAGTCAAATTGGCATAACAAATTGATTAATGGCGCATAATATCTGGAACAAATATCTGTCCATACGGATCAGTGTGTCTTTAGTCATTTAACCAGCATAACGTCCCACATCAAAGATCTGATGGGGCATAAATCACTTATCACAACGGTGTATAGATGCGGCAGCAGAGACAGATTTAATCCCCATAAACATTCACACTTGAAAACAAAACTAACAGAACTAAACAGTTCTAGAGTGTTAGTGCCTGTTATCACAGGACAGGAATCACCTACAGGATACTATTGTATTTTACTGCTCATATTTTTTACCCTAGTTTCATTTGGTTTTACGCGATTTCATGTGTTATTTGTGTGTGTCTGTGTGTGTACAGTGTGTGTGTGTGTGTGTGTGAGTGCGAGAGATAGCGTGAGAGCGCGTGCGCGAGAGAGGGCTTACATGGTGATTCGTCCAAGGTTACTAAAACCTGGCTTACTACCTATAAAAATTATTTCAATTTAACTCATGGGTCTCAATCACAGATGACACGATTATATACTCTGAAACGTTCATTTGAACATTTAAAAATATATACAAAAACATAAATACTAATGTTATCATGATGTAAATTATTAACATTAGGTTAGGTCCTGCCCTTAATTAATTCATATTATAATTACTTTTACATAGTATAGTTACTGGACTGACATGACCAAAAACTAGCTATTTCATTTAGCCTTTCTAAAATCAACCCATCTATCATTTATAATCAGAAAACATAAAACATATTATGATCTGTTCAATAGCCCATCTGTTTTAATTTAGTTTGTATTTTTTATTATTCATAAGACAACCTTTCAGTTTTGTAAATATTTTAGTTATAGTGTGTTAAGTCTTACTTTAGGGTTAAACGTTTTGAGAATTTGACCATCCAGCTTAGATAAATGTTATGTCATTGATTGATAAAATCTGGATTAAGGATATTTTATTATATAATTATATATATTATATATTTTTTATTTTATTTTTTAGTTTCCCCCTGAGGGATTGCCACCTTATTGTGGTCAGGGGGTTTGCGTGCCTCAACACAATTCAGCAAATACAATACTGTTACTATACAGTAAGCCCAGGGAAAAACAGTGCTCGAACAGTGCCCTTCACATTTCTGACCCCCCCGGGCTAGAACGGCGCTGCCTCTGACCGTCTTTTGTCTTGTAAATGAGTATTCTCACTCACCTTCCAATCCCCCCAGCGCACACACTCTGTTTGTCCTGTAAACTGTAACTGTGCTTGCTAGGGCACTTGGTTATACACAGTACTTTAATGTATGGAACACTTACTTAACTTACTGGTTTGGTTTAAATATCGCTTATTACCTTATTCAGCAAAATAAATTAATTATTAACGTATTGAAGTATTTTAGTTAAGGACAAAAACTGTACTTGTGTTTAGAACTGCTGAACAGCCGTGTTCATAGGTTTAATCAATGATTAATGAATGGAGAGATGTGTGTGTGTGTATATATATGCACGCGCTCTTCAGCATTTCTCCGTTGGCTTTAACACGCACACACACACGCATCCCCCCGCCAAAAACACACACACACACACGCATCCCCCCGCCAAAAACACACACACACACACACACAGAGCAATTAACACCATGTCATACTCAGGAGTGGAAGGTGAGAAACCTCAATGGAGAATACCAAGTTTGTCGTTGCTCTTTTGGAGTTCTTAAAACCCAAAACATTTATTTATACTGAGAAAAAAATATTATGGATCACATAATCACAATCACAAACACATATAATCAAGTGTTTAACTGGTTTCATTTGTTTCTGTGACCAATAATTATTATTATGATTTTCAGCCCAACTCTTTGACTATTTAAAACAAAGTTGTGTCCCATTTTTTGCCCATTGAAGTTGTTGGTTCAACTAAACGGTTTTTAAATACCCAAACAATCCCCCAACAATTAAAACACGCAAACATGACTTTAACAATTCAATTTATTCTTCCAAAACTAGTCAAAGTTAAAACAGTAATTTGTATAAAACAGGTGAATACATGTCTTATTGTCTTTTTGCTTAAAGTTCATTAAACTACCCGGATACACCAGCTGCTTATATCTATAGTCCTTTTATATTAAAATATAAATTTTTCAAATATCAAAACTATTAAACATGGAACAGTTTAAGTCTTTGTTTCCCCCAAAGTACTGTATCAGACATTTAGCAGTTCTGTGTTCAGAATATACAGTAGACCTGATCAAGCATCATTCTAAAGCTGTCGGACTGTGACGTCATCCCTCCTACAGCTCCCTCAACAGCTTGTTCAGGCTCCTCCAGTCCTGTAGCTCCAAAAGTCCAACCGTCAGCCGTCTGACCCCCCAATCCTCCACAGCGGAGCTCTGCTTAAAGACAACAGGAGAATTTAGTCAAGACAAAGATAAATAAACTTCATAGAACATCTACTTCTAATAAAAATAAAATATATTAATAAACCCATTTACCACAGAGGGTGTAAAATACTGTTTTGGGGATTCTGGAATGTAAATAAACTGCCTGTGCAATGTTAACGAGTGAACAGTGTTAGTGTTAACCACTGACTGTCTGTATTATCGTCTGAATTAAATTAACCGAGAATTTACTTAATGCGCTTCTCATACAAATAAGTTAAGCGATATAGCACTCGTATATGAGCATTAGTTCATCCCTGAGGCCAAACTATAACTTACTGAAGCCCCTCATACCCCCCCCCCCCCACACACACCTCCCCTCACACACACACACACACATACACCTCCTCCCTCCCCCTCCTTAACTGGTAAACACTACAGTGTTGTTATTCAGCTCGTTAACTAAGCGCTCGCGCTACCGCGGAAAGTGTATAAAATATAAACCGGGTTATGAGCGTTACTAGCTCCTGTACAGCTACCCTCAGTCTGTGTCCCTCATCAACTGCATCACGTTATATTACAGTCACAGAAATAACCTGCAGATTAACTCTTAACCAAAGAATAAATAACCGCTGAATTTATCCAGACAACACGCGGTGAGATTCTCTCAGTATTTACAGAGAACACAAACACTCTTCATCGGGTAGTGCAGCTCTTGTAATAGGGACATTAATAGTATTGTCGAAGCTTGAGCATGTTTTTGAGTTAAAGTGGAGTGACATTGTGAGTGTGTGACACTGACAGTAAGCTGTAATATTAACTCCAGACTTATAGTAAACAGATCATTAAGTTCTCTAAAGTCACATCTGACCGCTGCTGGTGCTGCCAGTGATATTTAAAACGGCCAAAAAAAAACTAAACTGGGAAATAAACTGTAAACTACCCCAAACACATTTTATAAAATAAAACATCACTTACCACGAATAGTCCGTTAAGCCGCCATCTTCATCTCTGTAGTTTGGTAGCGTCAGGACGGCGGGGGTGGAGGCGGGTTGTTAAAATCATGTGATTGCAACTCAGCGCAGCTGGCTTGCTTTAACGTGTTCTTGAGAACGAAGCGCCATCTAGTGGTGGCACCAGGTCAATGAATAAATAGGGCTTGAATGGGCGTGTTTACTGTGAAATCTTGACACGCCCTTCTGGCAGAAAAGGGAGGGGGGATTACGGCGTGCAAAGGGCATTCACACGCCATTCACACTTCAGCCACACGGTCGCGGCTATTTGGCGTGGCTCCCACTGTATATATGTAAAATAAAATAAATGGGGGTGGCCCCCCAATAGGGAGAGGCACCCAGAATTCCTTTCAAATGAATAAGTGTTCTCCTTGGCACCCCCAGGATGTCGGTGTTCTTGCTCCGCCACCACTGGTGTTTCGGGCAACACCAGTCTCTAATAGGAGTTCTTCGGTTTTTCCTGCCATGTTTCAGGATGCCGAACATCTAACACCCCCCCCCCCACCCCGGTTAACCAAGCCGCCGAAACTTTTGCCCTTTTCTGAGAAACTGGCAGCGCGGAAGCTACTGCCAAGTATATCTCCTTGGGTACTAAGCACTGGAGAGAGGAACTACAGGATTCAGTTCTCACTTCACCCTCTGTGTTTTCAATGGCGTGGTCTCCACTTCCATGAAACCAGAAAGTGCGCATCTGCTGACAAAGCTGCCGGGGAAGGGGGCCATGGAACATGTTCCCCCACCAGACAGTGAGTCAGGCTACTACAGTCGGTATTCTTGGTTCCCAAGAGGAACGGGGGCTGCGTCCAATTTTTCAGATTCTGCGGGCTCTCCCGCTATCTGAAAATCAATGAATACAGTTAAAATTTTGACTGTCAAGGTGATTGCTCTCAACCCTACCAAGCGACTGATTTGTGACAATCGATTTAAGGACGCTTACTTTCATACAGAAACATTGCCACAACACAGGAAGATCCTAAGGTTCGTTTCGGGGGCGAAGCTTACCAGTATCAGGTCCTTCCATTGGTCTAGGTCACCCGCACACATACAAAATGCACGAATTTAGCCCTGGTTCTTACGGGAGTCCCAGGGCATCCGGTGGCTAGTGCTTCGACATCAGCATGTTGTCCTAGCTCATCTCTGTTCTCAGGACTGGGACCCAATGCCACGAAAGCGTGCTCTTTCCTGTTCAGAGGACAACACATTGGGTGCCATATGGGATTCGGTCGTAAGCGGGCACAGCTGTCTCCCGCTCGTGTCGAACCCATTCTCAACAACCTCAAGGAAAACAAGCTAGACCAGAAAGTGACCATCACTTTCAGACATCCTAGCTCTCATGGCAACGGTATCCACGGTGACACCTTTCTGCACAGAGAGCATTCCAAGTTGTGGCTAAGAACCAGGGGATTTCACTAGGGCCAATCCCTAATATGGGTTACGTGCCAGGTGCTTCGTACCCTTTCTATGTGGTTCAGACCCCGGTCTCTACTCTGGGTCCCACTCTAAGTTCATCTTGTCGTCGCTGAGACTAATGACAGATGCTTCCCTCACAGGCTGGGGTGCGGTCTCAGATGACCGTCCAGCCCAAGGGAGCTGGAGAGGCTATCTTCTCGCATGGCACATCAATTGCCTCGAGATGATGGCTCTATTTCTGGCCCTAAAGCACTTCCTCCAGCAGTTGAGAGGCTGCCATGTCCTAGTGCGGTGGACAACACTATGGCAGTCTCATATATTATCGCCAGGGCGGACTGTGCTCGCACCGCCAACAGCTAGCGCACCAGGTTCCTGTCCCTCAGGGCGATTTACATTCCAGCATGGATGCGGGATGTATATTGTCCTCTCCTATGAGGCGCGTGGGTTCACTTCGCCTCTGGGAAGCAGGGCTCACCCAACCAGGGTGATCGTCCCAGTCTGACCAGCAGGAGGTATCCTCTGCAGTAATTGTGTGGCGCGAAGGGTTGGTCCTCCCCGCACACATTTCTTACATTTATAATCTGGATGTTCATGCTACTCCGGGCTCACTGCCCCCGAGTTAGCTGCCCAGGCATAGTTCTGAGACCTTCTTGGCTTTGTGCGCACACGCTACACAACCTAGGGGGCCAGACACCTGTAGTGCGGTGGCGTTGGTATTCTCGTTTCCATAGCGTTTTACGCAGCATCGAGTGTAGCCTTGAAAGGGAACGTCTCGGGTTACTTTGCAGTAACCCTGTTCCCTGAAAGGCAGGAACGAGATGCTGCGTCCGAATGCCGCACTACCACGTGACCGGACGTCCGTTCAGACAAATTAATCTGACGTTTGTTGCCGGCTCACCTGTATTTATAACCTCCACCTGCATCTAATCAGATGACGTCACCTGGTTGAGGTTGTATATAGCCAAAAACTTTGGCCTGTTTTCACAGCATGCTTCAACGCGACAAAATGGTTCCCATAGCGTTTTACACAGCATCTCGTTCCCGCCTTTCAGGGAACAGGGTTACTGCAAAGTAACCCGAGACGTTTTCTAATGTTCTAATTTTCTGTTTTGCTCTTGTTTTCTTAACATGTTATGTTTTTGCTTTTTGCACTGTCAAGTTTATGTTGTGTTTTTAAATGCATTGTTTTGTTTTTGCTCAATGTTTTGTTGTATTTCTGAATTTGATCTGTCTTTCTGGTTTGAATGCTACCCTATATTTTCATCTTTCTTTCTGTGTTAGCTGTTTTACTCTTGTATTATAGAATAGAGTTTCTGGTCTGGTTATGATTTTTGGTCATTAAAATGGACAGGAAGTGATAGCAAGCCTTTTGATAATACACATTTGTTGAATATACTAGCCTCTGTATTCCTACATTGCATTACGAGCCTGAGGGTTTGTTTATAACCCAGCGGATGGGGCTCTATTACTGTCACTACAGTATGTATCTGTACTGTAAGTCACCCAGTGCAACTATTACCTGACTCAAATAGCAATTTACAGTGGTGTGAAAAACTATTTGCCCCCTTCCTGATTTCTTGTTCTTTTGCATGTTTGTCACACTTAAATGTTTCTGCTCATCAAAAACCGTTAACTATTAGTCAAAGATAACATAATTGAACACAAAATGCAGTTTTTAAATGAAGGTTTATGTTATTAAGGGAGAAAAAAAACTCCAAATCTACATGGCCCTGTGTGAAAAAGTGATTGCCCCCCTTGTTAAAAAATAACTTAACTGTGGTTTATCACACCTGAGTACAATTTCTGTAGTCACCCCCAGGCCTGATTACTGCCACACCTGTTTCAATCAAGAAATCACTTAAATAGGAGCTACATGACACAGAGAAGTAGACCAAAAGCACCTCAAAAGCTAGACATCATGCCAAGATCCAAAGAAATTCAGGAACAAATGAGAACAAAAGTAATTGAGATCTATCAGTCTGGTAAAGGTTATAAAGCCATTTCTAAAGCTTTGGGACTCCAGCGAACCACAGTGAGAGCCATTATCCACAAATGGCAAAAACATGGAACAGTGGTGAACCTTCCCAGGAGTGGCCGGCCGACCGAAATTACCCCAAGAGCGCAGAGACAACTCATCCGAGAGGCCACAAAAGACCCCAGGACAACATCTAAAGAACTGCAGGCCTCACTTGCCTCAATTAAGGTCAGTGTTCACGACTCCACCATAAGAAAGAGACTGGGCAAAAACGGCCTGCATGGCAGATTTCCAAGGCGCAAACCACTTTTAAGCAAAAAGGACATTAAGGTTCGTCTCAATTTTGCTAAAAAACATCTCAATGATTGCCAAGACTTTTGGGAAAATACCTTGTGGACAGATGAGACAAACGTTGATCTTTTTGGAAGGTGCATGTCCCGTTACATCTGGCGTAAAAGTAACACAGCATTTCAGAAAAAGAACATCATACCAACAGTAAAATATGGTGGTGGTAGTGTGATGGTCTGGGGTTGTTTTGCTGCTTCAGGACCTGGAAGGCTTGCTGTGATAGATGGAACCATGAATTCTACTGTCTACCAAAAAATCCTGAAGGAGAATGTCCGGCCATCTGTTCGTCAACTCAAGCTGAAGCGATCTTGGGTGCTGCAGCAGGACAATGACCCAAAACACACCAGCAAATCCACCTCTGAATGGCTGAAGAAAAACAAAATGAAGACTTTGGAGTGGCCTAGTCAAAGTCCTGACCTGAATCCTATTGAGATGTTGTGGCATGACCTTAAAAAGGCGGTTCATGCTAGAAAACCCTCCAATAAAGCTGAATTACAACAATTCTGCAAAGATGAGTGGGCCAAAATTCCTCCAGAGCGCTGTAAAAGACTCGTTGCAAGTTATCGCAAACGCTTGATTGCAGTTATTGCTGCTAAGGGTGGCCCAACCAGTTATTAGGTTCAGGGGGCAATTACTTTTTCACACAGGGCCATGTAGGTTTGGAGTTTTTTTTCTCCCTAAATAATAAAACCTCTCATTTAAAAACTGCATTTTGTGTTTACGTGTGTTATCTTTGACTAATAGTTAAATGTGTTTGATGATCAGAAACATTTTGTGTGACAAACATGCAAAACAATAAGAAATCAGGAGGGGGGCAAATAGTTTTTCACACCACTGTATATTCGTCCCTTTGTAGACAAAACTTTTAAAATAGACACCAGCTTAAGCTTAAGATAATTTTTGTTGCTCTGTTGAAACATTCAGCTACAGTACATTATTATTACTTCGTAAAACTGACTTCCGGTTCCCGGGAGGAGAACGCTGTGCGCGTCTGTGCTGCCACTTCGTACCTGAATTGTTTGTTTGTTTGCTTGTTCGTGCTGCATGTCTCTCTGCCATTCTGCTTGGCTGGTTGGATTATTTAATTTCATACTGCTGATGTCTGAAAGAAACTGGACTATAACTATCAACTTTTTGCTACCTTTGAGTTTGCCACCGGGCCGCTGTGAGCCCTCTGCACTGTTAGCGTCTCCACCACGCTCGGCTTTTCTGATGGGTGAGTTATCGCTCTCTCAGTCGGTTGCGCTGTTTGTTCACTGCTTCCTATTTGGGGGTGCTGTCTCCTATTTAGTCTGCTGTGTTTAGTGAAGTGGCGTTTCAGGGTAGGGCTAGTGTTGTTTTTCCCTGTGTCAGGCAGTTTCTGCCTGTGTCTGGCTCTCACTTGCTCAGTACTATAATGTCTTGGGCAAAGGTTTTTCTCTTTTTCCATTCTTTTCTTTTCTCTTTTTTGCCTTAATTTGCATCTCACTTCCTTAATGGATATTGGATATTCACCGTCTCAGCTTGGGCCCTGAACTGCCATCCGCGTCTTGACCCAATGACGTATGAGCACTTCCGGAGTTTAGGGATTCTCTGGCGCCCATGGTACATCCACCGCTCACGGCGTGTGTTCAGGAGTACCTTTTGCTCTAAGCCCGAAGCCCTTCCGTGCATCTAGACTAACCATAGATTGTCTGCTTCCAAACAACTTCCTGCTGGTCGTACTGTTCATCGCTCTCTAATTTATCTCACTGGTACTCAGCATTGTACTGCAAATTTGAATTCTGTCGGTCAATATCGGACAAAGCCCCTTATCTCAATGAAATTATCACTGACAATACGGTTGACATTTTCCTTCTCATTGAAACCTGGCAAGCTCTGGATGATTTTATTCAGTTAAATCTTCTTGCACTTGATGGATATAAGTATCTCACCCGACCTCAACTGCATGGCAAAGGGGGTGGTCTTGCTGTAATTTCTTACAATCTTCGTCTGAAACAACTTGCTTTTCACAATACAAATTCATTTGAATACGTGGTTTTGAAAGCTGACTGTCTCACAATCATCTTCCTCTACCGTCCTCCTATAGCCCTGTCCAGCCTTTTTTCCGAACTCAGTGAACTGTTAACCCTTGCCTGCTCATTGTCATTTCCTATTCTTCTGCTTGGTGACTTCAATATTCATGTTGATACAGTTTGCCCCAACACTACCCAATTTCTGTCTGTTTTTGAATGTTTTAATTTGACACAGAATGTTCGCATTCCTACCCAGACTCGTGGTCATACCCTTGATCTAATTTGTAGTTCAATGGGGGATATCACTTCTATTTCTGCTTCTGACAGCGGTATTTCTGACCATAAACTTCTTGATTTTAGCCTAAATTTGCCTATGCACTCTAAATGCCTTAATGACTGGGCCATTCTAACACATGGATACAGTATGTTCTGTTTTAAACCATTCATTGTTGCCCTGGCTTTATGTTTAGGGTCGTTGTCCTGCTGGAAGGTGAACCTACGCCCCAGTCTCAAGTCTTTTGCAGACTCCAAGAGGTTTTCTTCCAAGATTGCCTTGTATTTGGCTCCATCCATCTTCTCATCAACTCTGACCGGCTTCCCGGTCCCTGCTGAAGAGAAGCGCCCCCAGAGCATGATGCTGCCACCACCATATTTGACAGTGGGGATGGTGTGTTCAGAGTGATGTGCAGTGTTAGTTTTCCGCCACACATAGCGTTTTGCATTTTGGCCAAAAAGTTCCATTTCGGTCTCATCTGACCAGAGCACCTTCTTCCACAAGTTTGCTCTGTCCCCCACATGGCTTGTGGCAAACTGAAAATGGGACTTCTTATGGTTTTCTGTTAACAATGGCTTTCATATTGCCACTCTTCCATAAAGGCAAACTTTGTGCAGTGCACGACTAATAGTTGTCCTATTGGGGGGCTGAATAATTACGCACACCCCACTTTTCAGTTATTTATTTGTAAAAAATGTTTGGAATCATGTATGATTTTCGTTCCACTTCTCACGTGTAAACCACTTTGTATTGGTCTTTCACATGGAATTGCAATACAAATGATTCATGTTTGTGGCTGTGATGTGACAAAATGTGGAAAAGTTCCAGGGGGCCGAATACTTTTGCAAGCCACTGCAGGTGCAGAAATGGCAGAGTGACAAAGTCTCAGGAGAGAAGTAGGAGAAGGATCACTCGATCACTACCTGTACATTCCTCCGATTCTGTTTTTTTTTTTGCTGCCCCTCGGTACCGCCTCTCTTCAGTGGGCGGTAGATCATTCAGTGTTATTGCACCCAAACTTTGGAACTCTCTACCACACTCTCTCCATTCTGTTAACAACGTCTCAGCATTTAAATCTTTACTCAAAACTCAATTGTTTTCTACTTTAGTACTTCAATGTCTGTTTGTATTATCTTCTTTTGTTTTCACTCATTGTAAAGTGTCCTTGAGCTCTGGAAAGGCGCTGTATAAATTAAAAAGTCATAATAATGACTATTATTATTATTACAGTATGTAAAACATTTGAGCAATCAGACATATAAACAAACACACACACCTTTGATTTGATTCGCAAAGAAACAAAGAAAATCATCATTATTTTGCAGGCGGACAGACTCGAGAGTCTTGTGCTCACTCATTAAAATTCATAATTCCGGTAATAAATGTGCACCACAAATTATGCTTAGTGTCAGCCAGCGCCAGGCGTGTTCTTCAAAGCCTCAGTGTTGCAGCACCTTATAATTCTTTTAAGAACCTGTCGGCTGTTAATAAATTAACCCGCAACACTGCCTTTGTGGTTTAAATCTTACTTGTCTGTGGTGAGATGTGACAGGTGTACAGTCGTACTCTCAGCTGGCTGCTATTAAAGATTAATAGATATGAAAGAAGCGGATCCAGATCTAGGGATCGTGCCAATGATCATACGGAAGTTTCATAAAGTAGTAATGAGTCCCTGGTGTTTCCTGATTACGAAGACCCTGAGCATGACGTAATTCATGAATAATTATAACCAAAGATCATTAATGAAAATCAAATATGCGGATTGTTATCTTTATTGGTTAATGATTGATTTTGCACAATGATGTATTCATCAAGATTTTGGTGTCATTAACTTAAATTCATATATAGAAACTTGATAGTTCATTCAGATCCTTTTCTTAAAGCATGGGCTGCTTCTAGTGGTTCGATTTACTCTAAGAAAGAAAGAAGAAACAACAAAGATTGAAAGAAAAAATATATACATTATTCAGGAACGGGATGGTGCTATAGAGATATAAAAAGGGAATAACTTATTACAAAACGAATTCTGTAAAAGTAGGGACATTTTTTGAACTTGAATAAAATGAAACCTAAAAGGCTTTCAAATCACATGAGCCAATATTTTATTCACAATAGAACAAAAAGAACATGAATGTTCAAACTGAGACATTTTAAAATGTTATGCACAAAATGAGCTCATTTCAAGTTTGATGACCGCTACAGGTCATTGGGATGGGTCCATGTTTACCATTGTGTATCATCTCCTCTTCATTTCAAAACAGTTTAAAGATGTTTGGGCATTGAGTTTATGAGTTTCTGTAATTTTGGCAGTGGTGTCAAAAGTATTCGCATTCATTACTTGAGTAGAAGTATAGATACTAGGCTTCTTTAGAAGTTGAAGTATCAACTCAAGCTTTTTACTCAAGTAAAAGTGTAAAAGTACTGGTTTCAAAACTACTTAAAGTATAAAAGTAAAAGTAGCGTGAGGGGGGAAAAAGCATTAAGGATAAAAGCTTAGGCTGTGCCACCTGGCTATATACAGTACTACTGTAGACTAACACCTCATTAAAAAAAAAAGTGTTGTTTTTTTTGTTGTATTTTTTAACGGCCATAGTGATTTGGGATACTGTATATGGCAATTGAAAAAGAATGCATTTTAGTACAATGCAAATACATTAAAGAACCATGTATGTGTACTACTGAGCATTAACATGCATGTTTTATGGAGAAGAAGATACTGTATGATAACTAGTTGCCTATACTGTAAGTATTTTAATGGCAGGAATCTGTGGGGGCAACATACAAGAAAATTAGTGTACCCAGGGCAGGCTGAGTAACAATTACCCTTGTATGGTTGTCTACTACAATAAACATTAGTGCTGTCAGAATGAATGATTCATCCAAGTGGTTAATCAAAAATAAATAAATAAATATTCATTCATCTTCTATACCGCTTTATCCTGTATTTAGGGTCGCGGGGACCTTGAGCCTATCCCAGGAGACTCAGGGCACGAGGCAGGGTACACCCTGGACAGCGTGCCAATCCATTGCAGAGCACACACACACTCATTCACACACTATGGTCAATTTGGGAACGCCAATTAGCCTAGCCTGCATGTCTTTGGACTGTGGGAGGAAGCCGGAGTACTGGGAGGAAACCCACCAAGCACGGGGAGAACATGCAAACTCCATGCACACAGAGACGGGAATCGAGCCTGGCCGGGAATCGAACCCGGACCTTGGAGGTGCAAGGAGACAATGCTAACCACTACACCACCGTGCCGCCATGAAAAAAAAAAAAAAAAAAAAAAAAAAAAAATATATATATATATATACTGTATATATATATATATATATATATATATATATATATATATATATATATATATATATTGTGTGTGTGTGTGTATACAGTATACATCATTCCTGTTACCTCACTGGTGCTTGGTTGTGACATTTCGCTCGAATCTTGAGTCTCTATCACGGACAGCTTCGTCTACTTATCACAGCCTTATCAACCGAAAATGATTCTAATTTATTCAAACGTCCTTGCTGGAGTGTGTGATGTAACGTCATGTGCAGGTGCGATGGATCGCGTACCAACCAACAGGGTGTCAGAATGGTATGTTTATACTTCTCATCTGTAACGTCCTTCGATATAGAAGAAAATAAAGATCACATAGACAAACGGAGTTGTTAGCGAATGTGCCGTTTACTTTTTTGTTCTCTCATGCGCATGCCCAGTGACAGATTACACACGCTTAGTTACCTCGTCCCGCTCGACGTACTTACGTGCTTACATCAGAGTCAGGATGCTGAACAGAAAACTTGGAACAGAACTACATGCAAACATTACATCATCCAACCACAATCAAATTCGCTCCATTCGGATGGCGCGATTTATCCGGATGTTTTTTTTGTTCGTTTGTTATTTGAATGACAAGCTGAAATAAAATAGGAGTAACTAGACTATTTTTAAAATATAAGGATGTCACGAAACTAACCGGGATGACCAGAAAGATGATAGCTTTAGCAGTTAGCCCTGTAGCGTGAATGGTAAACCCAAACGCGGATGGACACGAGCGGGCAGGATAATCACGCGATTTGCTAGGTTGTGTGATAACTCGGCCCACTTGAGGTAGCGGGCCCAGGAGCGCTGGCGATCCGACACAAAACATCTTAGGTAGCGCTCCAACTGTTGGTTGGTTCGCTCCGTCTGACCGTTCGTCTGGGTGTGGTAGCCAGAGGACAAACTGCAGGACAAATCGATCAGACGGCAGAAGGCCTTCCAGAACCGGGCGGTGAACTGGGGACCTCTGTCCGAGACGACCATTGCATGGGGGGAACCCATGCAATCGGACTACGTGTTCCAATATCAGCTCGGCTGTGGTTTTGGCTGACGGGAGTCCGGTGAGGGCCACCAGGTGCACTGCCTTGGAGAAGCGGTCCACGATGGTGAGGATGACGTCTCTTCCTTCGGAGGCCGGCAGGCCTGTGATGAAGTCGACGGAAATGTGCGACCAGGGTAGACGGGGAACTGGGAGTGGTTGAAGCTCCCCCGGTGTTGGTTGGTTGGAGTCCTTGGCCCTGGCGCACACTGGGCACGCCCGGACGAACTCGGTAGCCTCCCTCCTCATCGAAGGCCACCAGAAAGCCCGTCCCACGAAGGTGAGGGTTCTTCGGGTTCCCTGGTGTCCCGCGACGGGTGAAGAATGGCCCCACTGGAGGACTTCGGGTTGAGTGGGAACGTAGAGCCGCCCGGGCGGCACACCTGCTGGTGCGGGTTCGCTGGTCAGTGCCTGGCGGACCCTCGTTTCCATATCCCAGTGCAGGGGTGCGACGATCCGGGTGGGTGGAAGGACAGGCACGGGCTCCGCCCGGGGCGCCTCTCGTTCGTATTGACGGGAGAGGGCGTCGGCCTTGGTGTTCTTTGACCCCGGGCGGTACGAAAGATGGAAATTGTACTGTTCGAAGAACAGGGCCCACCGTGCCTGTCGTGGGTTCAGCTGCTTGAGGTTGCGGATGGTGATGAGGTTCTGATGATCCGTCCAGACAGTGAACGGCTCACTGGCACCCTGGAGCCAGTGACGCCATTCCTCCAAAGCCCACTTTATGCCCAACAGTTCACGGTCCCCTACTCCGTATCGCTGCTGAGTGGGGTTAAACTTTTTGGAGTAAAAGCCACAGGGGTGTAGCTTCTGGTCTGGACCTCGTTGTGAGAGAACAGCGCCGGCGCCCACTTCCGACGTGTCCACCTCCACAACGAACGGTTGGCTGGCATCCGGATGGAGGAGAATCGGGGCGGTGGTGAACAGGTGACAGAGTCGGTTGAAAGCTGAGATGGCGGTAGGGTTGAGTTGGAAGGAATGGTTGGAGAGCCTGGTAAGTGCAGTGAGTGGTGCTGCAACTGTACTGTAGCCCCGGATAAAGCGACGATAAAAGTTCGCAAACCCGAGAAAGCGTTGGAGCTGCTTGAGTGTCCTGGGTAGGGGCCAGTGACGTACAACCTCCAGCTTCTGCGGGTCCATGGCCACACCCTGGGGCGAGATAACTTTTCCAGCTTACAGTACAGCTGGTGGGCGAGCAATCTCTTAAGGACAGCTCGAACGTGTTTTGTGTGTTCATCGGTGGTGCATGAGTATATTAAAATGTCATATAGGTAGACGAACACCCATCGGCCTAGCATGTCCCTGAGGACGTCGTTGATGAAACACTGGAAGGCCGAGGGTGCGTTGCAGAGACCAAATGGAATGACCAGGCTCTCATAGTGTCCGGTGGGGGTGATGAAGGTCGTCTTCCACTCATCACCCTCTCTGATGCGCACCAAGTTGTAGGCGCTCCGGAGGTCCAACTTAGTGAACATGGTGGCACCAGAGAGGGCGTCCAGGGCTGAGTTGGTAAGAGGCAGAGGGTGATGATTTCTGATGGTGATTTTGTTAAGCCCCCGATAGTCGACACACGGACGAAGTTCGCCCCCTTTTTTCTTTACAAAGAAGAACCCCGCGGCAGCCGGCGAGGAGGAGGGTCTGATGGTGCCATTTCGCAGGGCGCTGGCGACATACTCCTCCATAGCCTGGGTCTCGCTGGTAGAGAGGGAGTAGAGATGGCCGCAGGGGGGGGCTGGAGCCTGGCTGGAGTTCGATGGCTAAGTCGTAAGGTCGATGAGGTGGTAGATGGTTGGCCTGGCGTTTGCGGAACACCTCAGCCAGGTCTCGATACGGTGGAGGGATGGCGTGGATGTCGACGTCGGGGGCCTCGGACTCCCTGGAACACGTCCCAGCCTGGGCCTGTAGGCATAAGTCGGTGCAGGTCGGCTCCCATTGAAGGATCCGGTTCTGAGACCAGGAGATGAGTGGGTCGTGCTGTAGGAGCCAGGGATAGCCGAGGATGATGGGTGGAGAGGAGATGTGTGTAAGGTGAAACTGTATAGACTCCTGATGTTGGCCGAGGATGAGAGTGATGGGTGGAGTCTGCTGGGTGATGGGGCTGGACGAGAGGGGCCGCCCGTCGACTGAGGTGATTCTCACTGGCTGGGATAACGCCTCAATCTTTACCCCCAATCCTCTGGCGTACGTTGAGTCAATGAAGTTACCCGTGGCACCAGAATCGATGAACGCGGTACTTCTGACCCGTTTGTGGCCAAGGTGGAGGGTTACCTGGACCGTGAGTCGAGTAGCGGTGTTGTCGGTGGTAGCCGAGAGATGGATGGTACCCGGGGAGTCTCTCCTATCTCTCACCGGGTTTGGGCGTTTCCCGGACGGGACGGGCAGGTCGCTCGATGGTGCGCTGCTGCGCCGCAGTAGGCGCACAGTCCCTCGCGGTAACGTCTCTCGTGTTCCGCCACGGTCAGGGAGGCGCGCCCTAGTTGCATGGGTTCCCCGGCTCCGGTGTCAACCACGGCAGGGGGTGGAGATCCGACACGTCCACGTCCACGTGGTGGGCTTGGTGCAGTGTAGGCATAAGTGGATGGTGGCGGCAGGGTTCGAGGTGCTGGTTTCGGACGGGATAAGAGGCGGTGGTCGATCCGGAGGGCTAGCTGGATTAGCCCCTCCAGTGTGGCTGGGAGCTCTCGTCCGGCTAGCTGGTCTTTGATGCGATTAGCCAGCCCCTCGAAGTAGGACGTCCGGAGGGCTGCGTCTCCCCAGGAGGTCTGGATGGCGAGGGTCCGGAACTCGGCAGTGTATTTACTCACGGACAGTCCTCCCTGCCGCAGGTGGTAGAGCTTTGTGTCGGTCTCCACCTCGCCCGCGGGATGTTCAAACGTTAGCTTGAGTTGACGGGTGAATTCATTATAGGAGTGCGCGGTGTCTGTGTCCACGCGCAGGACTGCCGTGGCCCACTCTGCTGCCTGCCCTGATAGCAACGAGACGAGTAGTGCAATGCGCAGCCGGTCGGTGGAGTACTTGGTGCCATTGAACTCAAACACCAGTTCCAGCGATGTTAAGAGCACACTGCATTTCCCATCCGTGCCATCCCATTTGTCTGGAAGTGCTAAAAAAACATCGGAGGGGGGGGGGGGTGGTGCGGTGCCGCGACCGCTGTGGCGGGCGGACCGCTAGCCAGCCCATCAACCAACGCCCGGAGGCTCGCGTTCTCCTGCCTAAGCTCCGCGACCTCGCGGCTCAAGGCCGCGATGTCTTGGACACTCCGGCGCAGAGAATCGAGCTCCGCGGTTAGCGTATTGATGAGCAAAGCATGCTGGTCAACCACATCACAGAGGCGGGCGTGATCCGCTGGGTTTACTGCTTTGGGCTCTGTCATTCTGTCACGAAACTAACCGGGATGACCAGAAAGATGATAGCTTTAGCAGTTAGCCCTGTAGCGTGAATGGTAAACCCAAACGCAGATGGACACGAGCGGGCAGGATAATCACGCGATTTGCTATAAGGACTCTCACAGTAAATGAGCAAAGGAAAGACACAATCTAACCCTAGTCCTATAAACACACACTCAGTCTGAAAGTATAGCCAAGAAAGTGAGTACTCACATAGACAGGAACGATTCCAGAAATGCCTGGGCATAACTCAATGACAGAGCGATGTGCCGCGCCATCTTGTTTCCTTTTATGCTTTCAGGTTCGCGACCGTCTTACTTCTAGTGCCGGTCGCGGCTGAGTGTGCATGACAAAGGAGTAGAAAGTACAGAATTGCGTGAAATTGCGTGAAAATGTATGGAGTAGAAGTAAAAAGTCGGCTGAAAAATAATTACTCCAGTAAAGTATAGATACCCCAAATTTCTACTTAAGTAAGGTAACGAAGTATTTGTACTTCGTTACTTGACACCTCTGAGTTTTGGTGTTGGAATTTGGTCCCATTCTTGTCTGATATAGTTTCCCAGCTGCTGAAGAGTTCGTGGTAGTCTTTGAGGTATTTTTTTCATTTAATGATGCGCCAAATGCTCTCTATATGTGAAAGATCTGGATTTTGGATCATAATGTATAATTAATGTACTCCGCCGAAAATAGCACAGAGCTGTTAATGAAATAAAAGCAAATCTGGTGGCATTCAGATATATCAGAATACCCTGTGACCCATAGAAACATCTATTCTCCAAATGAAAAACTGTGACTGTATTGATTGACAAACATGTAATGAGGGTGAAGTGTTTATAAAGATGATAAAGTGGTTAACTGTTATTTTTGGCAAAGTTCATGAATTAAACATTATGAAATAAAGTAATAACTGAGACGTGCATCCTGCTCTTGGTTTGAGTTGGTAAAACTTAATTTCCTTGTAATTAACTCAGACTGCAGGCGCTCCTGCAGGGCTGTGATTGACTGGTCGCATCTGATTGGCTAAAGAGCACGAATGATGCTCCAACGTGCCAGCAAAGTCCCAAAAACCACACACACACAAATCCAGCGATATTCACACACGTAAGTCGATTTTCACATGCACAGCCCATGATGCACTCGTAAATTTTAAACATTCAAAATTTTTTGCACAGTTCTACATTTGTGAATTGTATATTATGAATATGTATATTTTTTATGCACGTGAATGTGTTTTTTTGTGAATATATATTTTTTTTCGTGCACATGAATTGGGTTTTACGCACATAAACATCGTGTTTTTTGTGTAAATTATTTATGACACCGATCTGCCTCCATACTTATCTGGAGCATATGTTGCTCTGAAACCTTTCAGCATTCAAATTGCCTTCCAAAACATGCAGGCTGCCCATACCGTATGCACTTATGCACCTCCAATACCATCAGAGGTGCTGGCTTTTGACCTGAACGCTGATACACTGGAAGGTCTCTTTCCTCTTTAGCGCGGAGGATACAGCGTCCATGTCAAAATTAGACTCGTCTGACCATAGAACACTTTCCCACGTTGAGACAGTCCATTTTAAATGAGCCTTGGCCCACAGGACACAATGGTGCTTCTGGACCATGTTTAAGAATGAACATACTTCCTTTTTGCATGATAGAGCTTTAGTTAGCATCTGCAGATGGCACTGTGGATTGTGTTTACCGACAGTGGTTTCTGGAAGTATTCCTGGGCCCATTAATAATGTCAATGACACAATCATGCCTATGAGTGTTGCAGTGTCGTCAGAGGGCCCAAAGACCACTTGCATCAAAGCACGGAGATTTCTCCAGTTTCTCTGAATCTTTTTGTTGATGTTATGCACCGTAGATAATGAGATGAGATTGATGTAGAGGAACATTTTCCAAAAAGTATTCACCAATCTTTGCGTGCATTCTTTTTGAGTGTATTCTCAGGGCTTCTGCTTATCATTACTTCTGACAGACTCTTTTTCATCCCTTTCTTGTCCCTGTCCCAACTTTTTTGAGACCTGTAGCAGGCATCAAATTTCAAATGAGTTCATAGAAAGAAAAACTGTTTATTAATTAACGAATTACAAATAAAAGAAAGAAATAATGAAAAAGAACAAATGAAGAAGGCAAGGAAGAAAGGGAGCAAGAGTGGAAAGGAGGGAAATAATAAAAAAAGAGAAAACAATGATGGATATACTGTAAGGAAAGAATGAAAGTGGAAGGAAGAAATGGAAATTAAATAATTATGGAATAAGCAAAGAAGGTAATAAAGGAAGCAACTAATAAATGAAATGAAATGAAATGAAGGAAAGAAAAGGGGAAAATAAAATAGGAAATAATAAAGAGGGAAGGGAGCAAGGGAGAAAAATAGTAAAAGAAGAAAAAATAAAATTAATGGGGGAAGTATGGAAATAAGCAAAGAAGGGAGAAAGGAAGCAACTAAATAAACTGAAAGAAAGAAGGGTATAAATTATTCAGTGAGGGTTAAATACAAATATAGAAAGAAAAATAATTCATGAATTAACTAATTAATAATTAATGGAAGTAAGAAAGACAAAGGAGAATGAAGGAAGAAAGAAAGCGAGGAAGGATTGAAGGTGGAGAGAGAAAGGAAAAAGAAGGATAATGGAAATATAATAAAATGAAGGGAGAAATCAATTAACAGAAAGAAAGAAAGAAAGTGCTCATACCTAATCAGTAGGGAAAATGCAGAGAGAATGTAGGTTAATTGAAATTCTCTTTCTTATTTTGTATTTGTTTATGTGTTTAATTTTGTGTAAAATCAATATCACACAAATGTCAAACTTACTCTCCAACAGAACCAGCACTTACAACAAACTTGCAAGTTCATACAGCCTGCATGTGTCACAGCATCTGAACACAACAACTTACTAACCTCAAATGAAGTAAACAACAAGTAAAGAACGCTAAAGTTCATACCGCCGGTTACGGTGATAAAGTGGCATCAGGAACGTAACATCAGCACGCAGAGCAGATGGGGCGCTTCATCACCAGCTTCTCGTCCTCATCTCTCATTATCACGCATCCTGCATCTCAAAGCATCCGTCTCCAAGCTTTATTGGTCTCAGTTGCCATGTTGTGCCAGTCAGCCTACCACAAGGGCTGATGGGAAAACAATGACGATGGCATTGGGGTACGAACACTGAGTCACAATCGAGCTGAGGAGTTAGGGTGAATCACTCTGTTATAGTTTTGCCCATATGGCTGTTACACCACTTCCTGGAGTGATGCTAGAATGTCACATGTGTACTTCTCGTGTGTCAAAGTGACTTTATTACTGTATTATAATTTATTATAGATTATAATCATGTAATTATATTTGTATAATTTCTTATACAAGAAGTCCCTTAGTGCAGTGGTTCACAAACTGGGAATAATTTCAAGGGGTCGCGAGAGGGATAAAAAAAATTTTTTTTTTTTTTTTGTGACTACAATACACACATATCAGTATTACAAGTAAATGCTATAAATAAATATTTTCTGATTTGTAAAGATATTACTGATTGAGTGTGAGTGTTTAAATTGAGTGTTAAAAAATAAGCTTTTCGCGACTCATAGATATGACATCACTGTGCAGCGACCTGACTCACTAGTTATTGTTATTGCGCACAACTACACGTGAAAACCCCAACTGCCGAGATGGATAAATTTGTTATTCGCAAATCTAAATTTTTTTTTAAGGAAATTGTTTGCCTGAGTCATCGGAACCGTGTACATCGACCAAGCAAAAGAGCAAGACCCCGTCAGACCAAAGTAGGAAACGTCAGAAATATGAGGAAGAATTCATAAAGTGCAGTATCAGTATTCAGTAAGTTGCGGTAGCAACCGAATACACGAGTTGTCCCGTGCAGCAGTTGATGTACTGCTTCAATTTGGATCTACATATTTGTATGAGCAGTATTTTTCCGCTGTTACATATATAAAAAATAAATACTGCTCACGTCATGATGTGGAAGATGGTGTGCGGGTAGCTGTATCCACCATCAGGCCACGAATGAAGCTTTTGTGCTGCCAAAAACAAGTACACCCTTCCCATTGAAAGGTAAGCCAAAATTATTTTGATGTATAGTAAATGTAGTCAAAATACTGTGAAGTTTGAGAACCGCTGCCTTAGTGTGAGGTCGGGGGAGTAGGAGGGATAAGGGCAGAATTCCATACCCCAAGTCTCCCACAAGTCACTCACCATTTCGTGAGCTGAATGGGATGGCGCGTTGTCAAGACTTAAATTTTGGTTTTGACCCTGTAGGGGCATCGTGTGAAACTGTACCGCAGGTTTTTTAAACAATAGGAAATGCTCACGAACATAGTCTTTTCTGGAGACATTTTTTCATATAATATGTAATACAAATTTTATGACCACCCCCATATCACTTCATGCATTAGTCATTAATTTATTGTTTTTAATTAATAAAAATATTTCAATTGATGTATTCAATTTCAAATTGATGTTCTTCTATTTGCTATAAAGTTGCTTAGCAAGAATTTCCATGGTTAAAAGCACTACACACAAAAATAAATATTGAATTAAAATATCAGTGACAAGGGAAAAAATCATGATATAATAATAATAATAATGTTGTATTATTTTTTACATTTAAATAATTGTACAAATACATTTTAATTCTCTAAACCAGAGGTTCTCAACCTTTTGGAACTAAAGCCCCCCCGCCCCCCCTGCGCTTTCTTATTTTTACAAAGAAGTTCAATTCGCGGTTCAGTGTTGGACAGCGCAAGCCTCAGGTCATCTACCGATTTCGGTACTTTGTTTTCAAAGCCGTCAATTTTGAAAACCCGGCGTCACACAGATAAGTAGAAAAAAGTCTCTGTTTTTTTTTTTTTAAACAATTTGCACCCCTCCACCCGTTGAGAACCATTGATCTAAACAATACAATAAATATAACTCAAAGGACAAAAATAGTGCTAAAGCATCCAGAATATTTGGTGCATTAAAAAACTAAATAAAATGCTGCTTCATTTCCTGTTTTCATATTGAATGAAATGTATGTCATTTATTAAAATTAATGAGTTTTATGTAGTTTAATGTTCTACAAATATTGCATAACCATTGCATCATGCGGGGTGTCCGATTGGTCTAAGGAATAATTCAAGACAATCATCCAGGGGTGCGTTTCCCGTACAACGATGTTGCTCTTTGCTTAACCACCATTGTACGATGCAACGTTGAAGAAACTAACTAACTAGTCACGACTGTTTCCCAACACCATAGTACCTGTTTCGCACTTGCATCGTTAGAACTATGTTGGGTTAATCTGTCGTTCTTCTTCTTCTTCTTCGATACAATGGCGGAGTAGTGCCATAGGCAAATATCGCCCCCTACTGTAAAGTGTTTATTCATTTATTATTATTTTTTTTGTTCTCTTCGGCTCGCATTCAATGCGCTTTCGCAGTGACGTTACAGTACGTTGAAGTGGTGACATAATGTCACGAACGAAACATTAATTATTTGTACAATAAAACATATATAGGCATACACAGTTTAAAACAAAGTTTATAACTGTTGGTTATATTTCATTTGAACTAATTTTTTATTTGGTATTGATACATCAGTACAATTAAAATAAAAAGAAATTATGGGATTTGAAAATGCTGGGATTGTGTTGCGAACACCTGTTACCTATTTTGCTCAAGATCATTTCGTATATAAGTCCCTTTACATACAGCCATGGTTTAATGAGAGTTGACGTGAAAAAATTACACGAAAACCACAATTTACTAAAAAAGAGCTTGCAGTTCTTTTGGAGGAGGTGGGAAACAATCAAATCTTGCTTTTCTCCAAAGTAAAAAACACAGTTACAAATTCTGACAAATAAAAAAATTGGAATGAAATCGCACAAAAAATTTATGCTTCTGGAAATGGGTATGAGAGAAGCCCAGAGGAAGACTTTGCAAGTGTGACCAAACAAGCAAGTCCAGTGGTGGCCTGAAACTGAACCCCTCCAAAAGCTGTTATGTAATTGTAGTTACTGCAATTCTCCACAACATTGCAGTTAAGGAAAATGTCCCGCGTTTTGTTGAGGAAGAGGGGCGTCTTTCTGGTGCTGCTGTGGATGAGGAAGATGACACTTCTGATGATGATGATGATGATAATGATGATCCTTCGAATACACATCAAGGCAGAATGCATCCTGCAGGAGCAGAAGTCAGACAACTGTTAATTCAGAATATGTTTGGTTAGTTATTTTTTTGCAGTTTGGATCCTGTATTTTTTTGTTTAAATGAATCTCGAATGACCTTGTGTTAATAAATATTTTGTTTATTTGCCTACATGGTTTCCCCCTGCAGACTCTCAGGAGTAGGAGTAGAATATGCACTATTCATAGGTTATATATTCATAGGTTATATATTCATAGGTTATATATATATATATATATATATATATATATATATATATATATATATATATATATATAGGCGCGGTGGTGTAGTGGTTAGCACTGTCGCCTTGCACCTCCAGGGTCTGGGTTCGATTCCCCGGCCAGGCTCGATTCCCGTCTCTGTGTGCATGGAGTTTGCATGTTCTCCCCGTGCTTGGTGGGTTTCCTCCGGGTACTCCGGTTTCCTCCCAAAGATATGCAGGTTAGGCTAATTGGCGTTCCTAAAATTGCCCATAGTGTGTGATTGGGTGTGTGAGTGTGTGTATGTGTGTGTGCCCTGCGATGGATTGGCACCCTGTCCAGGGTGTACCCCGCCTAGTGCCCGAAGTCTCCTGGGATAGGCTCCAGGTCCCCCGCGACCCTGAACACATGATTAAGCGGTATAGAAAATGAATGAATGAATGAATGAATGAATATATATATATATATATATATATATATATATATATATATATATATATGAGTAGTCCATATTCTACTTCTAGCACAACACAAAACCACATGCTTATTCATACCATTGTTGTTGATTTATTTGTGTACATACATTGAATATATATTGAGTAACATTTTAAATAGGCTTACACTATGGTAATAATTTTAGTGACTCGGTTCTTTGAATCTTTTTTTTGAGTCATTTCGTTCATTTGGTTCTTTTGATCAGAAATAAATTAAAATGTTGCGTTTTCAATAAAAATAACCCCAATACATCTACATACAAAATTTTGGCTATAGTTTCAGTTACGAAAATATTACAATGTAACTAATGACATATTATAATAAACAGAATGAGTAACTCACCTCTAAAACCTTCCAATCTGAGTCGTTCGTTCTTTTGAATCTATTGCACCGCATAGCGTCACGTGTCAAAAGAACGAACGACTCGGGACTCAAAGACCTAGTCTAGTGCTTAACACTTTGTGCACTGTATATGTTGAATATACATATATTATGAGAAATTTCTCTTTGGGTATGTTTTAACAAAGATACTCGCTTAAAAACTCCAAACGAAACCAAGGCTGTGTTCCAACTGACATAAATAATGCTTCTGTAGGGCATTTCGAAGGGAGAATAATTGCGATGGTACCGCTGTTAATTTCAAAGTGAATTTGTAATCAAAATACCCGAAAAATGAATAACCTAATATCTGAGCACCAAAACATTAAGTTTTCCAAATCGCTCAAAGTGGTTGGGAATTTTTTTAGAAACTAATAGGGCGTAGGGTCGTTAACTGTGAATAGAACACACCCACCCACGGCAAGGAACTCTGCTTCTAACCACAGGTCGAAGGCTGTAGTTCCAACCACGTAAGTTTGCGACGCTGTTTGCGAATGTTCGTTTGAACTATGGTTTCGAGAGAAACACCGAATTGTTGAACTATGTTGGTAAGGACGGAACTTGCAACCATAGTTGGCTAACGATGCTTTTGGGAAGCGCACCCCGGATTGGATGCTTCATCAAGTCGTCCTCAACTGCTCCGACCCGGACAGGTACCACGTTGCCGTTCTCCATGAGGAATCACTCTGCGGTCCGTTATGGTGATGAGTGAGACCATCAGTCTTAACTAGCGGATGCTAATCAGGTAGAATGATCAGCGCGCCTGGAGAAAATGATTGATGAAAACAACGAAGCAAAGACAGCAAGCTGACATTTGTGGGCGATTACAGCTGTTAATCACGGCCTATTTATGCAGATAACTAAATTCAATCAAACTAATGATTGAACTGATGGGGTGCGCTCACGTCCAAATCTCTCAAAATCGAAACTAAATCCTGAAGGCAAACACAAACAGGAAAGACACGGAAATGTAACGGCATGCACCAAGTCAACTGGTGTTTTATTGCTTCAAATTATTTGCCCCCAGTGCAGCCCCTGCATCTCAGACACAGCAGTTTGGCGTGTGTGTGAGTGAATGAGAGACGGCCGTCTGTCTGTGGGAAAGACTAGAAGAAATAAAAGCACAGATGGCCTTCACTATTCACCAAACACCAGACATCCATCTAATCTAATAAATAAATAGTAAGAAAGAATACATATGTGTGTATAAAACATGTCTGAAAAGGTTAAACCTTTGATTGCAAGCATAATTTGTTCCAGAAACATGCTTATCATCCAAAGCACTTGTATTCTCCATAAGAGCTAAGAGTAGGAGGGGGTTATTGTGTAGAATAACTTTCACTTATCCAATGACACTTACGTTTGCCATCGTTATTTAGAGAGAAGAACCATTGGCTCAGTTGTGATCAGTCTGTGAACAGCAATTTTCAAAGTCGCCCGGATTTAGCTCTGGACTTTGACTGGGCTATTCTAATACATGAATATGCTTTGATCTAAACCATTCGATTGTAGCTCTGGCTGTATGTTTAGGACCGTTGTCCTGCTTGAAGGTGAACTACATCATTCTTTTCTTTCACAGCACATCACTCCATTAGTTTCCCCTACACTACATCACCCCATTGTTTTTTTTCTATGCATCACTCCATTGGTTTCTTCTAAAACACTCCATCCTTTTGTTCTATACATCACTCCCTTTTTTCCTCTACACTACTTCATCCATTTTTTATTTCTACATCACTCTGTTCTTTTCCTCTACACTGCATCACTCTGTTCTCTTCCTCTACACTACATCAGTCCATTCTTTCCTTCATAACTACATCACTCCCTTCTTTTCCTTTACGCTACTGTACATCACTCCATTACTTTCTTCTACACTACATCACTCTATTGTCTTCCTCTACACTACATCAATCCATTCTTTCCTTCATAACTACAACACTCCATTCTTTTCCTCTACACTACTTCACTCCATTCTTTTCCTCTACACTACTTCACTCCATTCTTTTCCTCTACACTACTTCACTCCATTCTTTTCCTCTACACTACATCACTCCATTCTTTTCCTCTACACTACTTCACTCCATTCTTTTCCTCTACACTACTTCACTCCATTCTTTTCCTCTACACTACTTCACTCCATTCTTTTCCTCTACACTACATCACTCCATTCTTTTCCTCTACACTACTTCACTCCATTCTTTTCCTCTACACTACTTCACTCCATTCTTTTCCTCTACACTACATCACTCCACTCTTTTCCTCTATATATCACTCCATTCATTTCTACTACACTACATCACTTTATTCTTTTTCCTCTATACTGTACACCACTCCATTGTTTTCTTCTAAAACACTCCATCCTTTTCCTCTATATATCACTCCCTTCTTTTCCTCTATATTCCATCACTTTATTCTTTCCTTTTACATCACTTCATTCTTTTCCTCTACACTACGTCACTCCATTCTTTTCCTCTATACTACATCAGTCCATTTTCCCCTCTACACTACATCTCTCCATTCTTTTCCTCTATACTATATCACTTCCTCTGTTCGTCTACACTACATCACTCCATTCTTTTCCTCTACACTACATCACTCCATTCTTTTCCTCTACACTACATCACTTTATTATTTTCGTCTACACTACATCACTCCATTCTTCCATCCTCCACACTACATTATCACTCTATCTGAGTTAGATCCATGCACAAACCTACAATTAAGTTAAGACAAACCCGGACTCTGCACTTGAAACGCTTGGGTCCTCTGTGTGTAAATGTCATCCCCGATTTTGTGTCATCGCTCGCGCTGTTTGTCAGATATTAAGTGAGGTTTACTCTGAAGTGGAGAGACAGATTGCTTTTTCTAAATCTGTCCACATAAACACGGCCTCCTCCCGCCAAGGCATCAGACCAATCAACAGGTAAATGGACAGACACCTGCCTCGCCCGTGAGTCATGATCTTTGGCCCACTAAGACACGCGGAGAGAACAGTCTGTCCTGGCCACCTGGCTCATCCCTCATTACCTCTGTTCATCCTGCTCTCTCTCTGTTCATCTCTCACATGATTAGTCCCTTCTCACTGTTTATCCCGCGTTCCCTTGCCACCTCCGTTAATCTCTCTCTCTCTCTCTCTCTCTCTCTCTGTTCAGATAACACTTTTTCTGTTGATCTATTGCTCCCTCTGTTTACCTCACTCTCTCTCTTCATCCCTCTCTCTTTATCTGTTCATCCTGCTTTTTCACCTTGTTCATCCTTCTTTCACTCTGTTTAACTTTCTCTTTTTACCCCCTGCTCTCTCTGTTCACTAATCACTTCCTCCATTCATCCCACAATCTCTCTGTTAACCCCTATTTCTCCATGTTAATTTCTCTCACTTCCATCACTCCACTCCCTCTATTCACCACTTGCTCTCTCTGCTCTCTCCACTCCTTCCCTGTTCATTGCTTGCTCTCCATTCACCCCACACCCTCTGTTCATCCTGCTCACTTCTTTCATTCTGCTTTCCCTGGTTATCCTGTTTATCTGTTTGATCTGTTGATCCAGTTCTTTCTGTTCACGCCCCCCCCCCCCACCTTAATTATCATTCTTACCTACAGTAGGAAGGATGAAAGGAAGGGATAAAGTCAGAAAAGAATAGATGGAAACATACAAAGAAAAGAAAGAAAACTGAAAAGTATAAACATAATTACCTCTACACTGTACACACCACCAGTCATCAAAAGTTTGGACAAATCTAATTCCATGGTTTTTCCTGATTTTCATTTCTTTCTATATTGTAAATCAATGTTAGTCATCGAAAATATGCAATAATCTCCTTTGAACAATTGATATTTAGATTGATATTTAGAACCTTCATAACGGCTCTTAATTTGATGTGCTGTAAATTGGTGATTTTTGAGGCTGGTAAATCTAAATTAACTTCTCCTCTACAGCACAAGTGAGTTTTGGTCTTGTTTTTCTGGGATGGTCTTCATGAGAGCCAGTTTCATCATGGCGCTTGATGATTTTTTATTTTTTTTTCAAATGCCACTTGATAATACTGTTCTTGCAAGAACTGTTCCAGAACAGCTGACCTTTATGTCTTAAAATATCAAGTGGCTGTTGTTGTTTTTGCTTAATTACATAACGCCAAATGTGTTCTTTAATAGTTTGGAAATCTCTGGTATTGTTCTTGAATGTAGACAATAAGTCCAAACTTTTGTCTAAACTTTTGTCTGTTTGTATTGTGCATTGAATGATTCATAATAATGAAAGGAAACACCTGGTGGTAATATTGTGTGACTTTACTTAAACCCTGCGAGTGACTCCCATATATTTGTTTGCTAACAGAATTATTCAGCATCCCTATAAAACAGTTGAGAATAATTACTATCAGCTGTTAATAAGAGTGGAATAATACGTTTAAGCTCTGCCCCTTTGTTCTGAGGAATTATAGCAGAGAGCGTCTTCCTGTAATACAGAACAGGACAGGACAAGAAATGTGCTTCTTGTGCAGCGAAGATACTCTCAGGGGAGATGTGAGTTTGTATATTTGCTCCACTGACTTACTTCTGAGTGTGCAAACATTTCCACTGCTGCGCTTTACAGTATCACAAGCAATCTCTGATTATCCACCATCATGGACTTTGTGAAATCATAAACGTAAAAAATAAATGAATAAATAAAATCTTACAGTATCTTGCACTATATCATATCAGTAAACTAACAAAAATGCATAACATGCATAGATTATGTACATGATTTGTGTCCACCATCTACAGTATAATACTGAGTCCTTAGATACTGTATAAATAAATATGTTGGTCAGAAGGTTCTAGAATGTTCTCCAGAATAAGCACTTTCTTTCTTAGTGTTTTTTGTAACATGCGACTGTCTTCCGTATGGATGGTGCACTTTAATAGTTTTTGGTCCTATTTAATGCAGTAAAAGTCATGTATTGACGATTATAAGAATTAATATTTGTCATGTTTCTTACGGTGTCTGCATCGGAGGTGAGTGCGAGGCATGATCGCGGAGGCGAGCTGACGGTTCAACAAAGTTCTTTATTTTGTGATTCCGAACAAAACATAAACAAAACAGGTCACTCCAACACAAACTAAACTTAGACGACAAATGCTAGACGCCTGGCTGGAGTTCAGCCAGGCTATTTATAGCAAACATAAACATAATTATCAAATTAACTTCCCCCGGTTCAGGTGAGCTTCTACGTCACCTGACCGAGGTGCGAACTGGGAAATGAAGTCAAAAAACGAAACTTAAAACGAACTACAAAACAAAAGTCAAAAACGGGCGTTAGGCGCCCTCTAGGGGTCAACCGTCACAGTACCCCCCCCAAAAAAAATGCTCCTCTGGAGCATCATCGGAGGCCCCGGACACCCACCCCAATGTTCTACCTTCCACCTCCTGACCAGGAGGCTGGGTGACGGGGCTGGAGACGTGTTCTGCGGCTGTGGCAGGGCTGGTGACGTGCTCGGCCGTGGCAGGGCTGGTGACGTGCTCGGCCGTGGCAGGGCTGGTGACGTGCTCGGCCGTGGCAGGGCTGGTGACGTGCTCGGCCGTGGCAGGGCTGGTGACGTGCTCGGCCGTGGCAGGGCTGGTGACGTGCTCGGCCGTGGCGTTGTAGCGGTCACTGCGCTCGACGACGGCGGTGGAGCGGTCACTGCGCTCGACGACGGCGGTGGAGCGGTCCCTGCGCTCGACTGCGGCGTGGGAGCGTGCAGTGCGCTCGACTGCGGCGTGGGAGCGTGCAGTGCGCTCGACTGCGGCGTGGGAGCGTGCAGTGCGCTCGACTGCGGCGTGGGAGCGTGCAGTGCGCTCGACTGCGGCGTGGGAGCGTGCAGTGCGCTCGACAGCGGCGTGGGGGCGTGCAGTGCGCTCGACAGCGGCGTGGGGGCGTGCAGTGCGCTCGACAGCGGCGTGGGGGCGTGCAGTGCGCTCGACAGCGGCGTGGGGGCGTGCAGTGCGCTCGACAGCGGCGTGGGGGCGTGCAGTGCGCTCGACTGCGGCGTGGGGGCGTGCAGTGCGCTCGACTGCGGCGTGGGGGCGTGCAGTGCGCTCGACAGCGGCGTGGGGGCGTGCATTGCGCTCGACAGCGGCGTGGGGGCGTGCAGTGCGCTCGACAGCGGGGTGGGGGCGTGCAGTGTGCTCGACAGCGGCGTGGGGGCGTGCAGTGCGTTCGACAGCGGCTTGGGGGCGTGCAGTGCGCTCGACAGCGGCGTGGGGGCGTGCAGTACGCTCCACAGCGGCGTGGGGGCGTGCAGTGCGCTCGACAGCGGCATGGGGGCGTGCAGTGCGCTCGACAGCGGCGTTGGAGCGCACTCGGCGCTCGACAGCGGCGTTGGAGCGTACTCGGCGCTCGACAGCGGCGTTGGAGCGTACTCGGCGCTCGACGACGGCTCTGGAGCGTGCAGTGCGTTCGACAGTTCAACGTCGTCCTCAAAGCCGGGAGGCGGCGGCAGAACAGGTGCGTGGGGCAGCGGCTGCTGGCATGCTAGCTCGCTGTCCTCGAAGCCGGGAGGCGATGGCAGAACAGGTGCGTGGGACAGCGGCTGCTGGCATGCTAGCTCGCTGTCCTCGAAGCCGGGAGGCGGCGGCAGAACTGATGCATTGGTCGTTGGAGCTTCTGCAGGGTTCGACTGCAGCGTTGGAGCGTGCACTGCGCTCGACTGCAGCGTTGGAGCGTGCACGGCGCTCGACTGCAGCGTTGGGGCGTGCACGGCGCTCGACTGCGGCGTTGGGGCGTGCACGGCGCTCGACTGCGGCGTTGGAGCGTGCACGGCGCTCGACTGCGGCGTGGGAGCGTGCAGTGCGCCCGACTGCGGCGTGGGGGCGTGCAGTGCGCCCGACTGCGGCGTGGGGGCGTGCAGTGCGCCCGACTGCGGCGTGGGGGCGTGCAGTGCGCCCGACTGCGGCGTTGGAGCGTGCACGGCGCTCGACTGCAGCGTTGGAGCGTGCACGGCGCTCGCTAGCTTGCACGGAGACTGGATGATGGACGCGCCGTTTTGCTCTTCGCGCAGACACGGCGCGCAGACTTCCTCCGCGACAGGCTCAGGCAGTGGCCGGGGGATGAGCGCATCGTCCAGACCTGGGAGGGGGATCGCTTCCGGAGCTACAGACTGGTTCTCCCGAACCTGGACGAACTGCAGTTGGAGCTGCAGCACCTGCTCGCGCAGGTCACGAATGCGCTCCTGGTTGGACTCCGCCCACTGCCTGTAGAAGCCTACCTCGTCGCCGTGCTGAAGCGGCGTCCAGTCCTCCGTGCTTAGCTCCGGTGTGCTGTCCGCGCCACCTTCAGGCAGTGGCCGTGGGAGGAGTGCATCGTCCAGATCCGAGAGAGGGATCGCTTCCGGGAATACAGCTTGGTTCTCCCGAACCTGGACGAACTGCAGTTGTAGCTGCAGCACCTGCTCGCGCAGGTCATGAATGCACTCCTCGTTGCGTTCCGCCCACTGCCTGCAGAATCCTCCCGTCTCTCCCTCGGCCGCTACACCTCTCGGCGGTGTGTGCCGGATGACAGGTCCGCAGCCTTCCCAGCTTCGCCTCGCCAGTCTCTCTCTGGCTGTCATGCTGTCCTCCCATGAGCTCGCCGGCTCGATGTGCTCACCGTTTCTCCATTCCTGCCCCACTTCCATTTCGCCGTGCTCCTCGCTGGCCTCCAGCAGTTCCGCCAGCTCGTTGGAGATGATAATCTCTCCTCCCAAGTAATTCCCTAGGAGGGGATCCTCCGCCATGCCTCTTGGTAGGTCTAGCATTCTGTCATGTTTCTTACGGTGTCTGCGTCGGAGGTGAGTGCGAGGCATGATCGCGGAGGCGAGCTGACGGTTCAACAAAGTTCTTACATAAACAAAACAGGTCACTCCAACACAAACTAAACTTAGACGACAAATGCTAGACGCCTGGCTGGAGTTCAGCCAGGCTATTTATAGCAAACATAAACATAATTATCAAATTAACTTCCCTCGGTTCAGGTGAGCTTCTACGTCACCTGACCGAGGTGCGAACTGGGAAATGAAGTCAAAAAACGAAACTTAAAACGAACTACAAAACAAAAGTCAAAAACGGGCGTTAGGCGCCCTCTAGGGGTCAACCGTCACAATATTACATAAAGCGATGTGTTTTTCAATCAGAAAAACAGTAACAACAGAACTATAGAAACAGTAAAGTATTAGATGAACAATGTTAATATTCAATAAAATCAATTCGTCAATCAGATACGAGCATTCGTTATAACCACAGTGTTGCAGAAATGTCTTCTTATTCAATTGAAGAAATGTTGGTAAGAATAATTCTTAATTTTATAATTATTAAATTATTATATAAAATAGACATAAAAGCAGATGACAATGTAATTGTTACTTTGTCTATTTTATGTAACTAATTATATATAATAGTTTTTAAAATATATATATATATATAAATGTAATATTTAATTTTTTTATGGTGTAAGTGATTGCAACACTTAACAACAAGGTGTTATTGGAAAATAACCAACATTTTTACACCAATTTATCACTATGAAGTTAGATTCCTATAACAGCTCATCCCGAAGTGTTTAATTCCGTATTATTAACAATTAAACAAATATATAACAGTAAATTAAATAGATAACCAAATAGCTTAAACAGTGTGGCTTCTTTCAAATCCTGTCATTTCTTTCTTTTCTTTTTATAGATAAAACATTCAGTACATCAACCAGAGAGTGATGAAAAATGTTAAAGTATTGTAATATTATGTTTATCTTACTAATAATAATATGATAACCTTTTTTTGCCTTAGTAAGATCAATAATTAAAACTTAAACCCTAAAGGAACAGAGGATTCTGAATTATATTTCTGACTTGAAATACACACTTATTAATGGAATGCATTTATATCCAAGTTGCAAATGCAGTACATGAATTATTAAGATAAGTAAGATTATTCATTCATTCATTCATTCATTTTCTATACCGCTTAATCCTGTGTTCAGGGTCACGGGGGACCTGGAGCCTATCCCAGGAGACTTCGGGCACTAGGCGGGGTACATCCTGGACAGGGTGCCAATCCATCGCAGGGCACACACCCAATCACACACTACGGGCAATTTAGGAACGCCAATTAGCCTAACCTGCATATCTTTGGACTGTGGGAGGAAACCGGAGTACCCGGAGGAAACCCACCAAGCACGGGGAGAACATGCAAACTCCATGCACACAGAGACGGGAATCGAGCCTGGCCGGGGAATCGAACCCAGACCCTGGAGGTGCAAGGCGACAGTGCTAACCACTACACCACCGCGCCGCATAAGTAAGATTAGAAAAACTTTAATGTAAAAGTATTAAATATGAAGTTAATTCCAGATTTTGTGTCAAAATTATATTATTTCATACCATAATACAGTTTTTTCCAAATGGGAAAAGTTTTTTTCCAAACGTAGTTACTTAGGTTTCATCTAACAAGCGAAGACGCTCATAAGATGTTAGGTTTAAACAGAATGTACAAATTAAGTTTAAAGATAAATGAAAAGAAGAAAGATTATTCGCTGTTGTGTTCTTTGATACATTTAGCGACCAGCCTTGAACCGTGAGAGAGGGACAAACACACGCATTTATGATGTGTCTGAAGATCTCTGTTTATTATCAGCAAAGAGAGCAAATTTATGCTTAGGCCAGGTCCCGTACATCAAAAGAACCAGTCGTTAATGCAAGTCATGTAGAAACCTAAAGACAGACAGATGATATTAAATAAAGTATCAATTTCTGGTTGTATGTACTGTATATCGGCACGGTGGTGTAGTGGTTAGCACTGTCGCCTTGCACCTCCAGGGTCCGGGTTCGATTCCCGTCTCTGTGTGCATGGAGTTTGCATGTTCTCCCCATGCTTGGTGGGTTTCCTCCGGGTACTCCGGTTTCCTCCCACAGTCCAAAGACATGCAGATTAGGCTAATTGGTGTGTGTGTGTGTGTATGCTCTGCGATGGATTGGCACGCTGTCCAGGGTCTCCTGGGATAGGCTCCAGGTCCCCGTGACCCTAAATACAGGATAAAGCGGTATAGAAGATGAATGAATGAATGTACTGTATATTTGTCTGGACACATAAGAAATCAGGAAGTTCAGTGGGGGGGTTGATTTATGGGCATAGAGGTATGGAAACATTCTCTTCATATTATAAAACCTTATATAACGACATTACTATTTTTTAAATAGTAGTACCTTTTTTATGCTTTTCATTAGACTGTGGAGACTGTTGGGGATTTGTCTTCATTCATCCACAAGACCAGGTGTTTTTTGGATGTCGATGAGGCTCCAGTTACAGTTCATGTCATGTCAATGGGTCATGTCAATGGGTATTCAACATGGGTTGAGTTCAGTAAGGTTTCTGTGCAGGACACTTGCATTCTATCACTGTAATAAACTCTTAACACACCATGGAGCTTGCTTTGTGGATCTCACTGTAAGGAATCGCCACTAGAGGGCACTGTTTTGTCTTTTGTAGTTTTTGTTTTGCAGGGGGCACTGGTGGCTCAGTGGTAGGTGTTTCGCCTGTCATGTGGAAGGCCTGGGTTCGATTCCCAGCCAGTGCCCAAACCCCAGCCACTGGATGCAGTGCGGACTGGATATTCCACTGTGGCGACCCCTTGTCGGGAGCAGCCGAAAGACCAACAACAACAGTTTTTGTTTTGCAGACTCAGTTTCCCAGAAGGCACCTCGGTCATGTGATGCGGGAGCACACCTGAACCGAGTTATGTCATTAAATCTTCAATAAATAGCTGATTAGTGTCAAGGTGGACTAACCTGAGGTGACCAGAAGACGTAGCTTTAGCGGTTAGCCCAATGTAGTGTGGAGGATAAACCCAAACGCGGAGAGAAGCGAGTAGGCAGGATAACCACGCGATTTAGTCTAAGGACTCTCACAAAAACGGAGCAAGGGTAAAACACAAATTTAACCCGCGTCCTATAGATACACACACAATAGCAAAAGACAATGGAACCAACTGGTGAGTACTCACGGTTTGCTGAAACGACAACTGGAACCGACATGGGCCGAACTCAATGACTGAGCGGTAAGCCATCGTTTGTTTACCTCTTTTATACTTCCTGGTTTGGCGCCCGCCTTACTTCCGGGTCCTAGTGCCGGGCGCAGATTGAGTGTGCATGACAACATGAGTCTGGGAAACTCGGTCGAGCATTGAACATTTGTACGTACTGTTAATTAAGTGGACATCTTGTTTTTTCTTTGTTTATATGTTGGTTTATTTTATATTTTTATTTTGTAGTTCATGTTATCCCATGACTACTAAGCCTGTCCCCAGGCTAAGTGTGTTTGTCTTTGGTGTTCAAGTGTGTGTGGAGCTGAGTCGGTGTTGAGTCATGTTGTGTTGTGTGTTACAGAATAGGTAAGTAGCCTAGCTCCTGTGTGTCCCTTAGCCTAGCCCCTGTGCTTCTGTGTCCCTAGCCTTTAGTGTTGTAGCGATTTGGTAAGTGTAGCTAGGTGTATGTTAGGCTAATGTTTAGCTAACTGCCATGGTTAGCTAATGACCATGTTTAGCTAATTGTCATGTGTAGCTGATTGCCATGTCTTTAGCTTTTCTCGTGTACCTAGTCCTGTCTCGGGTCTCCCCATGTCTCTAGTCTCTCCGAGTATCTCGTCATGTTCCTGTTTTCAGCTCCATGCTTATCTAGAGCTTGTTTTGACCTTAAGCCTGTGTCTCAACATACGTAGTGCTTATATTTAGTGTAACGGGTATTAGAGCCTGTGTTTCGTCCTTGAGCATGTGTCTCAACATAGTGCTTATATTTTGTGTATTAGAGTCTGTGTCTTGTCAGTTAAGCATGTATTTCAGTTTAATGCTTGTTACGCCCCGGTCTAGGTCGGGCCGTAACAGGAGTGAAAAAAAAGAAGGGGGTGAGACCAAAAGTGCGTTTGCTTAGTGTTTATTTACAAAATGCGAATAAGCAAATCCCCAAAAGTTGGCTGTAAGCTTCAGGAGCCGACAAGGCCAAAACAATAAACAAAATTCCCTCTAACCTAGTACCAAAGTGAAACAACTAACCTGCACCAAAGTAAAAGAAACAGAAATACAAGATTCTTCCCTTACTCCCTAACTAACCACAAACCAAGAAAAAAACAAAGGGCAAACAAAATGGCGTCGACTCCTTAATAAGCCACTCAATAAAGAATTAAATACAAATATATACAAAAAGTATGTACAAACCAACAAAACAAAGAGGGCAAACACAAAAGCGAAGTCAAAACAAGCAAAAGGGTCATCCATGGAATAGGCAATCAAAAACCATGCAAATATCAAAAGGGGAAAGTCTAAGAGTAGTCAGAAACGTGGCGAAGGGTCATACACAGAATACCATTTAGGAACAAGCATAAGATAAACAGTAAGCAAAAACAAGGTCTGTAGCATGGTGGTCTGAAGGCCTTAAGTAGGCCTCTGGGTCTCCTAGAGCACCAATCATCTGGGAGGAGGCAGGACCAACAAAGGACAGGCAGAGCAGCAGCCAATAGATTTACAGGCACACTGAAGCGGGTGGAACCTGAAACAAGGGGAGACACGCCCTATCTCACCTCTAGTAGCAGCATACATAAGGGTTAGCAGATACACATTACCAGATATAGTTTGAGGAAGAGGACCAACACAATCTAACAAAAGTCTCTCAAAAGGCTCTCCCAGAACAGGGATAGGTTTAAGTGGAGCAGGGGGAATAACCTGGTTAGGTTTCCCTTCAATTTGACAAACATGACATGACTGACAGTACTTAGCAACATCAGACTTCATGGCAGGCCAAAAGAAATGATTTAAAATGCGGAGGTGGGTCTTCCTTACACCAAGGTGACCAGCGAGATCATGGTCATGGGCAATACGCAAAACTTGTGTTCTACGTATATGGTTTTGGAACCACAACCTGGAAAACAGCCTTTGACTCATGCTTAACATCAGAGGGTGACCACTTTCGCATTAAAACATCATCGTCAAAGAAATATGCAACCGAGTGTTGAGGTAACTCAGCACTATCTACTGTACAGCGGAAGCACTACAACGAGAGATAGACACGGCAGATTTCTGAGCGGCAACGAGCTGCTCTCGCCCAACACCCCATGTGGCGACATCATCTTGTACGGAGGAGGCCTTATCCTCCGGTGAAACATGTGGACTGGAAGACATATTCTCGTCTTCAAATACTGGGTTATCACTACACACAAGGATCGTCAACATCCTTCATTTTACGAGCGTGAGCATGCGTCACCACACAGGTACTAAAAACAGAGGGAAACTCTCGTGACAGCACGTCACTTTCATGCACCTCAGGAGTATACGTTACAACAGGCAAGTGAAAAACCTTACCACCAGCTAAATCGTTACCCAATATAAGAGAAACTCCTTTAATTGGTAACTGAGGATGAACTGCAACCTTAACAAAGCCAGACACGATATCCCAGTTAAGATAAATCATATGTACCGGAGCTTTCACCACTCCAAGTTCAATTCCCTGGACTAAAACATCTGCACCACAACTAGACAGGTCAGATAAAGGCAAGACACCTTCCAAAATAAATGACTGAGCAGCGCCGGTGTCTCTCAGAATACGAAGTGGTGTAGGCTCAGAATCTGTGTCTGAAAGCGAAACCATTCCATCCAAGATGAATGGGTTAAAAGCAGCGTCCACCGCCGAAGGCGAAATTGAACTTTCAGCTGGCTGCGGTGGTACCTGAACTAAAGCCACACTCTTAGTGTTCTGTGCTTTACGACGGTTCTTACGAGATAACGCAGGACAGGTAGCGATGAAATGTCCAGATTCATGACAATAGAAACATTCACGGGAATAAATCCGATATCGTAACATGCTTATGTTTTGTGTCTTGTCCTATAGCCTGGGTATGGGTCAGTTATGGGTCGTATAGTTTGAGTGTTAGTTTCTTTGTTTGTGATTCCTGTTTTGTGTTATATCTGGAATAAAAACTCTTTTGTTTAAAAACACCCCTCTGCGCCTATGCCTGCCCTTTTCTGCCTACGGCATTAACAACAGCCAATACCACCCATTCCTGACACTCACATGCACTGTCATGCTGGAACAAGTTTGGGCTTCTTAGTTCCAGAGAAGGAAATGTGTAAAGCAACAGCATACAATATTTTATAGAACGGTGTGCTTCCAACATTGTATAAATGTTTGGAGAATATCCAGATACTGCACTGGTATGATGTACTGGAGGTATGCTCAATTAATACAATTTTGGCTATATAGTGTACAGTATGTCACACCAGAGAGACAGTAAAATATTGTTAGTGCTTGCAGTTTGCCTTTCTGTATGGGAATCTATTAGATTTCTTGGTGGCTTCGGATCATTTTAAAGTGGCCCAATTCGGTGTAAAATTGGCAGCTTTGGCAAAAACTGTACTGTCCTACGGTCTACCTCAAGCATGTGCCAGATTGATTCCTATCCCACTGGGCTACATATCCTTTTTGGATAATAAGTCCAATAACAACTCTATGGAGCTAAATGGGGTAGTGAGCAAGCTGACCTGAGATTATACAACATCTACTGTAGAAGAGTGAGGCATAAATTTTGTTAAATGGCTTGCAAAAATGGCCGAGTGAGTGAGTCGCTACTACTGTAGCTAGTAATGTACTCATGCTTCATGCCCTTGCTAATGCATTACTCAGCCATAACTTGAAAACCATTAACATTAAAAAAAAACAAAGGTTTTAGGTTCTCCTTCCACGGGTCATGGCTTTACATGGCCTCTGTGGTGCACTTGGTGTTCTGGTTCCTTTCTTTCGTGGCTAGCATTGACATTATTGGTGATTTGTGCTGCATTGGCTTTTCTGTGGGATCAGACCAGATGGGCCTGCCATTGGTCTCCACAGGTGGATGAGTCTTGATCCTGTCACAAGTTTGCTGGTGTGTGGTGGGCATAATGTATGGTTGATCATACAAGGCTAAACATAAACAGATCTCTTAAAAAGTATATACGGGCAACAAATGGAAAACTTGGGAATAGAGAAAAATTTTTTTTTAAATGCTTTATGCCAATTTGAAGGATAATTTATTCTTAGATAAGAACAAAGGGATGCTTTAATGCAAGAATCATTTAAACTGATGTAAGCCGCAACTTCAAGGGCGTGAAGTTGCATTCCATGTGTGTATTTGTAAGCTAGTGTGTGATTTTTCCATACAGAGGTATTGATGTGTACAAATGCAATTCCTGAATTTTGCACCATGCTGCTTCTTTGATCCTTCATATTACACGTTCTGCGTACAAACCATACGTTTTCATATGGCCACATTTGGATGATTTCTTTCCTGAGTTGTTCTACAGAAATATAAGGACTCATCATCACTGACAGCAACATGCTGCGTGTCTGATCTGCTGCCAGCTGTAATGGTTCAGTCTCCCTGCGCGCCCTTGTGTGCTCTCGTTTTGTCTTTTTAAACATAAATCATGCTGGATAGTTTCAATCCAATTTATACATGCTGACATGGGCAAACTAGTTTGTTCTCTGTGATTAAACAATATAATCAAGACTGAAATCACTTACACCCTTTTTTTTAATAAAAGCAAGCAAAATTAATTATCCATTGATTATCAATACTGCTTATTCTGCATAGGGTCATGGGGAGCCTGGAGTCTGTCCCAGAAAACAAGGCAGGGTACACCCTGAATGCAGTGCCAACCCATAGCAGAGCATAGTTTCTTGTCTTACTGTGAGAGACCCATCAAGCACTGGGAGAACATTTAAACTCCACACCCACAGACCAGAGGCGAGATTCAAAGGCAACAAAAGTATGATGAAGGTTTAAGCCAAATCCACGAAACAAGGGGATGTTAAAGTCAAACCAGGACTGACAGTATGATATAATTTTTGATGAATGAAGCAGAACAGATTGAAATTTACAGAAGAGTTTAGGCACAGTATGGCCGCAGTAAAACATTTGAATGGTGCAAATATTTTAAAGAAGGCCGTACGTCTGTGAATGACTTATCCTTGAAAATTGAAGGCTAACTTTTCACTAACTTTCAGACAAGATGCATCTGTAATTGTTAATATGATGCAGATTTTTGCGAGGAGATGCAAATTTAATATTAACGGAAGGATTCTCTGGCATCAACATTTATAAGAGTTAAGAAAATAAAACCAATAAATAATATTAATATTTTCAACCACTGGAAAGCCTTCGATTGAATGGAATTTACACTCATGAGTGTTAGTGGGGCGGCACGGTGGTGTAGTGGTTAGCACTGTCGCCTTGCACCTCCAGGGTCTGGGTTTGATTCCCCGGCCAGGCTCGATTCCCGTCTCTGTGTGCATGGAGTTTGCATGTTCTCCCTGTGCTTGGTGGGTTTCCTCCGGGTACTCCGGTTTCCTCCCACACTCCAAAGATATGCAGGTTAGGCTAATTGGTGTTCCCAAATTGACCGTAGTGTGTGAATGAATGTGCGTATGAGTGTGTGCCCTGCGATGGATTGGCACAGTGTACCCCGCCTTGTGCCCTAAGCCTCCTGGGATAGGCTCCAGGTCCCCCGCGACCCTGAATAGAAGGATAAAGCGGTATAGAAGATGAATGAATGAATGAATGAATGAGTGTTAGTGGGTGAGTATTAGTGTGTTAACAAGTGTCTGAAATACACTGTGTATGTAATTGCAGATTTGTGGATGGCATAATGAGTGTGTCTTTACAGGATATGCATATACTGTAACCTACAGCTTTTTGCCTTCCAACCTGCAAATACTCCATTTTCTACTAGACCAAAGAACATTAGAAGTCCTTGTCCTCAAATCAATTGCACTCTAATTGTTAATATCCTGGAGATTTTTCATCGAATCCGAGTAGCATTACCAGGGACTCCAAATGAGATTCCATTTTTTCCCTCATCCATCTCCCCATTACTCTGGAAACAAGCGTTCCTATGGTAACTTTCAACCCGACGATAAGCTCGGGGAGGATATTAAAGACAAAAAAAAGAAAAGAAATTACATAGGTTGAATATGGAATGTCATCAGATCTCTGTGCCTTGATGCAAGAAAATGCCAATTGTTATCAGGCCCTTAAGGAAATGACTGTCCAAATTGAAAAATGCACGCTGAAAGAGTTCATGTGTTGTTGACATTCTTCTGTTAATTGAGGTCAAGACTGAATGTCATCCCCTCATGTTGCTAATAAACTTATTAACAGCGCAGATAATCGTGTGAGACTGCAATTTTCCAGAACACGAAGACTCCCGATTAGTCACTGTTACTATGTTACTAATACTAAGTTACTAATAACTACGTCATTGAGATCACCATCACGCCATTTAATAAGTAAAAAATCAGCTTGGTATAATGTCCGGTTGCTGGGATATAGTCAGGGAGTTTGTTTTACGGAAAGGTTCTTGAGAAAAAAAAATTTTATCCTATTTTTAAAATATGTAACCGAGTATTCTGTGAGTAGTAAGAAAGCAGGAAACCTCAACCTTATTTTGACACTAGGATTTCCCTTCTATTGCTAAAAGTAATTTTACCAGCAGTGCAACTTTATCGCAAACAAAAGCACTGTCTTCTATTAAAACTGGAGCAACCAGCTTGGATAGTGTCAAGTAAAGAGCTTTAAAACAATACTTAGAAGTAAAACCAATTCTGTTGAAGGATCAGGAAAAAGGTATTTAACAACCAATTTTTACTGAAATGTATTCATTCATTCACTGTATTGGCAAAAAACTATCCTGTGTGACTTTATAAGTGAACTATCATAAGAACTTTTACAAATGCTAAAACGTAGCAACTTTTTATAAGCAAAAGTAAAAGTATGCAATTTAAATTATTTAGTTAGAAAAACTAAAAGATTTTGAAAACAGTTAAGAAAATGTTTATTAATTTCTCCTGCTATAGAATGAGAAAAATGCTTTAAACCTACTTGTGAAACTTCTTGAATAACATTCAAGTATAATAAATACAATAAATAAGAAAGACTGTGAAAGATTGTTTTTATTTTATTCTTATTATATTTTTATTTTATTGCACAGTTCCATTTTATAGATGTCTAGATTTAGAGTAAGTAACTTAGGAAATAATAAAACACTTCAGGAACATTTTTTTTTTAGTTTCAGAAATTTTTTTTAGTTGTCAAAGAATGACAATAAGTTTTTATCCATCTATAGCTACCCTTAATGTCTGCCCATCAAGCTACTGTAGTTCCCATATCTTTTGTGGTAAATAAGACAAGAAGGAAACTAATACTGGAGACTCCTTCCCTAAACATTAAAGTGCCCCTATTATGCCATTTTAAAGGTTGCTAATATTGCTTAATGAGTCTTTTAAAACAGGTTTAAATGTATGTAAGGTCAAAAAACAGTTCCCTAGCAAGGCTACACTCGATGCTGCGTGAAAACGCTATGGGAACCAGTTTGTTGCGTTGCCGGTCGTTGAAGCATGCTGTGAAAACACGCCAAAGTTTTTGGCTATATATAACCTCGACAGGTGACGTCATCTGATTAGATGTAGGTGGAGGTTATAAAAACAGGTGAGCCGGCAACGACCTCAGATCATTTGTCTTCAGAGCCTAGTTGTGAAGCGTGCTTGTGATAAACCAGCAAAATAAGAAGGTGTTTAACTCACCGATTTGACGAGTTTAATCCCTCCGTGTGTGATAATCCATATCGGAGATCTCTACACTGCTTCGACTAGTGCTGTGCGCGCCGCGCATTCCGTGAGAAGCTGCGAGCCGCCGCGCATTCCTGGCTTAAAACTCGTGCATCTGACAGAGCTGCGGCAGACGGAGGTAAGAAAACTCCTTTCTTCCGCGTTGTCATCACGAGGATTTCTCTCTTTTTTACCGGAGATGAAAATAGCCTTAAGCACTAAAACAAGCAGTAGACGGCAGCTTCTGTCGGGTGGCCGGGGGGCGGAGCCTCAATGACGCTCTCTCCCCCACCCCCTCTCAGCTCTCTTCATATGAGTTAACCCTTTCATGGAGTAGGCTGTATTCATGCTGTGTTTTTCATGCCATCGACTTATTTGTTTATTTAAATATAGTCGATATGGAAACGCGGGATTGTATGATGACGCCCAGATAGCAGAGACGCTTCACAGGCTATCTCTCTCCTGGGACATCATCCTCCCTGGTAAGCTTATACTTCCTTTCTAGCTGTGTAGACTTTTATCTGCCCTAGAGGGAAAAGCTTTTCAGGCAGTGGGTCAGCTTGGTGCTCCACTGCACACAGGAGGTCAGACTGATTTAAAATATATATATATATATGTGTATAAAATAAAATAAATGGGGGTGGCCCCCCCAATAGGGAAAGGCACCCAGAATTACTTTTTAACGAATAAGTGTTCTCCCTGGCACCCCCAGGAGGTCGGTGTTTTGCTCCGCCACCACTGGTGTTCGGGCAACACCAGTCTCCAATAGGCTGTTAGTTCTTCGGTTTTTCCTGCCATGCTTCAGGATGCCGAACATCTAACACCCCCCCCCCCCCCCCCCCGTTTAACCAAGCTGCCGAAACTTTTGCCCTTTTATGGAAGCTACTGCCAAGTATATCTCCTTGGGTACTAAGCACTGGAGAGAGGAACTACAGGATTCAGTTCTCACTTCACCTTCTGTGTTTTCAATGGCGTGGCCTCCACTTCCATGAAACCAGAAATTGCGCATCTGCTGACAGGCTGCCGGGGAAGGGGACCATGGAACATGTTCCCCCACCAGACAGTGAGTCAGGCTACAGTCGGTATTCTTGGTTCCCAAGAGGAACGGGGGCTGCGTCCAATATTTCAGATTCTGCGGGCTCTCCCGCTACCTGAAAATCAATGAATACAGTTCAGTTCTTGACTGTAAAGGTGATTGCTCTCAACCCTACCAAGCGATTGTTTCTGACAATCGATTTAAGGATGCTTACTTTCATACAGAAACATTGCCACAACACAGGGAGATCCTGAGGTTCGCTTTCGGGGGCGAAACTTACCAGTATTGGGTCCTTCCATTGGTCTAGCTCACCCGCACACATGCAAAATGCACGGATTTAGCCCTGGTTCTTATGGGAGTCCCAGGGCATCCGGTGGCTAGTGTTTCGACATCAGCATGTCGTCCTAGCTCATCTCTGTTCTCAGGACTGGGACCCAACGCCACGAAAGCGTGCTCTTTCCTGTGCAGAGGACAACACATTGGGTGCTATATGGGATTCGGTCGTAAGCGGGCACAGCTGTCTCCCCCTCGTATCAAACCCATTCTCAACACCCTCAAGGAAAACAAGCTAGACCAGAAAGTGACCATCACTTTCAGACATCCTAGCTCTCATGGCAGCTGTATCCACGGTGACACCTTTGGACCTTCTGCACATGAGAGCATTCTAAGTTGTGGCTAAGAACCAGGGGATATCACTAGGGCCAATCCCCAATATGGGTTACGCGCCAGGTGCTTCGTACCCTTTCTACGTGGTTCAGACCCCGGTCTCTACTCTGGGTCCCACTCTAAGTTCATCTTGTCGTCGCTGAGGCTAACGACAGATGCTTCCCTCATAGGCTGGGGTGCGGTCTCTGATGACTGTCCAGCCCAAGGGAGCTGGAGAGGCTATCTTCTCGCATGGCACAGCAATTGCCTCGAAATGATGGCTCTATTTCTGGCCCTAAAGCACTTCCTCCAGCAGTTGAGAAGCTGCCATGTCCTAGTGCGGTGGACAACACTATGGCAGTCTCATATATTATCGCCAGGGCGGACTGTGCTCGCGCCGCTAACAGCTAGCGCACCAGGTTCCTGTCCCTCAGAGCGATTTACATTCCAGCATGGATGCGGGAGCAGTAGTACTGTCCAGTCTATCTCTGACACACGGGGAATGGTAACCCCACTCCGAAGTAGTCAGGGAGAGATTTTCATGTAGCAAGGCGGACCTCTTGCCTTCTAAGATATGCTTCGCCTTTTACTGCTCTTCAGATTTACGTCCACCGCATAAGCTAGTGGCGTAGGTCAGAGCAGCTTCTACATGTTTTGGATGAGAGATGCTATTGCCCTCTCCTATGAGGCGCGTGGGTTCACTTCGCCTCTGGGAATCAGGGCTCTTTCAACCCTGGGGATTGCCTCATCTATTGCATTAGCAAGAGGAATTCCCCTGCAGCAAGTATATGCTAAGCAGGTAAACCCAGTCCACTGCCGAATTGTTTCAGTGCTGGAGTTTCCCTCCTCGGGTCTGTGCCCTAGTACTCTCAGGACGTACGTGACTGCATCCTCTCTCAACTATCTCCCTATTGCTCTTGAAGCCTTCTGTCCTCCGCGCTTACAGCTTCGGAGCAGGAGAGACTTCACTTGCTGTGTCCAGCTTGTGCTCTTTAGATCTCCGTCCACCGCATCAGCTAGTGGCATAGGTCAGAGCAGTTTCTACATGTTCTGGATGAGACATGCTATTGCCCTCTCCTATGAGGCGCGTGGCCTCACTTCGCCTCTAGGAATCAGGGCTCTTTCAGCCAAAGGGATTGCCTCATCTATTGCACTAGCAAGAGGTATTCCCCTGCAGCAAGTGTCTGCTAAGCAGGTAAACCCAGTCCACTGCCGAATTGTTTCAGTGCTGGAGTTTCCCTCCTCGCAACAGGCACCCTATTGCTCTTGAAGCCTTCTGTCCTCCGCGCTTACAGCTTCGGAGCAGGAGAGACTTCACTTGCTGTGTCCAGCTTGTGCTCTTCAGATCTACGTCCACCGCATCAGCTAGTGGCGGAGGTCAGAGCAGTTTCTACATGTGCTGGATGAGACATGCTATTGCCCTCTCCTATGAGGCGCGTGGCCTCACTTCGCCTCTAGGAATCAGGGCTCTTTCAGCCAAAGGGATTGCCTCATCTATTGCACTAGCAAGAGGTATTCCCCTGCAGCAAGTGTCTGCTAAGCAGGTAACCCAGTCCACTGCCGAATTGTTTCAGTGCTGGAGTTTCCGTCCTCGGGTCTATGCCCTAGCACTTTCAGGACGTGCGTAACTGGATCCTCTCTCAACTATCTTCCAAAAGCTAACTATAAACCCAACAGGCACCCTATTGCTTTTGAAGCCTTCTGTCCTCCGCGCTTACAGCTTCGGAGCAGGAGAGACTTCACTTGCTGTGTCCAGCTTGTGCTCTTCAGATCTACGTCCACCGCATCAGCTAGTGGCGTAGGTCAGAGCAACTTCTTCATGCTCTGGATGAGAGATGCTATTGCCCTCTCCTATGAGGCGCGTGTGCTCACTTCGCCTCTAGGAATCAGGGCTCATTCAACCAGAGGATCGCCTCAGCTATTGGATTAGCAAGAGGTATTCCCCTGCAACAAGTGTGTGCCAAGCAGGTAGACCCAGTCCACTGCCAAAATGTTTCAGTGCTGGAGCTTCTGCAGTAAAAGCTTGTCCTTGGGCTTGTGCCCTAGTACCCTCAGGATTTTCTTAGCTGCATTGTTTGAAGCCTTCTGTCCTCCGCCTTTTACAGCTTCGGAGCAGGAGAAACTTCACTTTCTATCCAGTATGTGCTCTTCAGATTCACGTCCACCGCATCAGCTAGTGGCGTAAGTCAGAGCGCCACTATACTGGGTGAGAGATGCATATTGCCCTCTCCTATGAGGCGCGTGGGTTCACTTCGCCTCTGGGAAGCAGGGCTCACCCAACCAGGGTGATCATCCCAGTCTCACCAGCAGGAGGTATCCCCTGCAGTAATTGTGTGGCGCGAAGGGTTGGTTCCTCCCCGCACACATTCCTTACATTTATAAATCTGGATGTTCATGCTACTCCGGGCTCACTGCCCCCGAGTTAGCTGCCCAGGCATAGCTCTGAGACCTTCTTGGCTTTGTGCGCACACGCTACACAACCTTGGGGTCCAGACACCTGTAGTGCGGCGGAGTTGGTATTCTCGTTCCCATAGCGTTTTCACGCAGCATCGAGTGTAGCCTTGCTAGGGAACGTCTCGGGTTACATTTCTGTAACCCTGTTCCCTGAAAGGCGGGAACGAGATGCTACGTCGCAATGCCGCACTACCACGTGACCGGACGGCTGTTCAGACAAATTAATCTGAGGTCGTTGCCGGCTCACCTGTTTTTATAACCTCCACCTACATCTAATCAGATGACGTCACCTGTGGAGGTTATATATAGCCAAAAACTTTGGCGTGTTTTCACAGCATGCTTCAACGACCGGCAACGCGACAAACTGGTTCCCATAGCGTTTTCACGCAGCATCTCGTTCCCGCCTTTCAGGGAACAGGGTTACAGAAATGTAACCCGAGACGTTTAGTTTTCTCCAAAAATAGATTTAATTTTACCCCATTTCTAAATGATTCGTAAATGACTCGTGTGAAGCAGTTCGAAGATTCAGTCTGTCTAAACCCCTCCTTTCCATGAACCCTCACTGCTGTGATTGGTCAGATGGCGCGGCCCTTTATGACTGGTCTACCGCTACAGCGTGTGTCGGAAAAAGAAACGCCCATTACCATAACTGAATGACGGCTCTGGAGACCCGTCTATACATAGAAAAGATGGTATCGGTTTTACCGTATCAATTCAAGCCGGAATCTGACGATGAAACGGTTGAAGTTGCACATTGACAAGAAAATGTCTCGCTAGCACGACTGGGGCAGGACGTTTCTCAGTGGTAAGTGTCATATGTTAATGTAGATGCACGGGCGCTCATGATGTGCAGATGTGTTTGATACATTTTTCACCTCGGGGTTTGCCGTACAAGGGCAAGGGGCATGCGCACTTCGCGAGTGTTAAGTTCCGTTTTGGTGAATGGTGGAGAATAAACAGTTAAAAAGGATTTTGCTCTGATTTTTATTGTTTTTTTATATTACGAAGCGTTTAAGCAAACCTGGCATGAATGCTCAGTCACATTAACAAGAGTATGGTAACGTTAATTGTAAGATGGCTGTGAGGGTTGCCCACTAGAGGGCAGTGTTTTTAGTTTGTAGTTTTTGTTCCTAGACTCAGTTTCCCAGAAGCCTCCTCGGTCAGGTGACGTGGATGCTCACCTGAACTGAGGAGGGTCGTTAGCACTGTTATAAATACCTGTTTGTTCTGGGAAACTGGGTCGAGCATTAATTTCTGTTATGTGGGTTTTGTTTTGTTTTAGTTTAACAGTATGGTTGGCCTTTTGGTTTCAGGAGCACTTTAAGTTAAGTTTGTTTATATTAAGATGTCCTTGTCTCTGTGTCTCCTAGCAGGATTAGCCTCTAGGAGAATTAGCCTTTTGTGTTTACCCTTTTGTGTAAGTAACCCCCATTGCATGTTTAGCTAGTAGTCTGTTTAAATACTAATGAGGGTGATACTAACATGTTTAGATCTTAGTCTGTCTAGTCTCCTTGTCTGCTTAGCTCTTAGTCTGTTTAGGTACTAACATCTTTAGCCACTAACCTTTAGAGTTCTTAGTCTGTTTCATACCTAGTCTGCTGTGTACCTTGTCTGTTCATTCCCTTGGGTCTCAGGCTACTGGCCTGTGTAGCCATTAGTCTGATTAGCTATGAGCTAGCTTAGCAACTAATGTGCAGCTCAGCCAGTAGACATAGCCAAGCCTGTCTTGTGTTTGTTTATCCCTTGCATGCATAGTCCCTAATGTTTAGTCCGTTAGGCTGTTTCGTGTGTCTTGTCTTGTCCAGTTTGTATCCCATGTCTGTATTGTGTATCAATGTATGTAATCCCTAGTCTTATGTCTAAGTGTTACATTATGCTCCCAAGTTTAAGCCAACTTCCTTTGTTCATGTTTTGTTTTGCTTGTTTGGTTTATTATTATTCTCATTAAAGACTCTTTTCTGTTTCACTGCATCCCCTCTGCATCTATGCCTCAACACCAAGCCCACAGTCCAACACCATAGCAGAACGTGACAGAATGCTCGACCATACAAGAGGCATAGCAGAGGGGCCCCCCCGGGAGAAAATTTTTGGGGGGGGGGGCTGGGACTATAACACCTGGGCAAGCTGACCAGGCATAATCAGCTTGCCCCATGTCAAACCAGGGGACTGAATTGGAGGTGAGAGGGCCTCAGGGGAGGCTCCAGTTCCGCCAGCGCGCCTCAGGGGAGGCTCCAGTTCGCCAGCGCGCCTCAGGGGAGGCTCCAGTTCTCCAGCGCGCCTCAGGGGAGGCTCCAGTTCTCCAGCGCGCCTCAGGGGAGGCTCCAGTTCTCCAGCGCGCCTCAGGGGAGGCTCCAGTTCTCCAGCGCGCCTCAGGGGAGGCTCCAGTTCTCCAGCGCGCCTCAGGGGAGGCTCCAGTTCTCCAGCGCGCCTCAGGGGAGGCTCCAGTTCTCCAGCGCGCCTCAGGGGAGGCTCCAGTTCTCCAGCGCGCCTCAGGGGAGGCTCCAGTTCCGCCAGCGCGCCACAGGGGAGGCTCCAGTTCCGCCAGTGCGCCGCAAGGGAGTCTCCATGTCCCCAGAGCCCAGCCAGGACCTCGCCAGGGAAAACCCTCACCACGCTCTCTAGCTTCGTTCACAGCGGTGACAGCGACCCGCCACCGCCAGACTTCGAGAGCGTGCTTCCATCGCCACCCGGTGTCAAAGGAGGCCAGAGTACTGCAGAGGCCGCCCGGCGTGAGGACAACACAGTGCTGCATCGGCCGCCCGACTTGGAGGGCGATTCAGTGCTGCAGCCATCGCTCCACCGGCAAGAGCGACACAGCACTGCCTCCAACGCCCGGCCTACACCAGCGATCCGGCACTGCCTCCGCCGCCCAGCCTACGGCATCGGCCCAGTGCTGCCTCCGCCACCCGACGACGTCGTGAGCTCACCGCCGCTCAGCCCCGAGGACGAGCCATTGCTGCCTCTGTCACCCAGCCTCGGGTGCAGGCCGCTGCTGCACCCGGCGCCTGGCTTCGGCGGCAGTTCAAGCTCGCCCACCCTCCCACCCACCTTGGGGAGCCGGCTCGTCGGCGTCGCAGTCGGTTGGAATGACCCGGGACATGGGGAAGGGTACCCAGGACCTCCGTTAGCGCTCCGGAGGAGCGTTTTTAAGGGGGGGTACTGTGAGGTACAGGTCTCGGTCAGGTGTCGGTCAGGTGACAGCTAATGTGCAGCTCAGCCAGTAGATATAGCCAAGCCTGTCTTGTGTTTGTTTATCCCTTGCATGCATAGTCCCTAATGTTTAGTCTCTTAGGCTGTTTCGTGTGTCTTGTCTTGTCCAGTTTGTATCCCATGTCTGTATTGTGTATCAATGTATGTAATCCCTAGTCTTATGTCTAAGTGTTTATGAGTTGAGTTACATTATGCTCCCAAGTTTAAGCCAACTTCCTTTGTTCATGTTTTGTTTTGCTTGTTTGGTTTATTATTATTCTCATTAAAGACTCTTTTCTGTTTCACTGCATCCCCTCTGCATCTATGCCTCAACACCAAGCCCACAGTCCAACACCATAGCAGAACGTGACAATGGCGGGCAAGTTGTTCGCGACGTAGAACGTGGGCGGACATTATGCACATATGTTACATAGTGACGTAGATCCGTAACAGAGAAAAATTTTAATTGCTAAACGACTCATTTAGGCGAATGTGAGCCAACTCTTTTTTTTTTTTTTTTCATAGACAAAAACATTTATCGTGCACTGTCGACGTCACAGATAGTGCAGATAGTTTATGTTCACATACAGCTACATGGCACATTGCATGAAAGATCATATTTGAAAAAGCACAATAGGGGCACTTTAAAAAAAATTCAACTTTAACCACAAGTTACATTTGAAAGTGTGTTTATGTAAGATATTTGATATATACAAAATCCCTGTATAAGTTGTTACAGGGCTTACACTACAGTATGTCACATACTGCAGTTTATGTTAAGTATTTCACAAGGTTTTCACACACCGTCCAGATCACACCGCCAAGGTTATTTTTATACAGACCATCTTGATGTAACAGACAACCATAATAATTTGTCAAAATAAGTAAAAGTCCTATTTTTTTTTTTTCCCTGTCAAACTGTTCACATGATACTTCATGACATAAATATACCAACAAAATGCATGATGAATTTTGTTTAAGGAAATGCAAATAATTTATGAGGCTGTCATTTGAGCTTCTTAATGAAAGTAAGTAGACATTGTCTACTCTGAATTTGAGACATGTGAGTTAATCATTTGTCTAAATCAATCACACAGAAAGAATACACTTTACATTCATGGTTGTAATCATGTAACTTCATGGATTATGAATCTGTTTTGAATGCCTAATGTAGCTGCCAGGAAAATAAAATGTTAAAGAAACGTCTGTTTTATGACAGAGGAGCAGTTCATGGATGGATCATGTGTCTCTGAAATATTTTTCCCAGCCACGAAGGAGAAGTTAGCGGACTCTCAGCAAGGGGTCGTCATGGTCACATCAGGCACTCCTGCGCTAAACTGTCCAGGGCTTTATGCTCCATGATGTGATTCTTTTTCCTGTGACCTTTCTTAACTCAATACCACTTTCCTCCACTCTCACTGTCCCTTTTCTCTGGATTTCAAAAGACCCAGTGGTTGTCTTGTGTCTGTTAGCTTTTAACATGCTAAAGCTAATGGAAGCTCTCAACAAATCCAGCCGCGTAATAGCTAATGTTTCGTCTAAATGTTTAGCTTGTTATTAAGGGATCTTTTCCTTTTTTTCCCCTATATTGCTTTTCATTGTATTGTATTTGATTGAAAGAGGCTCCTGTGTTTCCTTTTATTCAGAATACCTTAATAAAGAACTCAACAGAGAATGAAGAAGGATGCGATCTCTCTGTTTAAAGAGCTCTTTCCATTTTTTTCTCCTTCTGCTTCTGACAGTGTGTAAGGAAAGCTTACAACACTTTCAAAACTTCCTGTTTCATTTGAAACTTTTCTTCGTACAAATGATGTGCAGACCAGTATTGGCAATTCTATTGAAACCCCGTTGTCGCAAATAGGCAGCATGCATCAGCAGCTAGGTTGCTTTCCTCATGCTAAGATCCTGTTAGGCGGAAATCGAAACATGTTCTCCTAGACGGTCTTACCGCACTTTAAATCTGATAAAATCCTGAAGATCTGCTGCATGTTAATGTATTCTTGATTAGCTTTCACTTCAAATGGAGCGAAAAGTAAATTTCTATTAGCGTAACAGAAAGACGTACAGTACTAACAGTGCCATGGCTTATATGCAGATGGTTAAGGTCGCAAGGGATGAGCAGGAGACATGGAATGGGGAAAGTACAAAATGAAATTGAAATTTCAATATGGCTTTGAATAGTAAGATGTATTTTGACTCTCGTTTCTGAAGCTCAAGGTCGCTGGGTGTGAAATCCAATTAAGCAATAAAGTATAAAGACTGAACATGAAGAACACTGTTTATTGGGAATTTTGGGATTTTAATCAGACTGCCACACATGTGCACCAACAGACTTGTGCTGCTAATGCACTAAACTTTTTCAAGTTGGTGTAAAAAAAAAATAAATCAATAATAAAGCATGCCAGGAATTTCAATCAGTTTATTAATTATGTAGCTTTGGAGGAATTTAATACAAATTTGAGTCAAGGCTTAGTTTCTTAATTGCTTGAATCAGTAAATCATCTCTATATAATATCAACTTGGATGAAAACTAAAACCTTGATTATCTGATTAATAATACAAGAAGTGTTCAAGTCACACCAGGACTTTTGATTGGGCAAAATATCATAACACAGTTACGTATGAGTATAAAAAACACCTTTATTTCTCCATATTCCCCTGCTACACTAATGCAATCATCCCAGAATTTCACTGGTGCTTGGATTCCATCAAAGTAGAAAGTTTTCTCAATATTCCAGAGCTTCATGTTTGAAACACTAGTCTCCCAGGAACTCCTAATGGCCCAAACACAAACATGTCCCATAGACAAATGGGTATTTTCCGTAAGTTGGCAACAAGTTATCCGTCGATTTTCAAGGAGTTTTCAAGGTGTTCCACTTTATGAATGTTCAAGCCATATCGACCAGGACCATCTTTTACGAACTTCTTTGTACTATTGTCCCATTCGAATCTAAAAGTCTCATCACTAGGCTGTGCTGTAAATTTCAATTGGTTTTACACCTTCGTTCACCAAACACTTAATCACAAGTCCCAGTTTGTGTTGAATGCCACTTGAAGCTATTGCATATACTAAGAAATGTTATGGGACTCTCCAACATTGCATAGTGCAATGCTTCATGAACGTGCTAACTGAATAAAAGAAAATATGTCGGGTAATTCAAATCAGTCAAGCAGCTACATTGTGCTTCAGTGTGCCACAGTTTTTTATAATCTGATGAACATACAATTACAAATCGAAATAAAGTCACATACCTATAACAAGCATTATGTCATATCACATTAGCAACAGTGCAGTATATTGCTAAATGTTCCTATACATTTGTGCAATTCTCTGTATTTTTGTTCTGCTGTTTCCATCATTTGCTTTTTGACCAATAGAAAGTTGCTTTCAGGTGGTTCTGTTCACTGGCTTCTCTCTTAGACTACTAATCATTAGTCTAAGACTGCCTTGTATATAAACCCCTACTTCTGTTTGAAAGATGCTAGTCAGCTAGCTACAAGTGTGCTAGAAGCCTGACCACATAGAGCTTGTTTAAGTTAGAAACTAAAATAAATGAAGTAGTTTCTAAATTAGGAGTCTTTTCAGGGGACCATGAGCTATGAAAAGCAGGACAAAGAATTGTTGTGGGCAGGGAAACTAATTGTGAAGAGATGAGAACAGGAAGTGACAGCAAAAGTTTCAGAAATAATAAAGCAAAGGACTACATGCAGTTAATTCATGCTGTGAATACACTTACTCCATGAGGAAAAGTAAACTAAGTTCACAGGGGTACTGCCCAAGTTAATTTATTGGCTAATTAATTCTTTAGCAATAATTAAATGACAAATTCTGAGTTGCACCACTGCTTCTGCTGTCTGGCACCCACACGAAATACACGAGTGTGTCGCACTTATCAATTTACTGTAATTTTACAGATCACCCAGTGGTTTTATTGAGCATGTTTCCTCATCCTCACCAAAATGAATTCCCTTCTACTCCACTGCTCTTAGAGTTTACATAAAAAAAAAAAGTATATATATTTTTTTTTGTACTTTAGTCAAATTATTGAACCTTTTATTAAATTTAAATGAAACTGTTTTAATTAAAACAGTAGTTTACACACTTCAATGTGTCTCCAATTCTGTCATTTTCATTTAGAACTTATGGGAAGCAATGCAGAGTTCTCCTTCGGCAGTACTGGCCTCTCTGTGCATGACTCCATAAGACCTCAGGGGGTGCGCTGTGATGATCCTTTGGATGCTGTGGATTGCAGGGTTGAGCCTCTGTGTGAATCAGACTTGTTTGTCTTTTTTTCTACTGGGCCCCGTTTGTGGTGAGATGTGTTGCACTGGGTGTTCTATCCTGGCCAGCATTGACTTTTTTTCAGCTAGTTGTGCTTCGTTGGCTGTGGGATCAGCCCGGACTGGCTAGCCTCTGGTCCCCACGTTACTGGGTGACCGCCTTGGGTGCCCATGATCCTTTTTTTGATAATCAATGTTATTCAGTTTAATTTGCAGTGGTGTTGTTTTAATACTTTTGGTCACTGGGCCCTCACTGTACAACCACAATTGACTTAATTTTGAGTATTAAAATTATTGCCTCAATATTAGTATTAAACCTAATTATTAGTAATAAACCTGTCCTCTGTCCAAACTTTTTTGGAATAAGTTTTAAAAAAGCTCCACAGTACAAAGTACAGTGAAACCTCGGATTGCGAGTAACGCGGTTTGCGAGCAAAGATTTTTAATAAATTTAGATTTGGAAAACAAAGTCTTGGTTTACGAGTACAGAGTATCATGTATCATGCATAACACTTCTTGTTTTGACGCCGAGCATCACATGATCACAATGTTTTTTCTCTCAATTGCGCTGCAGAATTGTGGGTAATTGCCTCCCCTGCTTCGTCTTAGTGCTCGTCTCTCACTGGTATAATCAACATCCGTGCACATGTGTACTGTTTACTATAACACTATGACCACGTGTGTGTAAAACATATTTTATTTTGTGTCTGTATGCGTGTGTACAGCGAGCGTGTAAAGAAAAAAGCAAGTCTCATGAGAGAGGTGGAATATCCATTTTTCTCTCTGCTCAAGGCTCAGCGTGCTCTTTGTGTCTGTGTGCACATGCGTCATTGGACACCATGCCACACACACACACACCACACACACACACACAGACTCCTCCTACTTTTGCCTTCACAGACACATGGACACACACTCTTGCTCTCTGCTCTACACAGAAACACTGCTCTGTAGCGATTCTTTTCAAAGGTAAAGTGCAGGTTCATTTGTTTTATTTTTACTTTACAGCAGTGATTCTGTTACTGTGTCGCTTAATCGAGTGTCATTAGAGATATTTCTTGTTTATTTTTCCGATAAAACAGTGTTAACTTTTTTTTTGAAAATGGGGTTAAAGTAGTATTTTTTCCAGCTGCTTTGTTGCCTTACAGTTTTTGTAAATAAATTACAGTTTACTGTGATATCATTCACATCCAATGACTTACTCTGGGATATAATCAAATCAGTACAAGCTATAATTTTTATGCCACAAATCAGCTACATAAGAGCTACATGATTTATTTATATTTGTGCGTGAGGGCAGGTTCATAGAGGTCAGTACATGTTGTGTATTTTGTACATATTTTTAGGCTCTCCATGAGTCGTTTCATTCGAACAGCATCCACTAAATATTATTTGTACCATGAGATCAAATCCTGTATCTTTTCTCTTCGGCTTCTTCAGTTTTTTTAAAGCAGCATTGCCTTCCTTTGTCTTGTCTATGCACAATAGATTTATTCATTGTACATTGCTGCAAGTCTCTGGATCTGATTTAAATTTTCCAGTGTGGTTCAACAAGCGGCATATAATCATCGGCAGCCTTTGAAGTTTTCAGAGGCATTTCAATTTTCTGTCGTCTGGTCCATCGGAAGAGATTTTTGTTTCTCTTTCTCATATATAAAATTACAATAAAATCTGCACAGATGGTGCTTTTCCAAATGAATAAATACATAAACAAATAAACAAAACTGGGCTTTATTATGATATGCAAAGTGATCTGTTGACTATCAATTATGTTCGACCAAATGTGTTTGGTTTTGTATTTGTGAATACTGTAAGTCATTAACTTCTCCACTACACATTTGGACCATGAGCTCATCAATTAAGGGGGGAGGTGTTGTTATGGAGCTCTGCAGCTACACTGGGTAAAGTGAACTTTTGTCTGTACTTATTTATTAGAATAAGTTTCTGTAACGTTATAATATGTTATCTAATATGTAACAACCAACCATGTAACCTGATATCTTAAAAATTTTATGAAATTTGACAAGAATTCATATGATATCAGGAAACATGGTGTCTTGTTATGTATTACATAACATAACATGATGTAACATAGTCTTATTTTCTTCATACAGTAAATGTATCATTTAAAGTTATCATTACATATAGCTATTGAAATATGGAACTGTTGTCGGAAAAATTTAAAACTTACCAAATGCTATGTATCTTTGCTATTCCAAATTAGTTTTTAGTTGGTTAAAAATTAAATAAAATTCAGTTATTCAGTTCATCATATTGCCATATATACAGTACAGGCCAAAAGTTTGGACACACCTTCACTCATTCAATGTGTCTTCTTTATTTTCATGACCATTTACATTGGTAGATTCTCAAAATATTAAAAATGCAAGAAACTTGAAACATATGTTTCATTTAATTTACATCATGTCATTAAATTTAATATGAAGGTGCTGAAGACTTTTGCACAGCCCTGTATCATACCTTGTATGTTTGCTAGAAGCTGTGGCATATTTCCCATTGTCTCTAAAATATTATTTAAGTAGACTAATTTCTTTTTTTTCTAGACATTGTCTTAGGTTGGGTTACATGATAGCTATTGTACTGTGTTTTATTATGTTTTGCCAGTGTTTCCAAATCCCATTATACAGTTTGATCCATGGAGCATACAGTTCTGATTTAGCGAACATCTAGCATCCATTCAAGCTGCATACTGTAATATGGCTAGTAAAAACCCTTCCTATCAACAGTCAGAGCATGTACAAGTGGCCTTCTTAGGAAAACTGTAGCACACTCCTCAGCATTAAGGTGCTTTTCTCCAATTAGCAAGTGGTGCGAAGATCCAATCGAACAGAATTTGCTTTCTATCTAATAACTAAATTAAATTTAAGTTTAAAAAGAAAGAACTTGTAGCGACCTTTACATCAGCATCCAGCTGAACCTGCTGGTACACTGAATGACTATGAATGAAATCCCGCTAACCCGGGTACATACTGTACATGGTATTTTTGTAATATCTTTATGGTCAAAAGCATACTGTATTATTGATGATTTGATTTGATTTTCCATATGGATGCACATCAGGCCTTGATGTTTTAATTAGGTTGTTTTTGTAGTGACCATTGGAAATACAATCTGCAGTGTAATGTATGAAATAAAAATTATTTTTTGCTAATTATTGTTTTGCTTGCATTATTAATTGGTTGATTAATATGGAACTTAAATTTATTACAGAACAATTCTTGCTTAATGTTATGCATGTTATCATTTTTTTCTTTTGGGGGTTTGCATTACATTTTTCCAGTAAGTTTCAACTTAATTTTTTTTTTAACTTATATTAAGTTATATATATTGAAATATATATATATATATATATATATATATATATATATATATATATATATATATATTTTTTTTTTTTTTTTTTTTTTTTTGCAGACCTTTGCTGGCATGTCATCACTGATGAAATGAATAATATAATAAATAATAGAGCATGTTTTCAGTGATGCCTGTGGTGAAGGTCTCAGTAGGCGGTGCCTGTTGAATGTGTGCAATATGGCTTTAATGATGCAGCCTACAAAAGTAGATAAATAAAAAAGGAGAGTCAATCATTCAACAGCATAATCAAACATAATGTAGCAACATTTTCCCGGCATGAACAGAAAGCACTACTAGAATGGATGGTATATTAATATTAATGCCTTTCACAACCGACAATTATCCTCTCTTGTATTCGTGACCTGAAGAATATTACATTCCCGTATCTTTTCTACTTTACAAAAGGCCTTGACGTTTGTCAAGAGGATGACATTCGAATATAACTCAAAGCCTCATGTAGACTCACCGTCCGAACAGATGAAGAGTGCAAGACACATCTGTTCCATCTTTTTCTCTCAACTCCCCATACCTCCCTGCTTCATCACACCCACTGCTTTTGATGAAGTACCTTACGCAGAGGACATTTTTCTCGCTCCTGGGTTCATCAGCTTGGGTGAGTAGAATCAAAGAAGGTCCTTATACCCTTGTGTCCTCTCTGGTGGAGATGCAGGAGCGGTGGTCACCCGAAGCTATTTAGGAGTCATTAATCTTCCTCGTTGCATCAGGCTACCCTGCCTGCTCTCTGACTGCTACAGAAAGAAACTGAGCACCACGTCACCTGAATCATTTTTTATTTCCAGACGAAAAAAAATTTTCAGTGACACCCCCAGGTGTGAAAATGGAACCTAATTTCTACATTTCTACCACATTTCCTTCTCCTCATTGTCATTAAGCACAATATCCTGGACAGGATCACATGGATCCAAAGCCTATACTGGGAACAAGGGCTGCACGATATATCGAAAAAATATCGTTATCGCGATAATGGCATGCGCAATAACCATATCGCAAAGAGTTGCGATAAATACTTTATGTGCCAAGCATTTGTGTCCAAATTTGACCAATCAGATGGGCCCTTACTATGTTTATACCCGCTTATATATATATATATATATATATATATATATATATATATATATATATATATATATAATTTATATCTTTATACTTAATTCTGTCGCGAACTAACCCGGGATGATCAGAAGACTTAGCGATTAGCCGTTAGCCCTTTGTAGCGTGGACGGTAAACCCAAACGCGGAAGCAAGCGAGTAGGCAGGATAACCACACGAATTAGGTTAAGGACTCTCACAGAAGGGGAGAAAGGGAAAAACACAAATTTAACCCGCGTCCAATAAACACACACTCGAATCAGAAAGTAAACAATCTGAACCGACATGCATGAACACAGTAGTGACTAAGCTCTATGCGGTGGTTTTGTTTACTCCTCTTATACTTCCGGGTTCGCGCCCGCATTACTTCCGGGTCCGCGGAGCGCGCGCGTGCGTGTGTGTGTGTGTGTGTGTGTGTGTGACAAATAGTATTTTTTTATTTAATTTTTATTTAATAATATTTATTTTTATTTTAAAAAAAAACAAAAAAACAGGCAAGCCAAAGAGAATATTTTGTTTAAAAGATGCTCTTGCTTTAAGACACTATTGATGAGTGTGTGGTTACACGTAAATAAAAAGTCATGTTTGAAAGTAATTCACATTGTGTTGGCAGGTTTATAGTAACAGCAAACCAGAAGTCAGAATATCTGCTGAGGGTTTTAAGTCATTCATAGTGTTTTGAAGTCTAAATATTTGCAACTTCGTTGACATATAGTTTCTTAGATATCAGACGAATATCTATTACCTGTTCATTTTAGTATGATCATTACATATAAATAAATAATAAAAAAACAGGCAATAATAATAATAAAAAATGCATTTTTCTAGGGAAATGTTATATCGCAAGAAATATCGTTATCGCAGTATTCAACAACAATATTGCATATTTTCCTAATATCGTGCAGCCCTACTGGGAACAATGTGAATGGGGCAGAAATACTTCCAGGATGGGTCTTATTCAAACAATCATTACCTAGGGGCAATTTACATAGTATAAACAATCCACCTACATTACCTATGGACTTTCAAAAGAAAACTAGTTAAACCAGTCTGACTGTAAACCGGATATACTTTAGAAAGGGTGTTTGGAAATGTCCATCTGAGTTTCTTAAGGTCCCTCTTTGAAAGTTTGGGTAGATCAAAACTAATCAACTGTGCATTATGGGTATTTTTTAAATGCAAAGGTAAACCGTTTACTTATAAAAGTTGTACAGCAGTTAGTTCCAGCAAAGTGATCTGATCAGACAAGAGGCATTCCACGGAAGGTCCCAGGTTCAAACCCCACAACCACCAAGTTGCCACTGTTGGGCCCTTGAGCAAGGCCCTTAACCATCAACTGCTCAGATGTGTAATGAGATAAAAAAAAAAAATGTAAGTCGCTCTGCATAAGAGCGTCTGCCAAATGCCTAAATGTAAATGTAAATTCCATGAGTACTGATAATAGAGCATAACAGCACCATATAGCACTATATCACAGGTGTCCTAATATATCTTAAATTCAACTTACTGTTGGTCGCCAGCAAAAAGAAAGTAGGCTGTCCGCATTACTGGAAAGAGGGGAGTGCAGCTGCATGCCAAAACCCACATTCAAAACATGTCTTTGAAGCACCTTCAGCAACAAAATATTTGATAATGAATTATGGCATTTTAAACAACATGTCTACTTAGTAATTGCTTCTACTGTAAGTCATTTTGGATCGCCACTGAACCTTCCATGTTGTTCTGTTCATAGCCAACATACAGTAAGCTACAAAACTAACTACTGTAGCTTCTAACACAAGGCTTGATAAACCTTGATCAAGATAACTGCTGTATTAAAGCAATATCACACTTGACTATTAGCACCACTGTGATGCCCTTGATGCTCTGATGCCTATGGCCACATCCCAGCCTTGCTGACATTCAGTACAACACCAGAACCTTTGTTGTGCTAATGCTTTATGGTGCATTGTTGGATTTAAAAAGTACCAGTATCCTGGAATAGTGAATGGGGTTTTACAAGTTGTACTCTTTAAAATGGCTTAACTTTAGAACCCTCAGGAACATGTATAGTGTGATCCTGTTATATATGATCCTGTTGGTTTTAGCTCTGTGAGCTTTGGAGTTGAAGCTTTTCAACTTCATCTTGTTTTCATATCTGATTCAGAGGAAGGGATGGATAGATGGATGGATTTACTTTTTTAATCCCCATTGAGAGATTTTAGTGCTACTGGCAGAATGTTGAATGCTTTCATTCTGGATTGCTGGTGTTTCACTATATTTTGTTAATTAAGAACGTTTCTGTGATTCAAGTACTCAATACTGATCATTACACCAAGGAAGAATAGAAAAGCACACTTAAAGTTCAGCATTTTTACCAGTTGGCCATTAAGGTCAATACTTGCTTTCCAATGTCTCATTGCCAGGTTTGGTTGTTAGGAATGCAGGTTTGACATATTGTCAATTATTGCAAGAGCGGGGTGGCTTTTGCATCAGATTCTTGTTTCTTTTCATATAAAAGCATTTTCGAATTTTTTGCTTCCAATTTCATGCCTGTTCATACATTTTCATACATCGGCTTGTTCACCAGTTACAATCTGATCATTTTCCTCATACATTTCACACTCATTTCCATAATTTTATTTATATTCTGCAAAGCTGTTTTGCGACAGTAACCATTTTTAAAAGCGTTATATAAATAAAACTGAATTCAATGTTAAAGTTAATCTCCACCAAACACCGATGTATGATTAAACAAGCAGCATTCCATGAGCAGCGATATCATCAAAAAACTTGATGGACGCATGTCCATGTCCAAATAATATTTCATACTGTAATTCCCTCGGAATAACACAGGCTAGTAAAAGAGGAAGACAAACTATTTTATAATACCTAGTCAGTGTCTGTATACAAAACCTAAGCAGAGATATACTGTGTTAAAAGTGATACAGAATTATTTTGTGCATATTTCTTTAAAATTAATTAGTGTTCTGGTGATTTAAATCTAGATGCACTATGTTCATGGAACTCGCCTTTACTGTACAAACTGAATGTTTTGTAGACCTGATCCACTTGTCTTGGATGGCAATATCGCTGACAATTGGCATGTGTTTGAGTGGTAGTTTGACATATTTATTGCTGCTGCTCACTCAGAAAAAGAGCCATGCACGAAAACATTCATACTGCTAAATCCGGCTGGATCGGTGGCCATTGAATGTGAACGAACGTAGGTGAGGGAGGAATCACGCAAAGACAAGGAATGTCTAAAATGCGAGTTTCAAGAACTGTGCAGCCCATAAACAAATATAATTAGGAAAGACACAAATTTAATTCAAGAAACCATAAGAAAAAAAAACATTTTGTATGCCAAAACGGAGGTCAGACAAGCATCCCCCACAACTAATTCATAATTTCAGTAATTGTGGAAAAGATCACGAAGCAAAACAAGAAAAATGTTCTGCATATAGTCAGCAATGTGACAGATGCAATAAATGGAATCACTTCCAAAAATGCTGCAAATCAGCAAATTATCAGCAAAAGTTCATCAAACACAAAAAACTGTAAAAACCTGGAAATGTAACACGGCCACACATGCGACGGGCGGTTGCGAGCCAAACCTGCAGCACTGGCAATCAAAGGAAACAAGCTACACCTGGCCGGTACAAAAAGAAAAGTGAAAAGTGGAAAGAGAAAAGAGAAAAGAAAAAAAAAGTGAAAAGTGGAAAGTGAAAAGAAAAGTGAGTCATAACCATACTAAATAACATGCCTGTTTTTTATGACGTCAAGCACGGTGGCACACGCCAACATAAGCGCGCCCTCCTTTCCTACATAATGCTGCGTGGTGTTCACGCAAGCCGAACATTCCCCACCGAAATAAACAATCCACGGCCCAACGCCCACGCCGAATCCTGCATTAGGACTTCCATACGTGATAGTATACCGTGAGGCACCATATTCAGGCACCCCCATATAACAGGAAGTTGCCAATGCGTCAAATAGCAGTGACGATTCATATTTCATAAATGTAGTTGCCTTGAATCAACAAACGATGGCTGATTCTGACTGAATATTTTGCAGAGTCCAAATCAACGGAAAGCCTCTTGAACTGAAGGTCGACATGGGAACTTCATGCAACATCATGTCTTTGCAGACATTTGCTGAAGTAAAGCAAAATGAGATCCTTCAGATGTCAAGCCACGTGAAGCTTGTTGCATACAGTGAAGAGGAGATTCAGACCATTCAACCATGTTATCTTGTTATCTGAGTGACCGGTCTTTCTCTCTGCAGTTATATGTTGTGCAGAAAAATGTACCGGCATAGCTCAGACTTTTGGATTGTCTACGTATGTGCCTCATCTTCTCAAGTTTTGCAAAGTGGATTACCACAGAATATGCAGATCTTTTTCTATATAAAATAGGAAGGCTTCTCGTTACATACAGCATGAAACTCGACAAAGAAGCTCAGCCTGTCATTGGTCTAGCATGCAGAATTCCTGCAGCAATGCAACACAAAGTGAAAGCAGAGTTGGTGTCCATAGGTGTCATCACTCCTGTGTCTGAGCCCACCGATTCATCTATGCCAACCATAAGATAAATACAGATGAAATATAATTATGCATTGACCCAAGGGACCTAAAAAAGTTTGCAAAAAGGCCACATTACCCCATGCACACAGTCGAAGAAGTGTCAGCACAGACGCCAAACTCCACAGTTCTCCATGCTTGACACAAGAAGTTCCTTTTTACATTTAATACTCCATTTGGAAAAATTTAATTTCTTCGGATGCCCATTGGCATTAATTCGGGCAGCGAGGTACAGCAGGTCTTTGCTGGCTCCCTGTGTGCAGTCATAGTCGACAACATTATTGTGGGTGGTAATGGCAAACAGGAGCATGATGCAAATATAAGGAAAGTGTTGGACCGTGAATTTGAGCCTGAACCCTCAAAAGTGAGATGAGCTATGCTGTGGTATTTGCATTCAGCCCGTAAAAAGACATGGAAAAGACTACATATATGGTAAACAAATCCATAGCAAAACAGACCACAGAAAACATTATTTTAGCCACTGGTAACTATCCTCAACAAGCCTATCCACACAGCTCCAGCAAGGTTGCAACACATGATGCTAAAATTGTACAACAAAGTACAACTTCATGATGACATACAAGAGAGGGAAACATACTATATGCTCCTTGCGGATACACTGTCATGTTCCCCCAGAGACTCACCAGATGAACACATCAATGACAGAGTTTACTTCAAAGTCATGTCAATCCAGCACATCTTGTCTTCCAGACTCAAAGAGTTGCAAACTCATACAGCACAGGATCCGGTCTCTGTAGTGATCTCTGTGAAGATCTCTGTAGTACTATCAGGATAGTATGGGCTACCAGCCAATAAAAGTTGCCAGCAGAAATCTGTGAGTATTTTCCTATCGGGATGAGCTCACAGTTTATGGGGATGTACTCATGAAAGGACAGAGAATAATTGTTCCAGAATCACCATGCAACCAGTATGTCATCATCATCCACAGAAGTCATCCTTGCCTTGATGCAACCAAACGCAGGGCAAAAGGCAATCTGGCCCTCTATCACCAAAGACATTGAAAAGGATGTAAAGTCATGTTCTGTTTGTAACAGTATGAAGGTCCACCAGCTAAAGGAGCCTCTTCAATTGCACCCTACTGTATCCCAGGTCTCCCATGGTCAACCAGATATCTAGGAATAGCCAACATTACCTCGTACTAGTTGACCAATATTCAGGATGGTTCAAAATTGATCTACTTCTTGACCTGTCCTCCAGTACAGTGATGAAAAAAGTCAAAAAGCACTTTTCTGTTGAGGGGAGTCCGCACAACGTCCTTTCAGACAATGGGGCTCAATTCTCAAATCGAATGTTCAAAGAATTTGCTGCTGCTTGGCACTTCGCACTTATCACCAGTAGCCCGGAGTATCCACAAGGCAACGGGCTAGCTGAAAGGGCAGTACGGAGTGCAAAAATATAATGCCAAAACCCCAAAAGAGATTAATCGGATGTGTTTCAAAACCTGACCAGACTAGAGTTTCACCAGCAGAGAGATTAATGTCAGACACGTACAACACTACCAATTAGCAAGTCCATTCTGTTGCCAAAAAAGCGGCATTGTCAAAAGACCTACTATGACAAGTCCAGCAAAGCTCTCCAGCCATTCTTACAACGTGAGGTGGTGAGACTTGCAACTTCTAAAGGCCATGACCGTCAGACAGCTCTGGGATAAACCAAGATCATATCTTGTGGAGACCGAAAGGAAGGAATACAGTCAAAAAAGAAAACATATCCCTCCTGTCACAAAGCTGCCACCACAACAGTCTTGACGAGTGTATGTAACATGATGTGTACTACTGTACATGGCATAAGTGCAATATATGAACAAAAATGTACTGGGATTCTCAATACACGAACTGAGAATCATCGGCTTTCATTGCAGCTGCTTTAACCATTTTGTCATTTACAAGTCATAAGACAGCCACAAGTGTGAATGTACTTCTCTTTGTCTACAGGTGTGACTTTGCATAGTGTTAATATGCGTTGTTGTAAATTAACACACCTACGTTATGTTGTAACACCAGTGTTGGGTGTAACACGTTATAAAGTAACTCATTAAAGCACTTGGATTACTTTTTTGATGTAATGAGTAATCTAATGAGTTAGGACCGCCATTTAAGTACTCAGTTATTTAGTTATTTTTTCAAAAATGTAATCCGTTATTCAGACAATTTATGTAATCCGTCAGACTGACGCTGTCATTCGCAATCCATTAGCATATGTGTGTGTGTGTGTGTGTTTGTGTGTGAAAGTCGTCCTACAAGCCCCACCCCCGATAACCCTCCCCCCTCTGTTATTCCTGCTGTTATACCCCTATCTCATCTATACGGTTTGACTATACGAGGACCAACGCGCGGAAAGATGGACACATAATCACAGCGCCAAAACTCGTGGTGAATCATGATGAACCGTACTTCCGGACACAGCACGAAACAGCGTAGGTGAGATAGGGGTATTAGTGGTTAACAGATTATGGGCGAAACTTCGCTGACTGATGGTGGAATAATTATAAAAGTCTTGACTGAAACAACATGCATGAGGAATCACAGAGGAGTTTTAATTTTCTGCAATGGTAAAGCCGAAGATTCGCCCATGTTACGTATATATAGATATATAGATGCATGTACATACGTATATATACAGCACATACAGTACTGTGCAAAAATCTTATACCATATTATATGCTGTACCAATTTAGTTTATCATGTCTGCATAATTATTTACAAAATCATTTAGTATTTCAATATATAACCTAAAAATGTATAAATACAGTGGTGTGAAAAACTATTTGCCCCCTTCCTGATTTCTTATTCTTTTGCATGTTTGTCACACTTAAATGTTTCTGCTCATCAAAAACCGTTAACTATTAGTCAAAGATAACATAATTGAACACAAAATGCAGTTTTTAAATGAAGGTTTACGTTATTAAGGGAGAAAAAAAACTCCAAATCTACATGGCCCTGTGTGAAAAAGTGATTGCCCCCCTTGTTAAAAAATAACTTAACTGTGGTTTATCACACCTGAGTTCAATTTCTGTAGTCACCCCCAGGCCTGATTACTGCCACACCTGTTTCAATCAAGAAATCACTTAAATAGGAGCTACCTGACACAGAGAAGTAGACCAAAAGCACCTCAAAAGCTAGACATCATGCCAAGATCCAAAGAAATTCAGGAACAAATGAGAACAAAAGTAATTGAGATCTATCAGTCTGGTAAAGGTTATAAAGCCATTTCTATAGCTTTGGGACTCCAGCGAACCACAGTGAGAGCCATTATCCACAAATGGCAAAAACATGGAAATTTTTTTGAAGGAAATCCACTTCCCAGGAGTGGCCGGCCAACCAAAATTACCCCAAGAGCGCAGAGACAACTCATCCGAGAGGCCACAAAAGACCCCAGGACAACATCTATAGAACTGCAGGCCTCACTTGCCTCAATTAAGGTCAGTGTTCACGACTCCACCATAAGAAAGAGACTTTGCAAAAATGGCCTGCATGGCAGAATTCCAAGGCGCAAACCACTTTTAAGCACAAAGAACATTAAGGCTCGTCTCAATTTTGCTAAAAAACATCTCAATGATTGCCAAGACTTTTGGGAAAATACCTTGTGGACCGATGAGACAAAAGTTGAACTTTTTGGAAGGTGCGTGTCCCGTTACATCTGGCGTAAAAGTAACACAGCATTTCAGAAAAAGAACATCATACCAACAGTAAAATATGGTGGTGGTAGTGTGATGGTCTGGGGTTGTTTTGCTGCTTCAGGACCTGGAAGGCTTGCTGTGATAGATGGAACCATGAATTCTACTGTCTACCAAAAAATCCTGAAGGAGAATGTCCAGCCATCTGTTCGTCAACTCAAGCTGAAGCGATCTTGGGTGCTGCAGCAGGACAATGACCCAAAACACACCAGCAAATCCACCTCTGAATGGCTGAAGAAAAACAAAATGAAGACTTTGGAGTGGCCTAGTCAAAGTCCTGACCTGAATCCTATTGAGATGTTGTGGCATGACCTTAAAAAGGCGGTTCATGCTAGAAAACCCTCAAATAAAGCTGAATTACAACAATTCTGCAAAGATGAGTGGGCCAAAATTCCCCCAGAGCGCTGTAAAAGACTCGTTGCAAGTTATCGCAAATGCTTGATTGCAGTTATTGCTGCTAAGGGTGGCCCAAATAATGTTATTAGGTTCAGGGGGCAATTACTTTTTCACACAGGGCCATGTAGGTTTGGATTTTTTTTCTCCCTAAATAATAAAACCCCTCATTTAAAAACTGCATTTTGTGTTTACTTGTGTTATCTTTGACTAGTAGTTAAATGTGTTTGATGATCAGAAACATTTTGTGTGACAAACATGCAAAAGAATAAGAAATCAGGAGGGGGGCAAATAGTTTTTCACACCACTGTAAATAACATTACAGGAGAATACATTCATGGCTATAAGAAAAAAATATACAGTATAGTACAAGAGAGACCAGCTTTTAGATGGAATCCATGTACACTCCTGGGATTTGCATAAAAATTGAAAGGAGCGAGTGTGACAGTTACCAGAAGAACTCATATTCTTCAGCATGCTCAGTAAAACCTAACAGTTGTTTTCTTATAAAACTACACAAATCTGTGTCTAAAACTCCTGATTGTAAGCAATGAGTTTTCACTCCAAATATTGACTGTTTATTTTATTACTCTTTATTGCTCTTTATAGAAGTTTCTTTTATGCATAAATGTTTTCAAAAGCCACTTTTGCCCAAGACTTTTGCAGAGTAGTATAAGTAAAATAGTTGTTATATAGTTTTTTTCTTTATACCCATGCATATATTCTCCTATAATATTATTTATTTATTTATAAATTTTTAAGTTATATATGGAAATACTGAATGATATTGTACATAATTATGCAGACATGATAAACACACTGTATATAACATAACATATGGCGCATACTGTATATAAACGCACAGTATATACAAATACATGCACACATAGTATAAGCATAAACACATCCAGATACATACATAATTAAAGGGATTATATATATATATATATATATATATATATATATATACTTTTATACTTATATATACATATACTTTCAAAATAATAATATAAAAAATTTGAAAAGATGGGGAAAAAAAAAAAAAAAAAAAAAAAAATATATATATATATATATATATATATATATATATATATATATATATATATATATATTTATATATATATATATATATATATATATATATATATATATGTATTTTTTTTTTTTTCCCCATCTTTTCAAATTTTTTATATTATTATTTTGAAAGTATATGAGAGTGATAGAGCAAAATGACATCCTTGATGTAACGAAAATATGTAGACAATGCAGTAACTTCCAGTGGTATGGTGCCTTGTATGCATGAAAAGGTCTGATCATTAAAGCATAATTAGTGTCTGGTACTCAGGCACTGTCACTGTATATATTGATCAAGATGACAAGCTTGATTAAAAATATGTGGTTAATTCAAGAACTGCATTTAACTAAAGCAGTCCCCCTGGTGGGACTACATAGTATTGCAACTACCTTATTAGAACAGTGCAAGAGGGCATTAATGGGGCAGGGCTTTGTTCACTGCATCATCATGGGGGATCACCGGGAGGGTCCTGCCTTGAGCCAGATGGCTGTTTGAAAGAGACACTACCTTATGTAGCCAAAAGGTGTTGGACTGTCCTGAGAAACGTTATAATTCCACTTATTCTGCTTTAGAATATCAGCTAAATTCCGAGTTCTAGGGTTGGATACCAAATAACATTAAATAGAAAGTTAATAACCCTTGTATTACCCCAGATATTAGAGGGATTTGAGATTCAGCCGTGTGTTAGATGCTAGGAAGCTTTGTAGGTCACATTAGCCATGAACAAAACAACATGGGCAGTTCAGATACAATTTGTGATGACTTCAGAGCAATTACTAAGGAGACAAAGTGTTATTTAAGATGACTTAATGCTATCAGATGTGATTTCTTGTTGAAAGTGCTTCTGTGCCTGGTTTAGAATGTGGGCAGTTGGAATAACTGATGTATAATCTCAATTACATTCATTTTACTTTCAAGCTGCACCACACCAAAATGTGGAAAATAATACTTGTGCCAGGCTCTGTATTTCACAACAAAGAGCAAAAACTTTTACTATGAAAAATGCTTTAATATAAACAACAGCTTTGTTGTTCTACAGATCTGTTTGGTAGCACAGCAGTAATTTACAAAAATGGAAATATCAAAGGAGGCAAAAAAAAAAAAAAATCTTTTAGCCAGCTTTGCGTCTCTGCTCAGGCACGGCGTGGGCTTGTGCGTATCATCACTGCCTGCAAAATGTCAGAGGTAATTCATTCATGGAATACTGAGCCGCACGGCTGAGCTAATGCCTTAATATTTCAACCCCATCCCTGCTAAAGACGCAGGGAAATGATGTTTGTTTTGAGTCTAAAACAGCATGTTGAGACAAGCTCTAATGGATTATACTGGGTAGGAATTATTCAGAATAATACACTCTGCGTGCCTGTGACATGCCCATCTCTGTAATGTGTATTGGTGCCATAAAATATGGCTAGTTTTTGCCATCAGTATGTTGGTTGACTTTGCCATCTTGATACACATAAACAGATTAATGTGTCAAATGTATTGTATCATTTGCTCAGATTCATGGTGTTTGAAACAACTTTTTTTTTTTTAAATCTGACTGCAATTGTATGTTTGTTTGTTTTTTTTGTGCATATGTGTAGTTCTGGCAGTCATGATCAACACACAATCTAATAGTTCCATCTACATCTAGTAGTGATCTATTCTTTCAATTTTGGCATTACTGAATTTCTACCATAGTTATGGCTTAATTTTGTAGCATTAAAAATCAAGGTCACTAGTCGCCACTTTTAAATCTGTATACATACAGATTTTTTCTTAAGAGTTATGCAAGGTATATTTGTCCAAAGATTTGAATATGTGCAAGAAAATATGATCTATAAGTGTAAGTGTTTATGAGGGCAGTCAATTTTTAATTACTCATAATGTTTCTATACACGTTTCAGCAACATTATTAGCACACTTGGCATTGAAATATATTAATTATGATGTGGGCCACATTTCTGTTTTGATGACATCACTAAATCACTATTGATCCTGATTACAGTCCTCTTATAAGCGTAGTATAAATGTGAAACACTGCAGTTCATAATAGTAAATAAATTTATGTAATTAAAACATCCATTAGTGGTGTCGAGTATAAAAGGTGTGCTTTATGCATCTTGCAAGATGCATAAAGCACACATTTGCACATTTCAAGAGAAGAAAAACTTTTAAAATGTCACACAGTATTGACACACATTGTTGATAACCACAGTCTCTGATACTAGACGTGGAATCTGTACTGTATATGTAACATTTACTGTACCTGTTGGCATTATTGTGGTTATGTTATATATACTGTAAAGTGTGGAATTTTGCAAGACTTTTTTCTCTTGGCAGTGTGATACATGATGCAAGATGCATCCTGTCCTTCAGCAGCTGATTCTCCTTTGAGATAATCAGCATCCATCCAGTGGAGTTTTTTTTTCATAAACCTCAACAGATATCCCTTTGAACTCTGCTCGAACTCTGATTTATTAAAACATTTTTTATTGCAAGGTTGCTGTGTTTGTTATTTCATTGCAATTTCTCCTTGCATCTCATAGACCCCAAACTCTCTGCATGTTGTGGTTGTACTGAAGTGCCAGCTGCCTCGTATCATATCATGCGCCACAGCTCTCAGCTTGAAAGCAGGTGTGGGGCCAGGGCTCCAGCTGGCAGGGTCAAGGTGGCATCATTCGATGGCTAAGGGATGAAATATCTCACATCACCTCCTGGCACTGTAGTATCACTCCCCATAGTGCCAGGTTTCCCTATAAAATTCCAAAGTGGAGCATATCTGGGTGTGGGTACATAATATGGTGGTAACTGTTAAATAGGTCATAGCAAATGTCACAGATGAACTAACCTGAGGTGACCAGAAGACGTAGCTTTAGCGGTTAGCCCAATGTAGCGTGGATGGTAAACCCAAACGCGGAGTAACAGCGAGTAGGCAGGATAACCACGCGATTTAGTTTAAAGACTCTCACGAAAGGGGAGCAAGGGAAAAACACAAATTTAACCCGCGTCCTATAAATACACACACAATGGTAGGAAGCAACAACCAAAATACAGTGAGTACTCACAGTTTGAAGAAAGACAACCAGAACCGACATGGGCCGAACTCAATGACTGAGCGGTAAGCCATCGTTTGTTTACTCCTCTTATACTTCCTGGTAGGCGACCGTCTTACTTCCGGGTTCTAGTGCCGGCCGCAGATTGGGTGTGCATGACAGTACCCTCCTGTCCAGGACCGACTCCTGACGGTCCTGGGGTGGAGGATACCCTACGACGGTAGTCTTGGATTAGTTCGGGGTCGAGAATGAACCGGGCCAGAATCCAAGACCGCTCCTCGGGACCGTAACCCTCCCAATCAACCAGGTACTGAGTACTTCTGCCCCGAGGGCGCGAATCGAGGATCCGGCGCACGGTGTAGGCAAGACCACCGTCGATGATCCGGGGAGGAGGAGCGGGGGGGAGGGTGGAATCATGGGGGATGTGGTGAACGGCTTTAGTTGTGAGATGTGGAAGACTGGGTGGATTCGGAGCGCCGCAGGCAGCTGGAGCCGGTAGGTGACAGGATTTATCTGGTTGGTGATACGGTATGGGTCGATGAATCTGGGTGAAAGCTTCCTTGACACCTATGTGGAACAATCGTCCCGGGGGGTGTCGACGGCGATGTTGATTGGTGTAGCGGGCGTTGGCCTGTTGGATGGCTCGGTTGGCTTGTGTCCACAGCCATCGACACCTGCGGACCAACTGTTGGGCTGACGGCACATCAACCTCCGGTTCCTGGTGGTTAAACATCGAAGGTTGGAAACCGTGGCATACCTCAAATGGGCTTAGCTTCGTGGCTGATGAGACATGGAGGTTGTGGGAAAGTACTGCCCAGGAGCGCTGACGATCGGCAATAAAACATCTCAGGTAGCGCTCCATTTGTTGGTTGGCCCGCTCCGTCTGACCGTCTGTGGGTGGTATCCAGATGAGAGACTGCAGGTTGAATTGATCAGACGGCAGAAGGCTTTCCAGAACTGGGGCCTTCTGTCCGAGACAATGTCCTTGGGTAACCCATGCAGACGGACTACGTGCTCTAATATCAGCTCAGCTGTTTCCTTGGCTGACGGGAGTCCGGCAAGGGCCACCAAGTGCACGGCCTTAGAGAACCGATCTATGATGGTCCCTCCGAAGCCGACAGGCCCAGGTCAAAGTCGACGGCAATGTGCGTCCAGGGCCGACGAGGAACCGGGAGAGGTTGAAGATCTCCTGAGGGTGGTTGATTGAGGTTTTTGGCTTAAACAGGTTATAATGTTTGAAGAACAATGCCCATCGCGCCTGTCTGGGATTGAGCTGTTTCAAACTTCTGATGGTGATGAGATTTTGATGGTCCATCCAGATGATGGCGCCCTGGAGCCAGTGACGCCATTCCTCCAAGGACCACTTTATGTCCAGCAGCTCGCGGTCCCCTACCCCGTATCGCTGCTGAGTGGTGTCAAATTTCTTTTCACTTCTTTTTGGAGAAGAAACTACATGGGTGTAGTTTCTGATCTGGACCTCGTTGTGAGAGAACAGCTCCAGCGCCCATATCTGAAGCGTCCACCTCCACAACGAATGATTTACTGGTGTCAGGATGAAGAAGGATGGGAGCGGTGATAAAGCGGTCACACAGTCTTTCGAAGGCGGAGATGGCAGTAGAGTTGAGGTGGAAAGGGAGAGAGGAGGGACGAGTGGTTGGGGGACAGGATGGTTAGGGGGGTGGCAACTGTACTGTAGTCCCGGATAAAGCGACGGTAGAAATTCGCAAACCCGAGAAACCGTTGAAGTTGCTTGAGGGTCTTGGGTAGGAGCCAATGACGCACAACCTCCAGCTTCTGCGGGTCCATGGCCACACCCTGGGGCGAGATGACAAATCCCAGGAACTGGGTGGATTCTCGTGAAAAGCGCACTTTTCCAACTTACAGTACAGCTGATGGGCGAGTAATCTCTTTAGAACTGCCCTGACGTGCTGGGTATGTTCCTCAGCGGTACGGGAGTAAATCAGGATGTCATCCAGATAAGCAAATGCCCACTGCTATAACATGTCTCGAAGAACATCGTTAATAAGGTGTTGAAAGGCGGCGGGGGCATTGCGCAGTCCAAAGGGGATGACAAGGCTCTCATAGTGTCCGGTCGGGGTGATGAAGGCCGTCTTCCACTCATCGCCCTAACTAATGCGCACCAAGTTCTAGGCGCTCCGGGGGTCCAAATTAGTAAAGATGGTGGCACCAGAGAGGGCGTCCAGGGCAGAGTTGGTAAGAGGTAGAGCGTGCCGGTTTTTTATTGTGATGTTGTTGAGCCCCCGGTAGTCGACACATGGGCGAGGTTCACCACCCCTCTTCTTTACAAAAAAGAACCCCGCTGCAGCAGACGAGGAGGAGGGTCTGATGGTTCCCTGGCGGAGGGCGTTTTTCATGTATTCTTACATCGCCTTCGTCTCTGTTGATGTTAATGAGTAGAGGTTGCCACGGGGTGGGACTGCGCCTGGTTGAAGGTCAATGGCGAGATCGTATGGGCGGTGTGGAGGAAGATGGATGGCACGCCGCTTGCAGAATACCTCTGCCAGGTCCCTATAGGACTCGGGAATGGCGTTGGTGTCGACATCGGGGGCCTCAGACTCCCTAGAGCACGTCCCAGCCGACGCCCTTAGGCATAGTTCGGTGCAGGTCGCGCCCCATTGTAAAATCTGGTGTTGAGTCCAGGAGATGAGAGGGTCGTGTTGCAGGAGCCATGGATGTCCCAGGATGATAGGAGAAGAGGAGATGGAGGTGACGTGAAACCTGAGCTGTTCCCGGTGTCAATCGATGAAGAGGATGATGGGTTGAGTCTGGGTGGTGATTGGACTGGTAGATAGGGGCCGACCGTCGACGGAGGTAATCCGAACGGGCTTGGAGAACGCCTCAAATTTTACCCCCAATTTTTTGGCATAATAAGAGTCAATGAAGTTACCTGCTGCTCCGGAGTCGATGAACGCAGTACTTCGGACTCATTTGTGGCCAATCTGGAGGGATACCTGAACCGTAAGGCGAGAGATGGTGGCGTCGGTAGTGGTGGAGATCAGAAGTGGGCCCGGTGAGTCTCTCCCTCCGCCCACCGGGGATGGGCGTTTCCCGCATGCAGTGGACAGATCGCCCGGTGATGTTCTGTGGACCAACAATATGCGCAAAGGCCCTCTCTAAACCGGCATGCGCGCTCGGCTATGGTCAGGGAGGCGCATCCTAATTGCATGGGTTCCCTGGCTCCGGTGTCAACCACGGCAGGAGGTGGAGAACCGACAGTTCCAGTATTTGTGGTGGTGAAGGTTGCAGGTGGTCGTGGCGTGGTGTAGAAGAAGGCTGGTGCAGGCGGCAGGGTCCTCGGGGCTGGCTACGGGTGAGACAGGAGGCGCTGATCGATCCGCAGGGCAAGCTGGATCAGTCCTTCGAGTGTGGCGGGAAGTTCTCGCCCGGCAAGCTCGTCCTTGATGCGTGAAGCGAGTCCCTCGTAGAAGGACGTCCGGAGCGCGGCGTCTCCCCAGTTGGTCTGCACAGCGAGGGTCCGGAATTCCGCTGTATACCGGCTCACGGACGATCCTCCCTGCCGCAGGTGGTAGAGTTTAGTGTCGGTCTCCACCTCGCCCGCTGGATGTTCAAAAGTCAATCTGAGCTGGCGGGTGAATTCGTTGTAAGAATGGGCGGTGTCTGAATCTCATTTAAGAACTGCCGTGGCCCACTCAGCTGCCTGCCCTGATAGCAACGAGACCAGGAGAGCGATGCGTAGCCGATCGGTGGAGTACTTGGTGGAGTTGAACTCAAACACCAGATCTAGCGCTGTCAAAAACACATCACATCTCCCGTCTGTGCCATTCGATTTCTCTGGAAGTGATGCGGCACCGCGGCCGCTGCGACGGGAGGCCGGCTAGCCGCGCCCTCAACGGCCGCCCGCAGATCCGCGGTCTCCCGCCTGAGCTCCGCAACCTTGCGGCGCAAGGCCGCAACGTCTTGGACACCCTGGCGCAGAGTAGCGAGCTCCGCGGTTAGCTGGTTAATGAGCACGTCATGCTGATCTACCACGTCGCATAGGCGCGCATGATCCGCTGGGTTTACCGCTTTAGGCTCAGTCATTCTGTCAGAAATGAACTAACCTGATGTGACCAGAAGACATAGTTTTAGCGGTTAGCCCAATGTAGCGTGGATGGTAAACCCAAACGCGGAGTAACAGCGAGTAGGCAGGATAACCACGTGATTTAGGGGCTGGCGACCGCCAGTTTTGGGCCAGAGTGTTCACCCTGTTGGGGAAATGGTTTCAGTAAAGTGGTTACGGCCATGCGTGGGTATGTGTAGATTTGTGCGTGCTTGACCTATGTGTGAGTGCTTGTGCTGTTTCAATAAAAGGCTCCCTAGCCATTTGCATTGGTGAGACCACACAACCAACTCGTCCTCCAAGATCCCTGATAACGTCGAAAACGCTGCAATATATACAGTGGTGTGAAAAACTATTTGCCCCCCTCCTGATTTCTTATTCTTTTGCATGTTTGTCACACAAAATGTTTCTGATCATCAAACACATTTAACTATTAGTCAAAGATGACACAAGTAAACACAAAATGCAGTTTTTAAATGAGGGGTTTTATTATTAATATAAATCCAAACCTACATGGCCCTGTGTGAAAAAGTAATTAACCCCTGAACCTAATAACTGGTTGGGCCACCCTTAGCAGCAATAACTGCAATCAAGCGTTTGTGATAACTTGCAACGAGTCTTATACAGCGCTCTGGGGGAATTTTGGCCCACTCATCTTTGCAGAATTGTTGTAATTCAGCTGTATTTGAGCGTTTTCTAGCATGAACCGCCTTTTTAAGGTCATGCCACAACATCTCAATAGGATTCAGGTCAGGACTTTGACTAGGCCACTCCAAAGTCTTCACTTTGTTTTTCTTCAGCCATTCAGAGGTGGATTTGCTGGTGTGTTTTGGGTCATTGTCCTGCTGCAGCACCCAAGATCGCTTCAGCTTGAGTTGACGAACAGATGGCCAGACATTCTCCTTCAGGATTTTTTGGTAGACAGTAGAATTCATGGTTCCATCTATCACAGCAAGCCTTCCAGGTTTTGAAGCAGCAAAACAACCCCAGACCATCACACTACCACCACCATATTTTACTGTTGGTATGATGTTCTTTTTCTGAAATGCTGTGTTACTTTTACGCCAGATGTAACGGGACACGCACCTTCCAAAAAGTTCAACTTTTGTCTCGTCGGTCCACAAGATATTTCCCCAAAAGTCTTGGCAATCATTGAGATGTTTTTTAGCAAGATTGAGAAGAGCCTTAATGTTCTTTTTGCTTAAAAGTGGTTTGCGCCTTGGAAATCTGCCATGGAGGCCATTTTTGCCCAGTCTCTTTCTTATGGTGGAGTCGTGAACACTGACCTTAATTGAGGCAAGTGAGGCCTGCAGTTCTTTAGATGTTGTCCTGGGGTCTTTTGTGGCCTCTCGGCCTCTCTGTGCTCTTGGGGTAATTTTGGTCGGCCGGCCACTCCTGGGAAGGTTCACCACTGTTCCATGTTTTTGCCATTTGTGGATAATGGCTCTCACTGTGGTTCGCTGGAGTCCCAAAGCTTTAGAAATGGCTTTATAACCTTTACCAGACTGATAGATCTCAATTACTTTTGTTCTCATTTGTTCCTGAATTTCTTTGGATCTTGGCATGATGTCTAGCTTTTGAGGTGCTTTTGATCTACTTCTCTGTGTCAGGTAGCTCCTATTTAAGTGATTTCTTGATTGAAACAAGTGTGGCAGTAATCAGGCCTGGGGGTGACTACAGAAATTGAACTCAGGTGTGATAAACCACAGTTAAGTTATTTTTTAACAAGGGGGGCAATCACTTTTTCACACAGGGCCATGTAGGTTTGGAGTTTTTTTTCTCCCTTAATAACGTAAACCTTCATTTAAAAACTGCATTTTGTGTTCAATTATGTTATCTTTGACTAATAGTTAATGGTTTTTGATGAGCAGAAACATTTAAGTGTGACAAACATGCAAAAGAATAAGAAATCAGGAAGGGGGCAAATAGTTTTTCACACCACTGTATATACATACAGTGGCTTGCAAAAGTATTTGGCCCCCCTTGAACTTTTCCACATTTTGTCACATTACAGCCACAAACATGAATCAATTTTATTGGAATTCCACATGAAAGACCAATAGAAAGTGCTGTTCACGTGAGAAGTGGAATGAAAACATTCATGATTCCAAACATTTTTTACAAATAAATAACTGAAAAGTGGGGTGTGCGTAATTATTCAGCCCCCTTTGGTCTGAGTGCAGTCAGTTGCCCATAGATATTGCCTGATGAGTGCTAATGACTAAATAGAGTGCACCTGTGTGTAATATAATGTCAGTATAAATACAGCTGCTCTGTGACGGCCTCAGAGGTTGTCTAAGACTTTGTAGAACCAGCTTTTGCTGCAATTACAGCAGCCAGTCATTTAGGGTATGTCTCTACCAGCTTTGCACATCTATAGACTGAAATCCTTGCCCATTCTTCTTTGCAAAACAGCTCTAGCTCAGTCAGATTAGATGGACAGCAGTTTTCAGATCTTGCCACAGATTCTCGATTGAATTTAGATCTGGACTTTGACTGGGCCATTCTCACACATGGATATGTTTTGTTTTAAACCATTCCATTGTTGCCCTGGCTTTATGTTTAGGGTCGTTGTCCTGCTGGAAGGTGAACCTCCGCCCCAGTCTCACGTCTTTTGCAGACTCCAAGAGGTTTCCTTCCAAGATTGCCCTGTATTTGGCTCCATCCATCTTCCCATCAACTCTGACCAGCTTCCCTGTTAGTTTTGCAGTGTTAGTTTTCCACCACACATAGCGTTTTGCATTTTGGCCAAAAAGTTCCATTTTGGTCTCGTCTGACCAGAGCACCTTCTTCCACATGTTTGCTGTGCAAACGGGACTTCGTATGGTTTTCTGTTAACAATGGCTTTCTTCTTGCCACTCTTCCATAAAGGCCAACTTTGTGCAGTGCACGACTAATAGTTGTCCTATGGACAGATTCCCCCACATGAGCTGTAGATCTCTGCAGCTCGTCCAGAGTCACCATGGGCCTCTTGGCTGCATTTCTGATCAGCGCTCTCCTTGTTCGGCCTGGTAGTTTAGGTGGACGGCCTTGTCTTGGTAGGTTTACAGTTGTGCCATACTCCTTCCATTTCTGAATGATCGCTTGAACAGTGGCTCCGTGGGATGTTCAAGGCTTTGGAAATCTTTTTGTAGCCTAAGCCTGCTTTAAGTTTCTCAATAACTTTATCCCTGACCTGTCTGGTGTGTTCTTTGGACTTCATGGTGTTGTTGCTCCCAATATTCTCTTAGACAACCTCTGAGGCCGTCACAGAGCAGCTGTATTTGTACTGACATTAGATTACACAGGTGCACTCTATTTAGTCATTAGCACTCATCAGGCAATGTCTATGGGCAACTGACTGCACTCAGACCAAAGGGGGCTGAATAATTACGCACACCCCACTATTCAGTTATTTATTTGTAAAAAATGTTTGGAATCATGAATGATTTTCATTCCACTTCTCACGTGAACAGCACTTTCTATTGGTCTTTCATGTGGAATTCCAATAAAATTGATTCATGTTTGTGGCTGTAATGTGACAAAATGTGGAAAAATTCAAGGGGGCGAATACTTTTGCAAGCCACTATACTGTATATATATATATATATATATATATATATATATATATATATATATATATATACTGTATATATATATATATATATATATATATATATATATATATATATAAATATATATATATATATAAATATATATATATATATAAATATATATATATATATATATATATATATATATATATATATATACTGTAATTATTACAAAGGGTGTTCAATTAACAGCGATTAACAGATTAAAAGTTAAAATCTCCCTTTAATTCTCTATATAATCCCCTGCTACACTATTTCCAGCATTTATTCCAGCATTTCACTAGTGCTTGGATACCATCAAGGTAGAAAGTGTTCTCACTACACCTTAGCTATGATCAGATTGCCTGCTTCTGAAACACTGGCTTCCCAGGAACTCCTGTAGTGGCCCAAACATGTGAAAATGGTTTTGAGCAAGTTCAGGACTGTGTGGTTGATGTTGCAATAACTCTCAGTCACACCTATGTACTGTGCAAGCAGTGTTGGTGAATGATGTTATTCGTCAATTTTCAAGGATCTGACATCCACTTCCTGAATCTTCACAGGAACTGGAGTGGTCTCACAGCCAATTTCTCCATAATTGTCATTCATGGACGTACAGCAGTCTTTAAAATATTTGCACCATTTAAATATTTTACAGTGGTTAAGAGTCTCATTTACGCACTAAAGTCTTAAAGTGTTTTGTCAATCGCTTTTATGCCTTCCGTTGCCAGAAATTTCATCACAATTCTCAGTTTGACTTGAACCCCTTTTGTTTATTGGATTTCCCATATTTTTTAGCAAATGCCCTGCACTGGCATCAATTCCTCCCCTAGACACCAGACCAGATCTGTTCTGTCACCTTTTTTATTACCTTGGACTCTACATCGACTTCTTAGTCTATAACAAGTCTTCTATTTAATTTGGCAACATGACCGCCAAGGTACCGTAAAGTGCTTTTACTCAAGTATGTGTCCTTCATATCATGTAACCCCCATGACTACATAAGTAGTCTCATAAAAGAGCATGCTTTTTACAACCGACACCAGTGAATAAATTAAAAGTTGAGATGGTGCTTAACACTAACGTTAAAACATTCTCATATTCAGAATTAGCTTTCTGAAAATGTTCTAAGAAGGAAGCTTGACAGTTCAGAAAAATGAGAGAAAAAAAGAGCAACATGACTTTTCTGTAACTTAAAGATCCCGTCTGAAGTTTCACAGTTTGAAAAGAAGCCCAGAATTTGCTTTAGAATTTGGAAGGTTTGTCAGATTTGCTTGTAACTTGTAACTACATCTGTGTTTAGAATCAGCAATATGGTGCAGTACCTTTGCCGAAATATTCCCTCTATTTGGAGCCTTTTGACATTTTGTCATGTTATAACCAGTAACCAGAAAAGAAACTTAATTAATTGGGATTATGTATCAGGAGTTCAAACAACATGCTTTTCTGATCCAATAAGCATCTTTCGAAGAATGGTTTTCCTGTTGCTATTTGTTAAGGTGTGTTCCCTAGTAAACAGGGGGTTCTTTTTGGATTCTGTTATTTATATTAAGATCCTGTGACACTTTTAATTGCATACAGTTTGATTGCTTTCAGCTAATTATGTACCTTAATGAATGGGTTAAAACTAATACACAACATTAGCCAGGAATATGTATTTACGCATTCAGGTATAATGCAATTGATTAGTTCTTACGCCCTTTTTCCTTTTCTTATTTTTTCAACGCCATGGATGTAAAGAATCCTAAAATGTTATTGTCAGAATACATATACAGTGAAGATGGGCAAATATTAAGCACCAAATTCATTAGCTCTGCCAGCTGCTACGATCATCTCATTTGTCCTTTTCTCTGAGAAAAAAAAGCCACAGGGGACTAATGCCAACAGCTTTGTTTCACTTTTCATCTTAATCTAATATAAACCCGGCACACTCATACTTTCAGCAAGCATGACACAGGGCACGCCGGCAGAATACAAATAACACACTGTTGTGTGGCTGTCTTGTGTCTTTCTAACATTTTTACATCATTTAGTAGAACATTTGGAGCCTAATTAGGAGCTTATACACGAGGAAAACTAGCCAAGGGTGAAACAGATGAAGCGTCTATATCATTTATTCGAAGTCATCTGTAAATGTGTGCAGGGATTTTTCAAGTTAAGCACAGAAACTCTGCTGCATATCAAACACAACAACTGAACTGAGGAAACTTTATAAGCTTTATTATTTATGCTCAGGGAACGGAATGCTGGACATATTGACCATTATAATAAAGTAGTAAAGTACAGTAGTAAAAAAAAAATTGGCAAGGAAAAGTATCAGGAAGTAATTATGGCAGAAAAATATAAGAAGTGAATAGAAAGTGAAATACGACGATCAGCCATAACATTACAATCGAAAACATTATACCCAGTATTGTGTACAGTAGGTTCTCCTGGGACCAGGAGAGTTTACAATGGGTTCTTTGGGTGCTGAGGTGAAGCCTCCATGCATTGGACTTTGGACTAGCTAGAATAGACTTCGATCTGTCCAATATACACACTTTAACCAAGAGTGGCTAATGGCACAGATTCCTAAATGAGTATAAATCTGCTCACCATAACAATCAGAACACCAAATCATTAAGCCAAATACAAGCTTAACCTGTTTAGTAGGTCACTAAAAATTCTCTCACTCACCTTATAGAATACGGGTCCTGCCGGACATTCTTTTACCAGGAGCATGCTGACATTCGACATGATGTACTGCAAATTTCCTAGCAAACCTAAGCCTAGAGTATACCCTTGACACAGGACTTAGTGTCATTTGAGGATACAGGACTGTCAGAGTGACTCTCAGTCACTCAGGAACATCATATACAGTATTTCTTTCCTGTCACAGTAATCATGTTTTTTTACTCTAGCTTCAAACCAGGAGATTGAGAAGGTCATAGCTATAATCATTCAGTATCCAAAATTTTTATCTTCTTCCTGTTTCTTTTACTTTGGTCAGGAGATCATCATCCTTTGAGAACATCTCATCATCCTTCGTTCCCTTAAAGTAGAAAGTCATCTTTCTAACACTGAAGCTTCAGCATGGTGCTCTCCTGAGCCTCACCGGTAGCCTACTTCTTTTTTTTTGTGTCTGCAACCTAGTTAGAAGCCTTTTAAAAACCCAGGGAACCCAGGGAAACTGTTAATTTCAGGGCTTCCATTGCTAGAACCACCTAACGGGAGTGGAGCTTAATTAAATAGCGGTGGTCCTGGCCCAAAGTAGAGCGGGCAGCTCCAGTGAGACCAAACCAGCTGAGCTCATGATGTGGTGCTTACCTGTACGCCATTCCTGAAGGTGAGAAATGTGAGAAAAAGAGTGAGATTATTAAACTGGTAACCATAAACATTCCAACACATTAAATATCAAAAAAAAAATTTTATTGAAGGATCTAGAGATGTACCGAAGCATCATCGAAGATGAAATCATGGAGATAAAGAATCTCTTAACCTATGGTATAAGTGTTTACATCAAATATCAGAATAGGGGTGAAATGCAGTATAATCTCAGTGGCTTTGGGAATGGCATGGTTGCTGTTGCCTGACTGATAATATTCTGAAACTATCTTAAGTACCCATCATTGACGGGAAAAGAGTTTGTAGAAATAACGGTAATGTTAAAACTAAAATAAGCTGATCAGCTACAGTATAATGTAATCCGTGATATTATTAGTTCAAGTTGAAGCCCATGTACATGTCTTCTTGTCTTTCTGTACGGCAGAACTCAATGCCTTATTAAAACACCGAAAAAAAATTTGTGTGACGTGATGATATACAGTAATCTCAACATTTACTCAAAATTTACTCAATATTTTGACTTCATTTATGGTGCAGGTTTAACTTCAGGCAGGTAAATTCTGTCCAGTCAGTTTTGCATGATGCTGTGACAAAATCTGGCTGGACAGACAGACTAAAGATTTTTTGGGGGTTGTCTTGGAATCCTTCAATGTATTAAACATAAAGATATCATTGAGCAATTTCTGATCAATGTGCAGACAAAAGTAAGTAGCTCACTAAGGTATTATACAACAAATAGACACTGCAGTCCACCAGATACCAATATTTACAATTGAAAACTGTACAATATTTTGTGTAAGTAAATGTATAAGAATGTCCGGTAGTTCGGTATACTCTATGTGTGTGCGTATAGGGGGGCGGGAGAAATGAGTCGGCCTCTCCGGGTTCAATAAATCAGTCCGGGAGCATGATGATAGAAAATGGCTGTTCTGTAGAACTGTTCTGATGAGGAATAATAATTCCAGAAAATCCTCACCGACCCCATCGAGTTCACAGCTTGAAACAGCTCTGAGACAAACTGGCGTCCATTTAAGCGCGTAGTAAACACCATGTAGTAAACACCATGTAGTAAACACCATGTAGCGTTATCCTCCACTGACATCTTCCTGGGTTCCTTTTAAACGAAGTCAGCTGATCCCACCTGGGATTCCCCTCACGATTTGGAGGCGTAGTTTCACGAGAGTATAATGCAGAATCAAAATACCAAACCTGCGTCTTTGTTTTTTTATGCTTTACGTTGTACAATTGTGTCAAAGTGTGACTCACTTTAGTATCCACCTTAGTAACGTTCTCCTGGAACGGAAGTCGTTCGTAAGTCAGGGACTTATTTTATACAAAAAAACTTTATTTTATTTATATACATTGTTCTCTGCCACTCCAGACTTCCTCATACAACACCACAGCTCCTCTCTCGGCACCCTGTCGTACGCCTTCTCTAAATCTACAAAGACACAATGCAACTCTTTATTACCTTCTCTGTACTTCTCCACCAGCATCCTCAAACCAAATACTGCATCTTATGTACTCTTTCTAGGCATGAAACCATATTGCTGCTCACAAATGCTCACCTCTGCCCTTAACCTAGCTTCCACTACTCTTTCCCACAGCTTCATTGTATGGCTCATTAACTTTATACCTCTGTAATTGCCACAGCTCTGCACATCTCCCTTGTTCTTAAAAATCGGCACCAATACACTTCTCCTCCATTCCTCTGAAATCCTCTCGCTGTCCAAGATCTCGTTAAACAAACTAGTCAGAAACTCTACTGCCACCTCTCCTAAGCACTTCCATACCTCCACAGGTATGTCATCAGGACCAACAGCCTTTCCACTCTTCATCCTCTTCAACGCCCTTCTCACCTCACTTTTACTAATATTTGCTACTTCCTGCTCCACAACAGTCACCTCTTCCACTCTTTGTTCTCTTTCGTTTTCCTCATTCATCAACTCCTCAAAGTACTCCTTCCATCTTCCCATCACCCTCCTGGCATCTTTAATCACTCTAACCTGCTGCACATCCTTCCCATCTCTCTCTTTGCCTCGCCAACCTGTACAGATCCGCCTCTCCCTCCTTACTGTCCAGCCTAGCATTCAAGTCCTCATATGCTCTTTGTTTGGCCTTTGCCACTTCTACCTTCACCTTACGCTGCATCTCCCTGTAATCCTGTCTACTCTCTTCAGTCTTCTCAGAGTCCCACTTCTTCTTAGCTAGCCTCTTTCCCTGTATACACTCCTGGACTTCCTCGTTCCACCACCATGTGTCAACATATTTAAAAGAAGGATGGGATTTCAACTTAAGTAAATGAAGTACATTGGAAAAAAGAATGAAGATAAATAACAGTAAGTTAATGTGAAATAAAGTACATTAACAAATATAATTTATTATGGTATAATGGACATAATATCAATATTCAAATGCTACAGAAGCCCAACAACATTTTTTGAGTACATGAGCAACAAGAGTACATTTATGAAACACACGAATTAACTAATACACATAATGTGTAAATTCTAATGATTTGCTAAGGGAAAGAAATATTAAATAATATATATATATACTTTTAGTCAGAGTTGTTCTGTCAAAGTGAACCACTTAGTTAATCTTAAAGCATCAACGGTGAAAGAAATGACAAATGAACTTCACAAATGAATCATATTCTGAGAAATAGTCCAAATACACTGCCTGGCCAAAAAAGGGGCACCATCTGGATTTAACTAAGCAAATAGGTAAAAGTCTTCCAGTGGATACTTACTGCAGTGATTAATATGATTCAGCTGGCAGCAAGTTATTTAACTGATGCAGTGAGACACCTTCTTATTTCTTAAACATCCAAGTTAGAAAAAAATATCCTGTGGTCGTGGCAAAGATGTTACTCTGCTTCATAAGGGTCAAATTTTTGTCCTACAGCAAAGAAAACAACTAAGAAGATTCCTAAAACTACTAAAATTGAGTTAAGAACTGTAAAACACATTATTAAAACCTGGTAGGATGCTAATCCTGGATAGTGGGCGGTCAATTAAATGCTTAGTGGAATCAAATCTTAAAAAATAAAATAAAATAAAAAAACAGTTGAAACCTCAAGGATAGTTTTGCTTTATAATCTCGGCATCTATACCTGACCTTTACCTTATCTAGTCAAGTTTGCAATTTGAGTAACATTTCGTATGAAGCAACAAGCTTCAGTTAAACAAAGGTTGTAAATCATATGCATGGTTTGTACAGATGCCTGAAGGCCTTTATTTTTTAGAGAGTTGCTTTTAGAGTTTGGAAAGTAGGTTTGCCTTGAGGTTAAATGGTGAGAGAATATTTAATGGTTTCTCCGTCGAGTATACTTTACAGTATATTGCTATCTTCAGAGGGCGGCTCATGGGGTGACATGTCCTTCATGTGTAGACTGACATGTGATCTTGATCCAAGGACTCGGCCTGAATTGGATGCGATACAAAATGGCTTCAAGCTTAAAACGCAATTTGATTTGATTTACACCTAAAAGACATTAGCGATGACCGAGAGAACCAGACAGAACTTGTATTTTAAAAGAATTTTATGGTTTAACCTTCAACAGTGTTACACCCAAAAACATCTTTCTAAGCATGTAGAAACATCGATCTGTGAACGGCAACTGTTCATAATGTCAGCCATCTAAATGAATTCAGGACTCTGTTTACACTGGTTTATTTCTTGCATTCTATATACAGTGGCTTGCAAAAGTATTCGGCCCCCTTGAATTTTTCCACATTTTGTCACATTACAGCCACAAACATGAATCAATTTTATTAGAATTCCACGTGAAAGACCAATACAAAGTGGTGTACACGTGAGAAGTGGAACTAAACTCATACATGATTCTAAACATTTTTTACAAATAAATAACTGCAAAGTGGGGTGTGCGTAATTATTCAGCCCCCTTTGGTCTGAGTGTAGTCAGTTGCCCATAGACATTGCCTGATGAGTGCTAATGACTAAATAGAGTGCACCTGTGTAATCTAATGTCAGTACAAATACAGCTGCTTTGTGACGGCCTCAGAGGTTGTCTAAGAGAATATTGGGAGCAACAACACCATGAAGTCCAAAGAACACACCAGACAGGTCAGGGATAATGTTATTGAGAAATTTAAAGCAGGCTTCTTAGGCTACAAAAAGATTTCCAAAGCCTTGAACATCCCACGGAGCACTGTTCAAGCGATCATTCAGAAATGGAAGGAGTATAGCACAACTGTAAACCTACCAAGATAAGGCCGTCCACCTAAACTCACAGGCCGAACAAGGAGAGCGCTGATCAGAAATGCAGCCAAGAGGCCCATGGTGACTCTGGACGAGCTGCAAAGATCTACAGCTCAGGTGGGGGAATCTGTCCATAGGACAACTACTGTATTAGTCGTGCACTGCACAAAGTTGGCTTTTATGGAAGAGTGGCAAGAAGAAAGCCATTGTTAACAGAAGTCCCGTTTGCAGTTTGCCACAAGCCATGTGGGAGACACAGCAAACATGTGGAAGAAGGTGCTCTGGTCAGATGAGACCAAAATGGAACTTTTTGGCCAAAATGCAAAACGCTATGTGTGGTGGAAAACTAACACTGCACATCACTCTGAACACACCATCCCTACTGTCAAATATGGTGGTGGCAGCATCATGCTCTGGGGGTGCTTCTCTTCAGCAGGGACAGGGAAGCTGGTCAGAGTTGATGGGAAGATGGATGGAGCCAAATACAGGGCAATCTTGGAAGAAAACCTCTTTGAGTCTGCAAAAGACTTGAGACTGGGGCGGAGGTTCACCTTCCAGCAGGACAACAACCCTAAACATAAAGCCAGGGCAACAATGGAATCGTTTAAAACAAAACATATCCATGTGTTAGAATGGCCCAGTCAAAGTCCAGATCTAAATCCAATCGAGAATCTGTGGCAAGATCTAAAAACTGCTGTTCACAAACGCTGTCCATCTAATCTGACTGAGCTGGAGCTGTTTTGCAAAGAAGAATGGGCAAGGATTTCAGTCTCTAGATGTGCAAAGCTGGTAGAGACATACGCTAAAAGACTGGCAGCTGTAATTGCAGCAAAAGGTGGTTCTACAAAGTATTGACTCAGGGGGATGAATAATTACGCACACCCCACTTTTCAGTTATTTATTTGTAAAAAATGTTTGGAATCATGTATGATTTTTGTTCCGCTTCTCACGTGTACACCACTTTGTATTGGTCTTTCACGTGGAATTCTAATAAAATTGATTCATGTTTGTGCCTGTAATGTTCAAGGGGGCCGAATACTTTTGCAAGCCACTGTAAATCTACTGCAAATTGGTAATCATGACATCCAGCAAGGAAATGTTAGTTATGTTGTACTTTTTATTAGCTAATAAGTGGTTATGGATTTTATTTTTCCTAAAGATAAAGACCCAGAAGTGGTTATGAACTGACAACTGCAACAAAAACTTTAGAGATTTTCAACAAATAAGTGGTTGGGTCACATGTCCAGGAAAAAAAAAACCCTTATATATTGTTGTTAGTTTTTTGGCTGCTCCTGTTGAGGTGTTGCCACAGTGGACCATCTGTGGACAGTGGACAACTAGAATACATACTGTACAGTACTATGCAAAAGTCTTTCAGGTATGAGCAAAGTGAGCCACCACTCATTTCTTTGTAATTTGCTTTCAAAGAGCAGGACATTCTTGTATCTTTAATGTAGTCTTGATCAATAGTTCTCCATGCTTCCTGTAGCATGACTCTTATTTTTTAGTCCAGTCCCTGTACCTGTAGGAAAAAGTTTTTTTCTATTTTTCAGAGACCTATTGCATAAATCATTCAAGATCAGGCTGATGATTAGTATAGTGGTATACTGATACTGACTAGTTGTTGCTGAGGTTGAGGTTGCTGCGGAGGCTTATATATAAAAAAATAATTTTAAGCAGATTTTAGGCACTTCGCAGCCTGTGACAGTAAAACATTTCATTCATACATCTTCTATACCGTTTATCCTGTATTAGGGTTGCGGGGACCTGGAGCCTATCCCAGGAGACTCTGGGCACAAGGCAGGGCACACCCTGGACAACGTGCCAATCCATCCACACACACACACACTCATTCACACACTATGGTCACTTTGGGAATGCCAATTAGCCTAATCTGCATGTCTTTGGACTGTGGGAGGAAACCGGAGTACCCGGAGGAAACCCACCAAGCACGGGGAGAACATACAAACTCTATGCGCACAGAGATGGGAATCGAGCCTGGCCGGGAATCGAACCCAGACCCTGGAGGTGCAAGGCGACAGTACTAACCACTACACCACCGCGCCGCCCAGTAAAACATTTGTTCCTATTTATTTAATTTAAGCTACACAATTTAATTTAACTTAATTTAGTTTACTTTAATTTCATTTCATTTAATATGAAGAAATGAGGGGTAGCTCTATTTGCAAATTGCTGTAAATTCCCTTGTGATAAAAAAATGCATTTGTCAGATTTGAGCAGCCTGACTGAACATGAGTTTTAAAAAGGAGGTAAAATCCAATACCAAAAATCAAACAACTGATCAAACATGACTTTTACTTTTATCCAAATTCCACTTTTTGAACTTTGAAAAAGGCTTGTGGTAGCATATAGAATCTGATATAATGTTATTGTTCTAAAGACTAAACATATCACATTGAGCACTTCAGCATCACAGGTCCCAAGTTTCATCCTGAGTTCTCTCAGACCTTCCAAAAACATGACCGGTGGAATGACTGCCCTCAATGTTTTTGACCACTTTAAAGCACTTAATGTAACTTGAATGAATAAAACAAATAAATTATGAATGATGTTTTTCAAACAATAATTGTATTAAATAGTATTGAAATACTACATGTGTATGAACCATTCAAAAATAAGCAAATTTGAAATCAGCATTCATTATGCCTTCATAAATAATAAATAGCGTCGGCGCAAACTTGGTGTTTGTTAGCAGTGAAAATTAATACAGTCTCTGGTCACGGGCCCGGCATTTCTATTAGTCCATAATTGAGTTTTCCTGCTCGTGTACTTTTTCTGAGTAAATGATGAATGAGCCCCTGTTGTAAAGCCGAATGAGTCTCGGAGCTCATAATCCTCCTACTGCTCATTAGCTGCACTTGTAATACAGCCCAGTTCCCAGGTCCATGTCCTCTCCTTTGTTTACCCCACTCAGTACACAACCTTTGCCTTGCCTTTATTAGAAACTAAAAGGCTTCGAGCATGTAAACAGACGATAGGAACAGGTTGCATCACGCCCTGGGCTACTCACTGCTGCCTTGTTGAGGCTGTCTTTAATTAACAATTTTTTTTTTTTTTTACCATTGATTGCATTTTTTAGCACTTAGCTTTGTCCTTCTGCCAAAATTGGTGTATTGTTACAGGCAAAGCAGAGGACAGGTAATGCTCATTAAAAAAAAAAAGAAAGTTGTTGAAGGAAAATGCCTTCAAAGAGACCACTCTAACAGCCTTTTCTGATTAAGATGGGTTACTTACTTATTCATGTCAACCGTTTCATCTTATAATCTCTCTGAGACACTGAACAGTGGTGTTGTTTATTTAAGCTTTGTGCTTCTAAGATAGATAGATAGATAGATAGATTGATTGATTGATTGATTGATTGATTGATTGATTGATTGATTTAAAAAGTTTATTAGGGAAATGTTTCCTGGGTGGGGACTATACATATGAAAGGCACAGGGTCAACCTCAGCAGTTGAAGATGTCCAAACCTGTCCAATTTTAGTAAGAATGTGTCCAAAGTAGCCTCGGGCCAAGTCGACACATCTCATTCCCTCATCGTTTATACCGCTTTATCCTGTATTCAGGGTCGCGGGGGGCTTGGAGCCAATCCCAGGAGACTTAGGGCATGAGGTAGGGTACACCCTGGACAGGCTGCCTATCCATTGCAGGGCATACACAGAATTATCCTGGCAATTTGGGAACACCAATTAATTAACACCTAATTTGCACGTCTTTGGGAGGAAACCAGCGTACCTGGTGGAAACCCACCAAGCACAAGGAGAACATGCAAACAGAGACGGGAATCGAACTGTGCAATGCGACAGTGCTAACCACTACACCGCTGTGCCACCTAAGTCGGCACATATGTTTAAAAATTCAAACACTAAAAACACACCAAACCAGCAGACAGCGATTTAACCACAGGTTTCTGATTTGATTTGTACTGTGATTCTGTAATGATTTTATAAACATCCCAATTCAATAAAAAACTTTTCCAGCTTTTGTTGCAATTCTAAACAAAAGTAGCAAATCACTTGCTTTCCAAATTGCATGCAATGTGTAAATAGTTTAGAGTGTGCAACCTGTAAGATTATAGAGGAACTGCAACATTTCACCACCTAAACTGGAAACACACACATACAGTACATAAACACCGATATAAATGGCCCACTGTGGCGATCCCTAATGGGGCAGCTGAAAGAAGAAGAAGAAGATTTTTAAACATTCATTGCCACAAAAAAACTCTAGATTTTTTTCTCCCATCTCTATCTACTTACCTCAGTTACCACAAGTTAGCTTAAGCTTAGCTACAGTAAAACGCTAACGTGGTACCATGTTGGCTAATCAGTAGCTTACACTGAGTACATCACATTCTGACATTAAGCACAGCAGATACTCTTGCAATCCAAAAACCCCAACGTCATGTCCACAAGTCAACTATGAAAACGAGATTCTAAATATATTCAACTGGAAATAAAAAAATTTAAAAAAAAAGCCTGCATTCAGAGTTTGCGGCCAACAAAACATTTAAAAAAATTTTTTTTTAATACCCACACATACTGTACCCACCCAACGCCTCACATTCCTGTTTTTGGTTTGAAGGTGATCTTCTGCTTTTTTAACACATTGCCATACAAAAAAATTGTCAGATTAACTAAAGCTCTTGACCCGTATCTGTAAGATTTTCATGCACCAACAAAATCTTTTAATTAAACACTTACAGTATGCTTACACCACATACCTATAGTTTAAAGTTAACACTATTGCTGTTGTAAACGTTTAACAGTTTTATCCTCTAAGTGCTCCTGAGTATAATTAAACACATTTTTAGAGTCACATTAGGATCTCAGCATGAGCAGTTAATGCGTTGAAACAAAGATCTCTAAAGTTCTTATATATCTGTGGCAATAATAGTGATTAAACTGTAATAAAATAAAATAAACTCCAGGGGGTTCACTAGCAGAGCACATGTGAATCTAAAAAATGCAAGAATTAATAGATATTTTTATATTTATACAGTATTCCTTTTCCATAGCTGTAGCAAAAGTAATACTAAAGATGTTTAGCATTAGAATTCAGAAGGTCAGTGTTCAATGAAGACAACTCAATGAATTTGACAAAACACAATCACTGATAGATACTCAGAGATATACAGTAAGTGGGTGAAGGAACTCATAATCCTCCTGCTACTCCTTTCACATCAGTCAGTAGACATTAGTTTACTCTTGATGATTACGTTCTACTTGGCTCCGTGTTAATAAACCTTTGACTTTTAGATAAACAGGAAGTTTGGTGATTCGTATCATTTAGGAGATGAATCCTTTTTTTTTTTTTCTCCATAAACGATAAAGCGATATAAATTAGCATTAAAACACTAAAGGGATTTTTACAAAGTGGGCTCGTCTGTTCCAAATGTCTTACTCAGGCCATCAGCTCCTTTCTTTTGTACTTTTCATGCCTAGGAAGTTGAGCTCCACTTCACCCCCTGAGAGGTCTAGGCAGAAATTAGCCCGCTCCCTCGACTCCAGCTCACCACGAATAGCTCCACTTTGATTTCACCTCTCTCATTAGATTCCCTTCTCGCCAGCCCGCGGAGCTCGTCGCAAGTTCAAACAGACTCTTTAACATCTGTGCCGCGTCCGGGCTTTTGTGACAATTCACGACGACGGTCGATATATGTCTCCGAGTGTGAGCGCAAATCTGGCACATGGGTCATGAGACATTACGGTTGATTTGGAAGAGGCAGTCAGAGCCACGATCGAGGAATGATTAGATAACTCGATCTTATCTGTAGAAATTGCATCTGAATGTACCTTGGCTTCTCCAGCACACACACCACACAACTTTATAAATGTCTTCACCCTTCAGTCTTTTAGATAAATTGCTTGTTTTTTTCCCCCTCATCGACTAGACGTCATCGTGTCCGATCTGGTTTGTTTCATTTGATGTCCGTCAATAAGCAATCCGCTAGAAGCTGCTGGAGAGGATTTCACCTCTGTTATAAAAGTAATTGCAGAGGCGCTTCTAATGAAGACAGAAGCAACCACAGGGCTGAGATGATGAAGGAGAATGAAGACATTTCCTCAAAATTGATTTCCAGTTTTTCTTCTTTTTTTTTTTTATGATTTGTCAGGGCAGGTAGATGGTAACTGTTCAGAGATGAGGATGGTCGAATCCAGAAGGGAAAATATAAAGTAGATTTATGGATTTATTTTTATTGATTTCAGGTGAATTTCAAATCAATTCAAAAAGTTATACCTCTTCTTTATTCAACGGCATTTTATTCTTAACATGGAATTAAAATTAACAACGTATTTCTGCATGTAAAAGATTATGACTGGATTTAAACAACAAGCATTAAGATTTAATCTTACATGTAAGCCATGGCATTTATTAAATCCCTGTTTTCATTTTCATATCAAATTAGATTAGCTTTAATCCATTTGTTCTGTTTATTTAAATTTTGATTTTAGTTGGAGATTACTGCTAATCTCTGCAGCTGAGATGGTTTCGATTAAAAATTACTATACTGTATATACTCAGCAAAAAAAAGAAACATCCCTTTTTCAGGACTGTGTATTTCAACAATAATGTTATACAAATCCAAATAACTTTACAGATCTTCATTGTAAAGGGTTTAAACAATGTTTTCCATGCATGTTCAATTAACCATAATCAATTAATTAACATGCACCTGTGGAATGGTCGTTAAGACCTTAACAGCTTGCAGAAAGTAGGCATTTAAGGTCACAGTTGTAAAAACGCAGGACACTAAAGAGACTTGTCTAAGAGACTCATCTGTGTGAACGTGCATTAGGCATGCTGCAGGGGGACATGAGGACTGCTGATGTGGCTATAGGGCAATAAATTGCCATGTCCGCACTGTGAGACGCCTAAGACGGCGCTACAGGGAGACAGGAAGGACAGCTGATCATCCTCGCAGTGGAAGACCACGTGTAACAACGCCTGCACAGGATGGGTACATCCGAATATCACACCTGCGTGACAGGTACAGGATGGCCACAACAATTGCCCGAGTCACACCAGGAACACACAATCCCTCCATCTCACAGCAAGAACTGATAAATCTGGTCCAGTCCATGAGGAGGAGATGCACTGCAGTACTTCAAGCAGCTGGTGGCCACCAGATACTGACTGGTACTGACTGATTTTGAGCCTCCCTTCATTCAGGGACACATTGTGAAACATTTTTAGTTTATGTCTTATGGTGTTGACTCTTTTAGTGTTCATACAAATATTTACACATTAAGTTTACTGTAAGTAAAAACAGTTGAAAGTCAGAGGACGTTTCCTTTTTTGCTGAGTATATACTGGATATACAGTGCTCAGCATAAACGAGTACACCCCACTACATTTGTCAGAAAACCTTTAGTTTCCTTTCAGAATCAACATTTTCTATGAGATACTATACTACAAAATACTCCCACAAATGTAGGCCATTGATTGCAAACAAGATTTTTTTATTTAAACACAAAAAAGTCATTTTCCTAACAAATTCATTCAAGCCCATGTTGTAAAAATGAGTACACCCCAATTATAGTCTTAGGAGAAAAGCCACACTTAAGACTACAAAATTCTAACTACTGTAACCATTCAACCACAGGTGAGTCTAATGATTCATTTACTGTAAGAGGTGTCCAGCAGACAGGTGATTATAAAAGGGAATTACTTAAAGAAAAGCCCTTACAATTTCATGCTGTCAGCAATGGCTCGACATGGAAGAGAAATGTCACAAAATCTGAGAAAGGAAATAATTTCTTTACACAAAAAAGGTGACTGCTACAAGAAGATCAGCAAAGCTTTACATATCAGTCAAAATACTGTAGCAAAAGTGATCCAAAAATTTAAGAAAGATGAAAGTGCAACCATCTTACAGAGACGTTCAGGCCGTCCACGGAAGTTAACATCTCGACAGGAGCGTCTTCTGATGAGAAGGGTTGAAGAAAATCGCCATGCAAGTTCACTGCAGTTAGCTAAAGCAGTAGAAAGCCCAACTGGAGTGACCGTTTCCCGTTACACCATACGGCGCACACTGCAGAGGAATGGCATGCATGGGTGGCGAGCGGTAGGGGGGCGCTGGCTTGCTTGAGCTCCGCCGCTCCACTACTGTTAACAATTGTAGCCAATTACGCCACCTTGGGAATTGCACCCAAGGAAATAAAAAAAAAAACCTAATTATTAAATTAACTGAGGCACCCAGGTACGTTCACCAAAGATGCAAGAGGCGTGGATTTTGTACATAAATGTTTATTCTCTCACAAAAATACACAATGACACAGTTCAACAATTAGGTATAACAATAATAAATAATTTTAATTTGACATCAGGAATATGCAATGCTAAGAATTATAAAAATTTTAAATATACTATTATTTAATGAACAACCCCCAACACTCCCGGTACGACCAGGGAGTACAGGGAACGAGCCACTTACCGACTCCAGTCAGGCAATGTTAAAGAACCCAACTGTCTAGGGGAAAACTGAAACAAAAACCGGAAAGTTGGGCGTGGAGCAAAAGGCATGCGCTCTACACAATGGAGAGTTGATAGGAAGAGATTTCACTACAGGAGAGTCAGGAGAAACCTACAATTCCAATTAACCATTTCCCAAGAATATACATGGCGAAGAGTACTCATACCTGAGACGGAAGCGGAAGTCAGACGCGCAGCGAAACAACTACGCGCACGCTACGCACAGGAGAGGGCACAGATTTAAATAAGTGCCTCCGTCCATAAACATGGGAGAGAGATCGCAAGAAGCATTCATACCTTGTATGAAAGTGAAAGTCAGACGCACAATAAAACAGCACGCGCACTATACAGAGCTGGTAGGGAAATACCTCACTGTTAACAAGTCCAGAGGAAACCTAGAGAAAACATTTAAGTAAGTACCACTGCCCATAAGCATACCTAAGCGATTTCGAGGAGCATTCTTACCTGTGGCAAGCCCGGAAGTCAGGTACACAACTGAAAGGAGGCAGGCGCGCTACATGAACGGCTCTCCAGCTACCTTTATAACAGCTCACAGGCAAGCAGATTGGCTAGCGTCTGGAGTAATCACAAACACAAACCAGGTGACCCGGAAGTCCCCCAACTAAGAGTGTGGCAGTATATAACAGTACAGACTGTCATAAATAAGGCACGCACATAAATATAACCGACATGATGAGACAACAGCTCATCCTGCTACACATGGGTATCGTCCACGAAGGAAGCCTCTCCTAAAGCCCATGCACAAAAAAGCACGACTAGAATTTGCTATGGCCCATGCTGAAAAAGATGAAGACTGTTTTTGGAACTAATAGTTTTAAAACTGTATGGCGTCATAAATGTGAGGATTTCAAAGAAAAATGCATGGTGCCTACAGTGAAACATGGTGGTGGCAGCATCCTTATGTGGGGCTGCATGAGTGCTGCTGGTGTTGGGGAGCTGCATTTCATTGATGGTATCATGACCTCAACAATGTACTGCTCTATACTTAAGGAGAATATGCTGCCATCACTCTGTGCACTTGGTCGTCGTGCATTTTTCCAACACGACAATGAGGCAAAACACACATCTAAAGCTACTGTTGCATTTCTGAAGAAGAACAATGTGAAGGGGATTGAATGGCCAAGTATTTCTCCTGATCTGAACCCAATCGAACACCTGTGGGGAATTCTGAAGCGACAAGTTGGACATGCATCCAGGCTCTAAAATATGTTATTCTTGAAGAATGGAAAAAATGTATATGTTGCAATACTGTATGTCGCCAACTTGTTCATTCTATGCCTAGAAGACTTGGTGCTGTCCTTAAAAATCACGGTGGTCATACAAAATACTAGATGTAGTAGTTTTTGTTGCGGAGTGTATTCATTTTTGCTTCAACCAATTTGAGTAAAACTGAAGATTTTGTGATCGAAGTTATATTATTAACCTTAATTTCATGTTATGGAGTTAAACAAGTGTTCATTAAAACTCAGCCTTGTGAAAAATTTGGAAATTATTCTTTAGTTCATTGAGATACTGATTAAATTCATACTTTTTAAAGGGGGTGTACTCATTTATGCTGAGCACTATATATATAAGTGAATCATGTATAATGGATCGATTGCACAAAAAACTTTTCTCAAATGCACTAATAAGGAAAGAATCAAGTTTCTATCGAAAAAATGTATCGATAAATTTGTAGATTTTTTTTTTTTTCAACCTGGTGAATCGTACTGGTGGAAAATCAGAATGAATTCTTTCAGAAATTAGGCTTTTAATCAGTAGCATGATTTGTTAAGACATATTAAAAATAAAACAGTGCAACAAAAAAGAAAAATATCATCTTGGCAAATCAGCAAGACTCTAATAATCCCTAAACGCTGTTCGGTCTGTTATAAAGGTAATAGTGTGTCATGATATAATTCATAATAATATGGATATAATATTATGTTTTTTATTGTTACCAGAAATCATTATTATAGAAAGTTAAATTGAATAAAATTTTATTTGTATAAAGCTTTTACAAAATCAAAAGAAAGTTATGGAAGGGGAATAGGGATGGCACAGTGGCGTAGTGATTAGAACTGTGGCATCGCATCTGCATGGTTGAGGGTTTAAGTCACATCTTTGGGTGTGTGTGTGTGTGTGTGTGTGTGTGTGCATTTACATGTTCTCTCCGTACTTGATGGGTTTCCTCCGGGTACTTCAGTTTTCTCCAATGACATGCAGATTAGGCTCATTGGCATTCCCAAATTGCTCATAGTGTGTGAATGAGTGTGTTAGTGTGGGTGTGCTCTGTGATGGATTGACACCCTGTCATCAGGGTGTAACTAGATGTGCCTGAAGTCTCCTGAGATAGTCTCCAAGGTTGTTGTGAACCTATACGAGTTCAAATTCTAATTTTTATTTGTCATATACACAGTCATACACAATACGAAATGCCGTGAAATGCTTATACGACCGCCAGTGACCTTAAAAATAAAATTAAATAAAACATATACGTAAGGAATAAATATGAATAAAAAGAGATACTAAAGAAAATAAACTTAACTAGTAAGATAAACTGTACAAGTAAGGGCATGATAAAAATATTACAAAATATTACAAAATATAGAAATATATTTAAAAGATATATTAGAATATATTTACAAGATAAAGCAGTATATACACTGAGTGAATCAATGAAGGGACATTTGATTTGATTGCTTATCTCTTGTTGAAATAAATATATTCGTTCTGCACTTGTTTGCCCCATATGCGGGTTAGATTGGGTAACTTTACAAGTTTCCTAGAAGAAAATTTTGTTTCCATTCTTGATCAATAATCTTAGTAAAAACAGCTCTCTATGAGTTTCTTTTCACTCCATACATTACACTTCATACATAGTAAAGCATCTAACTGATTATTGATGAGACAGGTCTTCTTGTAACCAATCATCAGGGTTGGGGGACGTTACTTTTAAAAATACCTAACTAATTACATTACAAAATTACTGTCTTTAAAAAGTTATCAGTTACATTACAGCGTTATTTTCTGATAAAAGTATCTAGTTCGAGTACTTTTCCATTGCAGAAAATGGAAACTCCTTTGTGATTCCTCATGCATGTTGTTTTAGTCAAGACCTTTATAATTATTCTACCATCATCACTCAGTGAAGTTTGGCCCATAATTTGTTACCGACTAATACCCCTATCTCACCTATGCGGTTTCGCCCGGTGGCCGTACTGTAAGTACGGTTTATCATGATTCACCGCAAGTTTTGACGCTGTGATTAGGTTTCCATCTTTCCGCGTGTCGGTCCTCACATAGTCAAACCGCACAAGTGAGATAGAGGTATTACAGCAGGTTATCGGGGGCGGGGCTTGTAGGACGATTTTCAACACACACACACACACACACACACACACACACACACACTAAGGGATTAGGAATGACTGCTGTCTGGCTCATGGATTGTATAAATTGTCTGAATAACGGATTATATGTTTAAAAAAGGCGGCGCGGTGGTGTAGTGGTTAGCACTGCCGCCTTGCACCTCCAGGGTCTGGGTTCGATTCCCCGGCCAGGCTCGATTCCCGTCTCTGTGTGCATGGAGTTTGCATGTTCTCCCCGTGCTTGGTGGGTTTCCTCCGGGTACTCCGGTTTCCTCCCACAGTCCAAAGATATGCAGGTTAGGCTAATTGGCGTTCCTAAATTGCCCGTAGTGTGTGATTGGGTGTGTGAGTGTGTGTATGTGTGTGTGCCCTGCGATGGATTGGCACCCTGTCCAGGGTGTACCCCGCCTAGTGCCCGAAGTCTCCTGGGATAGGCTCCAGGTCCCCCGCGACCCTGAACACAGGATTAAGCGGTATAGAAGATGAATGAATGAATGAATGTTTAAAAAAGTAACTAAATAACTGATTACTTAAATGGCGGACCTAACGCGTTAGATTACTTGTTACATCAAAAAAGTAATACAAGTACTCTAACGCGTTACTTTGTAATGCATTACACCCAACACTGCCACGCAGAAAGCAGGATTTATCAGAACATATATAAAGCCTGACCTAACCTCTACATTTGGATGAAAAATGCACATTTTAGCTGGATCATAGTTCATGTTAGGTTGGAATAGGGCTGGGCTATTTGGCCTAAAATCAAAATCTCGATTAATTGAACATTTTAACTCGATTACGATTAATGAACGATTATTTTATTTATTTATTTATTTTTTGCCCTCATAGTTCACTGACAAGTTTTATACAGTAAATATGCTCACAAGTGAGAGATTTTTGAATGAAGGCTGCATTACTTGATTGATTAATTGAAGGCAACACACACTATCTACTATCTATGATTATTTATTGAACATCAATGTTGAACAACTTAAATTAAACTGAAGCCACAAAAATTAAAGGGTTCATTAAATTACATTTTAAAGTATAGTTTATTAACAAAAACAGATGACAGATTTGGCTTTAAAAATTAAGATACTATAGGCACATGCTCCGAATCTTTACAAGGCAAAGATTTTTATAAAAAAAAAAATACTTGTTTGTGACGATAAAAAGTATTTTGTGATGATATATTACAATGTTTTGAGTTTGTAAACAATAATGAGAAACAACATTTAGACCACACACACTATGGCTGTCTTTTTATCCCACAATTCAGAGTTAAATGAAGTCTATTTCACACGGCCCCAATAAACTGACATAATGGCTTAAACATGCAATGACAACAAACATGGAATGAATTATGCAGCTATCAATCTGGACCAGGACAATTTCACTTTTACTATATAGTTGGGTACCTGCTAGGTGTTGTATAGTTCATATTTGCTTGGCCAGAATGGTTTAAGCCACCAAAATAACGTTTTATTGATAAACTGCGCAGCTTTCGCCAGCGTGAACACTCCCGTTAGTAACGAGGCGAATAAGGAGCTAAACTTCAGCCGCAGAATGAGACGCTGCGCAATAAGGAGCCAAACGAATCGGAAGCTGTGAATAAGGAGCTAAACTTCAGCCTCGTGTGCTTAGGGGCATCATATCTTTCGCTAGAAAGTTAGAAACGGCCCTGGTTATATCCTTGCTCCTTTTGGAACAACATTCATAAAGTGTAATGGTCACGAAAGACGACACGAGCGATATGTGCTTTGGTACAGCCCCACTGCTAGCCCTGCTAGTTGACGGCAGAGGTGTCAAGTAACGAAGTACAAATATTGGGTTTTGGGTTGAAATTGAAATTTTGGGTATCTATACTTTACTGGAGTAATTATTTTTCAGCCGACTTTTTACTTCTACTCCTTACATTTTTAAGCAATTATCTGTACTTTCTACTCCTTACTTTTTAAAAATAGCCTCGTTACTCTACTTTTATGATCAGAACGCGCACCGCCCTCCCCCCCCCCCCCCCCTCGCATGATAAGAATGCGCACAACGCCCGCCCCCCATAGGTCACATTATAAAAATGCGCACAACGCCCCACCCCCCCGTCGCATGATCATAAAGCGAGAGCTTAATGCTTTTGTCGCCCCTCAAGATACTTTTACTTTTATACTTTAAGTAGTTTTGAAACCAGTACTTTTAAACTTTTACTTAAGTAAAAAGGTTGGGTTGATACTTCAACTTCTAAAGAAGTATTTTTGAACCCTAGTATCTATACTTCTACTCAAGTAATGAATGTGAATACTTTTGACACCACTGGTTGACGGAGTAGCATCGGCCCGCATTTTCATGCTCTATGTGGTCGTGTGGGTGATGCGTTCATATAACGGAGTTCGTGCTACCTTTTTTGTCGACAATTTCAACATCTTTGGATAATAACTCGAGGTTAGATTCACTTTCGTCACTGCTTCCACTCATTTCTTTTTTTTTTTTTTTTTTTGTCGTCCTGGTGTCAAGTTTGCTTCTCAAAGTGCGGTAGGAAATTAACTTTGACCTGCACGGCACGCGCAAGCTGCACGCTGATTGGTTGTTGTCATGTTGTTCTGCGCTGTGATTGGCTCTTAGATTAATCCATATCGAGCAAAAAATGTCTAGAGCTTTTCATCGTTTTTAAAATCAAATAAATCGCGATTCGATATGATATCGTTTATCGACCCAGCCCTAGGTTGGAATCTGTAATCAAAATGATTACATAGAAATATTGTCCATGTAAACGTAGCTACTGTCTTTCTTAAATCTTTCTCATCTCATAAGAATGATGGATTGTTGATGATACCAATTTAAACTGTCCATTTCTATACTGTATCTATCCATTTATAAATCTATCTATAAAACTGACAAGTACTTTGAAGCATTATCTTTATTACAAACTGCAGGCAGAATGTAGAAATAAATTCACAGAGTGATAATTTATCCCGTCTACGCCTCTCCTTGGCAAAAGCCCATATGTCAGGAGCGCAGGAGCCAAAGGGATGACATCAGTAATGCTGTGACAGGCAACAGTTTCTGAGAGATCCTGTCTGTTCGCCAGATGCCAGTGTAATGGACCAGCGTACTGTAGATGTCCATGTATGAGTTTAGATGCAATAGTAATACTATTACATTTGCACTGGATAGTAGTTGGTGAAAACTGGCCACATACAGTATCTCATTTGTATTTTTTTTTTCATAAGTGGTAAGTGTTAGATATAAGCATCAATACAAAATATCCAAAGTCTACTGTAGGAAGCGTTGTAGATTTCAAATGAACAAATAATCATTAGAGTATGTAATATCAGTTCAGTTTCAATTCAGCAGCTTCATAAGCAGAGGGTGTCTGGAATTAAATATGACCGAAGGGCAGGTATTAAATTCGTGAAAGCTCATTCCTGCTAGATAAAAGACCAAATTATTTGTAACTTAATCCTTACTTAATTAATGAGGAAGGTTTTCTAATTTGTGACTTATCACCACAGGAAAGTGGTTTCTATAAAGAGTGAAAAAAAATTATTTCATTAACTTCGACTTTTCTGCAGGACACACACTCATTTCTTTGACCATTCGTCTTGTATTCTATGCAATTTAAAATGTCTGTCTCCAACTTTAATCAGTGGTGTTCTCAGGGTCTTTACTTACTGTATCAATATGTGGTCGCTTTGGGCTGCCAGGGGGCCCCATGAGTTTTCAAGAAGATATTAAACGAACACACACACACACACACACACACGCACACACACACACACACACACACACACACACACTTTCATTTGGTGAAAAGACTTGTGTGTTATTAAGCCATCATGCAGGTTCCCTTGTAGTATGAAAAGACCAGAAAGTGTAATTCACTTAATGAAATTCAGCAACTGGTGCAAATGATGTGAAACATCATGAGGAAGTGATGATCATAAAGCGTTCATATTTATCCTGGGTGGAAATAGGGGAAAAAGCAGGAGAAATGAAACACTGAAAATAAGTGAATTAATATTTATTAATCAATTGATTTGATTAATTTGTCTACTCTCACCTATTGATGCAATTAAAATGGCTGGTTATTTATGGCTAACTAAAGTTTACTAGCAATAAGAAGTGTTCAGCTAACAAACTGTTAATTGCTAGTTCATTCCTGTTAGCTGGGAGCACCTCTCCAGAAGAAATCATTTTTCTTTATTCTTTATTCAAAACCTTTCCTAACTATGTAACCTAATGACTATTGTCATGAAATGAAGATAAGATAAGATAAGATGAGAAAGTGGTGTGGAATTCTAGGAGATGGATGTTTATGGCATTCAAAGAAAATTCTGTAGGAGGAGAATCCCAAAATATAACAAAATAAGTATAGGTAAGAGAAGTAAAGTTCTTACCTAGTACTGTATGTTGTTTTCAAAGACAATGAAACACACACACACACACACACACACACACACACACACACACACACACACACATACAAACAGTGTATAGAAACAATTAAGGCTACTATTAAGGCTAGCAAATGCACTACACTTAAAATAAAGCAACTAAAATACAACAAATCGAGACTCTTATGTCGGCAAAATCCACTCCAGTCATTCCTGTAAACATTCATTGATGGAACACCTGATCCGCGAAAATCGATGGATAACTTGTCGCCAATTTGCGGAAGAGCCGCTTCTGTCTGTGGGAACTTTATTGTACAAACACAATAACTCACCAACACCACTTGCACATTACAGGGACTCAGCAGGGAGTTATTGCCTGACCTAGCTCCAAGCCATTTCCACAGGTTTGTTCTATCAGAGGAGTTCCTGGGAGGCCAGCATTTCAGACATGAAGCAGGCAGTCCGATCATGACTCTGATGTCCTGAGAAAACTGAAACGCTGGAATTAGTGCAGTTGTGTAGCAGGGGATTATATAGAGAAACAAAGATAGTTTTTACTCTCATACTGTAGCTGTGTTTTGTTATTCTGCGCAATCAAAAGTTCTGGTTTGAAACAAGTAGCCATAAGTACATGTGCACTTTTCCTGACCACTCTTTGTCTTCCTTAATACCATTAAAGTAAAAAAGAAAGAAGCAAAGAGTGGCATGGATAGTAAGGACATGTCCTAATAAGAGTTTTTCCACAGTGGGACTTTGTGCTCAAGTCAAGTCAAGCATGCAGGAGTGTTTAATTGAAACAGAGAAGTGACATAAAGCTCAAATCCTGAAGTATTACAAGAGAAAAAAGAAGAAGGAATCTCATTAAGTCAGGGCATCTTTCTCGGGGCATTACTTTTATCTCAGTTTTCACGAGGACTTAGGCATGCAAGATGAGCTGAGCGGCAACTGATTGATTCCTTGCGCTTATCGTTGCTCCGCTAACTCGCCCCGAGGTTACTGATGCACTTATTGCTTGGTTCAAATGGAAGCTGTTTGTAATTTTTATTTGCGAAGCTGTGAAGCTGCCGAGGCAAATTCATAATTAATCATGTCACATCTGTGTGTTCTCTCTTGCAAATAATCAGGGACATTCGCCATTTCTGACAACTTTTTTGAAGAGGTACCAATACTTTAGTGCATTGAGCGTGAAGGAAGTGGACCGGAATCTAAACTAAAAAGACGAAATCCATGGAAATTTCATAGATATACACACGGACTGTATTAATAATCTAATTGAAATTAAAAGTACTTGTGGAAACTTTTTTTATCCAAATAAATAAAATGGAGGTTTTGTCTGTATATTGGTCAGAACTCACTTTTTATGTTTCATGCAGTACAATGGAGGACCCAAAAACCAGTTAACTAGAAAATCTAAACTGAATATTTTTCCTGGGATTCGTTCATAGTTTCACCACTAAAATAAAAGTGCTGTAGTGGTATAAATGAATTTGCTGAAGAGCAAAACCTAATCTTTATCCAATCTACTTTTTCAAGTACAATATGAAAGATTAAAGATTTTTAATCTTAAAGATTTTAATTTATTTGCATTAATAAATTATACAGAGAGTTCTGCCGTATAGAAAAACCTATTATATAACTATACTGTATATACAGTGGCGTGAAAAACTATTTGCCCCCTTCCTGATTTCTTATTCTTTTGCATGTTTGTCACACTTAAATGTTTCTGCTCATCAAAAACCGTTAACTATTAGTCAAAGATAACATAATTGAACACAAAATGCAGTTTTTAAATGAAGGTTTACATTATTAAGGGAGAAAAAAAAGTCAAAATCTACATGGCCCTGTGTGAAAAAGTGATTGCCCCCCTTGTTAAAAAATAACTTAACTGTGGTTTATCACACCTGAGTTCAATTTCTGTAGTCACCCCCAGGCCTGATTACTGCCACACCTGTTTCAATCAAGACATCACTTAAATAGGAGCTAGCTGACACAGAGAAGTAGACCAAAAGCACCTCAAAAGCTAGACATCATGCCAAGATCCAAAGAAATTCAGGAACAAATGAGAACAAAAGTAATTGAGATCTATCAGTCTGGTAAAGGTTATAAAGCCATTTCTAAAGCTTTGGGACTCCAGCGAACCACAGTGAGAGCCATTATCCACAAATGGCAAAAACATGGAACAGTGGTGAACCTTCCCAGGAGTGGCCGGTCGACCAAAATTACCCCAAGAGCGCAGAGACAACTCATCCGAGATGCCACAAAAGACCCCAGGACAACATCTAAAGAACTGCAGGCCTCACTTGCCTCAATTAAGGTCAGTGTTCACGACTCCACCATAAGAAAGAGACTGGGCAAAAACGGCCTGCATGGCAGATTTCCAAGGCGCAAACCACTTTTAAGCAAAAAGAACATTAAGGCTCGTCTCAATTTTGCTAAAAACATCTCAATGATTGCCAAGACTTTTAGGAAAATACCTTGTGGACCGACAAGAGAAAAGTTGAACTTTTTGGAAGGTGTGTGTCCCGTTACATCTGGCGTAAAAGTAACACAGCATTTCAGAAAAAGAACATCATACCAACAGTAAAATATTGTGGTGGTAGTGTGATGGTCTGGGGTTGTTTTGCTGCTTCAGGACCTGGAAGGCTTGCTGTGATAGATGGAACCATGAATTCTACTGTCTACCAAAAAATCCTGAAGGAGAATGTCCGGCCATCTGTTTGTCAAACTCAAGCTGAAGCGATCTTGGGTGCTGCAGCAGGACAATGACCCAAAACACGACAGCAAATCCACCTCTGAATGGCTGAAGAAAAACAAAATGAAGACTTTGGAGTGGCCTAGTCAAAGTCCTGACCTGAATCCTATTGAGATGTTGTGGCATGACCTTAAAAAGGCGGTTCATGCTAGAAAACCCTCAAATAAAGCTGAATTACAACAATTCTGAAAAGATGAGTGGGCCAAAATTCCTCCAGAGCACTGTAAAAGACTCGTTGCAAGTTATCGCAAACGCTTGATTGCAGTTATTGCTGCTAAGGGTGGCCCAACCAGTTATTAGGTTCAGGGGGCAATTACTTTTTCACACAGGGCCATGTAGGTTTGGATTTTTTTTCTCCCTAAATAATAAAACCCCTCATTTAAAAACTGCATTTTGTGTTTACTTGTGTTATCATTGACTAATAGTTAAATGTGTTTGATGATCAGAAACATTTTGTGTGACAAACATGCAAAAGAATAAGAAATCAGGAGGGGGGCAAATAGTTTTTCACACCACTGTAGTTATATAACTATTTCTGAAAACATTTATCCCATCAATGGGTACTTGCATTATTAAAACGATATAAAAGTTTGCGCAGCAGAAGGAAGAACAAATAACAATTTTAAGAAATGGAACCAAACATCTTCAGGCTGGACGTAAATATGGTAGTGTTTGACATCTGAGAGAGTTATCAAGAGAAATGTGTGGTGAATAGTTGCAACTCAGGACTTAGGGTATAAAAGAAGTTAGACGGTAATGTGAACAAGAGTGTAAAAAAAAGATGCTTTATTATTAGCAATAGTGTGTGTGTCAAACCAGAGTGTTGTCTTTTTGCCCAGTTGCATCAAAGCATTTTACAAGTTTTTTGTGTCTGACTGTAATTAAATTATTTAATGAAATTAAGTGTGCTGGCACAGAATTCTTATCTAAACCAAACATCGTTCTACAGACAATATTCTACGTATAAACCCTGAAGAGGTTGTTTGTTCTGTGGCTAATCCATACCCTCTTTTTTGTCTATAATTTCCTGCTGTCTGTCTATCCATTCTGATCGACCGTTCTCTTTTCTTCTCACCTCTTTCCTCTAGCTATGGAGACATGGTGCCTAAGACGATCGCCGGGAAGATTTTCGGCTCCATCTGCTCCCTGAGCGGGGTTCTGGTAATAGCCTTGCCTGTGCCTGTCATCGTGTCCAACTTTAGCCGAATCTATCACCAGAACCAGAGAGCTGATAAGCGGCGTGCTCAGAAGGTACAGGTGAACACCTTTAGCAAGTCGCTGAGCTTTGCCACACTAACCAGGGGGGACAAAGGCCGACCAGTGTGTGTCTATGTGTGTGCAAGAGAGAGAATGGTGCACCGTTGTCTGCCCCTGGCCTCAGATGAGTGACTAACACCTGGTCTGCGCTGCACAGCTGGCTGGCACAATGGACCATGGCATGCCCTTGAATCGACCAGCGAGACACACACACACAACACAAAGCACACACCTACAGTATACACACTACCAAATAGGACATCCATTCACAGGCTCATTAGCTTAATGGTGATGCAGAGATTTGATGAGTGATGGCCTCGTTTGATGAATGGCATTTGGACTGATCAGGTTTTCAGCAGGTGAGACAAACGAGGCCTTCATTCATTACCAGCTTATGGATGTGCGCCTACTCACTAATCTGGAGCTTGTATAAACATTGCATGACATCCAGCATTGTGCAACTGTTTTAATAAGCTCTAATATCATAATGTAGGTATCATTTACTACGTATCTGTTCTCCTCGACCAGTGCAGACAATGTGCTCTCATATCTGCAGCAAACATTTGGGGAAGAAACACAAACACTAAAGTACTATAAAGTACTTGAAAGTGATAGTTGAGTAAAATTACAAGTATCCTACCAGAAAATGACTTTGGTAGAAGTCATATTTTAGAATATTACTTAAACAGTTAAAGTCTTAAAGTATCTGATATTTGTTGTACTTAGGCAAGGTGATAAGGTAATTTTCTGATATTAAATTTACTTGATTATTAGAAGTAAAAATAAAATAAGTGAACAATTAGATTTTTATTATAAACTTTATTGTGGCTTGCTTATAGTGAAGCATAATATATCAGTGTTCGCACACTTTCTTAAACATAAAACTTTTAATTAATTCCAGGAAAAATTTAAATCAGTGGACTAGCCCCAGACTCACTGCTGGCGATGGCCCTGTATGGTCTTCTGTAATGCTTGTGGTGACTGGGGATGGTCCACTTGATGACATGGATGATGCAGGCAGTTTTTCTGTGACGGCTTATGACTTCAGTCACTTAATAGTTTAAGACTGAATAGTTTTGCTACTCATGTCTCCAAAACAAAAATGGGCTTTACTCTATGTTCACTTAAACACCTTTCCTATTATATCAAACTTTCAACTGCACAGCACACAGATATACCAGTGATTGATTTATTTATATACTACTATAATGACTGTGTAACGCTTGGATTTAATTAACTGCTTGGTTACAAGAATACGGATTCGGGAATCTAAATAGGGGCTTGAAAACCACACTTCCGGTATTGCATAATGTACGACGCGACACAAAACAATTGTAATAAATTAACCCAAGTGTATTATACAGTGACAAACAGATAAATAAACAAACAAGGTGCACCAAAACCAATATATACAAATATAATACAAATATAAATAGTGTGTGCGTGATGTATGCGGGTGTGTGAGTGTGTGTATGATAGTCCAGTGTCTGAAAAACGGCAATAGATATGAAAATGGTGAGTTGGAGAGATGGTTCGATCTCACCAGATGACGGTGGTAGGTCTGGGAGATCGAGAAACGGAAGGAGCTGGGTACTGAATGAAATTATCGGTATATAATCCACAAACAGGCTCTCGGCTTCCAAACATATACAGCTCGCTGTCATCATCTCTCCGTGCCGGCTTCTATGCCGGTTCCGGCTTTATGCTGGATCATGTGACCCACGTCACTTCCGGGTTCCCTTGCGTCGCGATCGCGTATGCGCGTGGTAACTTGCCCGGTGACCAACACTGTCAAAGGGGAAACAAAAACCGCTAGGGCACACCTTCGGCCACGGGTGAGCAGCATTAGCTCTACAACCATTTCCCTGTTGTTGAAAGTGTCCCTCTTGTGTGGCTGCGCTACATAGACTCCCCCCCAAAGCTTCCGGCGTCTGAGGAGAACGTCCGTACCAGCGCTTTAAATTCGCCACACTGTACACATCAGCTTTTTGTGGGTAGCCCCAAGACCTTGTGTATTTAATTGGTCCTCTTCTGGGTTTTATCTCTGCTGGACCCTCCCACTGGGGCGCTCGCCTTGCAGAATCTCTCTTGGCTGTGGAGGAGAGAGGTCGAGTTTTGACCCAAACCAGTTCTCCCGGTTGGAAGTGCGCTGCTTCCCCCCGGGTATTGTGACATCTGGCTTGTCTGGATCTATGTTGTTCTGCTCTTGGTTTGCCCTCCTCCATGATAAGTCTTTGTCGGGGTGGTGATGGATGTCCTGTCTTGTGTCGTTGGCACCCGTTGCAAGCTCTAGTGTAATGCCAGACGTCTTTCCGCACCGTCGGCCACCACGCCACCTCTAGTAACCTCAGCAGGGTCTTCAGTTGTCCCCAGTGTCCTCCCAGTGGATTGTCGTGGTAGTAATGAAGAAAAATCTTTATTAGAGGCTGGGGGACAACGAGCTGGATTTTCTCCCCGTGCCTTACTGGTACCCGGCGATACAGCACACCCTGATGACGTTCGAAGGTGACCCTCTGATCTGATGTGCTCCTTGGATGGTCGTTTGAGAGCAGCTTTAAAATAGTAGGGTCCTTCTGTTGGGCTTTGATGATCTCACACAGGTCGCTTGGTAAGTCGAAGGCCTCTTTAGTGGACGTGGTGGGTAGACGTGGGGTGTCAGTTCCTTTCGGTGGCGGGTGTGCTCGGGGTATGGCATCTGGACCCGGAATAAAGCGGTCCTTGCTGTCTTTCTCTCCCCTAGCGCCTCTCTCCACCTGTTTTTCCATGGCGCTCACCGCTCCTCTTATCACCACTCTCGTGTTGATGTTCTCCCTGGTTCGCCCCACTTGTTCTTCCTCGGAATTATCAGGTTTCCCCATGAGACAGAGGGCGGGGTGGTCATCGGCGAAGTCTCCCTGGCGTTGCCCTGGCTGCTGTACCGGAGACCTCAGGTTGTCTTCCTCTTCGTCGAGGTCGTCATCCAGTATAAAAGCCGCCAGGAATGCCTGTTTAAACGACTGCCAGTCCTTCACCTTGCCCTTCTCTGCCTTCCACCAACTCAGCGCAGGCCCTCGTAGAACCGAGCCGAGGGTTCCCAGCAGCTCTGGTCGGGTCAGGGGTCTGATTGCTATGTACTTCTCTGCTTGCTCGATGAAGTTCCTCACCTCAGCTGTCTCTGACACGTCGCAGAAGGTTGGAAACTCCACGCAGATGGATGGTCGAGCATGAGGAGAAGAAGAAGAAGAAAGTGGGGAGGAGAGCAGAGCCGAGGAGTGAGCGGGAACACCAGTAGGAACGTCGTAGCTGGCATGCATGCTTGGTGGCTTTACCTTGGCCGTAGCTGTAGTGGTTGGAGTGCTGGGACGATGTTGTGCCTGAGATGGTGTAGGGGTGCAGGCCTGTAACCTGTGGGCGGTGGGCGTACAAGTGGGACGCAGTCTCTTCATCCGGTTCTCCCAGATGACGTCACGCCGTAGAAAACAGTCAACGATGGCTCTCTCCATTTTTTCGAGAGCCTCCTGGCAGTAGCGCTGCAGCCCTTCCAGGCTCGCGTCCACTGCGTCACGAAGACTGATTTCACGGTTGAGACTGCTGTCCAGGGATTGTCTATAATCCTGCTCTATAGAGCTCACTTTATCAGTAAGCGCCACCATGTCCATCTTGCATTGATTAAGTTCCTTCTGTAGTGTGTACACTACCCCAATATCAGTCCCATGAACAATAATATCATCATCATCATCATGGCTATCAGATATATATAAAGAACTAATCAATGAAGTTAATTCAGCTGTAGGGTTACGGCGTGTATTAAATGCATCCTCTACATCAACCAGCATGTTATTAGCTACTACAAAGTCGGCCTTAGCAGCACTACTAGCATTAGCATTAGCCTTAGCGTGGTTAGCGTCCATTTTGTTCAGCCATGCCACACAAAACCGGAAAATACCCCAAAATACAGATTCCCCGTACGTACGGGCCACCACTATGTAACGCTTGGATTACAAGAATACGGATTCGGGAATCTAAAAAGGGGCTTGAAAACCACACTTCCGGTATTGCGCAACCGCGGCCGGACAATATACGACGCGACACAAAACAATTGTAATAAATTAACCCAAGTGTATTATACAGTGACAAACAGATAAACAAACAAACAAGGTGCACCAAAACCAATATATACAAATATAATACAAATATAAATAGTGTGTGCGTGATGTATGCGGGTGTGTGAGTGTGTGTATGATTCAGTGTCTGAAAAACGGCAATAGATATGAAAATGGTGAGTTGGAGAGATGGTTCGATCTCACCAGATGACGGTGGTAGGTCTGGGAGATCGAGAAACGGAAGGAGCTGGGTACTGAATGAAATTATCGGTATATAATCCACAAACAGGCTCTCGGCTTCCAAACATATACAGCGCGCTGTCATCATCTCTCCGTGCCGGCTTCTACGCCGGTTCCGGCTTTATGCCGGATCATGTGACCCACGTCACTTCCGGGTTCCCTTGCGTCGCGATCGCGCATGGTAACTTGCCCGGTGACCAACACTGTCAAAGGGGAATCAGAAACCGCTAGGGCACACCTTCGGCCACGGGTGAGCAGCATTAGCTCTACAACCATTTCCCTGTTGTTGAAAGTGTCCCTCTTGTGTGTCTGCGCTACAACTGATATATATCATCCAAATGAGACTGGGTTCGCTGCTGAATCTGGTCCGCTTACGGATTATTTTTCCTATTTTCATCTCAGGGAGTTTTTCCTCGCCATCATCACCCTCTGCTGGTGCATTAAGGACAAACTGATAGCCGCAGTTTTTACTTTTTCTCATATGTTTTAATTAATTTACATCGTAAAACAATTCTATAGAAAAATTAAAGGGAAATAAATGCAATATTTAAATATCTCAAGTAGGGTAATCGGAGACATTAGCAAGCAGATACTGTATAGCCTGGCCTTCATGTTAACTAGATATCTGAATAGACTTATGTTTATAACTAACTAACTAAAGTTAATTAACATTTTTCATTGTAGTTTCATTCTTACTTGTAGTTTTGCTTCAACAAACAACAACTACCAGATAGGAAATAAAGGTTTACACTGCAAAAATGACATCTTAGCAACTGAAAATATCTTGAATCTAGTCAAACTTATTCCCAATTTTCTTTAAGATATAAGATTAACATAAGCAAAAAAAAGTAAGATTATAAACCTTTTTTTATTTTACAGTACTTTTTTCTTTGTTCTTTTGACAAACAATTTTGCAAATTTAAAGTGTTTTTGTTTTTTAATTTTTTTAAAGCAAACTTGGCTGCCAAAAGAACTTTATACTTTAAAAATATTCTTTAAATGTCTATCTTATTTTTGACTGCATGTTATGCTATTAAGAAATTGTGGGTAAAATTAAATAGATTCAACAAATTGTCATCTACTAAGATGAAAATTTTACTACACTTTTTTTTGCAGTGTAGTAATGTTTAACTTTAAGTGAGGCTATTGATTTTGCATCTAAGTACTCAAGGAAAGACTATATCTGTGAGACTAAATGGGGTCCTAAGGTCTCAAGAATGCCAAAAATCCTTGGTATAATGTAGGCTCTGATATTTCCTATAAATGGCTGACTATAAAGCCTAAAAGCATTATCTGTAAAAAATAAATAAATAAATATTTAGCATTACCACAACATACAAATATTACAACACACAAATATTTAAATTACCTCTGTCTCCTTTGGGTAACATTAAAACACAGTTTTCCAAGGGTTGTTGCGTATGGATCTGTTTTTGGTAGTATGTTGTTTTCGCCTCCTACACATTTTATTTGCAATTTCAGGTAAAACAGGTGGTTCTTGGATAAGGTTAGGTTTACTGATCAAAAGGTCGGTGGGTCGACGCCCAACACAGCAAAACTGTCACCATTGGGCCCTTGAGCAAGACCCTTAACCCTGTCTGCTCCAGCGGTGTTGTATATTCAATTCAATTCAATTTTATTTGTATATCACTTTTAACAATTGTCATTGTCGCAAAGCAGCTTTACACAATCAAAAGAATTATTTAAGTTTGTATGGAATGTAAAATTTGTATGAATCAAAATGGTCAAATAGTCTCAGGTAAGCAAGCCGCGGGCGACAGTGGCAAGGAAAAACTCCCTGAGATGGTAATAGGAAGATACCTTGAGAGAAACCAGACTCAACAGGGAACCCATCCTCATCTGGGTGAAACAGATAGCAGGAAATTATCTGCATTTATACAGTGTGTTAGGTGACAGACTGTTCAGCTATAATAACAGTTGATCTTAATTGATGTTAATTTGGAGTCCAGGTAGTTATTGGAGACTCAGGTAGATTTGTAGGAAGTTCCAGTCCTGAACTATCGAACTGTCAAGTCCCCAGAGAAACAGATTGCCAACACCAGTCGAGGCCAGAACCGTCTTCTAGGTAGAGAGAATCATCCCCAGACACCAGACGCATCCCAAAGAGACACACGGGGCATCCATGTGACGAGATCTCCAAGCAGAAGCGGGGCACCAGGATGGGTCAGACAGGTCCAGAGGGCAGAGGGAGTCTGGATCACTGGCAGCTCAGGAATGACATGTGTAGCTCGACAGAGAGAGAGAAAGAGTGAAAGGGGGATACAGGGGAGAGAGGGAAGAGAAAGAGGGGGAGAAAGAGAAGAAGAGGAGAGATGGCAGTTAGGTATGGTCACAGTCACATAAGGTGAATGTATACAGGTATGTACTGTCGAGTGCAAGCAGAGACTCCGGCAAGACTACTGTAACTATGACAACATAACTAAAAGGGAGAGCCAGAAGGAAACACAAACATGAAGGCTCCCTGAGATGTAAAGCAAACAATCACCTCACCGTCAACAAACCTGAGTGATCAATGAGAGTGAGGAAGACAGCATCTAAACATACCAGTTCACCATAATACTCTACGTCCATGAGTCCCCCAGATCTGCTCCTTTACCTAAGGCAAATCTAATTATAAAATTGCTTGGCTAAATAAATAGGTTTTTAGCCTCGACTTAAACACTGAGACTGTGTTTGAGTCCCAAACACTATTTGGAAGACTATTCCATAATTTTGGGGCTTTGTAAGAAAAAGCTCTGCCCCCAGCTGTAGTTTTCATAATACGCGGTACTGACAAGCAGCCTGCATCCTTTGATCGAAGTAGGCGTGGCGGATCGTAAAACACTAACAGCTCGCTTACTGCGGCGCGAGACCATTTAATGCTTTATATGTCAAGAGAAGTATTTTTAAATCAAAGCGGAATTTCACAGGGAGCCAATGCAGTGAAGATAAGATAGGGGTGATGTGCTTGTATCTTCTGGTTCTAGTGAGGACTCTCGCTGCTGAGACATACAGTATAACTGTGTGTCGTCAGCATAACAATGAAAACTACTACCATGCTTACAGATTATGTTGCCCAGAGGAAGCATGTAAAGGGAATAAAGCAGTGGGCCTAAAACTGAACCCTGCGGAACGCCAAACTCCACTAGAGAACATGCAGAATAATCACCATTTAAGTCTATTTAAGTCTACATACTGATAACGATCGGTCAAATAGGATCTGAGACAGGAGAGGGCTGTACCCTTAATTCCTACTACATTTTCTAATCTGTGAAGAATAATACTATGATCAATGGTGTCAAAAGGTTGAGTAATACAAGCATAGTTACACAACCCTGATCAGAGTCCAATATTAGGTCATTTACTACTTTAAGTATACTGGCTGACCCTGCGCTGACCCCAACTTCCTAACTGATATTTGTGAAAAAAATAACTTCACTGTGCTGTTAGGTACAATTATACAAATAATTGTATCTTTAACTACTCTGAAATCTACAGTCAAGGCTACAAGTCTGGCTTAAGGAACTATAAGAGTGTTATACATGAGCTAACAGATACTCAGGACTATGTGTTTAGTGTTGCTTTAATTTATCAGTGGATATTGTAATGTGATCCTTCTACCCAGCCACAGATTCAAACTCAAACCACACACCAAAAAATCACCCTTTTTCTATCCTGATGGGCACAGTTTCTTCCAAGAAATTATTTAAATGGTAAGCTATGGCCTCCACAATCTCCAAATCTCAACCCTGTTGAACAGATTATGAGGTGACATTAAATTGCATTGTACCGCCATTATCAAACATCAACTGAGAAAAAATATATAATTAGGAGGAATGTTCATCTCTTCAAACAATTCCAATGAAGTTGAGAATTTACCGAAAGTTGAATTAAAGCTGTTCTGAAACACCTTATGTTGGGTCATCCATTTGTATATGAGTGTAGTGTGTACTGTATCTGAAACCTGAGTCGAACATGGACATGCCAAAATATGCAGTTCAGTGACTACTAGGCTCAAAAAGTGAGTCAATTCATGACAAATGTATAAGTGGTGAATTTTTATGTACCTCATCAGGTAAAATTATAGTGATCCATAAAATTATGCATGATTAGTGGTGTGGTCAATTCCTGATGCCAAACCGCAAGCTATCTGCAAAGGATCACTTTAGCTAACCAGCTAACTGGAATCATTGTTGTCTAACTTAGACATGACCTATAGAAGTTGAAACAGGACAATGTGTAGAGTCTGAATGACAAAGGTTGATCAAATGCAAAGTAATGCTAGCATATAAATGAACGTTAGCCACCTTAGCATTTTAGCTAAACTAATGCTACACTTGCTAACTTGTGGTAACAAAGGTAAGCTGACACATTCCACCCAACAGTCATGCTCCTTTTGTTCCACCCATTTCCCCATTTATGGATTAACCGGGGTTTAGGTGGTCAGATTCAACCAAGGTGGCAATGACCAGAGCTCCGACAGGTGAGCTTCAAAACCACTCTACAGAAACCCTTATGACATAATGCCCAGTTTTTATACAGTGTATGTTGTGTATTCAGTCTTCTGCTCCCCAAGAATACCCTTTTAATAACCTAACAATCAAAATGGTACATGTTTAAAATAGTATATGGATATTTTTCCATCTTTTTTTAGCCAAGCAAAATTACTTTACTCCTTCAATTTAACATGCTGTGCATGCTTTATTCCCCAAAGCTTGCAAAGAAAAAAGGCGGTATAACGCAGCAATTTGCACTAGCTTGAGGTTGGACTATTTGCTTTATTGAACATTTTTGTTACACCTTCTGCAGAATCTAATTATTTCAGTGAGAAACTCAGTCAAATAAACTCAAAATCCCAGGAGTGTGGATAGTGCTAAAATAGTATACGATTGCCAGTAAGTGTGCTTATGTTTCCAATTATTTATAAGCGTGATACAGCTCAGTCGTCCCAAAGGACTGAAACGCAACCCCCCCCCACCCCCCACCCCTCGTTGGACTCCCAACCTGCTCTCCTTATGCTTAAATAACAGCAAATGCTCTCAAGTCCAGAGACAGCACAGCTGACCTTTCGGAGCTGGCACATAAAAGCGAGCATGCAGGCAGAGAGAGAGAAAGAGAGAGAGAATGAGAGAAAAGCTAGCGCAGACGGTGAAAGAGCAAGGGAGATTTTAAATGAAAAAGAGAACAAGAGGGTCGAAGAGTTTGTTTTGGAAGCCCGTTGCCCTTAATATTGCTCTTTTGCCACAAATAGCTCCAGTCGACAAGCTCTCGTTGGCAATTTCGAGAGCAGAGTCACTTAGTATACCCTTTACACCTGCCAGGTAAAGGACAGATATGCCAAGGTGCAAACCAGATAAATAAAAAAAAAAAAACAGGATAAAACTGCACCAGTCTTTGACAATAGCACATGCTGTACAATGTTGAAGAATGAAACAAGTTAATTCCTGTACTCTCTTTCCCTATGTTTGAGAAGATTTAAACAAGTGTTTCTTCTTATTTGTTTTTCTTGACACTGAGATGAAAATGCAGCTTGTCACAGATTGCATATTCATGTACAGTCAAAGATTTAGAGATTTTCCTAGATCATTTTGGTGCACAGCAATTTAATATTGCATACTTATTATAAGCAGCACAGTGGCTTAGTGGTTATCAAGGTGACCTCACATCTTCAGGGTTAGGGCTTCAGATCTTGCCACTGGTCTGTTTGTGTGGAGCTTGCAAGTTTCCCCATGCTTATTGGGTTTCCTTCAGGGTACTCTGGTCTGCTTATACAGTCCAAAAACCTGTAGTATAGGCATTTCCAGCCTTACGTATGTATTACAGTAAGTTCCCTGGGATTCCCTTCAACCCTGTACATAATAAGTGGTATAGATTCTACATGGATATTATGTACTCTGCAAAGGTCCTAAGTTCTTCATAATTTGTTTAAGAACCAGGCTATTTTGTATTTTATTGTAGTGTTAAGGAATAGGATTTTCATTCCAGTCCCTGTACCTAAGCAGTTTCAGAGAAATATGTTTTTGTTTATCAAACCACACAGAGACCTATGTTCATTCAATCATTCAAGCATGAACCAGTGAGAAACAGGTACAGATGATGACAGATGATCAGGCTGATGATTAGTGTACTGGCGATGCTGAATGCTGAGTGGTTGGAACAGACAAGAGGGGAAATGAGGTTGATACATAAAGAAGCAATTTTCAAATGGTATCTATGCACCCTGTCGCAGTAAAACATTTGTTTTCCCCTCCATCATATTTCATTAATTCCCTATAAGAAAGTGCTGTCACACATTTGTGTTAGAAGCCATCTGGGTCGCTCTTTACCCCTACGCACAATCAAATAAAGGGAGTACAGGGACCATATCCATACCAAATGCATTGCAGGATCAGGCAGTTCAATTTACTTCTAAACTATCACTCTTTCTCTGTCTTTCTTCTCTTTCTTTGTCTCTATCCCTTAACCTCTCTCATTCACTCTCTCATCTGTCTGAGCTGTTTACCCCAAGTGGACACCTCTTCCCTTTTTTTTTTTTTTCGAGACCATATAAAATTACTGGCTTTGTGTGGACCTGTATTTTCTCCCCTTATCACTTCGCAAATCACAAATCTCTGAGCCAATTTGCTGGATCAAGGAGAAGGTTGATTGTGGGCATGGAAGGTTATTGTAAATGGGCCATCGTTAATGTTGGAGCAAAGTCAAGTGCATCTATAAGAGAGGCAGGGCCAGAAGAGGGCAGGACAAGGCCACAGGGATGTGTGAGGCAGCAAACAAACCGTGACAACAAGGACACTAAGGTATTTCAGGGGACACTTGGAGAGGACTGTGATGTGGAAAAGTGGCACGGCTTAGTAATTATGGAAAAAAGAAAATGACATTGGTCACTGTTCAGGGAAAAAGTTTGTCGTCCTCTATGCACTTAGGTACTGGTGCAATTATGTGTTATCTAAGGGGTGTAAAATACTTCTTACTTCTAATATTTGTATTTATTCCAAAAGTCTTTTTTTACAGTAAATCTCATTTAGCCACTGATTGTTGTTTAGTCATAGACACAGACAGACTTCATTAAGTCATTCGACTGTTTAGATGAATCAAATTCATGCATGTTGAAAAAAAAAAAAAAGAGAAACACATCATAACTGTCACGGGATGCTGTGTGTGGGCTTTGGATTTTGGTTTAAAAGGCATCAACAGTAGAAACACTCATCATAACCCTTTTGATTGGTTGACAAAATGGCAAAAGAGCAGCTCAATTTTTTTTTGTAACACGTGTTATGCGCTGAAATGCCCCCCTGCCATGGATTGCCCCCCTATATAATCGCTATCAAACATTATTTTAGAACATAAATTCATAGGTTAATGGTTTAAAAATTACATGAGACAATAAAATAAAATAAGCAATATGAAAATAAATATGTTGTATATGAAAAAATCGAAATATATTTTTTTTCCAAATACAACATGTATACTTTTATATTTTTTATTTTAGAATAAAAATTATTTCGTCCAAGTTTTTCATTATAAAAATATGTATTTTTATTATATATAAATATTTATTTGCATATTCATGACAAACCCCTGAAAAATAAATGTTACAAAATTAACATTATACAATAATTTGTATTAATGGTCTTGACGGCTGTCTCATGCCTAGGCTTCATTATAAAAGTAATATCATATTTGATAATAATAAACCTGTGAATTTATGTTCTAATATAATATTTGATAGCGATTATGTGTGGGGGGGGACAATCCATGGCAAAGATATTTTTCTTTTCCCACATGAGTCATTCAGCATCAATCATGCCCTTTAACCAATCAGATGTGACTTCACCGTTTCAACCAATCATAACCCGCCAGGAGCGCAGCCTAAATCCTGGTTACATGAAATTCAAGATTCAAGATTCAAGATTCTTTATTTGTCACATGCATAGTTATACAAGTACAACACGCAGTGAAATGTATCCTGAACCGCTCCTACTTTGTGCAAATAACAAGAAACAAAAGAAATAATCTATAAATAGAAATAGAAATTGAAATTAAAAAAAAAAAAAAAAAAAAAAAGGTGCAAATGTAAACATAATAATAAAGTGTGTATCTGAGCAGGATAAAGATGTTAGTGCAAGTGATGCTTACAGTCCAGACTAAAGTGCAGTGTGCAGTGTGGAATGTCAGCACAGAAGTGTGTGGGTGAACTGGTACAGTCCTATGAACGGGAGAGTGGCCCATCATGGTTGAGGAGTCTAATCGCCTGTGGATAAAAACTCCTCCTGAGTCTCTCCGTTTTGGCCATAATGACCCGGAACCTTCTGCCTGAATGCAGAAGTTTGAACAGTCCGTTATTGGGGTGCGACAAGTCCTTAATGATACGAGCTGCCCTGGTTTTACATCTCCTGGTGTAGATGTCCTGCATGGAGGGGAGAGTTAACCTGCAGCAGCGTTCAGCTGCCCGGATCACTCTCTGGAGGGCTTTCCTGTCCTGTACACAGCTATTCCCAAACCAGGATGAAATGTTCTGTGTGAGGATGCTCTCAACAGCGCCCGAGTAGAAAGCCTTAAGGACAGCAGGGGAAACCCCAAACTTCCTCAACTGCCTCAGGTGGTACAGACGCTGCTTTGCCCTTTTCGTCTGAGCACAGATATGCTCAGTCCATGTCAGATCCTCGGAGATGTGGACGCCCAAGTACTTGAAGCTGCTCACTCTCTCCACTGGAGCTCCATTGATGATGAGGGGTTTGTGGTCCAGTTGTCCCCTTCTGAAGTCCACCACCAGCTCCTTCGTCTTACTGACGTTCAGTCGGAGGCAGTTTTCTTCACACCATAGTGCCAGGTTCTCCACTTCATCTATGTAGGCCGACTCATCGTTGTTGGAGATGAAGCCCAGCACCACCGTATCGTCAGCAAACTTAACGATGGTGTTGGAGTCGAACATGGCCACACAGTCTGAAGTGTAGAGAGAGTATAGCAGTGGAGAGAGAACACATCCCTGTGGAGCACCTGTGTTGATGGTGATGCTGCTGGAGAAGCACTTGCCCACTCTCACCGCTTGAGATCTGTCTGAGAGGAAGTCCAACACCCAGGCACACAAGCGTTTGTTAAGTCCTAGATCTCTCAGCTTTGTGAACAGTCTGTTAGGCACTATTGTGTTGAAGGCAGAGCTGTAATCTATAAAAAGCAATCTCACATAGTTACTTTGCATCTTGTCCACGTGGCTGAGAGTGGTGTGCAGAACATGGGAGATGGCATCCTCTGTGGATCTGTTGGGGCGGTAGGCGAACTGAAGTGGATCTATGGAGCTGGGGATGGAGGAGGAGATGATGTTTTTTAGCAGACCCTCAAATACCTTCATGACCATCGATGTCAGTGCAACAGGCCGGTAGTCATTCAGGCATGAGGGTTTGTTGGTCTTGGGCACGGGGACAATGGTGGATCTCTTGAAACACGCCGGGACCACAGACTTCGCCAGGGACTCATTAAAGATACAGGTGAACACACCTGACAGCTGGTCAGCGCAGCAGCGCAGCAGGCGCCCAGAGATGCCATCCGGACCCGCCGCTTTCCTGGTGTTCACCCTCCTCAGCGCCGTGCGAACGTCGTGCTCTGTGATGCTGATGACGCAATCCTCGCTGATGACGTCATCACTCTCAGTCAGCAGGCTGCTAGCATTAGCCGCCTGGCTAACCTCGAACCGGGCGAAGAATGCGTTCAGCTCGTTGGCGAATGCAGAGTCGGCGACGATCGTCGTGGTGTCTTTGGCAACCTTGTAGTCCGTGATTGTGCGTAATCTGTGCCACATGCGGCGTGTGTCACCCTGATGGAAGTGTGATTCAGTTCGCTGTCGGAACCGCCCCTTAGCTTCCCTCACCGCTCGCCTGACGCTATAAGAAGCCGCTTTGTATGCGCTCATATCGCCGCTAATGAGTGCGGCATTATAAGCAGCGGTCCGGGCATTCACAGCATCGCGGATCGATCGGTCTACCCAAGGCTTCTGGTTCGGAAACGATTTGAACCTCACTGTCGGGACAACTTCATTTACGAGCGTGCTAACGAAGCTAACTGCTACATCCGCAAACTCGTTGATGTCTACTGCGCAGGCTCGGAACATGTCCCAATCTACGTCATCGAGCGCGTCCTGTAGCGTAGCTTCTGATTGGGCAGACCAGCGTTGCACCTCCCTCATGACCGGAGCTTCACGACGAAAGCTTTGTTGATATTCCGGTATGAGGAAAATGGCGTTGTGGTCTGATTTCCCGAATGCTGGATGTGAAACAGCTTTGTAGCCCCGCTTGTATGGTGTGTAACAGTGGTCCAGAATGTTGAGTCCCCTTGTCGGACATGTAACATGTTGGTGAAAGTTTGGCATAACCTGTCTGAGGTTCGCTTTATTAAAGTCACCTGCTACAATGTGCGCTGCGTCCGGGTGTTTGTTTTGGAACTCACTCAGCACATCATGTAGTTCAGACAGAGCAGTGCCTGTGTCCGCGTGGGGTGGGATGTAGACCGCCGTGGCAATGACCGAGGTGAACTCGCGAGGCAGGTAGAAAGGACGACATTTAACACTCAGATATTCCAAATGAGGCGAGCAGCTACTGGAGAGAATGGAAACACTCCTGGCATCGCACCACTTCTTGTTGACCATGAAGCACACACCTCCACCTTTAGCTTTGTTAGACTCTGCCGTCCTGTCCATGCGGAACACAGAGAATGAGTCCGATGGGGTTACGACTCGGTCCGGCACAATGGGGGTCAGCCATGTTTCTGTAAAGCACAGAAGATTACAATCCCTGATATCTCGCTGGAAAGTAACTCTGGCTCTGAGGTCATCAAGCTTATTCTCCAGTGACTGTACATTAGCCAGCAGGATACTCGGCAGAGGGGTGCGATGAGCTTGTTCTCTCATTCTGTTACGGACGCCGCCGCGTTTCCCTCGACGCTTCTTTGTTCTTCGCCGCGGGTTAGCGTCCCGTCCATTGTTGTTGTCGTCTGAGCAGCGTAGTATCTCAGAGGGCCACGACGGGTCAGGCTTAAAGGTGGTATAAGTAAGCGCCGAAATCTGAATTCCTATATCCAGTAGTGTTCTACTGTCATAGGTCACTAAACCTGAAGTACTCTTAGCGAATGAAAGTAAAATAAATAAAGAAAGAAGGAAAAAAACGCACAGTTTGTACGGAGCGATCAGGAAGGCGTCTGGACGTGGCCGCGCCATCGAGTCCAGACCTAAAATAAACCTAAAATAAACCTAAAATAAGTCCAGACCAGAAATAAACCTGCTACCGAGCAGGTTCAAGCTTACAGACATGTTGCTATGACAGCAAATGCGAGTAACGCATTGGAGAATGAAACAATCCAAGATCAGGACAAATCCACAACAATCAAATCCAGCTACACTGTAAAAAAATTCTTGCTACTCCAACTAAAAAATTTCTAGTGACCTGTTGCATCTAAAATTTTTAGTTGGCTCAATTTAAGTTGTATAAACTATTTTGTTTTTGCTGTGCTGATTACCTCTAAATGTACACACAAATTGAAATAAAACATTCTGTCAACTAAATGTTCTATGCTGAATAAACATGCCTAGTTAGGCCAACAAGCAGTCTCAAATTGAAATATAATGTTGTGTCAATTAAATTTTCCAAGTTGACTGAAAGGTATATTTTGAATTGGAAATTATGCTTGCATAATTATAAAATTAACATCTTAAAGTTTACTTGAGTAGGTTATTCACTGTGGCCACATTTCAAATAACATGACACATTCCTCTAAATTTGAATATTTTTTTAATGTAAACTTTAAACACCTGTTAAAGACTATCAACATTGATTAAGTGCAATCCAGATACTCTTTCAACAAATAAACAAATGCTGCATTGTTATAACAAAATATGCAAATAACATTCCAAAATGCAAGAATGAAACTGTGCCCTTAACATTCATGTTACAAAGCTTACTAATATCACACTCAGTCAAAACAGTATACTGGATAAATAGACTTCTGCTTTGAGGAACAAAACATACTGATATTTCTCAGTAAAAACGTGCAGTGGCTTATTTGAAAATAATAAAATATTTGCTTTAACTCAGAAATGTTTTAAGATAAAAAAAAAAAGTAAATGTTGTGAAATAATTTTGCCAAGCTCCAAGATTGTTTGCAGATGCAGTAAGCACTGTTTCCCAGATATTCTCCCTAATACCTGAAATACAAAAAGAAAAATATATGAATAACTAATTAAGTAACCGTTTGTAGTTCAAAACCATTAAAAATCCTAGACAAAAAGATGTCCGTTTAGCCATTATAACCGTTTTCAGACACTATAAGGTTAATGAATGATGAAGGAGTGAGAACATTAAGCTCCCTCAGTGCCGCACTAACGCACCGTCTTTTTCAAATAGCCTTTGAAATTATCAGTCATTAAAATGATTAAAATGTATGTAACGTAAGTAAACTTTAGCGGTTTCATATATTAACATTAATGTCAATGTACATACCATCTGAAAAAAAAAATGCGTTAGGAGCTGAAACGAGTGCATTGTCAGATAACTACTGTAACACTCCAAATTATATAAATAAACACTCGAAAATATAATGTTCTAAAGCTTGCTGCTGGATAATATATATGTTATAAAGCTAAAATTGCTGATTACTTTGCAGGACAGTTAGTTTCCATGAAGTACTCACCATTTCGGCAGGAAATAGCGGGAAGTTCAAAAATTCTGGAAGAACGCTTTTGCGCATGCGCAGAGGTCCCTCTTGTTCGTCCAACATAAAATTGTTTGTGTGCAGTTAAATGTTTCATGAACACAGTTTTACTCGTTGCCTTGATGAAACTTTCATAGTTGAGTAATGAAATTTATACAATCATTGAGAAAACATATTTTTCTTTTTTGACACCAGCATTATATTAGCCCAACATATATTTCTTTTTTCCACCAACTATTTTCAGGATTTATTTTTTACAGTGTAATTGAGTTAGCGACGTACAAAGAACGGACCCCAGATGCCAGACAAAGAAACCCAACGTAGGCAGACTATTTATAACAAACATAATTTGCTGCCTCGGTTCAGGTGTGCTCCCATCACCTGACCGAGGTGCACTCTGGGAAATGAAGTCCAAACTAAAGAAAAGCACAAAAGAACAAAAAATGGAGTTCTGGAGCATGGCGCCCTCGGGTGTTTAACCATGACAATAACCTTATTAATTTAAACATTTATTAATTTGATTTCATCATCTTCATCATCATCCACTATTAATTAAGATTTTTTTTTAGAAACAATTACTAATGAGATAGTATTGTTTAAGATGATATAACTCTATCAGATGTGCTTTCTTGCTGAAAGTGCTTCCATGACTATTTGAATATGGGTTTTGTTAAACAACTGCTTGCTCCTATTTCCAGTACTGTGTACTGCCTACTTTCAGCCATGCTGAATAGCATTACTTACTGCTTAGAATATCTGAAATTACTCATAGTTCTATGAGTAAATAACTTACAGATTAGAACATCTAAAACTGATCACAGCTCAAAGACCTCTTTCCCACAGTCCTGAACTGAAATTTGACAATTCATGGTGGCTCTACTCTTTGTTGATCTACTCTGCTCTACATCACAAATGAATTGGTCTTTCACTAGCTACAAAATGTTAAGGTGTACTGTAGCCTATATATGGATATAATCACCTACAACTCCACTACAAACTATGCCAAACTTATACTCACCTCGACATACTTATTACACAAATTACTTAGGAAGAACCTACTACACCACTCAACTGGCTATAAATTGTCAAGACCCAAGGCCTGAGATTTGCTCCACTCCCTGTATGGAAGGTTTTTATGAGCTCTCCAGTAGTAGCAAATGTCCACCTCAACAATGAATAAGGAATTTGCATATTTTTGGATCCATGACCTTAACAATTTGTTTTTGCAAACTGCTACAAGCCCTACTGACTCTAGAATTTCCAAAGACTTCAATTTCATACCAGTTTGACATCAAATTCAGGAATGTCAGAAAAGGGAAAATAAATTATTTTGAGCTCAGTATAACCAAAACTACTCACAGTCCACAGACAAAACCTTGATAGGTTTTTGCTAGGAGTTGTAATGACATTTATGAATAAAGTTGTGTAGTTTTCTGGTTACTGTAACTCCACCCTTCAATGTAAATCCTGTAGACTATTACTATGTACTGTACAATGTTCATCACTATGCATGTTGGAGGTCTGTAGCTGAATAAAATTGTCCAAACACTTCAAAAGTATACACACCCACATGTCTATTGTAATGATGAGCCATGTCATTTTTATTTATAAAGGATGTTCTACTTTTGTCTACATTTTCTACATAATTTCCCTTCTAAGCTTTTCAGCACATTGTTTTGTTATCTATATATTCCATTCACACTAATTAATTTTCTTAAAGTGATTAATTTTGGGTTCCATCAATTACTTCGATGAGGCCTGGCAATATGCACGAAGGTGCCTTGTTTGTTTATTACTTCCTGATAAATGGTGATTGTTTTTTTAGATGTGTCAAATTAGCAGTGTGGCAATATCCGGAAGCTCTCCTGACTGTGCGTTGCTTATATAATTTATTCATTCATTTTCTATACCGCTTAATCCTGTGTTCAGAGTCGCGGGGGACCCTGAGCCTATCCCAGGAGACTTCGGGCACTAGGCGGGGTACACCCTGTACAGGGTGCCAATCCATGGCAGGGCACACACACGTTCACACACCCAATCACACACTACGGGCAATTTTTTAGGAATGGCAATTAGCCTAACCTGCATGTCTTTGGACTGTGGGAGGAAACCGGAGTACCCGGAGGAAACCCACCAAGCACGGGGAGAACATGCAAACTCCATGCACACAGAGACGGGAATCGAGCCTGGCCAAGGAATCGAACCCGGACCCTGGAGGTGCAAGGCGACAGTGCTAACCACTACACCACCGTGCCGCCTATATCATTTATTTCTATCTTAATTATAATGCTAAACTGACTTATCATTTTAGCCGCCCAGACATGTCTCCGTTGCTGAAAGGAACACACTCTGCATCTGACTCCAGTAATTTTTTCAACTCCTTAATCATCTTTTGACCTCTCTGAAAACCTCTACTTTAAGTGAGGATATTCATCTAGGATGCCAAATATTGTAGGTTTTTACTTCTTGGTTCTGTCAAAATGGCATTGATTTCAATAAAATATAAAATATAACTAGATGTGACTCTGTGTTTAAGTAGTATGCCTTTTCATTTGCATCATAGCATGCCACAAGAAATAAAGTGTTTCTGATGCCAAAAAATGCTTGTGGGGGGTATTTGTAAATATATTCATACTTTTACTATTAAATGCCGTCTTGACCATTTGGAAGAGGAGTATACTGTGTTTTTTTTTTAAAAAAAATTGTTATTATTGCCCCACTGAATAATAAAAAAAATAATAATGAATTAATGTGTTTAATCTGGAAACAGTGGCACATAGAGAGGAATTCATTTTAAATGGTTTTGGGTATATTTGGGTATAAACTCAATTGTATCTATCCTTTAGCAGTTGGAATACAAATGACAGGTTCAAATTATCACAGTTCCTACCCTTTATTTCCATTCACAATATTTTCCAATCAGAACCAACCTGTAGACGCTTGAACACCCAGAGAGGTATTGGCATAGGTCAATATCGTTCTGAAATAAACCATTTTTCTTACATTGTCTACGATCCATAATGCAAGTCATGCCCATGGGACTGATACTCTTCACGGAATTTGTATGTGAGCAGCTGCCAGAGTGTGTGACATATAGTTTTAAGACGTGACTCTCACCTTGAATGTAGGAAAAGCACTCAAGGCTTATCTCAGCCTCTTCTCAAAGTCCTCTCCTATTTTTTCTCATCAATTTTAAATCGTCTCTTTTCATTTCGGCTCCCAGGTGCTCGAATCTCAATACTGTTTTATAATAGAGTTTTGAGGGTATAGAGTTTTTCACTGATAAGGGCACTGAAGACAAACGGCAAATAGAACCTTTTGGTTCTACATTAAAGTGTAATAACAGTAATAGATGTATACTGTAAGTGGCAGAGTCAGTTGGTAGAAATGGATGAAAGGGGTTCTTGCTCTGTTTTGGGAAAAATAAATAAATAGATTTAATTTTTTGTTTTTTTCCCACATCACCTTATCTAAGTTAACAAATGACAATTAGCAACAATGATTAGAGAGACAGAGACTCTACTACTTTAATACCTTATGTACATTTATGCAGCCTACATCAGTGACACTCCCCAAGATCTGATGTCTGTTGTGGCACATTTATTCAAGAGCACTTCACAGACACATCTACTGTATAAGGCCTGATTTACTGTATGCTTAAAATCTATGCAGAGATATTCTTCATCATGTTCAATGCAAGTGGATTATGGCATTGCAGGCATTTAAAATTGTGTTGCTGTGTGTCTGTGCTGCCTATAGCATGTATGGTTGGAGTAAAGACCACCATTGTCAAGGTAAAAAAAAATGTCATTAATGAAACTAGCTGAGACTGCAGCAAGAGTAATACCCGTAAATAACTTGTTACAAGTTTCCCCAAATTTTTGGTAAGCACATGTTCATTGACTATATCTTACTCTGCAAAATGTGTTAACTTAAACCTGATTGTGAGATCTCAACCCCTCAGATGAGATACGTATGCTATGCTAAAAAAATACACTAGATGTCACTTTGTCTTTAAGTAGCATGCCTTTTCATGCTACTGTTGGAGCACTCGCCTCTTGCATCACAGTATTCCATGAGAAATAAAGTTTATAATATTGCCAAAAACATTTTGTGCTGTTCCACCACCATAGCATTTTATGTGAATTCTAATTGTGACTGAGGGTGAATTTGTAAAAATACACTCTAAACAAACCTGGATTAAAAAACAACCCAACCTTAACCCAACCACTGGGTCACTACACTGTGTTCCAAATTATTATGCAAATTGGATGTAAGTGACATAAACATTAAATGTTTAGTTTTTATATTAAACTCATGGATGGTGTTGTGTCTCAGGGCTCTTTGGATCACTGAAATGAATCACGTGTGATAATTAGTTTGCCAGATGAGCCCAATTACAGGAAAAGTACTGAAGAAGGTTGTTCCACATTATTAAGCAGGCCACAGGTTTCGAGCAATATGGGAAAGAAAAAAGATCTCTCTGCTGCTGAAAAGCGTCAAATTGGACAAGGTATGAAAACTTTAAGATATTTCACCAAAAACTCATCGTTCTGTGAAGACATCCGTGGCTGATTCAGAGCACAGACGGGTTCGTGCAGATGAAGGCAGAATGAGGAAGGTTTATGCCAGACAAATTCATCAGATTAAGAGAGCAGCTGCTGAAATGCCATTACAAAGCAGCAAACAGGTATTTGAAGCTGCTGGTGCCTCTGGAGTCCCGCAATCCTCAAGGTGTAGGCTTGCAGTTGTGCATAAACCTACTATTCGGCCACCCCTAATCAATACCCACAAGCAGAAATGGTTGCAGTGGGCCCAGGCATACATTCATTCATTCATTCATCTTCTATACCGCTTTATCCTCTATTCAGGGTCACAGGGACCTGGAGCCTATCCCAGGAGGCTTAGGGCACAAAGCAGGGTACACCCTGGACACACTCATACGCACATTCACACAGTCATTCACACACTACGGTCAATTTGGGAACACCAATTAGCCTAACCTGCATATCTTTGGACTGTGGGAGGAAACCGGAGTACCCGGAGGAAACCCACCAAGCACGGGGAGAACATGCAAACTCCATGCACACAGAGACGGGAATCGAGCCTGGCCGGGGAATCGAACCCAGACCCTGGAGGTGCAAGGCGACAGTGCTAACCACTACTCCCAGGCATACATGAAGACTAATTTTTAACACAGTCTTGTTTACTGATGAGTGTCATGCAACCCTGGATGACCCAGATGGATGGAGTAGTGGATAGTTGGTGAGTGGCCACCATGTCCCAACAAGGCTGCGATGTCAACAAGAGAGAGCTGGTACTGTAGGTCCGTGTAGGGTCCCTGAAGGTGTGAAAATGGCCTCTGCAAAGTATATTGACTGACGACTTTCTTTCATGGTACAAAAAGAAGAACCGTGCCTTCCGCAGCAAAATCATCTTCATGCACGACAATGCACCATCTCATGCTGCAAAGAATACCTCTGTGTCATTGGCTGCTATGGGCATAAAAGATGAGAAACTCATGGTGTGGCCACCATCCTCCCTTGACCTCAACCCCATTGAGAACCTTTGGAGAATCCTCAAAAGATCTATGAGGGTGGGAGGCAGTTTGATTAAAAACAGTAGCTCTGGGAGGCTATTCTGACATCCTGCAAAGAAATTCAAACAGAAACTGTTCAAAAACTCACAAGTTCAATGGATGCAAGAATTGTGAAGGTGATATCAAAGAAGGGGTCCTATGTTAAGATGTAACATGTAGCCCTGTTAGGATGTTTTTGATTGAAATAGTCTTTCATTTCAGTAAATATGACGTCCTAATGCTGCAAATTCAACAAAAGTCAATTTTCAGTTCTTTACAACCTATAAAATGTTTTAACTCTGTTGTGCATAATAATTTGGAATATTGCATTTTTCAGTTTTTTATTTTTAAAATAAATATTGTTATCATTAGGACGTTTCAAATTATACCCTAATAGTTGATGACTAGAAAATTATACTGACTGTCATTTGCATTTACTAATTATGAAAATCAGAGAAAGATATAATTTGCGTAATAATTTGGAACGCAGTGTATTGGGCTGAACTTACACTGGGTTCGTTTGACCCAAGTGGTTTGACCCAGAATTCTAGGTTTGTTCATTTGACCCATCCAGTGGGTCAAATTGACAATCTACAGGTACCTGTAGCTGGCAGTCTATAGACAATCAGTTGTTACTCAAGTGCTGGGTTATTTTATTTGACCCAACCAGTGGGTAAAAGTAACACTCCTGCTGGGTTGACACATTCCATTTGATTTAGTAGATTCAAAAAAGTCCCAAAATGTACACAACTTCATGTAATGTATTTTTTTTTTTTACATTTAATACAATGTTTAAACACTTTTTATCTAGACGTTTTCAATACAAATCTTACAATTTAACTATTAATTATTTAACTATTAGTTTAACTATTGCTATTTCATTGACTTTCAAAATGACATTAAGAACAAGAACAATTAAACTTTTTAAAATGTTATTGAGTAAATGTGGGCTGAAAAAACTGTTGTCCTCAGAAAATTTAACAGATGAGGTCTCATGTCCATCAATCTGATACAGTATAGAGTATGCTGGAGAAACTCCCAGGTGGGAAGACACTGCTTTTTGTAGTTAACATCAAAGACAAAAAAAACATTAAAACAAACATCAACAGCCTCCACCAAGGAGTCTGTCTCAAAAGCATTGCTTCCAACAATGGCAAAGGTCTGGCTGGTCCCCCTGGTCTTCATCCCCAAGACACAAAAACGCTCCAGTCATCTCCATATTTTGCAGATATTCCACGATTTAATGTGTGAGATATATACCAACAAAATAGCAACTGGATTTAATATGAACCCCCCCCCCTTTCAAATTCTCAACCACCCTAGATGAATACAATATTTAAGTGATGAATTTAAAACTTATACTGAATGTTCATAAGGATGCAGATACTGTATAGCTCGTGTTCAATTACGACTTAACGATGAGGCATTTTGAAAATGAGAAAGACCTCACTAACCCCAAACCCCCATATCAATGCATTCATTTTGAACAATAAAATATGCCTGCTCCTACAGTACCACAACTTACTAAAAAGATAAGTAAAAATTCACATTAGCTTACCATAAAATACTGAGTGCTCTGAGTGTGATCCAGTCAGAAGTGAAGAATCCAGAAAGTTCGGCAAAAAATAAACCAATTTGCTGAGTCAATTAGACAACCATGTGTTTGAGTGTCTTTTTTTAATGATCCTGGATCATTTAAACATACCTCGACATACATTAAACATACCTTGATCGCTTCTTCTGACAACTATAAAGTATAATAAAATAAAATACTAACAGACTTATGGATTGGCACCCTGTCCAGGGTGTACTCTGCCTCGTGCCCGAAGTCTCCTGGGATAGGCTCCAGGTCCCCCGCGACCCTGAACACGTTATAGAAAATGAATGAATGAATAACAGACTTTCCACACCCAACAGTGATTACTTAATAATTTACCTACAATTACTTTTAAGTTTACATTTAATCAGAGGTGGAAAGTAACGAATTACATTTACTCGCGTTACTGTAATTGAGTAGATTTTTTGTGTATTTCTACTTTAAGTAGTTTTAAAAATCTGTAATTTTACTTTTACTTAAGTACGTTTTGTTTGAAGTATTGTAATTCGCTACATTTTAAATCATATTCGCTACTGAGTAAAAAATAAATGAATGAAAATGCTAAAATAATGAAAATGTTATGCTTTGTATAAATGCTCCATTGCGCCGCGTGTGTGTATCATGTCCTGGTCGCGCGCCGCTCCAGACTCCACTCCAGGTTTTCTGACATCGGCATCTACCTGACCTTCCACACGGTCGCTTCCGCCCTGAGAGTGACGTCATCGACTAGTGCGACCATGTATAAACCGGAGAGAGACGCGGGAAAGAGGAAAGAGGTTGTGATTTTGGCGTTTTGATATTTGGTTGTGTATTCCGGTTTTGACTTTTTGCCTCCAATTGACTTTGATTATTGCTTTGTCCCTTTGGTTTGGTTGGTCTTTGTATATATTTGTAGATAATTTCACTGTTTTTGGTTTAGGGAGTCCGGGAAGGTACCTGTATTTTTTTTGTGTTTTTTGTTTTGCAGGTAATCTAGCTACTAAATATAAATACCATTTTGTTTGTTATTTTGGCCTGGGTCCATCCTGAATCTGATCCTCCTCCTGGTGTGTGTGTGTGTGTGTGTGTGTGTGTGTGTGTGTGTGTGTGTGTGTGTGTGTGTGTGTGTGTGTGTGTGTGTGTGTGTGTGTGTGTGTGTGTGTGTTTGTATATACAAACCTCATTATTTCATCAGTTAATGATTGGATCTAGTTCTTTCTGCCATATACCACCATTTCCATACAGTTTAAAATAGAACCCTGAACCATTCTTTTGCTGTATGGCCCTAGACTGGGACGTAACACCATATTTAAGTGCCCACTTTGATTTTCAAGCACAAGAAAGACAACAGCTTTATTATGCAAAGGTGTTCCTTCAGTTAAAAACAACTAGTTTGAGATTTATATCTGCTCATCTTTTTTGAACTACGCTAGAATGCCTCATCCTACCCCCGCTGTTAAAAAAATTTTAAAAAGTAACTCGGTAACTTTTACTCTGAGTAAATTTTTTAATGAGCTACTTTTTACTTTTACTTGAGTAGATTTTTATAATGGTAACTTTACTTGTACTTAAGTAAAATTTCACTGAAGTAACAGTACTTGTACTTGAGTACAAAATTTTATTACTCTTTTCACCTCTGCATTTAATAAATGTAGAATTGTGATTATGTGCTAACAAAACTCCCTTTTCGCATAAAATACAGTATAGCTGACAAACTCCACATAACCCCATAACAAAGTGTGCAGGTGGAAAAGCAAATAAACATAGAAATGAGCTTGCTCATACCACCACTACAACATTTAAAAAGTATGTAAAAATTTATAATAACTTACCATAAAATACTACCAGCTTTGAGTGGTGTGCTCCATGGAAGTGCACAGTCGAGTGTTTGAGGGTACTGTATATTGAAAATGGAATGCAGAGTACAGGATGCGTCACACAGCCATGATATATTATACCATAACCGCATTATACCAGATTACCAGTTAGAAATACCCAAAATTAAATAAATCTACTGTTTTAACCACTACAGAGACACCGCAGAGGTAGTTTTCAGAAGGTGAGTCTGCGTTGGGCGGCTACATGCACGCATAGCACCTGGTGATTTCCTGAAGCTCTAAAAAGTTGGGGCAATTTTTTTTAAATAGACAGTATCTTCAATGACCGATTGATGTTTTGAACTGTACACACATGCATTATCGCCTAAATAACTATTAAAACTACACTTTGTGACACAATAAGGCTTCGTTTACACTGTTAGGTAAATGTGACCCAATTCCGATTTTTTGCTCATACAGTATGTGACACATATTGGATATGTTCTATGTCCGTGTAAACAGGAAAAAAACGCATGCATTCCGATATTTCGAGATCGGTTTCAGGCCTCCGTCATATGTGGAAATAAATCGGATATAAATCAGATATGTGCTAATGTGATTATCGTGTAAACAGACAGATCGGATTTCCTGAGTCGTTGTGTTCTGTCCGTCATTAAAACTGTGACTTCTTCACGGTTTAATGACGTAATGTTATTCTCTGTGTGGAAGCGCGTGTGGAATGATAACATCGCAGATGACATGGAAGAGGAAAAGACACCCCCCCCCCCAACACCCCCCCCCAACACACGCCTTGTGTTAATGCTTATCTGGGCTCAATAACATTAAGAAATCAGTATTTGGTGAAGGAAGCATATGCCCAGGCTGCAATTATGCGTTTTTTTTGCGTTTTAAAACCATGGAGACGTTTCACGAACTTTGCATATACAGTGGTGTGAAAAACTATTTGCCCCCTTCCTGATTTCTTATTCTTTTGCATGTTTGTCACACTTAAATGTTTCTGCTCATCAAAAACCGTTAACTATTAGTCAAAGATAACACAATTGAACACAAAATGCAGTTTTTAAATGAAGGTTTACGTTATTAAGGGAGAAAAAAACTCCAAATCTACATGGCCCTGTGTGAAAAAGTGATTGCCCCCCTTGTTAAAAAAATAATTTAACTGTGGTTTATCACACCTGAGTTCAATTTCTGTAGTCACCCCCAGGCCTGATTACTGCCACACCTGTTTCAATCAAGAAATCACTTAAATAGGAGCTACCTGACACAGAGAAGTAGACCAAAAGCACCTCAAAAGCTAGACATCATGCCAAGATCCAAAGAAATTCAGGAACAGATGATAACAAAAGTAATTGAGATCTATCAGTCTGGTAAAGGTTATAAAGCCATTTCTAAAGCTTTGGGACTCCAGCGAACCACAGTGAGAGCCATTATCCACAATGGCAAAAACATGGAACAGTGGTGAACCTTCCCAGGAGTGGCCGGCCGACCAAAATTACCCCAAGAGCGCAGAGACAACTCATCCGAGAGGCCACAAAAGACCCCAGGACAACATCTAAAGAACTGCAGGCCTCACTTGCCTCAATTAAGGTCAGTGTTCACGACTCCACCATAAGAAAGAGACTGGGCAAAAACGGCCTGCATGGCAGATTTCCAAGACGCAAACCACTTTTAAGCAAAAAGAACATTAAGGCTCGTCTCAATTTTGCTAAAAAACATCTCAATGATTGCCAAGACTTTTGGGAAAATACCTTGTGGACCGACGAGACAAAAGTTGAACTTTTTGGAAGGTGCGTGTCCCGTTACATCTGGCGTAAAAGCATTTCAGAAAAAGAACATCATACCAACAGTAAAATATGGTGGTGGTAGTATGATGGTCTGGGGTTGTTTTGCTGCTTCAGGACCTGGAAGGCTTGCTGTGATAGATGGAACCATGAATTCTACTGTCTACCAAAAAATCCTGAAGGAGAATGTCCGGCCATCTGTTCGTCAACTCAAGCTGAAGCGATCTTGGGTGCTGCAGCAGGACAATGACCCAAAACACACCAGCAAGTCCACCTCTGAATGGCTGAAGAAAAACAAAATGAAGACTTTGGAGTGGCCTAGTCAAAGTCCTGACCTGAATCCTATTGAGATGTTGTGGCATGACCTTAAAAAGGCGGTTCATGCTAGAAAACCCTCAAATAAAGCTGAATTACAACAATTCTGCAAAGATGAGTGGGCCAAAATTCCTCCAGAGCGCTGTAAAAGACTCGTTGCAAGTTATCGCAAACGCTTGATTGCAGTTATTGCTGCTAAGGCCGGCCCAAGCAGTTATTAGGTTCAGGGGGCAATTACTTTTTCACACAGGGCCATGGATAGGTTTGGATTTTTTTTCTCCCTAAATAATAAACCCCTCATTTAAAAACTGCATTTTGTGTTTACTTGTGTTATCTTTGACTAATAGTTAAATGTGTTTGATGATCAGAAACATTTTGTGTGACAAACATGCAAAAGAATAAGAAATCAGGAGGGGGGCAAATAGTTTTTCACACCACTGTATAGCAGAGCATTAAGCATATTTCACCTTCGTCCCTCTTGGCTAGTGTGTAGCGCAAGAACCTCCCTTTAAGTATGCGCAATGTTTCAGATGGTATGGCGAGTGTAAACACGTGAATCGTATATGAGTCATAGTTAAAAGAACGTGTAAACAGACGGTCAAAAAAAATCAGATATAGGCAACAAATCAGAATTAGGCATCGAGACCTGCAGCGTAAACGTAGCCTAACAGTAATATTTTGCAGGCTGTCGCTTGAGAAACTAGACAATAAAGAATAAACCAGTTGTTGCGTCAAAATAACGCAACCAGGTGTTCATTTGTAAATGACTCACTACATCTTGTTTGACCCAGCATAGAGCAACCCAACAACGTGTTTAAAGTACCCGAAATAATGCAGAATTCTGACCCAGCATAAACAACCCAACAATGTGTTTATTGAATGCGTTTAATTGCGTTTAATTATTATATTATTGATGTCGAGTGGTGAACAAAGTACACAATTACTGTATTTGAATAAAAGTAGAGAACCCTACGTCAAAGCCTTTAATTTGTAATACAAATAAACAAATCTCTCTCTCTCTCTCTCTCTCTCTCTCTCTATTCTCCATTTCAAATTTCAACCACCTACAGTATGTGATAGATGTTCCTACAGTACAGAGGAAAGATCAGAGAAATCACCACTGATATGTACGTAAGGCAACACCATGCACAAACGTAGTGAAGTAGAAAGTAGAGACATTTCTTGTATGTACATAAAGGTACATACTTTTAATTTCTGAAGAACACAGCTATCTAGATGGATAGTAACAGTACTAATGCCAACACTTATTTTTTAAAATATTGGATATGGAAAGTGTATATATTTTTTAAATGTTGTTTGCGCTATTTGTTTTAGATGCTTACTGTTATTCAGTGTTGGGGGACGTTACTTTTTAAAATAACTAATTACATTACAAAATTAATGTCTTTAAAAAGTAATCAGTTACATTACAGTGTTACTTTCTGATAAAAGTAACTAGTTCGAGTACTTTTCCATTGCAGAAAATGAAAACTCCTTTGTGATTCCTCATGCATGTTGTTTAAGTCAAGACCTTAATAATTATTCTACCATCATCACTCAGTGAAGTTTGGCCCATAATCCCACTAATGCCCCTATTTCACCTATATGGTTTCGCGCGGTGGCCATAAGTACGGTTCATCATGATTCACCATGAGTTTTGGCGCTGTGATTAGGTTTCCATCTATCTGCGTGTCGGTCCTCGCATAGTCAAACCGCGTAGGTGAGATAGGGGTATAAAAGCAGGAATAACAGAGGGGGGTGGGGGGGTATCGGGGGTATTCATACAAACACACTAACGGATTGGGATTGACTGCTGTCTGGCTCACAGATTACATAAATTGTCTGAATAACGAATTACATCTTGGAAAATATAACTAAATAACTGAGTACATGTACCTAACGCAGACCTAACACGATTACTCGTTACACCCAACACTGGTGTTTTTACACAACTCAATTAACCGTTTGTTTTCAAAGTTAAATAAGGTATACAGGACAGACAAATAAGTTGTTAAATGTAAAACATACATATACAGTACCAGTACATAATATTTTGGGAGCAGTGTAGGCTTTAGGTGTTTGTTTTTTTTTTTTTATTTTAAGAAGGCTGTACTTTTTTCATACTGTTTAGAAGTTTTGTGGTGATCGTGAATGTTTTAACTAAAAAATTATAATTAGGGTTGTTCCGATTCCGATACTGGTATCAGAAATGCTACCGATACCACAAAAAAAATCTGGCATCGGAATCGGCGAGTATTTGAGTCCACGTACCGATCCGATACCATTTTCCTAAACATAACCTATTTATGCCCGCTAGCTTTGCTAGCTTAGCTTACTTACAGAGTGTCACGGCGTGCGCCTGTGATGGGCGTGCGCCCAAATTGATATCGCTCCTCGCTCACTAGTTAGGCGGCCTCCCCACCCTTTAGGTACTGTATGTGAAGGAGCAGGGCCGCAGAATCAGGCAACGGCCCATGAGCTATCGCCGCTAATGATCCCGGCGCTATAAAACACAGCGGGGAGTGTAGCTCGGGGTCTGACTGTTGGGAAGCTGGACTTTGTGACGCGGTGGATTTTATGAGAGACCGTGGCACAAGAGCGAGGCGATGTGATGCGCCCCAGAGACTTTAAAAAGGGGGGCGCCTTTGATCTCCGCGAGAGTAGCGCGTGAACGAGCTGCACGAGCTCCCGCGGCACCTTCACTTCCGCGTCGAGCCCGCCTTCGCATCCCTGCTGCCAAAGCGGAAAGACAGCAGAGAGCCTTTAACCCTTTCCTTCCCCATTTTTCTAAATAAATGACCCTTTTTCCTGTAAGATCTCGCCTCGTGTCCGTGTTTCATGGTGTCGCCCGTGCACTTAGGGTCAAACCCGTTACACAGGGCTAGTAGTATTTTACTTAAAAAAAGAAATGTATATATATAGTATATATATATAGTACAGATGTACACTGTACAGATACAGTACACTGTACAGATACACATCCAGGTATCGGATCGGTACTCGGTATCGGCCAATACCCTGAGCCCAAGTAACGGAATCGGTATCGGGAGGGGAAAAATGGTATCGGAACATCTCTAATTATAATACGTATACACACTGATCAACCACAACAATAACACCAAAACCAGATGAATTAAATGTTCATACATTATCAATTACAGTACGTAGCCAGAATCATACAGTTGGAATCCAAGACTCTTCTATGCTTGTGGGGAATAAGGGCCAGTCCATCTGGTCCATATGATCCCACATAAAAGTGTATGAAGCACAAATTGCTGAAAAAAGGAAATTTTGTCCACAATAAAAAGACACCAGAATGCACAGTGCATGAAAGAGTTTTAAGGTTGTTGACCCAGCCCCCGAACTTCCTACAGTATATCTCAATCCACCCAAGCGCCCATGGACACAAACCAGTCTGATTCACACCCCTCCCAGCCAACCACAGCACCCAAAGGATCCGCTGTATCATTTACAAATAATAAAAAATTTTCACCTGTCATAACTACTCATTGGGATAATTTTGCACCTCAGCTTTTCCATCTTCTCACCATCACTAGGAAATGATTACAATAACTAGGCTGATAAATAAAGTAATCTACAGTGCGAAGGCTGCAGTTCCTCTGAGATATAAAGTGTAATTAAATAATAAGCATAATTGAAAAACACCAGCTGAACCCATGGTTCAGGATTTCGCCTCTGGTTAATGTTTGTCGTCCGTGAGATTCATGGGTGAGGTGGTGGAATGGGACGATAATCCATTACACTTTTCACTGGCTGTCTAACATTGGACCTCTCTGCCCACACAGAAAACCCGCCTGGCCCGGATAAGAATAGCCAAGAAGGGCATCTCTAGTGCTTACCTGCAGAGCAAACACAATGGCCGCATGAACGAACTTCTGGATCTCACCGTGAGTTTTTCTTTACTTCTCTAAATATCTTATTTAAGTTTAATGTGTACTTGGATAATCAATATATATATATATATATATATATATATATATATATATACAGTGGTGTGAAAAACTATTTGCCCCCTTCCTGATTTCTTATTCTTTTGCATGTTTGTCACACAAAATGTTTCTGATCATCAAACACATTTAACTATTAGTCAAAGATAACACAAGTAAACACAAAATGCAGTTTTTAAATGAGGGGTTTTATTATTTAGGGAGAAAAAAATTCAAACCTACATGGCCCTGTGTGAAAAAGTAATTGCCCCCTGAACCTAATAACTGGTTGGGCCACCCTTAGCAGCAATAACTGCAATCAAGCGTTTGCGAAAACTTGCAACGAGTCTTTTACAGCGCTCTGGAGGAATTTTGGCCCACTCATCTTTGCAGAATTGTTGTAATTCAGCTTTATTTGAGGGTTTTCTAGCATGAACCGCCTTTTGAAGGTCATGCCACAACATCTCAATAGGATTCAGGTCAGGACTTTGACTAGGCCACTCCAAAGTCTTCATTTTGTTTTTCTTCAGCCATTCAGAGGTGGATTTGCTGGTGTGTTTTGGGTCATTGTCCTGCTGCAGCACCCAAGATCGCTTCAGCTTGAGTTGACGAACAGATGGCCGGACATTCTCCTTCAGGATTTTTTGGTAGACAGTAGAATTCATGGTTCCATCTATCACAGCAAGCCTTCCAGGTCCTGAAGCAGCAAAACAACCCCAGACCATCACACTACCACCACCATATTTTACTGTTGGTATGATGTTCTTTTACTGAAATGCTGTGTTACTTTTACGCCAGATGTAACGGGACACGCATCTTCCAAAAAGTTCAACGTTTGTCTCGTCGGTCCACAAGGTATTTTCCCAAAAGTCTTGGCAATCATTGAGATGTTTTTTAGCAAAATTGAGATGAGCCTTAATGTTCTTTTTGCTTAAAAGTGGTTTGCGCCTTGGAAATCTGCCATGCAGGCCGTTTTTGCCCAGTCTCTTTCTTATGGTGGAGTCGTGAACACTGACCTTAATTGAGGCAAGTGAGGCCTGCAGTTCTTTAGATGTTGTCCTGGGGTCTTTTGTGGCCTCTCGGATGAGTTGTCTCTGCGCTCTTGGGGTAATTTTGGTCGGCCGGCCACTCCTGGGAAGGTTCACCACTGTTCCATGTTTTTGCCATTTGTGGATAATGGCTCTCACTGTGGTTCGCTGGAGTCCCAAAGCTTTAGAAATGGCTTTATAACCTTTACCAGACTGATAGATCTCAATTACTTTTGTTCTCATTTGTTCCTGAATTTCTTTGGATCTTGGCATGATGTCTAGCTTTTGAGGTGCTTTTGGTCTACTTCTCTGTGTCAGGTAGCTCCTATTTAAGTGATTTCTTGATTGAAACAGGGGTGGCAGTAATCAGGCCTGGGGGTGACTACAGAAATTGAACTCAGGTGTGATAAACCACAGTTAAGTTATTTTTTAACAAGGGGGGCAATCACTTTTTCACACAGGGCCATGTAGATTTGGAGTTTTTTTTCTCCCTTAATAACGTAAACCTTCATTTAAAAACTGCATTTTGTGTTCAATTATGTTATCTTTGACTAATAGTTAACGGTTTTTGATGAGCAGAAACATTTAAGTGTGACAAACATGCAAAAGAATAAGAAATCAGGAAGGGGGCAAATAGTTTTTCACACCACTGTATATATATATATATATATATATATATATATATATATATATATATATATATTATGATGTTATACCAGACACTTTAAAATGAGGCTAATATTAAGTTTGATAATAATAAGGTCAGTTTGGATGAGATTCTACAGGTACGTTTTCTACTTTCCTTATTTTGTTTAAGATTATTTATTTACAGTATGTTATATTAAATAGGAAGCACAAAGTTTCGGGATAATAGAAAAGCCTAGTTTGGGTTGTAAGATAAAATGTCAAGAGCATGATAAATTATGTCATGAAAGACTTTTCTCAGTGATCATAGATCTTTATTTTTTTATTTCTTGCAGAATTTGAATCTTTGCGGTTTGTTAGGACCCTTACACATAACGATATACAGTATGTCATATAATCGTAGAAATGCCTTAAATTACCTATTTAATCTTAGCTGAGAAACTGAAGATTTAATAGATTCTATTATTTTTGTTACAATGCAAAGTGGACTTTTTGACTGCAATGTTCTAATAAGATAATGAATGACTTACTGTATATAATATCATCTTTTGTAGCTTTTGAACAATAGAGACATTTGAGTGTCCTTTGGCAGTTCACAACATTGATTGATTCATTGGTTACACACATTTTTTAATATGTGACCCGTCACATCAAATCAGGTATTATGTCAGGTATTCAGGTTATTACTGTATCATGTCCGGTTCCTGAGGCGCTTCTTGTAAACAAACTCACATTGGCCATATCTTAGGAACCAGATATGATACGGTAATAAATGTGGTATTAAACTGGAGCTTATTGAAAACAGGAATTTGAAAACCGGGAGAACTCAAGTAACCACAAATGTGACCTCATTTAATGTGATGGGTCACATATTAAAAATGTGTGCAATCAATCAATCAATCAATCAAAAATTGTGCTGTTTATAAGATATGTTAATATAACCTTTTATAAAATTAAAAAAGTCTCTGGTGGCAGCTTGTTGTAAACGTTTTCTGATTCTGGTTCGATTCCTGGGTCATGCTGCAGCCATCCGAGATGTACTCTTGTGATGTGGTAAGAAAGAGGGAATCCTTAGCCTAATTCTGACATGAGGATTTCCCTACTAGCCCTACTTCACTAACTTCACTAGTAGCATGCTATTTTATAGTGAAAAATACATATTCTGTCATATCTGGAGTAACCAGCTTGGATAGTCATCATTAAAATGTTTCAAACAATGTTTAGAATTCTGGTGAAGGATCGGGAAGATAAGTTATTTATCAAGCCGAAATTTCACCTTCTACACTCAATTGGCCATAGCGCATAGTGACTTAATACCTGACTTGATATTAGAGATCACAAATGTTTTAGGTGCCATATGAATCATGCAAGTCCTTCTGAATGATACACAATATGGCCAAAAGTACAGCATATCACTGCATCATCATCATCATCATCCTTCGCATACTGTATGTAACTCTTTCTCAAACTGTTTCCAAGTGTCTCAGAGGTCTTTATATACTGTAGAAGTACAGTTTACCTTTACTAGAACTGAGAGGCCAAAACATCTCTCAGCATGACAAAGCCAGCTCCATGAAGACATGGTGTGTTAAGTTAAAGTTGGACTGGAGGTACACGTGTAACCTGCATAGGGCCCTGAGCGATCTCAAACACTGACTGCACTCCAGACCTCCTGACCTAACATTGAATATCAGCCTCTCTAATGGCCGAACAAACATATCCCCTGAGCCACACTCTAAAATATTGTGGAAAGCCTTCCCAGAACAATGGAGGATATTATAACATGAAAGTGGGGACTTGAGTGAGATATGGTTCAACAAGGAGTGTGATACTTGGGCGTGTACAAACCTGAGTACTTGTGTACTAAAGTGCATAAAACAAACCTGAGTACTCGTGGAGTGCTAGAAAGATTGTTTTTTTTTTGTTTTTTTTCAGCCCTAATATACAATGACCATCTTTATGTCAAATCCCACTGCCTGTGACACCATTTTATTGTGCTCTGTGCCAGGGCAAAGCCATGCTAATGAAATCAGGACAGATTTAACTCACACTCGTCTTCTATCCTAATTAGTACCTTGTACATGTAGCCGACTTAAAAAGAGCCTAAATGTGAAGCTCCTCGTATCATCCATACATACAGTACATCTTTTGTTTACATTAAGTCACCTCCAATTAAAACCCATTAGCGTCTGCTTAATATACTGCCCCTGAACCTCATTCAGACCTGCATGTCAAAACCTTCAACTTTTCCTTTGTTTTTGCACGTGACCTTGCGTATGTCAGTCTGGAACGCTGTCACTCCCATCATATCAGACAGAGTGTGTCCTTGGTTTCTTCTGGGAAAAAAAAATCCTACTGATGAAGGTGTCTAGAACCAGGCAGTTGGTGCAGTCTCTGTTTCCTGGTGATTTCATGCCAGGCGTTGTGATGAAGCTGTCAGAGGTGTGACACTTGGAATTACAGACGTGCCATTTCTGTTTTTCAGTGAGACTCAATGTCAGTGTGAGGAGGTGGAAGGACTTGGGTGAAATGGATTTTTTTTTATCGGAAAAAAGAATTGTGTTATTGAAAATAAGTGCTGGTGCAGCACCATCGTGATCAGAAAGGGTCCAAATTTTTGTCCAAGAAGTTTGTTATATTTGCATAGATATGCAAACGTTCAGCAAAATCAGACCATGTCAGTGTTAAAAGAGAACATTCAACTTAGTCTCTTTCCGTAAGCTTATATTAGTGTGGAAATGAACTATGTTTTAATTTTTCCAAATATGATGGAGCATTAACACAGCAACACTGATTAAAAAGTGATTCAGAACAATGCTGTCCTGTGTTCATTCATGACTTAATGTATCTATCATGGCCAACATTAATGTTTCTGTCTGTTAGTGGCCTTTGGGTTGAGCCTTGGTTACACATGATCATGACCAGTTGATGGTTGATGACCAGTTTACTGGTACTGTATATAATTGATCAATATCAATGTTATGGCAGATCAGTGTAGTTAAGGTGAAGCCCTAATAATAAACACTATAAACTTGAACTATGTTTCAGATGACCCACAAAAACATTTCATAAACAAAAGGATAACTGTCATTACACTGTCATTATGAGGAGTATTCAAGTCAAACCAGGACTTTTACATTTACATTTTCATTGACCTCCACATTTATTAATTACATTTACTGAAATTTACTGAAGACAAGGTGATGAGACTCTTTGCTGTAGTAAAGCATTTGAATGATTCAAGAGGCATTTTAGACATGAAACAGCCAGTCTGATCATGGCTCCAATGTACTGAGAAAACTTTCTACCTTGTACTTTGTACGTGTATCCGAGCACTAGTTAAGAACTACTAGTTGAAGCACCCCACAGGTGCATGAGGTGAAGCTAACCATTGTGCTAAATACATGCTGGATTTTCCTTCTGCTTGGTTGAGCACAAGGGCGGCTGCTTTGACACTCGTGAGGGTAAAGCAGGCTCTCTGTGTCTCTCCAATGAGCAGTGGAATGAGGCCGGCACTATACTCCTGCTTCGGCCAAACTTCCTGCTCTGCTGTCTTTTTAAAATTCTGGAGGAAAGATTCCAGGCCATTCTGCGGTGTAAGCATACCTAGAAGATGTTGGGCATCCCTGCAGGAAGTTGAAGTTGAGGCACTCACCCCTTCTTTGCATGAGGTGGAGCTGACCATGGTACTGAATACATACTGGGTTTTCCACTGCTTGGTTGAAATTGAAATTTTATTTTTTTTAAATGTAAAAATTAAAATGGAGGTGTCTCCTTGCAACAAAACATCAAAATCAAATGATATGGAAAAAAGACATTTTGCTTTGGATGTGATCTGAAGCGGTGATGACAGCAGTAATACACAGTGAGGTGAGGTAAGCTGTCCAACCCTTGATCATAACAGAGGCTGCTTTGAGACTAAGGTTAATATAAGAATCAGTTAAAAAGCTAATCGTCCCATCTGGGGCAATCTGATGTATTTCTGGCTTGGGCTTAGTGTTTCTGAGATTGTCAACAAAGATTAAATATGTACTGTATCTCATCTTAATGTGTTTAACTGTTGTTATGAATTGCAATATAATAGGAACATGTCTGAACCGTAATATATAATTTTTGCGTGGAAGTGGGCACAAAATGTTTTAATTTGTGTGTGTGTGTGTGTGTGTGTGTGTGTGTGTGTGTGTGTGTGTGTGTGTGTGTGTGTGTGTGTGTGTGTGTGTGTGTGTGTGTCAGGGCTCAGAAGAAGAGGAGCAGCACATGAACAAGACCCCATCGTTATTAGAGAGCCAACATCACCACCTACTGCACTGCCTGGAGAAAACAACCGTGAGTGTGAACATCTCCTGTCAGAAGGACAGAAACTTAAATAATTATTTTGATTGTGTAAAGCTGTTTTGAGACAATGTCAATTGTTAAAAGCGCTATACAAATAAAATTTAATTGAATTGAATTGAATAGAAGCATAACAGAATTTCAGAGCTTTTCGGTTGTTATGCCATTGAGTTATTGAATCATAGAGTCAATGAATCATTGATTCACTGAGTCATTGAGTCATGTAAATATTGAGTCACCAAATTACTAAGTAAGTGAGTCATTAGGTTATTAAGTAATTGAGTTTGCATGTTCTCCCCGTGCTTGGTGGGTTTCCTCCGGGTACTCCGGTTTCCTCTCACAGTCCAAAGATATGCAGGTTAGGCTAATTGGCGTTCCTAAAATTGCCCGTAGTGTGTGATTGGGTGTGTGAGTGTGTGTATGTGTGTGTGCCCTGCAATGGATTGGCACCCTGTCAGTGCCCGAAGTCTCCTGGGATAGGCTCCAGGTCCCCCGCGACCCTGAACACAGTATTAAGCGGTATAGAAAATGAATGAATGAATGAATGAATTATTGAGTCCCTGGGTCATCATGTCACACTGTCATTGAATCATGTAGTCACTGAGTCATTGAACCATGGAGTTACTGAGTCATATGGTCACTGCACAATTTGTTCACTGAATTATTGAGTCACAGAGTCTTTGAATCACTGAGTCATAAAGTCACTAGTTATTAAGTTATTAAATAACACGAGTTATTAAATTATTAAGTCAATGGGACAATAGGTCACTGAGTAAATGAGCAATTGAATCACTGATTTAGAGAGACACTAAATCAGAGAGGCATTGAGTCATTTGTGTCATCTGTAAACTGTTTAGCAGCAGTGAGTATGATTCAAGGCGACTGGATTTAAAGTTTTTTACAATCGCTATGACAGTTTTTTCAAAACATTTAACTAGGGCTGGGTGATAAAATGATAACGATATGTATCGCAATAGACACGTGATCGATATCAATAAAAAATTTGTCCGATAAAATGTTCGATAATTTTTATTCTTTGTCAGAAGAAAACAGATTGGTTGCTGTCATGCGCACTCGCACTAGTAGTACGGTCGCAATTCAGGAAGCATTAAAGGAGACAAGATGGCACTTCACATCACTCAGTCATTGAGTCTGCCCATGCTGTTTCCGACGCTTTGCCAGATCTTATGTGAATACTCACCATTTTGGGTCCAATTCCTGATTGAGTATGAGTTGCTAGAACGCGGGTTTAATTGTGTAAACTCTTGTTCTCGGCGTGAGAGAGTTCTTACAATAATTTGCGTGGTTATCCTGCCTGTTTGCGCTACTTCCACGTTTGGGTATACCGTACACGCTACAAGGGCTAACTGCTAGTCTTCTGGTCTGCCTCCGGTTGCCTGTGACAGTTGCATTAACAAAGGCACTCGCTCTCTGGTAACATAGCAACATAGGGAGTGATACACTAATGTCAATCATGTTACAGTATCACGTTTGGTTGCGCCATGTCGCTGTCTCGTGCTGGTCTGCTGGATTCCTCTTCAAAAGCAAAAAATGCACTTTGCACTATTTTATTACACTTTATTAAGCATTTCTTACATTTTATTTAATTTTGCACCTTAAATGTTAAGAGATAATTAAGTGTTCATTGTGACTTTAGACTTATGTTTACATTTTAATTATTTGAGTTTTCCATGGTTATTGACATTTCTGTCTTAATAACTGAGGGGATTATGATCAGAGGAAGGTTACGTTTAAAATAAAAAATATTTAAAATGTAATATATTTTTCTCCTGGTCCTTATTTTAAATGGGTCATAAAAAATATCAATAATTATCGATGAAACACTTATATCGTGATACAGTTTTCAGCCATATCGCCCAGCCCTACATTTAACAAGTTTCCTAAACTCTTAATGCACCATCACACATAAAACACACAATTGGCAAAACGGTTAATTTCATGTTCAAAATCACATTGTAAACTAAACCCCAAAACTAATTTTCAAAATACAATAATAAACTACCATAGTACACTATGTCTAGCAAAACACTGCAAACATGTTTTAAAATCAAATAATTATTCAAAACAGTAACAAATGCTGTTCCAACAGGAACATTTAGTCAATCATAACACATTGACAAAAAAACACTATCATCAGCTGAAATTACAGAAACTGCATTGTTTTATGTGTCAGGTCTGCCCTTTTATTTGAAGCCTTTCTACATTTTTGTTTTGTTGGGTTTAGTAAATGCATGCATTTTGTTTCTTTTGCTGCAGAAATTCAATACAAAAAAAGTGAATAACCATCTCAGAGTAGCTTTATAAAATGTACAGCTTATGTAAAAAAATAAAATACAGACACAGAATTGCTGCAGTACAGACTTTATTTGCAAAAGGACATTACTGCAAGATATGCAAACAGAAAAAGCACCAGAATTATAATTAATAAAAAAAAACAAAGTAATCTTCTATTCTGCCTGGTCTTCTGCATTTGGCCACATGTTCTCATCCGCTTCACACCTGATATCTTCTCTGGCAAGGCATCGTGGGAAAAATCTTTTGGCATGCCTTATCCACCCCTGGCAGTGTTCAGCTGTGATGTCTTCCATTGCATCCAGGAGGGACATTTGGTCATGTGGACAATGGTCAAAAACCTTCCATCTCCATGAGAAAAACTCCTCAATGGGGTTGTGGAAAGGGGAGTAAAAAACTATTGTCCTCAAAAATGTAACAGATTAGGACTCAGATTAATGTGCAAAAACGATATAATAAAAATATATAAGACTACATAGCCTTTATAAGACTCAACTGCACATTGCATATTTGCAAATATAATATAAATCTAATATATTATTTATTTGTGATTCCCTGGTGGGAATCTAACCCAGGTCTACCGCATGGTAGGCGACTCCCCTATCCACTGAACTACGAGGATTAATAGGAACAGCGCTGATTAAAACTATGTAGTAAATTAAAGAGGAGGATCACGATGCCAAATCGAAGTCTTGAGCCCAAACCTCATTTAAATTAAATGAACAAATATTATAAGTAAAAAAACAATAGCCCACGTTTCGAAAACGTTTATAAATTCTTTCCGACATGTTTCGGCCCGGAGTTATGCGCAGAGCGCCGGGAGATTTCCTGAAGCTCCGAAATCACTGGGGCATTTTTTCTAAATAGACGCTATCTTTAATAACTGATGGAGGTTTTGAGCTGTATACACGCGCATTTTTAAAGGGTTTAAAACGTATGAATAAGTCCGAGCAGACCTACATGAAAGGTGAGAAGTGGGTTACAGTAACTGAGCGTGCTGTCGCGTTGTATATAATATGAAGCACATATACACACATTCATCATGAAAGATCTGTTGTAAAACAAAATAAAATTCATGTTTGCATCAGCATTGGAAACAATATTATTTTAGGCTAACTAATTATACACAATTCTTCGTTGTACTTTGTCCGGCTTTTAGATAAAGTCCTTGCATGCGCCATCTGGCGGAAATTCAGTGAAGCACAACACATTTATTTACATTCCCCAATGTTGCTTATGGCAAGTCGCGGCACGCCGTGCGCTAAATTGAGGCATCTCGCGGGAGATACACACGCCGTCTTAATGGCCACATCTGTACACTTTGCTGTAGGAGAAGCAATATCCTACCTGTTGGTTTCTCTGAAAATACGGACAATGGATGTCACTGTGTCCCGGCTGAGATTTGGCTGTACTCGTTCACCAGCCTCTCTGTATGATAGCCCCTGGTTTATGACATGGTCAATGATAGTAGCTCTTATTTGATCTGTTACCCTAGCTCTCATCCTTCTTTGAGCGCAACCACGCATTCTAACTCCTCTCCCTCTACCTTGCCCCACTCCTCTCAATTGTCCTGGTACTCATCTTCCTCTCCCTCGTACAGGCCTTCCTTCCTTCCTTCCTTCCTTCCTTTCTTTGTGTTGCTGTATATTGGCAATGGAATAAAATACAGGGAATATATTTGTGTTTCAATTCACTATGAACAGCTGTTCACTTTAGCCTATATAAGTTATGTTTAGAATATGATGTTATCTGTTCTGACATACAGTGTGAAAGCATTTGTAAATTTGACTGCAAAATTACGTTGTTTTGGTCTTAGTTGAGCTTGTGTGTAAAAGAAGTTCAAGCATTTTAAATTGGTGTTAACTGTATGCATTTTCTATCAAAGCAACAAGACATGTGTTAATTGTATAGCCTACAAAGAAGGATGTTGTGCTAATCATGTTAAATGTTTTGAAAAACTGTCATAGTGATTGGAAAAAAACTGTAAGGTATAATCTTAAAGACATTAATGAGAAGAGCTTCATCAGTTCAGATGAGAGAATGGAAATTCTGCATTGTATAAAATTTCTGTGTATGTGTGTTGCTCTTTCTCGTTATCCATATCTTTGTTTCTTACTCCGTCTCACTCTTATTCTGTCTCCTGTTCTCCTGGCTCTTTGTAATCTCAGCCTGTTTTTCTTTTTCCTTTGTCTCTCGTTCTTTCTGTGGCTTTGTCTCACTTCTCTGTCTTTCTCTTTGTTCTCGCCTTCTTTCTGTCTCATCTTTTCATTCTTTCTCTCTGAGTGTCTCTCAATCTTCTCTGTGTTTGTGTCTCTTTGTCTGCTTCACCATTTGTTTATCCCTCTGGATTTGTCTCTTTTTGTCTCATCTTGTTTTCTTTGTCACTTTGTGGCTCTCGCTTCTTCTTTCTTATTCTCTCTCATTCTCTTTGAGTCTCTTACTATCTATCCCACTGTTTCTGTCTTACTTTCTTTCTTATCTTTCTTTCTCGCCCCATCTCCCTCTCTCTCTCGCTCTCTCTCTCAGGCACATGAGTTTGTGGACGAGCAGTTGTTCGAGCAGAATTGTGTTGAAGGAGCACCGCCGCTGCAGAACTTTCCTTCTCACAGCCCCTCCATCTCGAGCAACGAGGGCTTCACAGGAACCTGCTGTACCCGCCGCTCACGGAAAAGACTCGCACTTCCTAATGCCAGCCTGTCCACTACGCACACGCACACACACACGCAAGACCTGCAAGAGCTCAGCGCCATCCACATCCAATGTGGAGATCAGATGAGCCTCGGCCCAAGGTGAGCGTTTGGAGCAGGCTCTCTGTTTGTATAAACTATAAGATAAAAAACATAAAGTGACAATACAAAAGAATTAAAGCCAAAAGGAAAGAAAAAGGTAATAGAAGCTTTAACTTTTTTTTTTGGAAGGTTTAAATTAATCTGCTTGCTTTAATATTTTATAGCTAATTAGGGAACTACTCATTCTTGACAGGAAAATAGTTTTAGAAATAGTTATAAGGTTAAAGCTAAAATTAAGCTGATTGGCTTTAATGTAATCAGTACAGTGGAACCTTTGAGTTATGAGCATAATTCGTTCCAGAAGCGAGTTCGTATTTCAGGACATTTGTAAATCAAAGCAAATTTTCCCATAAAAATAATGGAAACTCAAATTATTTATTCCACAGCCCAAAATAAATATAAATACATAAAAATAATTAATACAAAATATAAAGTAAAAATAAAACAAATTAACCTGCAGTTTACCTTTAAAAATGTAAAAATAAATCCAGACAGATACCGTAAGTGTTTCCGTTTATGCACGCAGCCGCTGTGTTTGTGTGTGTGTGTGTTTGTGTGTGTGTGTGTGTGTGTGTGTGTGTGTGTGTGTGTGTGTGTGTGTGTGTGTGTGTGTGTGTGTGTGTGTGTGTGTGTGAAGGCGAGAGGAGGAAGGTAGGTGTGTGTGTGTGTGTGTATGTGTGTGTGTGTGTGTGTGTGTGGCAAAAGGCAAAAGGAGGATGGGTGTGTGTGTGAAGGTATACGGTGTTCAGTGACGCGCGTGCACACACATAACGGCAGGCTGACACACAGAGAGAGAAAATGGATCTTTAACCTCTCTAATGAGACTTGCTTTTGCTTTACACGCGCACATGTGTGTTATAATAAACAGTACATGCACGCTGTACACACACGCATACAAACACAAAATAAAATGTTTTACGCACACACACGTGGTTACAGTGTTATAGTAAACAGTACACGCGTGCACAGATGTTGATTATATCAGTAAGAGACGTGCACTAAGACCCAACAGAGGAGACGATTACCCACAATTCCGCAGTGCAAGAGAGAGAGAAAACGTCTCGGGTTACTTTGCTGTAACCCTGTTCCCTGAAAAAGCAGGAACGAGATGCTGCGTGAACACGCTATGGGAACATCTTTTTGTGTTACCGGTTGTGAAGCATCTCTTACCCAATGTGACAGCGTTTGGCATTAAAAAAAGGCTGCTCTGACATACGCCACTGGCTAGTGTGGTGGACGTAAATCTGAAGAGTGTGTACTGGACACTGTAAGTGAAGCCTTTCCTGCTACGGAGCTGTAAAAGGCGGAGGACAGAAGGCTTCGAGGAAAACTGGGTGAGGATGCAGAATAGCTTTGACTAACCCAAGGGCAAGGTCTAGGCAGGATGGTAGTCCTCTAGTTGCTCTAGTGGGACGGCCTCAACCGTTTAGCTCCATGAATAAACGTTCAACTAAAGGTTTCTTTCTCACAGAAACCCCATAGTCAGAACATGACAAGCCAAAATAGCGGCTACGTACGTTCTGAGGGTACTAGGGCATAAGCCCGAGGACAACTTTTCTTGCAGAAACTCCAGCACTGAAACAATTCGGCAGTGGACTGGAATGTAAATTGCCCTGAGGGACAGTAACTCGTCCTGTGCCCAAAACAGAACCTGGTGCATTAGCTTATTCAAGCGGCGCAAGCTCAGTCCGCCCTGGCGATTATGTACGAGACTACCATAGTGTTGTCCACCTGCATTAGGACATGGTAGAACTGCATCCATGAATTTTGTGTATGTGTGGGATGAGAGAGCTAGACCAAATGGAAGGACCCGATACTGGTAAGCTTTGTCCCCGAAAGCGAACCTCAGGAACCTCCTGTGTTGTGGCAATATTTCTATGTGAAAATATGCGTCCATCAGATCTATTGTAACAAACCAATCTCTTAGTTGGATTTGAGAAACAATCACTTTGACGGTCAACATTTTGAACCTGTATATTTTCAGATAGCGGTTCAGCCCATGAAGATCTAAAATTAGACGCAACCCCCCGTTCTTCTTGGGAACCAAGAAATATCGACTGTAGTAGCCTGACTCTCTGTCTGGTAGGGGAACATGTTCTATGGCCCCTTTTTCCAGCAACATCTGTAACTCCAGAGTCAGCAGATACGCCCTTTCCTGTTTGACGGAAGTGGAGACCACGCCGTTGCAACGCAGAGGGCGATGTGAGAACTGGATTCTGTAGCCTCTCCCTACAGTGCTTAGTACCCAAGGAGATATACTTGGCAGTAGCTTCCACGCTGCCAGTTTCTCTTCAGTTTTCGCTGCCAGAGCATGAACAGCAACCTCCTGGTGGTGCCAGGGAGAACACTTCATTCTCGAAAGGAATTCTCCCTGCCCCTCCCCAGGAGGGGCCACCCCCATGGTCCTGGGCGAATGAGTGTCAGGACTACTTCTTGGTGAAGAAGACAGTATGCCGGTCTGAGCTCTTTGAGGCGGATTGCCAAACGCGGCGCGCCTCACCACTAGTCTTTACGAGGGGATGCCTGGCTCAAAATGCTCTCCTTCTGTGCTTCATGCCTTGCGAGAGTCAGACCTGGTCGGGACTGGGTGGCCGACAATCCCAACTCTTGAGCACGGTGGAGAAGGAATTTCCCGAGGGCTTGCTTTGCCTCTCGAAACCTAGTGGCGACCAAGTTAACGGTGTCGCCTAACAGGCCGGAAGGCAAGATGGGGGCATCAAGGAGGAATGCACGATCCCTATCCTTAATGCTGTGAGATTCAGCCACAAATGCCTCTCCGCGGAAACCATAGAACGGCCGATTCACGGGCTGTCTGCTTTGTTGCACGCAGAGACAAGTCTGTGGCTCGGCGTAATTCCAAGAATGCCCTATCATCAAGAGCCCCGCCAGTGCTCAAGTCCTTCAGCAGCCTGGTAAGCCTGCAAAACCCCCATGGTGTGCATTGCAGCACCAGCTTGACCTGCTGCCTGAAAAGCTTTTCCCCCCAGGGAAGATGAAAGTCTACATGGTTTGGAAGGAAGTGTTGGCTTTTTCAGGGAGGATGATTATATAACATCATCATATAACCCCGCACTTTCGCATCAACGATATTCGAATAAATCGAAGTGGATGGCACGAAAACATGGGATGAATATGGCTTGCTCCATGAAAGAGTTAACTCATCATGGAGGTCGCTAAAGAAGGGGGGGAGCGTCGTTGAGGCTCTGCCCCCCGGTCACCTGTCGTCTAATTTCGAGTGCTTGGGAGAAGCTCGCTGCTGGGGCCAGTCGATATGTAGCCACTCAACCGCACGTGTTACTACTTCAAGTAACTCCTCATACGCTCTGTCTTCACTAGAAGAGCGCTCTTAGGTGGCTAATTCCATCTCCGCAGAAGCGAGAGAGAATGTCTCTCCTGCCCTCTGACAGTGCCTGAGCGCACTTGAGATGCAGGCGGAGGAATTTCCCAATCCGGCGAGAGCGCAAGAGAGAGGAGGGGAGAATCCGTCTTGTGCATGTCTGCCAGATCCATGCACGAGCCCCAGGAATGTGCCGTGGATCGCAGCTTCTCTTTAAAGAAGCCGAGCCGCGCGCAAAGCACTTTAATCGGGAGGAGGTCACAGTGCTCACACTCTCCGTGAAGCCCGAGGAGAGTGTGACTTTCCCCCAAACACTCGAAACAGTAAGAGTGGAGATCGCCCTCCGAGATTGGATTACCACATGGAGGGACACATCTCGCTTGAAGCTCAGCCATATCGGTGAGTAAAAGATTTTCTTACCTTTGCTGGTTTACACACACACGCAAACACAATTTACCAGTCTTGAAGACAAAAAGATCTGAGGATGTTTCTGGTTCACTCCTATTTATAACCTGCAGGTGCACTTCATCAGATGACGTCACCTGACCGAGGTTATATGTAGCCAAAATTTGGCGTGTTTGATATACACCTGCTTCACAACCGGTAACACAAAAAGATGTTCCCTGTCTCTATTTATATCTATTTATATTTAGATGTCTCTATTTATATCTTATATTTGTCCAAAAACCGCTAGATGCTGTAATCTGGCACATAACTGCTTATAACTTCACTTCTACTCAGTATTTTGATTTTAATTATGGCACAGGTTTAACTTCAGACAGATACCGAAGGACTCTTTCATTAAATTCTGTTGAGCCAGTTTTGCATGATGCTGTGATAAAATCTGGCAGGACAGACAGACAGACATACAGACCTGTATCTTACAGTCTGTATCCTGTTTGTTTCTGGTCCTCCAATGCATGACCAATGTACAGACAAAACCTTTCTTTTATTTACATAGATATGTCATATTCTAGGTATGAGGAACCACAATAGAAAAATTTGAGTTCTGACATTTTTCCTCAGACTTCTGACATTTACCCTTAGAAAATTTACTTTTCTAAGTCAGAAACTGTCATTTATCAAAGCTCTTTAAATGTTCACCTTTCCTCCAGCTGTCGCTCCAGTCTCAACCTGAAACCCAACGAGCGAGCGCAGATGAACTGCAGAGGGCAGCATATCACTGCTGCCATCATTAGTCTGCCTTCACCAAGCTCGTTCAGCCCTGCCCCAATTACCACATCGTCCATCGCACCCACCATCAACACCACCTCTAGCTCCAGCGTTGTGAAGGTCTCAGCCCTGTGAATGAAAAGGAGGAACAGCAGGAGAACAGAGCAAGCAGAGCCGTGAGCCTCGAGCTGAACACGTCTAGTGGACCCACTGTGGTATTAATTTTTTATTTAGAAAAAAAGGAAAAGGAAAAGGTTCGAGGACAGTAGTTAGTTAGAAGACACTGTGTATGTCAGAAGATGACACCCAGACCAGATTTCTGGATTGGTTTCCGGATTTTGGTGTTCTTCTGCCGTAGGATTTGAAATGTAGGACTGAGGTGTTCAAGAAGGAGGTTAGAAGATGGTTTGAAGATGCAAAGGTATCAGTTAGTGTAAAACGCGTTACTTGTCAGTTTGATTGTGTGTCACCCACCACGGTAGGAGAAATCAAAGTGGTATTCATGTTGTGTGAGGAATCTATTTAGTCAGACTATATGGTTGTGTAAAATGGGCAAGATCACATCACACTGGTTTGTTTAGTTTCTATTCACAAAGCCAAACGAGGAAAGGAGTCAGACATTCTCATCTAAAAAATTCTCTTTGAATAGAAAAAAATTCTCTTTGAATAGAAAATACAGTTTAGACTTGTCAATGGTCTTTATGTCTCTCCTGCATCATATTTTTTTCTCACTAATAGTTTATCTCTACTTTTATCTCTGTCTTTCTCCGTCTAGCTTGTATCTCCTTATTCTTCTCATAATTTTTGTTCAACGTCATCATTTAGTCAACACTCAATAGACTTTGCTCTACAGCGATCTCAGTCGAACAGTGGTTACGAATCTCGCAGTATTCCATATTCATGCCGGTAATAAAGTAAACGGCTGGTTAGAACCTCAGAGATTGTCATTTCCATGTCTAATATGAATGTCTTTGTCTGTGTGTCTTGACTTTTTTACGTGACTAGTGATTGATACTAAGGGAGAAACAAAAGGTCTAACATTTTACTCAGAGGCCACTCGAGCCCTTAAACAGGCACAACAGTAATGTTTGTAATAAAAATGACTTAACAATGTTTTTTTTTAAAAAACTTAACCTTTTCTTTTGGATTTTGGATTTTGCAACATTTACCTGAACCCTGTCGTATTCCTATCATTCAATTATACGTTTATTGTAACAGAACATCACTCATATTATATTGCTTGATTTCTAGTTAAAATTCCTTTACCTGTGTATCATATGACTGGCACAATTCTGTCATAAACACATCATTGATTATTAAAAAACTTTATATAACAATGTATGTCAATATATGCACTCACCTAAAGGATTATTAGGAACACCTGTTCAATTTCTCATTAATGCAATTATCTAATCAACCAATCACATGGCAGTTGCTTTAATGCATTTAAGGGTGTGGTCCTGGTCAAGACAATCTCCTGAACTCCAAACCGAATGTCAGAATGGGAAAGAAAGGTGATTTAAGCAATTTTGAGTGTGGCATGGTTGTTGGTGCCAGACGGGTCGTTCCGAGTATTTCACAATCTGCTCAGTTACTGGGATTTTCATGCACAACCATTTCTAGGGTTTACAAAGAATGGTGTGAAAAGGGAAAAACATCCAGTATGCGGCAGTCCTGTGGCCGAAAATGCCTTGTTGATGCTGGAGGTCAGAGGAGAATGGGTCGACTGATTCAAGCTGATAGAAGAGCAACTTTGACTGAAATAACCACTCGTTACAACCGAGCAGAGGTGTCAAGTAAGGAAGTACAAATACTTCGTTACCTTACTAAAGTAGAAATTTTGGGTATCTATACTTTACTGGAGTAATTATTTTTCAGCCGACTTTTTACTTCTACTCCTTACATTTTTAAGCAATTATCTGTACTTTCTACTCCTTACATTTTAAAAATAGCCTCGTTACTCTATTTTTATGATCAGAACGCGCAACCCCCCGCGTGTTGCCTGGTCTGATGAGTCTCGATTTCTGTCGAGACATTCAAATGGTAGAGTCAGAATTTGGCGTAAACAGAATATGAGGACATGGATCAATCATGCCTTGTTACCACTGTGCAGGCTGGTGGTGGTGGTGTAATGGTGTGGGAGATGTTTTCTTGGCACACTTTAGGCCCCTTAGTGCCAATAGGGCATCGTTTAAATTCCACGGCCTACCTGAGCATTGTTTCTGACCATGTCCATCCCTTTATGACCAGCATGTACCCATCCTCTGATGGCTACTTCCAGCAAGATAATGCACCATGTCACAAAGCTCGAATCATTTCAAATTTGTTTCTTGAACATGACGATGAGTTCACTGTAGTAAAATGGCCTCCACAGTCACCAGATCTCAACCCAATAGAGCATCTTTGGGATGTGGTGGAACGGGAGCTTCGTGCCCTGGATGTGCATCCCACAAATCTCCATCAACTGCAAGATGCTGTTCTAACGATATGGGCCAACATTTCTAAAGAATGCTTTCAGCACCTTGTTGAATCAATGCCACGTAGAATTAAGGCAGTTCTGAAGGCGAAAGGGTGTCAAACACCGTATTAATATGGTGTTCCTAATAATCCTTTAGGTGAGTGTATGTCATAATTATATGACAATATTATGCATTAATGTTGGTTCCTCTCTGCTAAAATTGGATTCTTGGATTATTAGTAATTTAATAATTACGTTTAATAATTATGTTACACGTCTATTTTTTTTATTTCTGACAGCATAATTAAGCTGGCATAATCATGCACTAAACATATACTGAGTGGTAATAACTCATAACAGTTTATTTCCTGTACTATGGGTCCAACCATAGGACCAACATAAACATTACAATTACATTCAAGACAACTGTCAGTGCACTGCATTTTAAGTGATACAAAAGGTGTTCAAGTCAAACCAGGACTGGAAAAAAAATCTTATGAACGATGGCATAAAACCAATTGGCATTTACAGAAGACTTTAAGCACAATACTGCAATGAGACTCGTAGCCACAATAAAACATTGCAACATTTTACAGAATGCTGTATGTGGGTGAATGATGAATCTAGTGGCTTGGATCCCACTTGAACTTCAGCAACTTGCAGAAGAGACATATCCATCTGTGGGATCTGTACACACAATCATTCACCAAGTCGCTCCAAGTCATTTCTACATGTTTGGGCCGTTAAAGGAGTTCCTGGGAGGCCAGTGTTTCAGCCATGAAGCAGTCTGAGAAAACATTCTACCTTGATGGTATCCTAGCACTGGGGGGGGGGGGGGGTGCTGGGATAAGTGCATTGGTGTAGCAGAGGATTATATAGAGTATAATATAATAGTAAAAGTACTCTCATACTGTGGATGTATTATTTTATTATGCATAATCAAATGACCCGGTTTGAATTGAAAGCCCCTCATATGTGCAAGAAAAGATGTACTTTCCCAATGTATTTATCTATTGTATATTAAAATCAAGGAAAAGAACCAGTTCCACAAAATACATATTCTAATGAGGATACGATATGTGATACATATTTGATGCATTTGATGCATTTATCAACTGAGTGTAATCCATCTTTAATTGGATGTTTTATGACACTGGGAAAAGGTGTTATAACCTCGTTATGACATTTTAATCATTCGGATTGGCAAAACAGAAATAACGGAAAGACAAATAACTGTTGTGTTTATTTCAGATTTCACCTGAAACATCTGTCATAGGATTGACCTTATCATGTCAAAATCACATCCGATATAACCATCATAACATTCCATTCTATATATTAAAGAACAACACAAAACAACATTTATACTTTAAATAAGTTGATTTGTGAAGTTATATTAAAATAAGTTGATTTCTGAAGTTTATTAAAAAAATTTTTTGATAAATACAGAATTCTTTATTCCACCCTCACCATCTGTTGCACCACAGACGGCCGTGACACTTTCTGGCCAGACTGATTAAATGATACCAAAATCAGGTCATGTGACACACCTGTTTGAACTAAAATAATTAATTAGAGCTCATCTGAGAAAAAACAGATTCCGTGGTGCATGATGCCTGTTTAAGGGCTAGACATTGCCTTCACATGAACAAGTGAACATTTAAAAAGGTTCATAACATAGCCATGCGTTAAATACATTTGATTAGTGACCTAATATTGTTTAATGTTTAAAACGTGTGTTGATATTTTGTTGCATGCGACAGCATGCTTTGGTGTCATTGCCAGGTTCAGAAATTATTTCAGTTTCCTTCTTTTTTGTGAAGTCTTGTGTAATTATGTCTTTGTTTCTTTGTTAGTTTTTTCTAATTTTAAGATTAAGTGCTATCTTTAATGCCAAGTTCTGCTTTGTTCCCCGAAATGATTATGCTACAGGCACAACAAGAACACAAACTTGACTCAGATCTATGTATTTTGTGCAAATGTTCTCTCATTCAAGTCCAACAAAGGTTTCTTGTATTTTTCTTTCTTTTTTTTTTTTTTTTGGAGCCTGATTTTTTTTCTATGTCTATTGTGCATTATTCTGTAAGACGTTATTTAATTTATGACTTTGTCCTTGTGAAAGAAGCAGCTGATAAAAAAAAAACATCAAACTGCTAATAAAACCACAGGTCTCTGATTCTTTTCTAAATAGTTAAATTGATTAGAATGGTTATTACTTACTGTCCTGTGCATCGGATTAATTTTAAGAAGACAAGATTGTAGCTGCAGCTCATGAGAAAAGGACTAGGCGTGGTAAAATGTCACTGTTGAAAACCCATCTTTTAAAAAAAATCTTTTTTTAATATATATATTTATTTAGAGATACTGTCAGGTAATCAGATCCTGCATCTTGAAGAACCAGACACAGTCCCTCTGCAGACTTGCAATAATTTTGGTAAATGTATTTTTCACAATTGGAAAAGACATCAAATTATCATTTAAGACACATTTTTGAGACTTACTAAGTGCTGTATGTCAGGCATAATATATATCATTTATAAAGCCATATATAGCATATGTACATACAGTACAGCTTTTATGACTGGAACATATGACAAATCTAAAAAAGCAAAAATCAAGCAAATTTACTTATCCAAACCCTATATCTATAAACCATGTTACCATGTTTATAGCTACAGTCATCCTCCTACAACACAGCATTTCATGCCAAATTTGAAAATGCATAATGTTTTTGTATATCAGGGCCAACCATGGCTCCACCTAAATTGCAGCTGTGTGTGTATGTGTGTGTATATATATATATATATGTATATATATATATATATATATATATATATATATATATATATATATACACACACACACACACACACACACACATACTGTATATATACTATATATACTGTAAATACAGCTGCAATTTATCCACTAGGTGGAGCCATGATGGCAAGATTGGATTACAAAATAATACTCCTACTAATACTACAAATAATAATAATCATCATCAGTGAACAGAACACAAGACTATCAGTTCAAGTCAAACTGGGTCCTGTGATGAAATTTCTCATGCGGACATAAAACCGATTGACATTTACAGGAGAATTTAGGCATAGCACTGTGTTCAAAATCTTAGCCACAGTAACAGATTTGAATTGTGCAAAGGTTTTAAAGAAGGCAGTATGTCCTTGAATGATGATCCCAGACGAGGTGGCTCAGAGTTCACTGCAGTCGTTCCATTGAACATGATTCTTGAAAAATACACTATACACACATCATTTACCAACACAACTTGCACATTACAAAAATCTCAGCCAGGAAATCTCCACATAGTCCTGACCTCGCTTCAAGCCATTTTCACAGGTTTTGGCCATTAAAGAAGTTCCTGGAAGGCTGGCATTTCATATGTGAAGCAGGAAGTCTGATCATGGCACAGGTATACTGAGAAAAGTACTAGTGAAACACAGAGAAATATTGGCAGTTTTTTCTGCCAAGATTAAGATTCAGTTATTTGTCACATATACCGTACAGCACAGTGAAATTATTTTTTTTCGCATATCCCAGTTAGGAAGCTGGGGTCAGAGCACAGGGTCAGTCAGGAAATAGCGCCCCTGAGGTGACTATCCAATCACTAACCCACAAGCTTAACCAACTGAGCCCCCACTGCCCCATTGAGCCACCACTGCCCTCTCAGAACTAAGTTCTGTTATTCTGCATAATCAGATTATTATTCCTTCTTCTCGCGTGTGTAATTAATGCCTTCACTCAGCTGTAAATGTGTATTAGGTTCAACGGGATTACGCGAATTTTATTTCACTTGGAGAGAACGGAGTGTCGGAAGTGTCGGAGCCTCAAACGATGATATGACATTTAAAATAAAAGCTGTTTATAGCTGACTCATCAGAAAGAAGCTGGAGCTCAGTGATTTTGCTTGCATCCAGCACACTTGTTTTGAATATTAAAGTGTGATTCCGTGAATTTGAGTGATTGTGTGAGTGTTTGCTCAATGCGGAAGAGTTGGTATCTTTGTTGCTGTCAATATGTTTGCTTTATGTTTGTTTTATAGGGGTGCTTCGCAATAATACTTGATATTAGCAAACTTGTTTTAAACTTCCTGCAGGAAGAATAAAAATGCATTAATCTGTCCATTCATCTTTGAAGGTTCAGTTTTCATAGTTTACCTTACTTCTTTTTTTGGATTTTGTCTTCCACACACTCTGTCTTCTTCTTCTTTGTCGTTCGGCTGTTCCCTTTCAGGGGTCGCCACATCTGCCTCCATCTAACCTTGTCCTCTGCATCCTCTTCTCTCACACCAACTAGCTTCATGTCCTCTCTCACTGCATCCATAAATCTCCTCTTTGGTCTTCCTTTAGACCTCCTGCCTGGCAGTTCCAACCTCAGCATCCTTCTACCGATATGCTCATAATCTCTCCTCTGAACATGTCCAAACCACCTCAATCTGGCCTCTCTGACTTTATCTCCAAAACATTTAACATGGGTTGTCCCTCTGATGAACTCATTCTTGATCCTATCCATCTTTGTCACTTTGATACTCTTTTATCGCACAACACACCAGACACTTTTCTCCACCAATTCCAACCTGCCTGTTCCCGCCTCTTCACCTCCTTTCCACACTCTCCATTGCTCTGGACCGTTGACCCTAAGTACTTAAAATCCTGCACCTTCTTTACCTCTGCTCCCTGTAGCTTCACCGCTCCTCTTGGGTCCCTCTCATTCACACACATGTATTCCGTCTTGATTCGGCTAACCTTCATTCCTCTGCTTTCCAGAGCATACCTCCACCTCTCCAAATTTTCCTTCACCTGTTCCCTGGTCTTGCTACAAAGCACAATGTCATCTGCAAACATCATAGTCCATGGAGACTCCTGTCTTACCTCATCTGTCATCCTGTCCATCACCAGAGCAAACAAAAAGGGTCTTAGAGCCGATCCTTGATGCAGACCCACTTTCACCTTGAACTCTTCTGTCACACCTACAGCACATCTTACCACTGTCTTAGCAGCTCTTTATTACCTTCTCTGTACTTCTCCACCAGCATCCTCAAAGCAAATACTGCATCTGATGTACTCTTTCTAGGCATAAAACCATATTGCTGCTCACAAATGCTCATCTCTGCCCTTAACCTAGCTTCCACTACTCTTTCCCACAGCTTCATTGTATGGCTCATTAGCTTTATACCTCTGTAATTGCCACAGCTCTGCACATCTCCCTTGTTCTTAAAAATCGGCACCAATACACTTCTCCTCCATTCCTCTGGAATCCTCTCACTCTCCAAGATCTTGTTAAACAAACTAGTCAGAAACTCTACTGCCACCTCTCCTAAGCACTTCCACACCTCCACAGGTATGTCATCAGGACCAACAGCCTTTCCAATCTTCATCTTCTGCAACGCCCTTCTCACCTCAATTTTACTAATAATTGTTACAGTACTTCCTGCTCCACAACAGTCACGTCTTCTACCCTTTGTTCTATTTCATTTTCCTCATTCATCAACTCCTCAAAGTACCCCTTCCATCTTCCCATCACCCTCCTGGCATCTGTCAGTACATTTCTATCTCTATCTTTAATCTCTCTAACCTGCTCCACATCCTTCCCATCTCTATCTCTCTGCCTCGCCAACCTGTACAGATCCACCTCTCCCTCCTTACTGTCTAGCATACAAGTCGTCATATGCTTTTCGTTTGGCCTATCTTCAACTCTATCTTCACCTTATGCTGCATCTTCCTGTACTCCTGTCTACTCTCTTCAGTCCTCTCAGTTGTCAATATCCCCCTTGTAAAGATGGACGCAGATGCAGGGTTGTTTAGATTTAAACGTATTTATTAACAGATGCGATCCAGGAAAACAAACAAAAACAAACAAAAAGGGGTCCTTCTCGTGAGCTGGGTCTGCAGGCGGGCTAGTAAAACGCTCGGGTGAAAATCTCTCCTTGAAACAAATTAAAGCACAGTTCGTCTCTGTCACTCACACGGGGCTGAAACGCTTTCAGCCGTGATCTGGACGTCTTCCTTGAAATACTCGTTCCGACCCGCTCTGCAGACACCATTCAGTCCTGAGGGAGGTTAGACCAGTGGTTCTCAAAGTGTGGGGCGCGCCCCACTAGTGGGGAATACAGACATGACAGGTGGGGCGCAATGAACGGGAGGAAAAACAGGAAAGTACCTATTCTAATTCATGCTTTTCTTTATTGATAATGAAGAGCGCACGCTCAAAACTAAACAATCACACACAAATAAATGGATCATTAATACAAGTAAATTTTAAATAACATCAGTTGTGGGCCGGGAGAAAAAGTGGAACCATAGTGCAACAATAACGGTTTAACGTCGGACAAACTTGAGCAGCGCTGCTCGAATCACAAACCTGCGCGAGCCACTGGGCAGACTCTGACAGAAATAAAGGGCGCCGACCATCAAAATACATTTTACCCCGCTGGGATGCGCGCGTACGTACAAACCAGGCATGGCAAGGCGGAAACAATATTAAACAGTCCTGACATTTAAATAAGTTGTTTTTAAATAAAACACAGTGAGTCGCGCAAGTTTGTGATTCGAGCGGCGCTGCGCGATCCACCGGACTGCGCAAATAAACCAGATCATCACTGCGCTGTCCAGATAGTCGCGCTGCGCTGTATTTGCGCAGATATTCGGTTCAATCGGGTGCCGCGGTTTCGTCCCACTTTTGATGTGTTTGGCTTCACATACACTTCGACAATGGAAGAAGGCGGTGCAGTAGCAGTGAGTTTACTTACATGTGACGAAACCGACAACGAGGAGATTGTAAAGAAAAAAGCTGCCTCGTCTGTGGTGTGGAATTGGTTTGGATATAAGAAAAGTGATACGAATGAGATGAACGTGATTTGGAAGGTACGCAAGTGCACTGTTTTAACAAGTGGTGGAAACACGTCAAACCTTTTCTATCATCTGAAATCCAAACGAATATGGCCAAAGTAAAAAAAAATGCGGCAAACCTCAGCAATTCACAGTTTAAATAAAATTTCATTAAAAAATAAAATTATGTAAAACAATTTCTTTGTGTTTTCATTTTTATTTATGCATTTTCAGATACAAATTGCTATATTGTGATGTATATCGTTATTGAGTTAGAAAGTAGCTTCTACCGTGATAGAAGATTTTGGTTATATCGCCCACCCCTAATGAAGCCTATCTTGAGCTTGGATTCATGGTGGGGATGGTGGGGGCAGAAGACAGACCCGTGTATGCTTTGTGTCTTAAACTGCTGGCAGCAGACCGCATGAGACCCAACAAATTAGGGAGACACTTAGAGACAACACACTCCAGTCACGTTAATAAACCAGTGGACGTCTTTGAAAGAAAGCTGGCAGAATACAGACAGCAGGAGAATCGCATGGTAACATCTGAATCAGTGAACAGCAAAGCACAAATGGCTTCATTCAAAGTTGCATACAGAATTGGCCAGTGCAAAAAAACTACAAACGATTGCTGAGCAGCTAATAAACATGGGGTCAATTATGCAAAGATAAGTGACAACGTAAGCCTTGTAACAATTGCACGTGTATTTTATCTTTTTTTAACTTGGTGGTGTTTGATCGTATTGGTTTAGGAATTGATATTTCAATAAACAGTAAACTTGGCCGATTTCGTTATTATTTTGTTAAGTGGGGCTTGAAAATTCGCTCACCTCCTTAAGTGGGGAATGACAGAAAAAGTTTGAGAACCACTGGGTTAGACACATACAAGATCAGGGGAAAACGATAGGTGCACAACAGTGAACAGACAAAGGGCTGCTGGTTCGGCATGGTATATATAGTGACACACACAAGGGTAGACAGGTGACTGTGATTTAGTGCTGATGACAAGACAGGGAGACATTCACACGCAGACACACTAGGGGGCGACAAGGTGTCGGCTCAGTAATCCGGTGACCCTGACCTTCTCCTCCCAGGCTGTGGTGACCGAGATGTTACATCAGTGTCCCACTTCTTCTTCGCTAGCCTCTTTTCCTGTATACACTCCTGGACTTCCTCATTCCACCCCCAAGTCTCCTTGTCCACTTTTCCCTTACCTGATGATACACCAAGTACCCTTCCTGTCTCCCTGATCACATTGGCTGTAGTTGTCCAGTCAACTGAAAGCACCTCCTGACCACCCATAGCCTGTCTCAACTCCTCCCTGAAGACTACACAACATTCTTCCTTTTTCAACTTCCACCACTTTGTCCTCTGCTCTGCCTTTGTCCTCTTCACCTTCCTCACCACAAGGGTTATTTTACACACCACCATTCTGTGTTGTCTGGCTACACTCTGGGGCATAACTACTAACAACATTGAACATCACCCCTTCAATTTCCAGCTTCAGACTCATCACCCTATCTAACATTCCTTACAAACTCCTCTTTCAGAATAACTCCTACTCCATTTCTTTTCCTATCCACACAATGGTAAAACAATTTGAACCCTGTTCCTAAGCTTCTGGCCTTGCTACCTTTCCACCTGGTCTCCTGGACACACATTTACATTTACATTTAAGCATTTGGCAGACGCTCTTATCCAGAGCGACTTACATTTTTATCTCATTACACATCTGAGGAGCTGAGGGTTAAGGGCCTTGATCAAGGGCCCAACAGTGGCAACTTGGTGGTTGTGGGGTTTGAACCTGGGACTGTAGTCCAATGCCTTACCCACTGAGCTACCCCTGGCCCACACAGTATATCCACCTTCCTCCTCTGCATCATATCAACCAACTCTCTTGCCTTCCCTGTCATGGTCCCAACATTCAAAGTCCCTACTATCACTCCTAAACTCTTCCCTTTCCTCTTCTCTCTCTGCTTTTGAACACGCCTTCCTCCTCTCCTTCTTCGACCAACAGTAGCCAAATTTCCACCGGCACCATGTACAGTACTGTAGGTCAACAGCCCCAGTGGCGGTCGTTGTTAACCCGGGCCACGACCGATCCGGTATGGGAATTATATTTGTGATTCGCATCATTGATTTGGCAAATGTTTTATGTCGGATGCCCTTCCTGACACATTTATCCAGACTTGGGACTGGCACAAGAAGACACTGGATTGCGCCCCACCATGGTTGCATTTTTCCACACACTCTATCCACACATGGTAAACTATTGCATTGATTGGCTCTGTTGAGTGATGTGTATAGCCATGGCAAAAAAAGCGCTAGATTACTGTTATAGTAATTATGCTCATTTATCAGAGAAGCATCAGTGTCCAGATAGAACTGTTACTCGGTCGGCATCCGGATCAAAGTCTGCCTTTTAATAATGCCTGATCTATTTTATTCACTGGAGATAACATATTTATTTTTCAATAGAATATAAATGACATCATTTATATTTAGTGATACTAAGGGTTAATATTTAGTGATTCTCAGCAACGAGTTGATGAAGGCCAAGTTAAATGTTATCGGCTAACTGCTAATGGCTAACAACCTACCCCTTTTTAAGAGTTAAAGGAGGCTACTTTAGCCATTAGAAGTTATCCACTAACTGCTAATCTTTAAGACTAACCTCGTCATACTTAACAGCTAAAGAAGGCTAGTTTAGCCATTAGCAATTAGCCTAGCCGCTACCGGCTATCCCAGCCTAATCATAGAAGCTTATCATAGAACTTAGTATTGTCCAGTGCATTTGCAAAATCCGTCAAGCACCATAATGAAACTGGCTCTCATGAAGGCCGTCCCAGGAGGACGAGACCAAAACCTACCTCTGCCGCAGACGAGAAGTTCATTTAGAGTTATCAGCCTGAAAAATGACCAATTAACAGCACCTCAGATTAGAGGCGTTATGAAGTCAGAGCAGAAGTAGCAGACACATCTCAATATCAACTGTTCAAAGGAGATTAATGCATTTTTTGGATGCCTTCAGCATTCCTTTACAAAGTAGAAAGAAATAAAAATCAGGAACCATCATGGAGTTAGAAAGTGACCCCAAACTTTTGAACGATAGTGTGTGTATGTATGTATTTGTCTGATCCATTGATGCTGTATGAGGTTGCTAAGATTTGACAGAGCTGTCATGACATCTTCTGGAATATGTATCATTTCATCCAGGGCACCAATAACCACCAGCTCTTGTCTGCAAATGAACTGTAGGTACTGTAGTCAGTGTTCAGTGGCTGTGTCTCTCCAAGACATGAACCAAATGATCATGAAGTCATTAAAGAATGTACTGCTGGAGAGATTCCTAGATTGTGAGAAAAACTGTGACAAACATGTAATGAAGGTGAAATGTGTTATTACTGTGTTATTTTCAGCGAAGTTCATTAATTAAACATTGTGAAATAAAGTAATAACTTAGACATGCATCATGTTCTTGATTTGAGTCGGTAAAACTTGATTTCCGTTGTAATTGACTCAGACTGCGCAAAAGGTGTGCAAGTTGAGCTACTCGAGCGCTCCTGGAGGGCTGTGATTGGCTGACTAGTAAGGTCGCATCTGATTGGCTAAAGAGTTACGAGTGCCGTATGTTTGAGACTTTACTGGCACGTTGGAGTCAGGAAAGGCTCAAAAACACACACACACACATCCAGCAATTTTCACAAACGTAAGTCGATTTTCACATGCACAGCCCATGATGCACTCGTAAATAGATGTACACAGTTGTATATATGTGAATTGTATATTATGAATATGTATATATTTTTTATGCACGTGAATGTGTTTTTTTGTGAATATATATTTTTTTCGTGCACGTGAATTGGGTTACGCACGTGAACATCGTGTTTTTTGCATGAATTATTTATGAGACCGATCTGCCTCCATACTCACACGAGTGTCTTAGCGATGTTCCTTGTTAATTTTTTAGATAAAACAGTCCTTCCGTTAATGTGTGTTTATGTGAAATTCAAATAAGAAAGGTTTACTGTGTAATAAAGGTTTACTAGAAGGTTAAAAATCCATTTTCTCACTCAGCCTCTCTTATGTGTGTGCGCACGCGTTGATACACTTGGTTGATACATTCTCTCTCGGGACGGGAGGGGCTTCACACACACACACACACACAAACAGCGTGAACCGCTTAAACGGAAACACTTATCTGTCGGGATTTCTTTTTACTTTTTAAAAAAGGTAAAGTGCAGGTTAATTTGATTTTTTTTTTTACTTTATATTATGTGTTAATTCTTTTTATGTATTTACTTTTTTGGGCTGTAGAACGAATAATTTGAGTTTCTATTATTTCTTATGGGAAAATTAAATTTGGTTTACGAGTGTTTTGGAATACGAGCCCACTTCCCGAAAGAATTATGCTCGTAATCCAAGGTATCGCTGTACATTTTTTTGCATATTTGTCACACATCCTCAAACACATTTCAATATTACACAAAGACAACAAGAGTAAAAATAAAGTGCAGTTTTTAAATAATGATTTCATTAATTTACGGAAAAAGTTGTCTAAACCTGCCTGGCCCTATGTGAAAAGATAATTTCCCCTAAACCTTATAACTTTTTGTGCCACTCTTTGTTGCAACGACTGCAATCAATTCTTTGCAGAATTACTTTTATTTAGCCACATTGGAGGATTTTCGAGCATGAATGGACTGTTTAAGGTCTACCACAGCACCTCAATCTCCAAAACCTTACTTTCATTTTTAGTTTGAGCCATTCAGAGGTGGACTTGCTGGTGTGTTTGGGATCATTGCCCTGCTACATAACCCAAGAGCGCTTGAGCTTGAGGCCACGAATATATTGGCGGACCATCATACTACATACCACCACCATGTTTGACTGTTGGTATGATGTTCTTTTTATGAATTGCTGTGTTAGTTTTTACACCAGGTGTAACAGGACACACATCTTCCAAAACGTTCTACTTTTGTCTCATCTGTCCACAGAATATTTGCCCAAAAGTCTAGGGATAATAAAGATATTTTTGGCAAATGTGAGATGAGTCTGTTCTTTTTGGTCAGCAGTGGCTTTCACCTTGAAAGTCCATGACTACCATGAATGCCATTTTTGTCCCCAGTCTCTTTTTTATTATTGAATTGGACCTGGGGGGGCAGTATTAGTTCAAGTATTGAAGGAACAATTACGTCATGAGTTGTCATTTAAAGTTAGTATGGACGGTATGGACATCTAGAGAAAGTTCATTCCACCATCTAGGTGCCAGAACAGAAAAGAGTCTTGATGAATGTCTTCCTTGATCCATGAGAGATGGTGGGACCAGGCGAGCAGCGCAGAAGGATCGGCGGTACGGTGAGTGGTGTGATTATTTTTATTTTTATTTTATAGAACTTTATTAATCCCAGAGGGAAATTGCCCAATTTTCGCATATCCCAATTAGGAAACTGGGATCAGAGCCAGCTTATGGAGCAGCGCCCCTGGAGCAGATAGGGTTAAGGGCTCAAGGGCTCAACAGTGGTGCTGGGGTGCAGTCAATGCTGGGGTTCGAACCCCCAACCTTCCGATCAGTAACCCAGTAACCCACAGCCTTAACCGACTGAGCCACCACTGCCCCAAATTACACCTGAGAGGTAAGTGGGTGCTGGGCCATTTTTAGCTTTGTAGGCAAGCACCTGGGTGTAGCATCGGGTCCTCAGATGATTTTTTGCTGCATAGCTCATACACACTTGCATGTACTGTATGCACACGAAACCCGGGACACATTTAGAGCTCATTGAGCTAAACAACTTTCGCACTGCATGTCCTGGGCTCAACTCAATAGGACGTCAGTTATTTTGGTTTGATCGGATCCGATGGATTTTGATATACCCCTACTAGGGGATTTATACGATTGCCACCAAACCGGGCCTATGTGATCTAGAGACCTTGAGGATGCAAAATTGTGGAATGATTTTTGATTTTTCAAATGCCCTAAATATTTGTTGAGTGCTTTAGTGTGCGAGTGTTAACATTTTTGATGGAACAATTCTTATTCTTCTTTATTGTCACTGTATTATCCTTGATACTTTTCCAATGCTTTTCCAGTTTATATTTAAAAAAGAGTTTAAAAAAAAAAAAAAAAAAGTCTTGAGACAGCTATTTCCTCTAACACATTATCAGCAATTCCTCTGCCATGTTCCAGTTACATAATACTTCCCTTTAGATAAAGGGTGTGTGTGTGTGTGTGCGTGCATGCGTGCGTGTGTGTGGTAAAATGTTCATGCATGTTTTATCTTGAAATCTTAAGAGCAAAAAGAAGAACTAACATCAGGTCATGCAGCCTTATAAACACTGACAATAAGCATCATACCAATCTGTCATAAAAAATTTTTTTTATCCATATTCATGACAGAAGACAAACTATAAAGAAGGTTTTTCATAACTGTTCATAATGTTTATGACAGAAGTCATGAAGAGAATATGTAGGTATTAAGAAGCCTAATAAACACTATCATTAAATAGCGTGTGATCTGGGCAAATAAATAAGTGCTTATTAGTGTTTATGTAGATTTCAACCATCCATCAGTCAAAAAAGAACAACTTCCTTCCTTCCTTTCCCCCACAAGAGCAGCTTGAGGAAGTGTTCATATGCAGCTGTAGGACAGGATGGAGATCATGTCACATACACACAAGGCCACTACGCTCACATGTGATTCATGAGGATTGTGCTAAAGTGACTAAACCCTCATTCATTTCTCTTCATTGCTTCTTTTATTAGGATTTTAAAAACATTTTTACATAACATCTAAGAGCATATACTGTATAAACCACGACTAGTTGTGCTGCTGAAATAAGATCCTGTTGTTTAAAAAAGAACTGTCTTAATTCCTAAGCCTTTTTAGATTATTTATTCATGGACCCTGTTTCTGCTTTTTTTTTTCTTTTTTCTTTTTTGGCTTCTGAGATGCCAGGACACGTGAACATGTGGCACAGCTGGAAAATCCGATGGAATCAGGTCAGATAAAGGAGCAGTGCATATTTCTGCTCCATTAATTTGGCTACCGAAGCAGACATACTGTACAGTACTGGTTATCTCATGCAGATCTTTGGAAGTATTTTCCGCTGAAACTTTACCCCTCAAAACATGTGTGTGCATGGCGGTAGCATAAGACACCAGGTCCAAACTGCTTTACATACAGTAAAATCAAGAAAATGCTTAATTATCTACAGTATAAATCGTCAAATTGTGTTTTCATAGATATTTCATAATCGATAGGGATGGCTGCTCTAAACGTCCTCATGGACATGTTTATTGAACTTTTAAAAATTATTTAAAGGGGACCTATGAAGCAAAATTCACTTTTTAGTCATTTTTAGACATTTTAAAAGGTCTCCAGTGTGTGTATACAAACAAAACGTATTCTGTTGGTTGAGTTTTGAAACAATCAAATTAGACTGTCCCCGTAATGTGACCTCATCCCAGCTCTGCAGTTCTCTAAAGGGGCGTGGCTCAGCAGTAGCTCATTTACATAGACACTTGAACACCAGTTGGAGGAGGAGTGAAAGAGTTTGTTGTATGAAAAAATGCATTATCTGAGGGGTATCTCAACTTGAGCATTAAACATGCATTTGTAGCATGTTAAATTAACATGAAAATGTAATTAAATTAGTGTTAAGCATTAGAACATGGGACTTTTAAGGTACAAGTATAAGTACAATTACACCATAGGGCCACTGGCGGACCATTAAAATCCATTCCCCGGTAAAAGATATACAGTAAAGGTATTAAACAGTGCAAAGTAACATTGTAAAAAGTAATAAGTACTGTATGTTTATGTGATTCAGAAAGGAGAAATTCTAAAGGAAATATTTACAAAGAAAAGGACCTGGATTTTGTTAATTATAAAGGGTGTCATGGTAGTACAGGAGTAGCTTTGGTACCTTATAGATCAAAAGTGCCAGGTTCGATCCTGAGCTCGATACTGTCTGTGTGGAGAGACGGATTTTCTTCCTGTGTCTGTTTGCGCATGCACTTCCTCTTTGGTTTCCTTCCACCTGCAAAATAAAATTAAAAAAACATGCAGTAAGCAAACTAATTTTTGCACAACATTCAGTGCGGACACTCTTTATACTTTCATATATAAGTAGACACACTCTTACAAACGTGTGTGTGTGTGTATATTACATGTATGCATATGTGTGGATATATGTATGTACAGTATGTATTTGTATGTATATGTATGCGTGTACATCAGGGTTTGACATTAACTTTTTTGCTCACTTGCCAATGTGGTACATACACACACTGTATCACTATAGTAGTAGTCAAGTATTCAGTACTGTTAAGATAGCTCCCAATATAAAAACATGCAAACATGAACAGTATATTCTGCTTAGTGAACTTAAATTCAAGCCTCTTACCACATGAAATTGAAAAATAACATATTCAGTATAACCGAACTCATTCTGATATTAAAAAAACAGCAACTCAGAACATTTATCATTTTAGTGTGTTATTATGTGTACTATTACCAGGTATTATTATTCATTATGTATTATTATATCAGAATTCTGAGTTAGGACAATGGACTCTGGTCTATCTGGTTGTGTTAACTCTTTATAGTATGAGGTAATTCAATCAATTGATGAATTTTCTATCATTCAATATGAAATCTAAATAGATTTTAATAGTGATTACTTTTTTTATATATATAATCAGTAAATAACTTATGCGAAAGGGGCAAACATTCTCATCCTGTTAATAGCCCTATAAGGAAATGATACACATACACCAAACAGGAAGTAAAAGTGTGTGTGTTTGTTAGTGATGGGAATTTTGAATCATTTTAGTGACTCGGTTCTTTGAATCTCGTTCATCAAAATGAACGAATCTTTTTTGAGTCATTTTGTCCATTTGATCAGAAATAAATTAAAATGTTGCGTTTTCAATAAAAAAATCCCCCAATACGTCTACATACACAAATTTTGCCTATAGTTCCAGTTATGAAAATATTACAATGTAACTAAGGACATATTATAATAAACAGAATGTGCAGCTCACCTCTTATATCTTCTCTGAGTCGTTCGTTCTTTTGAATATATTGCACTGCATACTGTAGCGTCTATGGGAGTTACGTGTCAAAAGAACGAACGACTCGAGACTTGAAAACGTATTGCTGAGAATCGTTCAATACTGTTTCCTGTATATAACATACGGAGGTTTTGCGATGCTTTGGGCATGCTGGTGTCCTGGTGTACATATGTGTATATATATATGGATGTGTATATATGTATATTCATCCTTAAAATTCTTTTTGTTATATACATGCACAACATTACTGTACTAATTCATATGCATATTTATTCTTATACTGTAATTGTATACCACTATTGCTTGTGTAGCTTGCACACAAGAATTTCACTCACATGTACAGTACTGTACCAGTGTACCAGTAACGTGATGTGACAAAAAAATATTATTTGATTTGATTTGATTTAATTGGTCCTTGGTGTGAATGAGCATGTGAAGTTGTTCTGTTCTGTAATGGCATCCGGGATGTATTCCCACCTCACACCCAGTATTCCCAAGTTAGAAATTCCGGGATCCACTGCAATCCTGACCAAGAAGTTTACTGAACATACTGTAAATAACTGATCAGTGGAATAAGAGACACATTTGAATGTATCTATAGGTATTTACGAGGGGGTATCAAAAAAGGTTTGAGACTTGCATGCCACAGATTCAGTCGCTTTGTCCGTAAGTCTCCGTAGGTTCTTCCACTGTAAAAACTTTTGCTTCGTTCCAGGGTTGTACCCATTGTCATACTGTACACCCAAGTTTCATCACCAGTATTGAGCCTCATTCATATCATGATGATGAAGTTCTTGTCAGACTTCGATGCAATGTTGGGGACATTTTGGGGGGTTAAGCTTGCTGAAGGTCATCCTGATCTCCTGTCATCTTTCAGTGATATTCTTCCACTGTTGAACTGTACATGCCGCTCTAAACACCTCCAACGATTGATTGCAGAATCATTCTTTGTTCTCCATGATGAAATCGCAGACATGGTAACGCACGTGATCAGAATAGCGCCAGTTGCACAGCTCCTGATGTACACAGGACGATGTCTTTTAGCACACTGACTTATGTAAATCTGTGCTCCCTTTGACTGGGCGTTTTAGCCTTGTGCTGCTATCTGTTGGCGTGTTACAAAACTAGTCTTGAACCCTCTTGATACCACAGTGTATTTAAATATTTAATTTTGCCCAGATTCTTTCTTTCCCATATTGCTTTATTTCTTTTGCAGTCGGTTGCATGTTTACTTTCACTCCATCACACATGCGCACATTCACAAGAATTCATCCCTGTTTGTAAGCTCTAAGGAATAATGTTGGAGTGAACTTCTGTCAGCATGTAAAATTAGGAGCTCTGGAAAGGGAAGAGGAGGGGTGTGCATTTTTCTTTGAGGAAAGACCGGGGAGGAAAGCAGGACAGCTGCAGAGTCGACGAGAAAAAGACAGGACAACAACTGTTACTGTCCTCCACCTTTAAGCTTTTATGGGACAACTTAATGCTTCACACACACACAGAGAGAGAGAGAGAGAGCAGCTGCGGGCGCGCGCGTTCCTAAACACGTCTCGTGCTCCCCGCGCGCTTGTTTTTTTTTTTTTAATCCCGATAATTGATTTATAACGAAACTCTTCATCAAAACAGAAGAAATCGTCAATCAGCTGTTGGTGCTGATTGATTTCTAATGTAATGGACCGAATTCCAGCGCCTCGGAGCTCAGCATAAGCATGGATTCATGTTTAAAGAGACTGAGACTAGAACTGGTATGTACTGTACTGTATATATTACATATGATAAGCACTTACTACTCTTTAATCCTAGTCCTGCTGTATACTAGGCTACAGAATAAACTGCTTGTCTATAGCCACTGATTTGGATTTTAACTGGTGAAACAATAGATTTCGTAAAGCATAATAATCATTATAAATGAAACATAAAGCGTAAATACGAAATGTTTCTTTAAGGATGTCGCTGTGAACGTCGTTGTTTATCCCCATCAGCACCTTATACACATCTGTACAGATGTGTAAGCTGTTTACAATGAAGCCCACGATGAAGATCTCATGCATTTTACTATTAAAAAGCATAAGCTTAAAAAAATATATATATTTATTATTATTTATTATATATAATATTTTTAAGTTTGGTGATTATCTTCCCCTGCAGAATCTGCTGCAGTTTGCTTACTTTTAATATTATGTGCACAGAGTGACATTTTTATGATGTCATAGGTGACGTCATGGTCAGTTTTATTCTGGTATTCCACGAGTTTGTAGAAACACGTCTTAGCTTTTGGAGCTTAATTTCTATATAATTAATCATTTTGTGCTTTATTTCTTAAGTGCATCTTTTTGTAGGTGATTTAAAAAGTTATTTAAAAAAAGATCATTAAAATCCATAAGCATTACTCTTAGCACCCCAACATTGATTATTTTCCTATAATAGCATGTCTGGAAGTACTACACTACTTACGTTACTCACCACCCTGCAGATATACTGTTTCTGTCATTTCTATGACAACTACAGTACTTAAGGGGTCGGGTTGACAGTTGACGCTCAATTGTCATACGTGCAATTTAGGAACTCCAATTAGCCTAATCTGCATGTCTTTGGACTGTTGGAGGAAACTGGAGTACTCGTAGGAAACCCACCAAGCACCAGAACATGCAATCTTCATGCACACAGACCCGAGGCGAGAATCGAACCCCAAATCTGGAGGTGTGAGGTGACAGGCCTAACCACTAAGCCACCGTGCCGACATGTCACAATTTACAAACAAATAACATTGCAACAATTTTTAAATCTCTGTTTATTATTATGCTTAGATTATGTGGAAGATCCATCATGTGAGTTCCTGGACATTGCAGCGCTATAGAATCGATAACATATCTGAGTTATTTGCCTGTTAGAGCTGCTGTTATACTGTAGTATTATGTTTTCCAATTTTATTATATGCAGAGCCATAGAAAAATAAAAAATAAATCGACATCCTCTGACCAATCAGATCTAAGTACTCAATAGCACTGAAGTATAAATTCTTACATTATGGACTACAATCATCCAGTTAATTTTCGTTCATTGAGAAAAATCTATATATAAACTCCGCTCCTTGATTTTCTACTGTTCAAGGCTCGGTACGATCATCAACATGTATCAAATGATCCACACTTCATTGTTTACTTCCACATACACCACACTCTCAGGCTCTTAGAGAAGAATTTAGCGAAATTAGACCTGACTCTTCCTGAAATCCTATCCTAATCGAGTAAGAGGTGTTTCTGCTGTACTCCTGGGCATAGCACACAACCAGAACCGACTGGTTGAATCTGGACGAACTCCACCAAATTACTCTCATGTCTACCGGCTGCCACTGAGTTCATCGGTGACAGGAGTGTGCCAGGGTGGAAGATATCTAAGTTTGCTAACATAGAAAGGGGGCATGTTGGGCTGCAAACTGGTGACACAGATGCGTTTAGAATGAAGCACAGCCGTCTTCCCGGGCTTCCTGAGGAGAAGAGTCTGGCACTGGGGTTGTTTCCTTGCCAGAAATGCCACATGGTCATATCTGTCTGTCTGCCTGGCATTTTGGCAAAGTACTGCCATTTGAAGGAAAGTTTAAAATCTAGGATCAGTGCCTTCATGCATTTTCTTCAGAAAAATTATTAATACAGTACATGACATTAAAGCATTCACAAACAGAAACTCAAATGGCAAAAATAGAGCACTGCCATGTTCACAGCCAAAATTTAGAACTATTTGAAGAGTCAGGAATTACGAGTTGAAGGTTGTCTGATTGACTACAGCACTGCCAGGAACTTCTGATTCTCACTTGCTCATGAATGCTGCAGAAATGCTTCAGTGAGTAGGCACTATAAGTTCATCACCTGCTCTTTGAGCTTTAACTTTAATGACTTAGCTAATTGAATGCTGCCTGTCAGGCACAAGTGTGAACATGATTAGAGGTTCCTGGGGTCAGTCTGTGGGTGGCAGGAAGGTTAGATTTTAACCCCAACAGAGCTCAGGGCTATTTTTGCACTTTTGACTGACCACTGCAGAAAACCTAGTTCTAAGGATTGATTTGTTTGTTGCCTTGTCACTTTCTTTTATTAGCTGGGTTGGTTTCACATTGCAATGATTTTCATATTCTGACATGTTGATGTTCCTTGATCTTTGATCAGAATGCTTCTTCTTCTTCTTCTTCTTCTTCTTCTTCTCATGCAATTGCTTGTTTATAACATGCCACTATGATCCATAATTGTACCTCATTTAAAGAGTTGTTACTGATTCCATTGTCCACCCACCCTTCATCTATACCACTTATCCTGTATGTAGATTCACAGGCGAGCTGGAGCCTATCCCAGGGAACTTAAAGCACAAAGCAGGGTACACTGGATGTCATGCCAATCCATTTCACACATCCAGCCGTACAATTTGGAAATCCCAATCAGCCACTGTACCAAAACTTCAAAACCTGAATCATGGTTCAGTTATGCCAGGAGTGCTCAAAGTTTTGGAATGAAACGATGGCTAATTGTTTTTGAGTTATTGTGGTTTGAATATAAACTCTTGGGCTTTGTCCCTGTATTGTAGGGGTCGCCACAACGGATCATTTGACTTGGGATTGGCACTGAATATCAGTGGCTGGGTATACATTTGAGCAATTGTGCTTAAGGGCCTAAGATGGGTGCCAGGCAGTGGGGGAGCTTAAACCCCTGACCTAAAAAATCTGAGCCATCACTGCAGCAAATCTATTTCTTTCAAGCCATCAAGTAACTGCTACTGTGTATAGTGGATTATAATTTTAGTGAACTGGTGACTCTAAATGCTGTGTGGTTGAAACAGTCTTAAGCACTTAATTCTTTAACTTTATTTAATTTAATTTAATATGGTGAAATGAGGGGGGGACTCGAGGTTTTAGCATAATAATGTAAGTACATTCACACCTACGTAGGTTTAGGCTATTTATAAACAAGCGGCCACATACTGTACATGTAGGAGGAAACTGCAAGACTGTGAAGACTGAGTAACTAAGAACTACAGTATATACCTATACATGAGGCAACAACACTAGACAATCAAATAAACCTACAGTATAAGACTTTGTACAATCATTCTGTCTAAAGAACCAGTGCCTATATTTTCTTATAATTTTATTTCTATGATCTTAATCATTTTAGGTCCTCTGTGTCACAAAGCCTTGTTTTTTTTTTTTTTTTGTTTTTTCTGCTTGAAAGTAGTTGGAGTAGCTTTGGTTTGAAAAGCAAATTCTGCAATAAAGGTTAATCATCAGAATAAGCCTGATTTGAGCCAGGTCCGTGTTCATTCTGTTTGTCCCTCCATCGCTCCTGTTCTTCACAAAGCCCTTCCTTCCCGCCGGCTAAAATTGGCTTGGGTTTTGGCGACAGCTGCGGCCACGCTTACGTGCATATTGTGCTGGAGATATTGCCGATAACCTCTAACGACCAGTTCTGGACGTGCACAAGGGACTGTGAACTGTGATACACACCCAAGTCAATTTGGATTAAAGCAGGCTACTCACCCTTTCCTTCGAGGGTAAAAATAAAACAGCCGGAGTGCTGAAAATGCCATATTCTGTTAGATTAAGTAAACTTAATGCAAATAATGATAAAAGTTGTATGAGGACAGATTAAGATAAAAAAAAAAAGTTAAAGTGCACAGTTGAGTGCTTTTGAATAATCCCTCAGTCCTTTCTTCTTTCCTTCATTCCCTGTGACTAGGAAGATGCTTCAGTTATCATGCTGAGTAAATCACATCCACTCCAGCTTTTATCAGGACGAGCATTTAATATATAAAGTGTCTAGCTCTGATGTGCAAACCAGCACAGACTATTTTAAAATTTGGTCCAAACATGAGATATGCTTTGATGAAATGCGCCTCAACGCTTGTTTTTTTTTTTTTTTTGCTCTAAATAGGTCAAAAGGAAATGTTTCCAGCTTATCACATGGAAATGCATGCAAATGGATTTTTCTTGTACTGGAAGCTCTTGCTGGATTTGCAGAGCATTTATTCAGTGCACACACAGGATATTTTTCACCTGATGCTCACAAACCAAAATGGTAATACTGTACATTTAACCAAGTCCCACATCTTAGCTTGGTCATGTCTCAGTAAGACGCTGTCTGGATCCCATTTCCACTTGTGACCTTTACAGTTCATATCCACTGAGCAGGATGTCAACTAAATGCATCCAATTTCCAGCTCCCTAAAAAGCCCTATTAACTCTCATGGCATGAAATAGCCTTGTGTGCCCACGCAGTCTCCTGTAAATGCCCTCATTAGTCTGCGTGACTGCCACGTTCAGACGTGCTCTTTCATGGGTCTGTTCACTCATGATTCCTCCGTGTGCTTCATGCCTGCACCTTTTTTTAAAAAACCGTGAGCAAAAATTCATTACAAAATCTCCCATTGTAGTGTGTCTCAGTTTTTTATATTAGATGCACAAATAATCAATATTAGATTCTTTTACCAAATATCTAAAAATGAACTAAAGCAGTTGAACATGAAATACTGTACAATGTTGCTGCAATAAAAGCAGTTTTATACTGTACCTTTAATTTTTTCTGTTTTCCTGATATTTAACTCAATGCTTCACAAAGCTTCTAATTAACTACATGTGCTCTTTACACAGGGTGTGACATACTGCATATACATATTGTAATGTGCTATATACCTATGTATGTGCAATTATAATACTAATTGTGAAAAACATTTGAGATATTGGACAGGTGTGATGTGTACAGGTTAAACTGGAACTTTTGTGATGCAGTTATGAATGTTAAACACTCTCTTTATTTCTCTATATACTGTACTGCCTTCCTTCGCCACATTAATTTGCACTTTTATCAGCATTTGACTAGTGCTCAAAGAGAAATGTCGAAAGTTTTTCTCAGTATGCTGGAGCCATGATCGGACTGCGTGCTTCATGTCTGAAAAACTGGCCTCCCAGGAACTACTTTAGTAGTCTAAACATGTGAAAATGGCCAAAAGGCGAGTTCCTGGATTGTGCAAGTGGTGTTGGTACAATAAATGATTGTGCATACAGTTTCCACAAACAGATGCATCTCTTCTGCGAGTTGGCAACAAATTATCAGTTGATTTTCAAGGATCAGGCGTTCTATTTGCTGAATGTTCAAGGGAACGTCTGCTGTGGGTTCCGAGCCACCTTGGCTAGGATCTTTGTTCACAGGAGTATAGCATTCTTAAAAAACGTTTGCACTGTTCAAATGTTTTACTGTAGCTAAGATGAAATTACATTATTTATAAATTAAGGCATTTGACATTTACAGAAGACTTCAAGCATGGTATAGTTATGAGACATACTGTGTGTGAAGTCTTCTGTAAACGTTTTAATTTATGAGAAATTTCATCTCAAGTCCTGATTTGACTTGAACGTCCCTTGTACAGTATTTAATTAGAAATAACAACAATGCTGATGAATTCTTGATTCTGATTGAATCATTTATATTACAACCACTCTGACAGCAATTTTGTCGTATAAGGGTTTACAACCAGGAGCCAGAATTTGTCTTCTATAGTACATTCCATATCACGTGTATTTAAAAAATGCTTTTAAAAAGTACAACATGCCATTCTTCAATAAATAATTGTCAAATTGCTGTTATATATGATTACATCACATTGAGACTTCCTGTTATAGGACAATAATTAATATTTACTGAAGCTTCCACACACCAAACAATAATTTTTGTATATATCAAAAGCAGAAAGTGGCTACACTGGAAAATTGCACATATTATACTACAGAAAATTAAAACTCACGATGCATCATCATGCCCTAGTGTATAGCGATGCATGTTTGCCATCAATGCCTTCAATTAGTTTGAAGCGTATGTGCGCCTGACATTTAATGTTAATCCAATTCAGTTAATCCAAAATGCAGCTGCCAGGGTTCTCACTAGATCCAGAAAATATGATCATATAACCCCAATATTATCATCCCTGCACTGGCTACCTGTTCAGTTTAGAATAAATTACAAAATAGTATTACTTACATACAAGGCCTTAAATGGTTTAGCTCCCACATACCTAACCAGTCTTCTGATACGCTACAATCCACCACGCGCCTTAAGATCACAAAACTCCGGACTTCTGGTAGTTCCCAGAATTTCAAAATCTACAAAAGGGGGTAGGGCTTTTTCATATTTAGCTCCAAAGCTTTGGAATAGCCTTCCAGACAGTGTCCGGGGAGCAGACACGGTTTCTCAGTTCAAAAGTAGACTCAAGACGCATCTTTTTAATCTGGCATACACATAACTCATCCCAGTACTCATACTCCAGTACACCTATACCGAATGGCAACTACGCTAATTCTCCCCATCTGTTCTGTATTTCTCTACCCATCCCGAGGCATCGGGAGATTTTGCCAGCTTCAGTAGACAAAGGCCGACCCAGCGAGGTTCCTGAGGCATCCAGAGAAGGACCAGCTCCAGCTGGATTCAGCTTTATGATGGTTGGAGCTACACATGCTGCTCCTGTGCTTCCAGTGATCCAGACCTCATCTGCCCTCTGCACCTACTGACTCGTCCCTATGCTGAACTGGTCTTCATGACCATTTAAATAATTTCTGTCATATTGATTTTTCACCTGCACAACACAAGATGTTATATCATTTCTATCTGTTATCGCCCAAATGAGGATGGGTTCCCTGTTGAGTCTGGTTCCTCTCAAGGTTTCTTCCTAATGCCATCTCAGGGAGTTTTTCCTTGCCACCGTCGCCGTCACCCTTGGCTTGCTCATCAGAGACATTTCATTCATTCATCTCATTATTATCTGCACATTTTTCTCACACATCCACAATTCCAATTATTTTCTTTTCTATAATTATTATTATTATTTGTTTTTATTTATTTATTTTCTATTATAATTTTATTTATTTACTTATTACTTTATATATAATTATTCTATATATATATATATATATATATATATATATATATATATATATATATATATATATATAAAATGGGTTTTTTTTTTTTTTTTTTTTTTTTTTTTTTGTTAAATTAAATTTCTTAAATTTTTGTGAAGCTGCTTTGAGACAAAGACCATTGTTAAAAGCGCTATATAAATAAAATTGAATTGAATTGAATTGAATTGAATTTACAGGTTCATTACTAGAGCTAGTTGAAGTGCCCTTTTCAAATTAAGGGATGATGCCGTTAACAGACAGAGCATTGCTGCTGCGGACAATGCTAGGGGACATGAGCGCAGCAGGAGAATAAGCATCTGAGATGATGCAAAAAAATATCTTGGCCCTGGGATAGTTAAAGTAGATGCAGGTTTTAAATGGAAAAATTGAGTGAGTTAGTAAATGTGGTTCCTGAGTGAAGTCAGTGCTAACAAGGCACGAAAAAAACTTTTTGATAGGTGAGAGAAATCTGACAACGATAGGGTAGATCCAGTACCATGAAAAAGTTTGTTTGCATATTTGTCACATTTAAATGGTTCAGACTATCAAAAAAAATCTATTATACAAAAATAACCTGAGTAAATCCAAAATGCAGTTTTTAAATTATGAATTCATTTATTAAGGGGAAAAAAGCTGTCAAAACCTACCTGGCCCTGTGTGAAAAAGTAATTGACCCTAAACCTACAGTAATAACTGGTTTTGCCACCCTATGCGGCAACAACTGATATCAAGCATGAGTCTGGCAATGAGTCTTTCACATTGCTGTGGAGTTATTTTGTCCCACACTTCTTTGCAGAATTGTTTTAATTCAGTCACCTTGGAAGGTTTTCGAGAGGCCTAGTCAAAGTCTGGACTTAAATACAATAGAGATGATCATAAATAGAAGCATGAAGGGCTGTTTAAGGTCATCCATAACCTTAATTATATATATATATATATATTTTTTTTATTTTTTTTTTTGGACCTGTCTGTGTTTCCGGGGGGAAAAAACAGTAAGGGGCAAATACTCTGAAATACTACTTTCACCTCACTGTATGAATTCCCTAAAAAGAAGAATGATGTTTGTTATATTTTAACAACACTATAAACACTAATTACTAAGCAAAAAAAAAAAAGTTCATAAAGCATGAAATTAAACATTTACAATATATTACATACATTCATTTGTTAATACTGTTAGAAACAATTTATAAATAGTAAAACCTCAGTCTCATAAAAGCATTTTTTGCCTTATCATAAATTTGATCTTCAGATATCTCAATGCTTTAATGAAATGGCTTGAGTTATGCTTTCTGGCATTCTTATTTGACCAAAAACACCCCTGCAGATGTTCAAACTAGAGTAGTGTCTCGAAACACACATGGTTGCCACCTTGTAACATGCAAACATGACATTAAATTATTCAATGGCAGTCCTACAGAAAGCCATAAGCATCTGTAACAGTGGAGCATAACAGTTTATTTGGCGATGCCCAGGAGATTGCATAATCAAACAGTCATTATGTTGAGTGAACCCAATGCCTAAAGATGTTTTATTATCCCTAATGAAGCCCGCCATATGTGTGCTGTACAAAGATGGAGAAGAAGCTTAAGATTCTAATTATTTAAGACATAAATAAAAAAAAAATTTTTTACCCCAATTAAATCCTCCATGGTTTATAAGATGAAGTTTCCCCATCAGTATCATTAAAATAATTTAAGCAATAGTATAGTGCCGAACATTCTTTCTTTTTATTGTTTACTGACATTAAAAAAAAACATTTTACCACTTGTGCAGCCTATTTTTAATATATTTAACTTCTTTCTAAAATGTTCAGAAAGCATGTAATTGATCTTAAGCTTGGTAGATGGATCCAGTGGATTAATAGTGAGTTCTATTACTGTTATTGCCTATAACAGAGTCAATAATTTTTTTCAAAAGTAGGCGAAACATAGTCATGACATATGGCATCCGTCTACCACCCCCACACTGACACTCTCACCAGTTTCTGTCAATCGATTACGCTTGAGTGAATCAGCCCCTCTGTTTGGGATTAGGGTCTAGACATGTCCTATTGGGCGTCCGAGCAGAACAAGGTCTCCTATTGGCAGTAAGCTACATATAGGGCTAGCAAACTTGGCTTTTGAAAGGTAAAAGAGAGTGACTGGGCTAGAGACTGACAGAAGGGAGGAACTCCCCTGTGTGAAAGATGATGCAAGGTAAGTTGATAGTCCTTCTTCATGTTTGGATTACATGTAAAAGGTCATTAAGGAAGATAATTGAGGGATAATGGTGCACAATTAGATAAGTTGTAAGGATATATGCTGTCAAAATTTGTTACATGGGGATGATCTCACCAAGAAGGATGGTATTTGGGCTAGCTTTTAGTGGTTGTTGAGTGCTGTGATATGTGTCACAAAAACATATGACTAGCAACTAAACATTTCCCTGTTTATAAGACAGGACTACTGTAGATCTTTAGTAGATAACCATTTGCCTTTCTTTATATCTTTTTAACCAGAAACAAAAAATCTTTAATAAATCTTTTTGATACGCTTCCACAAAATGCAAAGTGTGTCATTATTATTGTAAATTCTTAAATCAAGGGCTTATTGAGATCTTGTGACAGTTGTAGCTGTTTGTAGAATTCTACATAATTCTTTAAGCCCCATGATGTGGGTTCTCCAGATGGACAAACCAAATGTTGCCACTTCTTTAGAAAAAAAAAGTTAAATACAGAACCTTTTAACAATTATTTGTTTTCTCTCTTAGGGTAGGTTTCATGTAGACCCCCAAAAATGTTTTACTGTGAGTGAGTATTTCCTAATATACTCTTAAGCAAGTGTAGAAACCTTAAAAAGCATTTTTCTAAGACAATGATTCTCAACCATGGTTCTGGAAGACCCACTGCCCTGCACATTTTTGTGTGTTCGCAGTTCCAAGCACACCTGACTTGCCTAATTAAGAAATGAACAGGCTTTCTGAATAGAAGTGGGTGTGACAGAGCAGGGAAATCATTAACATATGCAGGATGGAGTAAAGTACTTATATCATACAGTATGTATTTCATATTAACCAATTCCTTTTTATTACCCGTTCCTTTGTCCCTGCAGCTTAGTATGAAAGAAGCTGGTGATGGTCTTCACGCTCAGATGAACTCCATGATGGGAGCTCTCCAAGAACTCAAACTTCTCCAAGTCCAAACAGCACTTGAGCAGCTGGAGATCTCAGGAAAAAAGAATTGCGTGGCTCCACCACCACTTGAAAAACCCATTAACTGCAACTTTGAGCCTCAAAACCAGCAACATCAGGTATCTAAAATCTCTGCTCAAGAAGATCAAGTTCGCTCCCATCATCGCAGTAGTGTTGGGACATCACCCTCTACATCCAGCCTAGAAAGTGAGAGTATGCCATTGCCCAGGAGGATCCCAGGATACACTGCTCCACAAGCAGAATACTGTGGCCCAAAAATGTATCAAACACCAACAGACCACCAAAGCATGCACCCACACTCATCCCTTTCTACACAAGTGGATCTGCCCGGGATTCTCCACAACCTGTCTAGAGAGGGGCCATCATTGGACAGTGACTACATCGAGGACAGCCTTGATGACTCCAGTGATTGGACTTCTTCTCTTATGAGTTGCACCCGCAATCGTCAACCTCTAGTACTTGGAGACAACGTGCTTGCTGACCTGGTAGGCAACTGGCTTGACCTGCCTGAAATTGACAAAGACTGTGTTGATGGGGGGAACGGAATCAACAGACCAGACTCCCCAGCTCATCCCCTCGAACTCAGCCGGTCCCAAGAGTTTTGCAGGAGGTTCTCGCTGACCAGCAATATCTTCAAGAGGTTTCTGCGTAGTGTGAGACCTGACCGGGACAAATTGTTAAAAGAAAAACCAGGTTGGATGCCACCAGGACATGACTCTGAAACAGAGCTTTTCAAGAGACCCAAGAAAACTTCCAAGGCCAAGGGTAGATTCTACTTGCCATTTTGGTCAGGGGGTGGACAGCAAGTAAAGTGTAGTTTGTGTCCTCCGCCAGAAGGGGAGAAGAACCAGTTATTAGGACTTGATATCAAACCTACAGATGCAGTGGAAAAGGTCCAGGCTGATTACTTGCTTGATTACAATACAGCTGTTTGGGTATAACAGGGATTTTCTGGGGAGCATGTGGTGGGAATTCATCATTTGCGCAGGACTGAGTGAGATTAAAATGGATTTGGTTTGGACTTGATGACAATCTGTTAGAGCCTTCAGGGTGTAAAATGAGATCTTCCGATGATGCACTTAACTGCACTCGACTCTCAGTGAAAATACAAACACCCAAAACACTTCCGCTGATATGCTTATAATTTTTTTTCTCTTTCTTGTTTTAATGTCTTGCACACAAGTCTACCATGGTGTCTGCACTGAATTACCACGGCCTTCATTCAGGGCAGCAAGAGGGTCCTCTTAAACTGCTGTTAAACAGTTCAGCATGCTTGCTTTGGGATCTGTCTTTAAAGGTTTTATGTTTGGCATTGTTTTTTCTCCCAACACTGCGTATGACGCTGCCTTCAGGATGACACACGAACACACTTGTACTCCCTGATTTTTTTAATTACAAACTCAAATAAAGAATATATTTGCTTGTTCAAATGAATAAACTGAATATGTCCAAAGATATGCAGGTTAGGCTAATTGGCGTTTCTAAATTGCCCGTAGTGTGTGATTGGGTGTGTGAGTGTGTGTATGTGTGTGTGCCCTGCGATGGATTGGCACCCTGTCCAGGGTGTAGCCCGCCTAGTTCCCGAAGTCTCCTGGGATAGGCTCCAGGTCCCCCGCGACCCTGAACACAGGATTAAGCGGTATAGAAAATGAATGAATGAATGAATGTTTGTAATGTTGCCGTTATTAATACACGGTTCTGTTTTTATTTTTAATTAATTAACCAGGGCCTTCGTGTATACCAACAAATGTGGGTGCTGAGATACATTTTCACAATTCATTCTTTCACATTTAGGTAAATCTGTACTATGTATTTATTATGATAAACCAGGTTACTATTGCATCATCCTACAATCAGATGATTGGACCATTTGTGACCCATTACATCAAAACAGGTATCAAGCCACATTTTGTTGATTTGAGTATTTTCAGATTTCTGTTTTCAATTAACTCCATTTTGATAAAGTTTTTACTGTATCATGTCCAATTCCTGAGATATGGTCAGGGAGTTTGTTTACGAGGAACGCCTCAGGGGAAAAAAAACCATTGAAATCCCATTTTTAGAATATTTAAATGGGGATTCTGTGACATAGAAAGAGAGCAGAACCCTTGACATTAAGATTTCTCTGCTAGTTGTAAAACTAACCTTATGACTTAATACCTGACTTGATATCACGGGTCACGTTTACAAAATAAAATCTTTTTTGAATCTTACATAAAATTTAACAGTGGAAATATGCGGCTACATTTTTCAATCACTGGCTTGTCTGGGGGAAAAAAATGTTTGGTCCAGATATGACGTATATTTCAGCATCATGCAGCATTCACAACTCATGACACAACCATAAAGTAATAAGGAGAAAATGCTGATACACTAAAAGCCATTCTGTGCTGTGAGAGTGAAAACAAGCTGTCGACACTTTTCTAGTATAGATGCAAAGTACTTTTGTACCTAACTCACATTTATACAGTGAAACTGGCAATGGAAATGTGTAAAATATGTCTAGTTTGTTAAACGTGTATTTTGTTGTCTTGCCAAACCAAGTTTTTTTTTAAACAAGTTACTGAAATCAGTGTGATGTGGTAAGAATACTGTGAGACCTGTCGTCACAATTTCAATAAAAAATCTATATTTCTTTATTTATTCATTTTTAAGTGCCTGTGATGACCTTACTGCATGTCTGAAACTCCAAAACATACAGCATGTCCTACTCTGAGCTAAGACATATTGGGATGCTATATTATTTAACTAGAACAGAATATTTTTAGACGAGGAAGTTGAATTTATGAATAAATATTAAAAACCTTTCAAAAGTATTGAGACCATTAATGCCCCATTGATAAATGCATCCCTTAGAAAAATCATATTGAACCTATTTCCATAATGTCTAACAAGATTGCTGTTTTTTTTTTTTTTTGGACCCTGGTCCATCCAAATTATTTTAAGCCTATTTACGTATATGTCTATGCTTGTGCACGAGAACACTTTATACAATTTAGATTAAAGGGTTAAATCCAGAGTGTGAAATGGCAATGTCAATTGCTAAAAGCGCTATACAAATAAAATTGAATTGAATTGAAATGCTAATTGCAAAAATGTTAGATTCCTGTGGTTTCGATTGTTGAAGTAGGGTTTATTTTGTTCCAACATATTGTTGGGGTTCGGTCTGGGATTTTTGACTCTATGGACCATAAAACATAATTCACAATTCCAACTGATTTGCTTCAGGGAGATTTAGTGGAAGCCAAGAAAAGAAAGTATACATACTGTACAGTATATATATATATATATATATATATAATTATATAGATTGGAGATCTAGTCTGCATTGGAAAAGTATTTTTTTCTTTCAGTTAACTTTGAACTTTATAACTTTATGCCTTTGTAACATAAAGAATCCACAGAGTATTATTGTGGGTATTGTCTGTGCTCTCTTTTCCCAATCCTGGGAACATTGGGCACTAAGACCAGGGGGGATGTGTCCCTTCAACATCTCACACAGACAGTAACCTGTTCAGGCTTAAACCATGCGCCAGTCATCCGACTGTACTGCAATTCTCAAATTGTTACCATTAGGTCCTACTAAACTGCTTACATATTTTAATTATATATTTAATATGTAATTGAAGGGCTTTATTTGGAAGGCTGAATGCTGCAGTTGGTATATACTCTTCTTCTTTGGTGATTTGGTTGACATGACCAGTGTTACTTTTTATTAGAAACCCTACACCCTATAACAGTGTTTTATTTATTATAACCACAAATAAAACCACAATCTGGCCATTCGGGGCAGCCAGGTGCAGGGTTGGATGGGAAACCAAGCAGTTCTTCCCAAGTGTAAGAATTGGAGGGCTGCAGCTGTCGTCTTACTCACAGACCCGTTCTCTTCTGTTTGCCCCTCGGGACTGAGACAGAACAAGCGAGCGAGAGGGACGTGAGGACTCACTAACTGGATGACTGCTTTCCTCTGTCCTTCCTCACTCCATCCCCCTCTTCCTGCCTCTCTGCCCGGGCAGCTGCCGCTCTCTCACTGCCCCCAGAATTAGGACACAAAGCGGCGACTCCGTCTCGTTGCACAATTACGTCCGGTAACTCGACAGAACACTCAAAAAGGGCACTATTAGCTAGACATAGTGCAGCAGTGATAATGAGATTAAGGTGGGATCAGTTCTGAGATTGATGAGTGAGTGAACGTGTTTCGAAGGAGCTGGAAAGAGAATGAGGAGTGGATCAAATTCCCTGATCCCACAAATTCATTCTTGCTTTCAATGTCTTCAGCTGTTCCAGCGAGAGCTTTACTGCAGGCTGCCAGAATGTGCTCACATTTCACTTTTTATATTTATCACTAGACAGAGAGAGAGAGACAGAGAGAGAGAAAACGGTAAATTGGACCTTCACCCTCCTGCTGAGTTACATTTCTCACACCACACACTCACAACAACAAATGAAACAGTTCACTTTCAATGTCACTTTCTCCTTCAATGTTTGACAACAATCCTGGTAACATCTGAGAAGATCCTGTAAGTGCAAAATTACTGGCACCCTTTCCATTTCATTTCCGTTCCTGGAATTCGGTAGACCCTGTCTATGCAGGACGAATTATATGTATGACATTTAAACATCTGAGCAGTTGAGGGTTAAGGTTAATGGCCTTAAAGCTTGGTGCCTTATGACCTTCTGATCAATGGGCAGAAAAGTACTGCATAAAACATTTCATTCAATTCTCTTAGAGTCAGATTAATGAATAAAATGCAACTAAAATATTCATATAAGATCTTATTATGGCACACACCCCTACATAAAAAGCAGTTGTTAATACACTGTCATTTACATGATTTGGGAGCTAATGATTGTATCCTGTGCTGACATCACACAGGAATAGTTTAACTGCTATTTCAATTATCTAAAGAATAGGCAATAGAGCTTATTTTCTCCCTTATTTAACATCATAATGAAAATTACAGCAGAGGATTAATGAACATAATGGTGCAAATGTTGGGCTCAGTCGAAGTTGTGGAGTTCCGGCTACAAACTGAGAAGCTGTTAATGCTGGTATTAGTATGAAAGTTGATGCTTTGGAAGCTGCTCTATTTGTGCAGAGTGTAAAGATGAAGCTGAACAGATTTCTCAGGATTAAAGCACTGCTTCATTACAAGAGGTGGAAAGTAATGAATTACATTTACTCGCATTACTGTAATTGAGTAGATTTTTTTTTGCATACTTCTTCTTTTTAAAGTAGTTTTTAAAATCTGTAATTTTACTTTTACTTAAGTATGTTTTGTTTGAAGTATTGTACTTCACTACATTTTAAATCATATTCGCTACTGAGTAAAAAATAAATGAATGAAAATGAAAAATAATACAAATAATACAACTAAGGAGGAAAAAAATTGCACCCCGGAAACCACTGCACTGATTGATTGATAGGTGTGGAGAACAAATACGCAAAATTCACAAGAACGATGGAGACAGACAAAACAGATGCCAGTGATGCAGACACAGCTGAAAGTGAAATGCCAACAAATTCTTATGAAGCAAACCCCTGGTCATATTTAAGTGACCACAACAAAGACAAAAAAAAAAAGGAAATTTTTAATGAGCTATTTTTTACTTTTACTTGAGTAGATTTTTATAAGGGTACCTTTACTTGTACTTCAGTAAAAGTTCACTGAAGTAACAGTACTTTTACTTAAGTACAACATTTTATTACTCTTTCCACCTCTTTAAGTTGAGATGAATCGAGGGCTGTACCTCTATCAGCCATAAAATGGTCAAACCAATTGATTGAGTGGGAGGTCCTCACCATCTTGGCAGGAGCTGACTCTGCCTGAAGCCCAGTTAATCCATAAATGGGCAAATGGAATATAACAAATGGAGCCTGGCTGTTGATTGGAACACGCCTACTTACCTGCACAAGCTAAAGCTAGCTAGCTTAGTTAGCTAAGGCAGATAAAAGGCTCAGGCAGCAAATGTTATATGGTAACATTACTTTGAATTTGATTGAACTCCATTACCCATACAGTACACATTGTCCTGTGTCAACTCCTACATTTTTTGTGGTAAGTTAGCTGGTTCGCTAAAGTGATGCTGGTAGTTCGAAACATGCAATTCAGCTGTAATTATCCCTAATTATGCATAATTTTATGGCTTAGTGCAATTTTATCTGATAAGTTACATAAAAATTGAGTCCTTGTATAGAATGGGAAATCTAGCTCTTGAGATCAAAACCATTGTAAAGTTGGACATTTGAATATGGGGCTCTATTGGGATTGATTCAGTTTTGAATCCATTCAAAGGAACTAAGCCTTTGGCACTAGGAAACGTAGAAATAGACCAACATGCTGATTAAAAAAAAAGTAATTTAAAATATCATTAACACACATTATAGACTATGTATACAGCATATATATAAGAATATATAATACACACTCTTAAACACACATGTCCACACAGAAAGCTGAATCTGGTGCTTACAGTATGAAGCGCTTTTTTTTTTGGCTTGCTCAGAGAACAAAACAGTCATACAGTGAAAGAGTCAATAAACCAGAACACACTCGCTAATGGAAAACTTGGCACAGTGTTATAAGAGCTGTACATGTTTAATCAGGGTAGTGAGTGTGACATTTCCATCTATGACTACACAACAGAATAAATTAAATGAATAAATGAAAGTCATTTGTTGATGCTGCGTCCCAAAAATAAAAATAAAAAAGGCCAGACTACTTTATAAATCTAAGTCTAAACTCCGTTTAAAATCTATTAAACCTTTCAAAATCGACATGACTGAGCTGAAGATGAAATGTGACTTTTGCAACGCAGTATATCTGAAACGGTTTATTTAAAATCAGAATAGCCAGTGAGGTTTGATGAAAAAACTAAATCAGACAGAATTACATTTACATAATGGCCTTAAATGAACCTACACTTTAGGATTACTTCAAAGGCCAGCAAAAAATCTGGAAGAGGAGGCATTTCAACTGAAAACAGTGCATTGTGTTGTTTTGATCTTCTTTTACAGTGAACTCTGTAGTAAACGCTACAAAAAAGAGTGCATTTGTTGTTGTATCTTTTCGTTGCGGTTGTTAACTTTTCACCCCTGATGATTAGACATTTCAAAAAGATTGGGATGACAAAACAACCTCACACATCTCTGGAGCTTCTGCAAACATCAGAGGCTCGTTTGATCTCCTACATGTCCCACTTCTTTCACAGTTTAATTCCACAGCACAGTCTGTAAATCGAAATGAGATGTAAATGAGTAGGTTAAAGCTGCAGAGAGAGAGAGAGAGAGAGAGAGCGAGAGTGAAACAAGGGTCCCTCCCACTTTGTCTTTCTTTCTGGAGCTCTATTCTACTTCTCCTGGAGTTCTACTCAGACTGGTAATTATTGCTTTTTTTTTCTTCTTTTTTTATTCAGAGCCATCTTTTTCATCTAGACCAAGATACTTCTTCCTTTCTTCTTGTCTGCTTTTGGGCTGTCAGAAATTAGAAGTTATTATTACTAGTTTCAGTATTCAATTGTAGATTCAATCAAGCATTTCACCCAAAATAATGAAAGCAGAATCCTGAAAAAAACATAAAGTCAGTCAAAAATGTCAGTCAAAAATTTTATTTGGGAATATTTATGAGTCCTGTTAGTGACGTCAGTAATAACGGTTCTTCATGTGATAACGTAGCCCAAGGACTAACACAGTATTGTGTGCTGACTACTGTAGATATGCTACTGAAAAAAAAAAGACAGTTTGTTGTTTGCTATAACATAAGTATGAGGGGCATTTATGTCAACCCAGGACTCATTTTAGTGACTCGGTTCTTTGAATCTCATTCATCAATCTATTTTTGAGTCATTTAGTTCATTTTGTTCTTTTGATCAGAAATACATTTTTTTTTTTTACATTTTTAATGAACAGACCCCCAACATATCTACGTACACATTCTGGCTATTGTTCCAGTAATGAAAATATTGCATTGCAGCTAAGGACATATTATGATAAACAGAATGAGCAGCTTTTGAATCTATTGCACTGCATAGCATCTATGGGAGTCACGTGTCAAAAGAACAAATGACTAGGACTAGCAGACTCATTAAGAAGAACTGTTCAATTCTGTTTCCTGTGTACTGCATGGCATAGCATCTACAGTATGTGAGTCACATGACAAAAGAACAAATGACTGGAGCAAAAGACCCAAACGTCTTATATTTCCTGTACATAACCTATGGAGGTTGTAACGCTGGGATTTATTATTAAACCGTTTGTTACAAAAAAATACGGATTCGGGAATCTAGGAATGAGCTGGTAAACACCACTTCCGGTATTGCGCAACCGCGGCGGGACAATAATAGACGCAACACAAGAGCAAATAGTGAAATAAACCAAAGTGTATTATAAAAAAACAAACCAATAACCAAACAAACACGGTGCACCGAAACCAATATATACAAATATAATACAAATATAAACAAATTGTATGGTGTATGCAGGGGTGTGTGTGTGTATGAGTGGAAGTCCAGAGTGTATTGTATTGCGGGTATGAAAAGATGAATTGGAGAGATTAATCTCGACCTCACCGGGAAAGATGACAACTCCGGGGGCACGAGTAACGGAACGAGAGGTGTATTGTGAGTGTCCAAGAGATAAATCCAAATAATGGCAATCATCCGCTAGGAAGCAACAAACAATCTCTCTCTCAAAACAAACAGCGCGCTGGGGTAATCTCTCCGTACCGGCTACCTCGCCGGTTCCGGCTTTATGCCGGCACACGTGATCAGTTGCATCCGGGTTCCCTCGCGTCGCGATCGCGCATGCGCGTGGGAGTGTGCCCGGTGACCAACACTGTCGAAGGGGAAAATAATAAACCGTTCGGGCACATCTTAGGCTACAGGTGAGCAGCTTTAGCTCTTCAATTATTTTCCTGTATATAAAATGTCCCTTTATGTGGCCGCGCTACATAGACCCCCCCCACCCAAGCTTCCGGCGTCTGAGGAGCACGTCGGTAAAAGCGCTTCATGTTTACCACATTAAAAGTATCGTTTTTTTGTGGATTGCCCCAAGACACTGTGTAATTAATTGGTCCTCGTTTACTTATAATTTCAGCTGGTCCTTCCCACTTAGGCGCTAGCTTGGCTGAAAATCTTTTTGCTGCGGAGGAGAGTGGGTGAGTTTTAATCCAAACCAGTTCTCCCGGTTGAAAGTGCGCATCTTTCCTCCGGGCATTGTAGTATCTGGCTTGTTTGGATTGTTGCTGTTTCACTCTTCGTTTCACCTCCTCCGTGATCCGTTGTTGCCTTTCAAGAAGTGAATAGGCTGTGTGATTGGGTGTTGGGGGATGATTAATGAGCCTTTCCAGAGGACCCTTAAGTTGTCGCCCAAGTGTGAGTTCTGCAGGTGTTTTCCCAGTGGTTTCCTGTTGGGCTGTATTGATGGCGAATCTTAGTTCAGGTAACCATTGGTCCCAGTTTTGGTGGTGGTCCCCGACATATGAAGCGATCATCACCTTTAAAGTTCTGTTTACTCGCTCAGTCTGGTTCGTTTGCGGGTGGTAGCTTGTAGTTAGCTTTTGGACGCTCCCCCATGTTTGGCAGAGGTGTGCCAGCAGCTGAGACGTAAACTGGGGTCCTCGATCGGATACTAGATATTTGGGGACTCCCCACCGAGTAAAAATTTCCTCTCTTAGCACCTTTACCAGCTTTGGCGTGTTTACATCCCTGAGGGGAAACATTTCCACCCATTTGGTGAAATAATCCACCACCAACAAAAGATATTCATTCTGCCTTTTACTTCGTGGAAAAGGACCCATGATGTCCAGTCCCACGGTGTGTCCAGGCTCTGGAACCATGGTACTCTGTAGTAGTCCACTGGGCTTAGTATTGTCCATTTTGTACTGTTTGTACTGTTCGTGACTGATGGATGGCTTTACCTTTGTTATAGATGTCGTGATTGGAGTGCTGGGAGAATGTAGAACAGGAGATTGGAGAGATGCAGGGGTGTAGGCCTGTAATCTTTGGATGGTGGGCGTACTCGTGAAGCGCAGTTTCTTCATCTGGTTTTCCCAGATCACGTCACGTTGGAGAAAACAGTCAGTGACAGCTCTTTCCAGCTTCTCTAAGGCCTCTTGGTAGTAGCGCTCCAGCCCTTCTAAGCCGGCGTCCACTGCCTCACGGAAACTGGTTTGTCTGTTTAGACTGCTGTTTACGGATTGTCTAAAATCCTGCTCCAACTTGCTCACTTTGCCTGTGAGCGCCTCCACATCTGCCTTGCATTGAGTTAGTTCATTGTTCATTGTTTGCACAACATTAATATCAGACACATGAGCAATAACATCATCATCATCGTCATCATCATGTCTATCAGATATATACAGTGAACTAATCAATGATGTTATTTCAGCAGTACGGTTACGGCGTGTTACAAATGCATCATCTCTCTCCATCACATTACTATCTATAGCAAAGTCGGCCTTCACAGCACCACTAGCATTAGCACTAGCATTAGCTTTAGCACTAGCATTAGCACTAGCATTAGCATCCATCTTGTTCAGCCACGTCACACAAAACCGGAAAATATCCAAAATATAGATTCCCCGTACGGGCCACCACTATGTAACGCTGGGATTTATTATTAAACCGTTTGTTACAAAAAATACGGATTCGGGAATCTAGGAATGAGCTGGTAAACACCACTTCCGGTATTGCGCAACCGCGGCGGGACAATAATAGACGCAACACAAGAGCAAATAGTGAAATAAACCAAAAAGTGTATTATACAAAAACAAACCAATAACCAAACAAACACGGTGCACCGAAACCAATATATACAAATATAACACAAATATAAACAAAGTGTATGGTGTATGCAGGGGTGTGTGTGTATGAGTGGAAGTCCAGAGTGTATTGTATTGCGGGTATGAAAAGATGAATTGGAGAGATTAATCTCGACCTCACCGGGAAAGATGACAACTCCGGGGGCACGAGTAACGGAACGAGAGGTGTATTGTGAGTGTCCAAGAGATAAATCCAAATAATGGCAATCATCCGCTAGGAAGCAACAAACAATCTCTCTCTCAAAACAAACAGCGCGCTGGGGTAATCTCTCCGTACCGGCTACCTCGCCGGTTCCGGCTTTATGCCGGCACACGTGATCAGTTGCATCCGGGTTCCCTCGCGTCGCGATCGCGCATGCGCATGGGAGCGTGCCCGGTGACCAACACTGTCGAAGGGGAAAATAATAAACCGTTCGGGCACATCTTAGGCTACAGGTGAGCAGCATTAGCTCTTCAATTATTTGCCTGTATATAAAATGTCCCTTTATGTGGCTGCGCTACAAGGTTTTGCGATGATTTGCGCATACGCACACAGTAAAAAATGAACTAAACATTCTCTGAGACTACTCTTTCTTCTGAGTCATATTAAAGACTTGTTCAAAAAGAACGAATCGTTCATGAATGACCCATTACTAATCCTTACAAGGTCACAGGAAGTTTGGAGCCCATCCCAGGAGACAGGGCACGAGGTGGAGTACACACTGGATGAGGGTGCCGATTCATTGCAGCGCACATACACAAATGCACTCAGTTTGGGAATGCCAGTTAGCCTACTCTGCAGGTCTTTTGCTGTGACAGGAAACTGGAGTACCCAGAGGAAACCCATTAAGCACAGGGAAAACATGCACACTCACACACGCGCACCCCCCCCCCCCCCCCCCCCACACACATACACACGAGGAGATAATCAAACTCTCAATCCTGGAGTGTTGAGGCCACAGTACTAACCACTACACCATCACACTGCCCACAAAAAACAATTGCAAGAGTAAAAACTATCTTTATTTCTCTATAATACCATGCTCCTCTAATGCACGTATCCCTGCTTAACTATTTGAAGGCTTTGCCGCCAAGGAACTACTTCAACGGCCCTTTTCCTTCAATGGCAAATCAGGAACTCGACTAGGAGTTACTGCCAGATCCTGGGAGGCCAGATTTTTAAATGTGAAGCAGGCAGTCCAATTATGCATTCAGTGTACCGAGAAAACTTTCTACTGTGATGGTATCCAAGCACAACTGAAGCATCCGGATAAGCGCATTAGTGTAGCAGGGGATTATATAGAGAGCAATAAAGGGAATTTGTACTCTCATAACTGTGTTCTATTACTAATCAGACCAGTAGCAAATGAGCAACAGGTCTCCCTAATGAAAGGCTGTCAGTATGCATCAGGGTTAACAAGGCTGTGATCATCATGCGCTTGCCCTTCACAGCACTTATACCCTTACATAAACAGTTGGATTAGAACCTTAACCCTTGTGGTTTGGCACTCAGTGAGAGAGAACACATCTGCTGTGCCCCAGATTACAAACCACAGCAGTGGCTTTGCAATGAGGCGAATAAAAGCATGGCCAGTTTCCACATTTGTTCTAGCATCTGCCTATGGATTCACCAAACACAAGTTCAATTAAATCCATTAATTAAAGTTTCCTCAATAACATCAAGCTGACTATTATACTGTAAAATTAAGGCCATTATCTAAAACCAAATTTGTAAGCAAAGTAAGACTACTGTAGATTGCTAGCTGACAGGAAAACCTTGTGTGATTCATTAAGCTCATTAGCCAACTTTGTTAGCTAGCACTAGGCTATTATAGTATTATGCTAGTACTGTACATGCTACTAGCATGTCTGTATTTAATAGCTTGGTTAAACATTTACAAGTTTGTAAACATTTACAAGTTTGCTAGCAAATAACCTAATATTAGTTTAACTATCATTTGTGTGTGACGTCATCTTCTACAGGCTCACTGAAGCGGAACCAGGCTGTTTCTATTCGACCAGACAGCTATGTAGCATCCCCAGAAAAAAATCACCCAAAATAGCTTCATGTTCCTGTCACTTTTGGACTTTAAGGCTGAAAAATCCATTAGCTCAGTGAGAGGGTTAGTGGTTATTTTAAGCCACCCTCTTTTCCCTATCGTGCTTAGAGGTGAGGTGGAAAAAGAACAAGACATTTATTTTTAATATGCTATCTGAAGTAATAGGACAGTCTGTTGCCTGCAAAAAACAGTGACTTCAAAGTATAGAGTACTGTGCAAAAGTTTTCAGTTAAATTTCTTCATGTTAAATGATGTAGATTAAACAAAAGAAAATGGAACAATAAGCGGCTAAGTGCCTAAAGATTAGCGACCTCATTTCCCCTCTTGTCTGTTTCAACCATTCAGGGTTCAGCATCACCAGTACACTAATCACTGGCATGCTTAATAGCTTAATTGTCTTCTCTACTGCTTTTTAAAACTTTCTGCTCTATTCTATATTTCCGTTTTAATTCATGGACGGTCGTATAAGCATTTCACTGCAAGTCATCTTTATGATGTTTCTTGATATACCCTTTATAAAGTAATATCAAGTAATGTAGGTTCTATGTAGCTGATTGGACATGGCCTTAAAACCAAATAATTTAAACAAAGTAATTAAAAAATATTAAACGCGGTGTGAATAAGGCTACTTATTGGGCATTAAGACTATGGCACTTAACTGACAAAACCAGCCTTTATGACAAATGATGTCTCTTGGTATTAACCTTTATGAATGTTAGTGTAGGTTTCTATCAGATTTCATGACAGTTTTATGTAGGTGCTATGTTATGAATTGATGTTGGTCTTTCGGCTGCTCCCGGCAAGGGGTCGCCACAGCGGAATATCCAGTCCGCACGACAACTTGGCACAGGTTTTACCCCGGATGCCCTTCCTGATGCAACCCTCCCATTTTATCTGGGCTTGGGACCGGCACTGTATCCAGTGGCTGGGAGGTTTGGGCACTGGCTGGGAATCGAACCCAGGCCTTCCGCAGGGCAGGCGAAACACCTACCACTGAGCCACCAGTGCCCCAGGTGCTATGTTATGAATATTGGTCTTAAAATGTAATTAAAATAAATCAATACAAATTAAGGAACTAATGGTATGAATAAAGATACACAGCAAGACTGCAATGACAAATTTGGCTTGACAAAAACACTGACATTTTATCTTGACTTTATATTTGACAGGGTAGTCTTATGTTATAAGCGTTTATAAATGTTTTTGTTATCAGATTTCAGGAAGAAGGGAATATGTAGATGCTATGTTGCTTTATGCATACTGCCTTTTAGAAAAGTGTTTATATGTATATAAGTCCTATGACTTTCAACAGTTTTTACTTTCAGTAAACTTACGGTTAGATATATATGTGTAAATAGTTGTATGAACACTAAAAGAGTCAACACCATAAGACATAAACTAAAAATGTTTCACAATGTGTCCCTGAATGAAGGGAGGCTCAAAATCAAAAGTACCAGTCAGTATCTGGTGTGGCCACCAGCTGCTTGAAGTACTGCAGTGCATCTCCTCCTCATGGACTGGACCAGATTTGTCTGAGCACTGATGGAGGGATTGTGTGTTCCTGGTGTGACTCGGGCAGTTGTTGTGGCCATCCTGTACCTGTCACGCGGGTGTCATATTCGGATGTACCCATCCTGTGCAGGTGTTGTTACACGTGGTCTTCCACTGCGAGGATGATCAGCTGTCCTTCCCGTCTCACAGTGCGGACATGGCGATTTATTGCCCTATAGCCACATCAGCAGTCCTCATGCCTCCCTGCAGCATGCCTAATGCACGTTCACGCAGATGAGCAGGGACCCTGGACATCTTTCTTTGGGTGTTTTTCACAGTCGGTAGACAAGTCTCTTTAGTGTCCTGCGTTTTTAGAACTGTGACCTTAAATGCCTACTTTCTGTAAGCTGTTAAGGTCTTATGTTAGGTGCATGTTAATTAATTGATTATGGTTAATTGAACATGCATGGAAAACATTGTTTAAACCCTTTACAATGAAGATCTGTAAAGTTATTTGGATTTTTACAACATTATTGTTGAAATACACAGTCCTGAATATATATATATATATATATATATATATATATATATATATATTTATACTTGTATATTTTCAAGTTTGACTCTTTGAAATTTATATAACTGTAACAGCGCTGCCGTGAGTGTAAGACCCGCATCGAGTGACCTAATACACCACGTGACCTGCATGTACTGTACACGACATTGGCATGCTGCCTGCATGAGTGCCAGCGTGTGAGGAGATTTAGGGACGTGGCCTACAGGCTGACTTATTGCTGTGAGAGGTGACCCTCCCTGAGAACGGCGTTAATCCCATCACACTGACAACAGCCTGCCAGCTGATGAGAAACTACTGAGGCCGGGGCTTTTACACTGATCTGATCCCTATTTTCTGACAGGAAAAATTTTATGTTTTATACAGTTTTATAATTATCTCTACTGCAGATCTCTACACACTGGCTAATCTCTTTCCTGATGATGCATCCTGGAGGTGGAAGTAAATTGCTCTACTTAGGCCAAGTATGCATTACAAGCTATAAACATGCCTAAAAACATGGTATTCATAATGTGTAACGCTTGGATTATTATTAACCGCTTGGTCACAAAAGAACGGATTCGGGAATCTAAATAGGGGCTTGAAAACCACACTTCCGGTATTGCACAACCGCAGCTGGACAAAACACGACGCGACACAAAACAATTGTAATAAATTAAACCAGTGGTTCTCAAACTTTTTCTGTCATTCCCCACTTAAGGAGGTGAGCGAATTTTCAAGCCCCACTTGTCAACAAAATAATAACGAAATCGGCCAAGTTTACTGTTTATTGAAATATCAATTCCTAAACCAATACGATCAAACATGTTAAAAAAATGTTTAACCACCAAGTTAAAAAAAGATAAAATACACGTGCAATTGTTACAAGGCTTACGTTGTCACTTATCTTTGCATAATTGACCCCATGTTTATTAGCTGCTCAATTCTGTATGCAGCTTTGAATGAAGCCATTTGTGCTTTTCTGTCCACTGATTCAGATGTTACCATGCGATTATCCTGCTGTCTGTATTCTGCCAGCTTTCTTTCAAAGACGTACAGTGGTTTATTAACGTGACTGGAGTGTGTTGTCTCTAAGTGTCTCCCTAATTTGTTGGGTCTCATGCGGTCTGCTGCCAGCAGTTTAAGACACAAAACACACTCGTGTCTCTCTTCTGCCCCCACCATTCCCACCATGAATCCAAGCTCAAGATAGGCTTCATTTGGCGATATAACCAAAATCTTCTATCACGGTAGAAGCAATTTTCTAAATCAATAACGATATATATCACAATATAGCAATTTGTATCTGAAAATGCATAAATAAAAATGAAAACACAAAGAAATTGTTTTAAATAATTTTATTTTTTTATGTAATTTTATTTAAACTGAATTGCTGAGGTTTGCGGCATTTTTTTACTTTGGCCATATTCGTTTGGATGCTTGTATTTCAGATGATAGAAAAGGTTTGACGTCTTTCCACCACTTGTTAAAACAGTGCACTTGCGTACCTTTCAAATCACGTTCGTCTCATTCGTATCACTTTTCTTATATCCAAACCAATTACACAACACAGACGAGGCAGCTTTTTTCTTTACAATCTCCTCGTTGTTGGTTTTGTCACATGTAAGTAAACTCACTGCTGCTGCAGCGTCTTCTTCCATTGTCGAAGTGTATGTGAAGCCAAACACGTCAAAAATGGGACGAAACCGTGGCACCCGATTGAACCAAATATCTGCGCAAATACAGCGCAGTGCGACTATCTGGATAGCGCAGTAATGATCTGGTTTATTTGCGCAGCGCCGCTCGAATCACAAACCTGCGCGACCCACTGTGTTTTTATTTAAAAACAATTTATTTAAAATGTCAGGACTGTTTAATATTGTTTCCGCCTTGCTGGATTGTACGTGCGCATCCCAGCGGGGTAAAATGTATTTTGATGGTCCGCGCGGTTTATTTCTGTCAGAGTCGCGCAAACCATTTGTCCGACGTTAAACCATTATTGTTCCACTATGGTTCCACTTTTTCTCCCGGCCCACAACTGATGTTATTTTAAATTTACTTGTATTAATGATCCATTTATTTGTGTGTGATTGTTTAGTTTTGAGCGTACGCTCTTCATTATCAATAAAGAAAAGCATGAATTAGAATAGATACTTTCCTATTATTTTCCACTAATTTCCTCCCGTTCATTGCGCCCCACCTGTCATGTCTGTATTCCCCACTAGTGGGGCGTGCCCCACACTTTGAGAACCACTGAATTAAACCAAGTGTATTATACAAAAGGAATAAAAAAATAAACAAACACGGTGCACCACAAACCAATATATACAAATATAATACAACTATAAATAGTGTGTGTGTGATGTATGCGGGTGTGTGTGTGTGTGTGTGTGATAGTCCAGAGTCTGAAAAAACGGCAATTGGGGTGAAATGGTGAATTGGAGAGATGGTTCGATCTCACCAGAAAACGATGGTAGGTCTGGGAGATCGAGAAACGGAATGAGCTGGGTACTGAATGAAATTAACACAGGGTAATCCACAAACAGGCTCTCAGCTTTCAAAAACATGCAGCGCGCTGTCCTCATCTCTCCGTTCCGGCTTCCTCGCCTGTTCCGGCTTTATGCCGGCTCATGTGACCCACGTCACTTCCGGGTTCCCTTGCGTTGCGATCTCGCATGCGCGGGAACTTGCCCGGTGACCAAACCACTGTCAATGGGGGAAGAGAAACCGCTAGGGCACACCTTCGGCCACAGGTGAGCAGCATTAGCTCCACGACCATTTCCCTGTTGTTGAAGGTGACCCTTTTGTGTGGCTGCGCTACATAGACCCCCCCCCCCCAAGCTTCCGGCGTCTGAGGAGAACGTCCGTACAAGCGCTTGAGATTCGCCACACTGTAATCCTCGGCTTTTTGTGGGTAGCCCCAAGACATTGTGTATTTAATTGGTCTTTTTCTGTTTTTTATCTCTGCTGGACCCTCCCACTTGGGCACTCGCTTTGCAGAACATCTTTTTGCTGTGGAGGAGAGAGGTCGAGTTTGGATCCAAACCAGTTCTCCCGGTTGGAAGTGCGCTGCTTCCCCCCGGGTATTGTGACATCTGGCTTGTCTGGATCTCTGGTGTTCTGCTCTTTGTTTGCCCTCCTCCATGATAAGTCTTTGTCGGGGTGGTGATGGATGTCCTGTCTTGTGTCGGTAGCACATGTTGCAAGATTTTGTGTAGTGCCAGACGTCTTTCCTCACAGTCGGCCACCACGCCACCTCCAGTAACCTCAGCAGGGTCTTCAGTTGTCCCCAGTGTCCTCCCAGTGGATTGTCGTGGTAGTAATGAAGAAAGTTTCTTATTAGCGACTGGGGGACTACTAGCTGAAATTTCTCCCCGTGCTTTACTGGTACCCGGCGATACAGCACGCCCTGATGGCATTCGAAGGTGACCCTCTGATCTTGTGTGCCTCTTGGGTGATCTTTAGAGAGCAGCTTCGTGATAGTTGGGTCATTCTGTTGGGCTTTGATGATTTCGCTCAGGTCGCTCGAAAAGTTGGAGGCCTCTTTAGTGGACGTGGTGGGTAGACGTGGGGTGTCAGCTCCTTTCAGCGGCGGGTGTGCTCGGGGTATGGCATCTGGACCCGGAATAAAGCGGTCCACGCCGTCTTTCTCTCCCCTAGCGCCTCTCTCCACCTGCTTTTCCACGGTGCTCGCCGCTCCTCTTAACGCCACTCTCGTGTTGATGTTCTCCCGGGCTCGCCCCACTAGTTCTTCCTCGGAGATATCAGGTTTCCCCATGAGACAGAGGGCGGGGTGATCATTGGCGAAGTCTCCCAGGCGTTGCCCCGGCAGCTGTACCGGAGACCTCAGGTTGTCTTCCTCTTCGTCGAGGTCGTCATCCAGTATAAACGCCGCCGTGAAAGCCTGTTTAAACGACCGCCAGTCCTTCACCTTGCCCTTCTCCGCCTTCCACCAACCCAGCGCAGGCCCTCGTAGCACCGAGCCGAGGGTTCCCAGCAGCTCTGGTCGGGTCAGGAGTCTGATCTCCATGTACTTCTCCGCTTGCTCGAGGAAGTTCCTCACCTCAGCTGTCTCTGACGCGTAGCAGAAGGTTGGAAACTCCACGCAGATGGATGGTCGGGCATGAAGAGAAGAAGAAAGTGGGGAGGAGAGCTGGGCCGAAGAGTGACCTGGAACACCAGGAGGAACGTCGTTGCCATTAGGAGTGCTTGGTGGCTTTACCTTGGCCGTCGCTGTAGTGGTTGGAGTGCTGGGACGATGTTGTGTAGGAGATGGTGTAGGGGTGTAGGCCTGTAACCTGTGGGCGTACAAGTGGGACGCAGTCTCTTCATCCGGTTCTCCCAGATGACGTCACGCCGTAGAAAACAGTCAACGATGGCTCTCTCCATTTTTTCGAGAGCCTCCTGGCAGTAGCGCTGCAGCCCTTCCAGGCTCGAGTCCACTGCGTCACGAAGACTGATTTCATGGTTGAGACTGCTGTCCAGGGATTGTCTATAATCCTGCTCTAGGGAGCTCACTTTATCAGTAAGCGCCACCATGTCCACCTTACATTGAAACAGTTCCTTCTGTAGTGTGTGCACTACCCCAATATCAGTCCCATGAACAATCATATCATCATCATTATTGTCATTATCATGGCTATCTGATATATATAATGAACTAATCAATGCAGTTAATTCAGCTGTAGGGTTACGGCGTGTATCAAAAGCATCCTCTACATCAACCAGCATGTTATTAGCCACTACAAAGTCGGCCTTAGCAGCACTACTAGTATTAGCCTTAGCATTAGCGGCATCCATTTTGTTCAGCCACGCCACACAAAACCGTAAAATACCCCAAAATACAGATTCCCTGTACGGGCCACCACTGTGTAACGCTTGGATTGTTATTAACCGCTTGGTCACAAAAGAACGGATTCGGGAATCTAAATAGGGGCTTGAAAACCACACTTCCGGTATTGCGCAACCGCAGCTGGACAAAACACGACGCGACACAAAACAATTGTAATAAATTAAACCAAATGTATTATACAAAAGGAATAAAGAAATAAACAAACACGGTGCACCACAAACCAATATATACAAATATAATACAACTATAAATAGTGTGTGTGTGAGATGTATGCGTGTATGTGTGATAGTCCAGAGTCTTAAAAAAACGGCAATTGGGGTGAAATGGTGAATTGGAGAGATGGTTCGATCTCACCAGAAAACGATGGTAGGTCTGGGAGATCGAGAAACGGAATGAGCTGGGTACTGAATGAAATTAACACAGGGTAATCCACAAACAGGCTCTCAGCTTTCAAAAACATGCAGCGCGCTGTCCTCATCTCTCCGTGCCGGCTTCCTCGCCTGTTCCGGCTTTATGCCGGCCCATGTGACCCACGTCACTTCCGGGTTCCCTTGCGTTGCGATCGCCCATGCGCGGGAACTTGCCCGGTGACCAAACCACTGTCAATGGGGGAAGAGAAACCGCTAGGGCACACCTTCGGCCACAGGTGAGCAGCATTAGCTCCACGACCATTTCCCTGTTGTTGAAGGTGACCCTTTTGTGTGGCTACGCTACAAATGTATACATAATATCTTACATAATACCACCAGAAATAAGTTTGTATAAATGCTTATAAGTACAGTAAAACATTGGATTGCGAGTAGCGCGGTTTGTGAGTGTTCCGCAAAACAAGCAAAGATTTTTACTAAATTTTGACTTGTATCATGTATCACGCATGCATTACACACACACACAGCGCCTGCGCACATAAACAGAAACACTTATCTGTCAGGATTTATTTTTACTTTTTTTTAAAGATAAAGTGCAGGTTAATTTGTTTTATTTTTACTTTATATTCCGTATTAATTATTTTTATGTTTTATATTTTGGGCTGTGTAACAAATCATTTGAGTTTTTCATTGTTTCTTATGGAAATATTCAATTTGGTTTACGAGTGTTTTGGAATACAAGCCGCCTCCGGAACAAATTATGCTCGTAATCCAAGGTTCCACTGTATCTATTAAGTTATCTGTAAGTATTTCTGAGTGCATGCCTTTATGTTGTCAAGTTTGTATATTAATCTACCAATACACATTTTTTATTATAATGCATTATATAGCACTAGATTTATCATAAGGGGTTTATAGGAATACCTCAGAATGCCTGTTATAAGTCTGTATAAATGCTTTGAAGTAGTTATGATTGCATGCTCAATCATTATACTTCTAACACTTTATAAGTCTAGTGTCAAACTGCATAACATATCTGTTCATAAATGACATTAATAAAGTTGGTCTGGAAGTTAAACCTATGTGTATAAAACAAATTTTCATTCATTAAAAATGTATCAACACTTCCTATGAATTGCGCTTCAATGATTAACAACTTTTATAATACAATATATAATAGCATGTGTAATACATTATAATGCCCGGAACATGAGCAGCTTTGATTACATGCAAACACTTTAAAGTTTATCACTCATAAATCTAGGCTACATAATGCATTATAACTGTTCAAAAGACAACATGGCTATAACATGCTAAAGCACAGGATCTGCAAACTTTGTGGCTTATAACAGCATACTAACTATAGTCTTTATTCTTCATGCACATTAATGCTTCTCTTATGAACAGGATTTATAATGCATTGTCATTGAAGCGCATTCATTGACATTATGAAGATGTACAGGTCCTTCTCAAAAAATTAGCATATTTTGATAAAGTTCATTATTTTCTGTAATGTACTGATAAACATTAGACTTTCATATATTTTAGATTCATTACACACAACTGCAGTAGTTCAAGCCTTTTATTGTTTTAATATTGATGATTGTGGCATACAGCTCGTGAAAACCCAAAATCCCTATCTCAAAAAATTAGCATATCATGAAAGGTTCTCTAAACGAGCTATTAACCTAATCATCTGAATCAACTAATTAACTCTAAACACCTGCAAAAGATTCCTGAGACTTTTAAAAACTCCCAGCCTGGTTCATTACTCAATACCGCAATCATGAGTAAGACTGCCGACCTGACTGCTGTCCAGAAGGTCATCATTGACACCCTCAAGCAAGAGGGTGAGACACAGAAAGAAATTTCTGAGCGAATAGGCTGTTCCCAGAGTGCTGTATCAAGGCACCTCAGTGGGAAGTCTGTGGGAAGGAAAAAGTGTGGCAGAAAACGCTGCACGACGAGAAGAGGTGACCGGGCCCTGAGGAAGATTGTGGAGAAGGACCGATTCCAGACCTTGGGGGACCTGCGGAAGCAGTGGACTGAGTCTGGAGTAGAAACATCCAGAGCCACCGTGTACAGGCGTGTGCAGGAAATGGGCTACAGGTTGCAAATTTTGCATGTCATTCGGAAATCAAGGTGCCAGAGTCTGGAGGAAGACTGGGGAGAGGGAAATGCCAAAATGCCTGAACTCCAGTGTCAAGTACCCGCAGTCAGTGATGGTCTGGGGTGCCATGTCAGCTGCTGGTGTTGGTCCACTGTGTTTTATCAAGGGCAGGGTCAATGCAGCTAGCTATCAGGAGATATTGGAGCACTTCATGCTTCCATCTGCTGAGAAGCTTTATGGAGATGAAGATTTAATTTTTCAGCACGACCTGGCACCTGCTCACAGAGCCAAAACCACTGGTAAATGGTTTACTTACCATGGTATTACTGTGCTCAATTGGCCTGCCAACTCTCCTGACCTGAACCCCATAGAGAATCTGTGGGATATTGTGAAGAGAAAGTTGAGAGACACAAGAATCTGCAAAAGGATTCCCGACCAAGTAGTGAGTGCATAACTGAACATAATTATTTGAAAGGTTGACTTTTTTTTGTATTAAAAACACTTTTCTTTTATTGGTCGGATGAAATATGCTAATTTTTAGATATAGGGATTTTGGGTTTTCATGACCTGTATGCCACAATCATCAATATTAAAACAATAAAAGGCTTGAACTACTTCAGTTGTGTGTAATGAATCTAAAATATATGAAAGTCTAATGTTTATCAGTACATTACAGAAAATAATGAACTTTATCACAATATGCTAATTTTTTGAGAAGGACCTGTATTTATAGGCATGCTTTGTAAAGTATTACGCACAACTAGTTAGGAATATTAGTACAGTTTTTCTTATGTCACCAGGTCTCTTTCCAGAATTTATTTCATTTACCAATTATTTAAGTCTTAATTAAAAAATTGTTTAGATCTAAATAATACTTTCAAGATTAAAAAAAAAAAAAAGGAAATATACTGATACAGAGAAAACATACTAAAATTTAATCAACCATAAAAGCCAGAATGACTTTCTGACAGAAATGAATGAGAAGGAATAAAGGAGATATAGAACAATATATTTAAAACTTCAAAGACCTACAAATCTGTCTGGCATTTTTACCCAGTTTCCCCTGTGTCTATAAAAAGCCGTAAAGTCTTACACTTCCAAAAAAATAGAATATTAGAATAGGCTTATGGAAGAAGCTACAAAAGCCAAGTGACTAAGGTACAAAAGTGTCACAGGTCAGGTCCTTATTGGCGTAAAGGGAGACAGTGTATAATTACATACAGCTTATGAAACCTTTGACTATAAACTTGAACACAAATGGCTTTGAGAATGAAATACTTCAAAAGATTCAACACTTCAACTTCATTTCATTTACAACATCTACGTTATGTGGTCATGCTGATGCTTAGATTAAAATATTACAAATAAGGAGAAGACAATGAAAATTCTGTATAACTAGTTCCTGAAATGTGAAACCTTCATAAAGACACAGATTTGGGTTTAAAAAAATTCTTAAGGTACTGAAATGTTAGTACTGAAATTCAAATTATGAGTCACAGTTACAGTATGCATTCTCTCCCCCCACTCCCAAAAAAAATAAAAAAAATTCTCTTCTTGATGTTGTGGCAAGATTAAGTCTTTTCCCTCAAATGAAGTCCTTACTTTAATACCACGCTGTTTGGTGATATAACCGGCTCCGGTAGTTCTCTGGTTGAAGCTGGTTTGGTTTGAAAATGAAGTTGAACATTGTGTGTTTATTGTTGGATTATTTTTTTTATGGAAGATATCATACTCAGTGTTCCTGATGAACTCTGAAAAATAAGTCCTACGCAGATTGTGATAAATGAACATTTCTCCTCAAAGGAATCCAAAAAAAACCAACGACTACACGTGTGTTTGTTTGTTTGTTTGTATATTCTTCAAGTTCATCTGCTGGTCCATAGATTCATTCGTTGAGGATGACAAAACCCTTCCAAACAGGGCACCAGTTCTTCATTGCAGATCTCTGCAGGGGAGAAAGTAGGGAAACATGTTGAATAGGTGTTTATTGTGCATATTTGGAAGGAGTCTTCAGTGTTAGAGCTTTGTAACAAGATGCAACCCACTTCAGTTGCCTACACTTAGTCGTGTATTGCAGAATACAGACATAATTTCACATGTTTAATGGCTCCCTTACTTTTTATTACATTATAAAGCAGCAGTCTGGCAGATTGTTTGAGAACATGTTAAATTCAACCTGCATTGCATTATGAATGTGCTGCCATCTTCTGGGTATTAAAGGAAACTATCCTTTACAGTGAAGTACAAAAGTTTACATCCTCCATAGTTTCTTGAGTTATTTTATTTTTAAATCTAACAAAAAATCCTAATAAGTAAATAAAATGAAATGAGGGTCCATCTTGAAAGATCCCAGTTACAGTGGTTTGCAAAAGTATTCGGCCCCCTTGAACTTTTCCCACATTTTGTCACATTACAGCCACAAACATGAATCAATTTTATTGGAATTCCACGTGAAAGACCAATACAAAGTGGTGTACACGTGAGAAGTGGAACAAAAATCATACATGATTCCAAACATTTTTTACAAATAAATAACTGAAAAGTGGGGTGTGCGTAATTATTCAGCCCCCTGAGTCAATAATTTGTAGAACCACCTTTTGCTGCAATTACAGCTGCCAGTCTTTTAGGGTATGTCTCTACCAGCTTCGCACATCTAGAGACTGAAATCCTTGCCCATTCTTCTTTGCAAAACAGCTCCAGCTCAGTCAGATTAGATGGACAGCGTTTGTGAACAGCAGTTTTCAGCTCTTGCCGCAGGTTCTCAATTGAATTTAGATCTGGACTTTGACTGGGCCACTTTGTATTGTGGCATTTGTGGAATTCCAATTAAATTGATTCATGTTTGTGGCTGTAATGTGACAAAAAGTGGAAAAGTTCAAGGGGGCCGAATACTTTTGCAAGCCACTGTATTTGACAATTTCTACAGTTCGTCATCCTGGCTCATATCTTGTATTATTTTGACTTACTTTCTAGTGAGTATCTTGTCAGTTTGACTTTTTTTTAAATATAATATCTTGTTACCACTTAGTAAATTGATATTTTGAACAAGCAATTAATTTCTCTTACTCGATCTTTCCATATATTTGCTGTTTCAATGTTTTAAAAAATTAGTAATTAGTACCACCCACTATGATATTACTATGATACCCAATGTGCCAATTCGATTTGTATTGCGATTCTATCACTATCATTCATTCTCTATACTAGGGCTGCACGATATATCGAAAAAATATCGTCATCGCGATAATGGCATGTGCGATAACCATATCGCAGAGTTGTGATAAATACTTTGTGTCAAGCATTTGTGTGTCCAAATAGTATTTTTTAAATTAAATTTTTGTTTAATAATATTTATTTTAATAAAAAAATAAAAAATAAAAAAACCGGCAAGCCAAAGAGAATATTTTGTTTAAAAGATGCTCTTGTTTTAAGACACTATTGATGAGTGTATGGTTACATGTAAATAAACAGTAATGTTTGAAAGTAATTCATATTGTGTTGGCAGGTTTATAGTAACAGCAAACCAGAAGTCAGAATATCTGCTGAGGGTTTTAAGTCATTCATAGTGTTTTGAAGTCTAAATATTTGCAACTTCCTTGATATATAGTTTCTTTTTAGCCTGAATTAGATTTAATTACATCAGACGAATATCTATTACCTGTTTATTTTAGTATGATCATTACATAGAAATAAATAAAAAAAGGCAATAATAATAATAATAAAAAATGCATTTCTCTAGGGAAATGTTATATCGCAAGAAATATCGTTATCGCAATATTCAACAATATCGCATATTTTCCTAATATCGTGCAGCCCTACTCTATACCACTTGTACAGGGACTCTGGAGGCCTGGAGCTTATCCCAAAGTACTCGCGGACCAGTAGGGGAACATTCTGGAAGGAGTGCCAACAAATATAACCCTTATTCTACAAACCGGATTCCAAAAAAGTTGGGACACTAAACAAATTGTGAATAAAAACTGAATGCAATGATGTGGAGATAGCAAAGTCGATATCTGCAGACTGGCCATTTCAGTACCCGGATCCTTCTCCTACGCAGCCATGATGTTGTGATTGATGCAGAATGTGGTCTGGCATTATCTTGTTGAAATATGCAGGGTCTTTCCTGAAAGAGAAGATTTCTGGATGGGAGCACATGTTGTTCTAAAACCTGAATATACTGTTCTGCATTGATGGTGCCTTTCCAGACATGCAAGCTGCCCATGCCACATGCACTCATGCAACCCCATACCATCAGAGATGCAGGCTTCTGAATTGAGTTGATAACAACTTGGGTTGTCCTTGTCCTCTTTGGTCCGGATGACATGGCGTCCCACATTTCCAACAAGAACTTGTGAATCGTCTGACCACAGAACAGTCTTCCATTTTGCCACACTCCATTTTAAATGATCCCTGGCCCAATGAAAACGCCTGTGCTTGTGGATCTTGCTTAGAAATGGCTTCTTCTTTGCACTGTAGAGTTTCAGCTGGCAATGGCGGATGGCACGGTGGATTGTGTTCACTGACGATGGTTTCTGGAAGTATTCCTGAACCCATTCTGTGATTGCACCACAAACAGGAATGCTACTGTAAAGGAAGTGTCGTTTAAGGGCCCGGAGATCACGGGCATCCAGTATGGTTTTACGCCCTTGACCCTTACGCACAGAGATTGTTCCAGATTCTCTGAATCTTCGGATGATATTATGCACAGTTGATGATGATAACTGCAAAGTCTTTGCAATTTTTCGCTGGGTAACACCTTTCTGATATTGCTCCACTATCTTTCTGCGCAACATTGTGGGAATTGGTGATCCTCTACCCATCTTGGCTTCTGAGAGACACTGCCACTCTGAGAAACTCTTTTTATACCCAATCATGTTGCCAATTAACCTAATTACTGTTAATTGGTCTTCCAGCTCTTCGTTATGCTCAAATTTACTTTTTCCAGCCTCTTATTGCTTCTTGTCCCAACTTTTTTGGGATTTGTTGACACCGTGAAATTTGGAATCAACATATTTTTTTCTTTAAAATGATACATTTTCTCAGATTAAATCCGTCATCTATGTTCTATTCTGAATAAAATATTGACATTTGCCATCTCCACATCATTGCATTCAGTTTTTATTCACAATTTGTTTAGTGTCCCAACTTTTTTGGAATCCGGTTTGTACATAAATTTTAATGTAGAACTTATTCTATATTCTACATTTAGAGTTTGTTACAATTCTATACTAACTGAGCAAATCATTTGCTCTTACAACACATGATTCTGTAATGTGCCACCTGTAGGATGATGGAGGAAATGCAACATTTTACCACCACAAATATATTCATAGTTATTCTGTACAGGGTCGCCTGGGGGGGGCCTGGAACCTAACCAAGGAGACTTCAGGGCACAAGCCGGGGTACTCTCTGGACAGGGTGTAAATCTATCACAGAGCACGCACACGCATTATGCACAGTGGCTCACTCTGCCTAATTTAACACTCAGCTCTGGAGATGCGAGCCCACGGTGCTAATCATGATACCTGACACAAACCTCCCATTTTAATCCAGGCTTGAGACAGGGACTAATGGACTATTTTAACCACAGCATAGATGTGGGGCTTTGGCTGAGACTTGAAGTGGGGCCTTCAGCATAGTAAGAGAGAAGCCTACCACTCATCCACCAATGCCCTGACCATTTTAAGCTTGTACCATCTGTAAAATGTAAAACCAAATTTCTTGAATTTTTGTCTTCATTTTGTGGTCAATTACCCATTGACGTTCATTATCTGGCTTTGTTAAATACTGTGACAGACATTTTGAACTGAAGAATGATCCTTATCTACTTTGCCAATTCTTCTTTTCCAGAATTTGATCATTTGTCATATTAAATAAAATAAAAAATCAATTACCTTTAATAATTTAGAAAGTGCAATATGGGGTTTGGGGAGGAAATTACCTGGCTCCGGGAAACTTCAGGGAGGAGACACTACAGCAGCACACAGTTGGATTTCTTCTTCGCCTTCTTCTTTTCCACTGGTGTTTTTCTATTTATCTGTCTGACCAAGTCATAGAAGATCTACATGGAGAGGAAATGACAGTCACAAATCCGTTCAAGCAGACTGAACAGATTAGATGTTGGGTAACACTTTGCTAAAGGCCAGGGTACGTTAAACCTACAAATAATCCATGCCTGAATGTCTAGATGACTTACAAAATAAAAAAACCCTCGCTCTAATTCAGGGAAAAATACCCAATCCTATCATCATTACAGTGTCATGAAACCATTATTAGCATTCATTATACCTTTAAAGGCAGAACCCTTTCTTAATTAACGACTAAATAGTTATTGCACAGAATTCTGCTCTTTATATCACCACCTTAACCATGTATTGCAAGTCAGACAACCTTAAAAGAAAAGTTTTGTTAAAAAAAATTTTTATAAAAAATTTAATTGTGCTTAAACATTTTTCAAAATGTATCTTTCTTTTTTAATGCTATACCAGCTTCTATGGTTATATTCATGGCGAGAAGCATTGTGGCTATTTAAAAATTAGATAAGACGTCAACACTTTCTTTTAAATGAGGAAATCACCCTCTGGTGGTCATCATACTGCACTTCCCCTCCCCCCCCCCCCCCCCGATTTCTTTGCCCACTCCAGGTGAATGATTGAATTTAAATATTTCTTTATCATCTCCTTAGTTATCATTTGGTAAATTACTTAAATAATATTAACAAATAATATAACACATGGCGGCGGCACGGTGGTGTAGTGGTTAGCACTGTCGCCTTGCACCTCCGGGGTCCGGGTTCGATTCCCAGCCAGGCTTGATTCCCGTCTCTGTGTGCATGGAGTTTGCATGTTCTCCCCGTGCTTGGTGGGTTTCCTCCGGGTACTCCGGTTTCCTCCCACAGTCCAAAAACATGCAGATTAGGCTAATTGGCGTTCCTAAATTGCCCGTAGTGTGTGATTGGGTGTGTGAGTGTGTGTGTATGTGTGTGCTCTGCGATGGATTGGCACGCTGTCCAGGGTGTACCCCGCCTAGTGCCCGAAGTCTCCTGGGATAGGCTCCAGGTCCCCGCGACCCTAAATACAGGATAAAGCGGTATAGAAAATGAATGAATGAATGAATGAACGAACACATGGTGACTGAAACTAGTTAATGTTAATCAAGGAACACGGACAGCTGACAAGAAAGCTAAAGTGGCTACATAAGTTCACCTGGTTACCTTATGTAAGGGTTAATTAATCTCTTTATTTAAATAAATTGCTGTTCTTACATCAAGGACGTTGATCTTTGATTTGGCCGAAGACTCTAAAAAGGCGCAGTGGTTCCACTGATGAGCCAGGTTCTGCCCCTGCTCCTTCCCCACCACTCGCTCATCCTCTAGATCACACTTATTACCCACTAGGATCATCGGCACCTAAAACAAGGGGGGGGGAACAAATTATGCAGTTGTAACAGTTTATATCATCCTTTAAATCTCCAAAGAATATCCACAAATCTTTTCATTCAAGTAATTCTGTGATTTTTAAACTCTATCATGTCTCCATGTCAGCTCATTTACTTTTCCTAGGTATTTATCAGCAACGCAGACCAATTTACGTTATCTAGCTTAGCACACAAGATTTCCAGGTGCTGCGTCAGCACCTAATCTCTGATGTGACTTTAAACTAAAGGCGTGTAGACATGCAATCACTAAGGCAGTGTTATGCAATTTAATCGTTTTAATGCTTTAAATGATTTGAATGGAAGAATAAAATCTACTTCCTGTCTGAATATTTACAAAGTGGTTTTTCATTCCTATGCACGTGTGTGAGAATTCAAGATAAAGCTAATCACGGTAAAGTAGGTGGCCTACACACATTGTATACTAAGAACACTTTTGTATGCACTTGAAAATGCCACATGAAGGCGCCATTCTGTTTGGTTCTCCGTGCTCGCAGCAGTGAGGGGCGAACAGAGCGCTTCTCTTCTCCTCACTGAGGAGTCCTCGCCGTATTTGGACTTGCTGCATGTGAGAGTATTTTGAATCTAAACAGTCAGGAAACACAGCGCAGTTCCCCAGGGGGAAGCTAACCGAGCCACATTAGCGAGTGCAGCTCTGGGTTTTACTAAGCACTACGCGCACAGGAATGTTATGACTCTAACCGGCTTCCCGTCCACAGTCTCACTTTCAGGGTTCTCACTCTTTGCTTATAAATATTCCAAACCATTTCTTGCCTTTTATTCACCCTTTCTTAAAAGCGCTTCAGTTTTTCGACTTGGTATGTTTAAAGATTTTTAATGACCTTGAAAAGGGAAAACCTACAATGAGGCTGGAACCATGTGAAGAAACATGTATTCACCCATCAGTCTATACTTCTAACACACACACGCTCTATGAAGGAAACATATATACACCATGTTCCAAATTATTACACAAATGATATCTTTCCCTGATTTTCATAGTCAATGCAACCTCCTAATGAGCGCACTGTTCCAAATTATTATGCACAACAGAGTTAAAACATTTTATAGGTTGTAAAGAACTGAAAATGGTGCATGGGTACGTGGGCTTTTGTTGAATTTGCAGCATTAGGACGTCATATTTACTAAAATCAAAAGCTATTTCAATCAAAAACATCCTAACAGTGCATGTTACATCTTAACATAGGACCCCTTCTTTGATATCACATTCACAATTCTTGCATCCATTGAACTTGAGTTTTTGGACAGTTTCGGCTTTAATTTCTTTGCAGGATGTCAGAATAGCCTCCCAGAGATGCTGTTTTGATGCGAACCGCCTCCCACCCTCATAGATCTTTTGCTTGAGGATGCTCCAAAGGTTCTCAATGGGTTTGAGGTCAGGGGAGGATGGTGGCCACACCATGAGTTCTTGTTCTTTCAAAGAAAAACACCAGCTCTAGAGATGGTGCATTGTCATGCATGAAGATGATTTTGTTACGGAAGGCACGGTTCTTCTTTTTGTACCATGAAAGAAAGTGGTCAGTCAATATACTTTGCAGAGGCCATTTTCACACCTTCAGGGACCCTAAAGCGGTCTACCAGCTCTCTCCCCATGATTCCGGCCCAAAACATGACTCCGGCACCACCTTGTTGACGTCGCAGCCTTGTTGGGGCATGGTGGCCACGCACCAACCATCCACTACTCCATCCATCTGGACCATCCAGGGTTGATCCTACACCTTGAGGTTCACGGGACTCCAGAGGCACCAGCAGCTTCAAATACCTGTTTGCATTTCAGCAGCTGCTCTCTTAAGCCGATGAATTTGTCTTGCAGAAACCTTCTTCATTCTGCCTTTATCTGCACAAACCCGCCACAAATGTCTTCACAGTATGACGATCACGCTTAAGTTTTCATGAAATATCTAATGTTTTTATACCTTGTTCAAGGTATTGCACTATTTGACGCATTTCGACAGCAGAGATCCTTTTTCTTTCCCATATTGCTTGAAACCTGTGGCCTGCTTAATAACGTGGAACAACCTTCTTCAGTACGTTTCCTTTAATTGGGCTTATCTGGCAAACTAATATCACATGATCCAAAGAGCCTTGAGACACAACACCATCCATGAGTTTAATTTAAAATCTAAACATTTAATGTTTATGGCACTTATGATTTGGCCTGGTTGTCTTAGCACAGCTCTAGCTGCATGGCTGATTCACACACTGACAGTGTAACCTGATATCTTCTAATGCCTTAAATGGGAAGGTGAATGTGCTGATTTTTGGATGTATCTCTCTGGAACCATATGTGCTAAAGCACTTCTTTGGAGCACTCAGGAGAGCCGGCTGAAGGTTTTGCTAGAAGTTTTTTCAAGCTGTGTGCGAAATTGAGAGATTCTGAACTCAAATTGAGAATTTGCCATTTTTTTCCAATATAGGGAGTTTTGAGTGACATTTAGGAGGAGTTCAGAAGGGGTTGCTTTTTTTTTTTTTGCATTATTAAGTATTACAGATTTTTTAGCTTTTCGACAGGACATGTCCTGGATCGCTCCACCAATAAACATCTTAAGGTTTTGTTTTTTTTGCTTAAAAAAGTGCAATAATGACTACACCCCAACTAATAAGCTTTTAATACTTTCATTTGTTGCTTTATTTTGAAACTGTAACTTGAATAAATTTATTTTTACTCAATTAAAACCAACTATAGTAATATAGCTGTAATATTTAGTAAATCTGAGTAAAGTCTTACAGTCTTTACACCTTACAGTCAGAACTTGCCATGAGCAGGTTTACACAAAATCATTAACAACTTTTAAACAATTTCAACAGACTACATGCTCTCAGATGCAGGCCACGCAACAAGTGAGGAAGTCCAATCATAACAGACTGCAGAAAGGCTTGCTGCTCTGTGGGTTTTATCCTCGACTCAAACTGCATGTCCAAAAAAGGTCATCCCTTAACTGACATGGCTTGAGGACGCGTAAAGACAGCATGGTTTGTCTCCCTCTCTCACTCACTCACTATACATGCTAAATGCCAATCATTACTCGTTTCTGGGGTCTAATTACAAGGAATGCACGGATACTATAGATACTAAATGCTGTATTATTCATTGTGCAAATACTCCGTGATGAGCTCACTCACATCTTCCGTGTCCTTTACTCGTAGGATCTGTTCTCGGAGGTCCTGCAGGTCGTTAAACGTGGACTGTGCTGTGATGGAGTAGACAAGAGCAAATCCCTGGCCGTTCTTCATGTACAGGTCTCTCATTGCTGTGAACTGCTCCTGTTAAAGGAAAATATATAAGGAGTGATGAGCGAGCTTTGATTATGAAACTGTACACATTGTACCTGAGACTAAAAAGACTAAGTCAGCACACTTTAATTACTGTTTACCTGGCTTTATATTTTTTGTTTTCAGCATTTATTTGCACATGCCTAGGACTTTTGAACAGCACTGTATAAATGTATACAGATATTCACATATAACAAACATACAGTGGAACCTCGGATTACGAGCGTAATTCGGGCTTGTATTCAAAACACACATAAATCAAAGCAAATTTTCCCATAAGAAATAATGGAAACTCAAATTATTTGTGCCATAGCCCAAAAAACATTATACATAAAAATAATTCATACCAAATATAAAGTAAAAAATAAAACAAATAAAACCAACACTTTACCTTTAAAAAAAAGTAAAAATAAATTCCAACAAATTGCAGTTTCCGTTTATGCACGCAGGCGCTGTGTGTGTGTGTGTGCGTGCGTGAAGCTAAAGTAAGAGGAGACTCTTACTTTAATCTCAGCCTGTCATTACGTGTGTGCGTTATGTGTGCGCGCCCGTAATTTGACACTGTGCCGGTTCTCCCACTCTGTCTCGCTCTCGCCTTTAGTGGGAAAACAAAGGCACAGAGTGTGAACCGACACGGTTGATATGATATAATATTTTCATGAAAAATATTCGTCATGATTAGGGCTGAAATGATTCCTCAAGTAATTCAATTACAAAAAATTTTTTTATTTTTTTATTACAAAAAGCTTCTTTTAATTCATTTTTAAAAGCTTGCATTATGTTTTTGCGCAATTATTTGTTGACAGCGCGCTTTCGACAAAGTGAACTTCCGGATGCAAGCCGCCAGTAAACACCAACGAAGAAGAAGCACTTACGTCACCCAAAAAGCGGAAGGAGACGCAAACAGTTAGCTGTGTATTAACTTGACGGAGTGCTCTGTTGCGGGCTGCAAAATGGAAGGGCGCGATAAAATTATCAGCGAGCCAAGAGATGATGAAACCAGGAAGAGAAAACAACAGAAATTGTCAGTAAAGGTTTATATGTTATGCATGAAACTCTTTAGTTCTGAAAGTTTAGTTGCACAACGTTTTTGTATAATTATTTTAATGTGTGCCTTAGTTTTTTTGATACTTAGTCATTTGAAATGTCATTATTTTTTTTTTATTTTTTTTTTTGGTATCTGAGAAAAGGCTTTAAATTAAGAATGTATGGCACTGTAATGCACTTAATTCATCTCAGTCAACTTTAATACCCCTATCTCACCTGCGCGGTTTCAAATGGTGCCCGGAAGAACGGTTCATCATGAGTCACAGCGAGTTTTGGCACTGTGATTACGTTTCCATAATTCCGCGTGAAAAATTAAACATGTTTAAGCCGCCTTAAAAACATGTTTACTTTTTGTGGTGGTCCTCGCGGAAGCTTGCAGAATGTTAGCGGACCGTTGCCGGGCAATCGCGGCGGCTCACGGCGCCTAACGCCGCATCTCACCGCGAATCAAACCGCATAGGTGAGATAGGGGTATAAGCTATTCCTTGTAATGTGAATAATACCAGTGTTTATTTTTGATAAAATGCTATATGCATTTAAAAAATAAAATTAGATTTTTTCTAAAAAGAAAATTAATTAATCTTTGTTTCTCTTATATATTTTACATTGCAGTTTAATTAAGCAAAAGTACATTTTATTTGATTACTCGATTCATTTTTGGTAGAACACTCGATTACTAGTCATGATAGTCAGCTGCACTCCATTTAGGGTACTATTTAAGGACAGGTGGCAGGGAGTATATCGAGATACACAGTATTACAACAGTAAGTGGTCTAGATTAGGGATGGATAAATTATATATTAGTACAGTTTTCTGTGCAATTGCTTGTTAGTATTTTTATTTTTGCAAACCATGAAACTTATGAAACTGCAAGTCATTTAGCATTTGATCTTTTTTTTATATAACTTTCCTCTTTTCCAATGTTAAATCATTTCGTTAGGCCTGGGCGATAAAACGATATGTTTCGCGATAGACACGTGATCGATATCAATAAAAAATGTGTTCGATAGAACCTTCGATATTTTTTATTCTTTGTCGGAAGAAAACAGAGGTCGCGAAGCTAGTTTGGTTGCTTTCATGCGCACTCACTCCGCGACCTGCTCTAGGACCCGGAAGTAGTACGGTCGCAATTCATAAACGGAGATAAGATGGCGTTGACATTGGCACCCGCCAAATGCGGGTAAAATAAGGCTGTGGCGGTTAATAACTTTAGTCTCACTAGCCACATTGGCGGGTAGTTTATTCTTTGGTATGACAATTATGTTTGAACAAATATGCACAACTAACATCTATAATATTACTTGCTTTTTGTGTGAGACAACCAGAGGAAAAGAAACGGAGGCATGGAGAAAAACAGTATTCCTCTTTTACTGCATTCAGTGCACACGACACATAGTATACAGCGCGGTATAGCCCCCTGGTGGCCTGCCAGTGAATTAACATCAAACTCAAATATATTACAACAATATATTTTTGTTGCAGTTTTCTCTAAAGGCATCTGATATAATAAACGCATTTCACTATTTTATTACACTTTAATAAGCATTTCTTACATTTTCTTTAATTTTGCACCTTAAATGTTGAGAGATAATTGTTAAGTGTTCATTGTGACTTTAGACTTATGTTTACATGTTATTAGATTTTTCCATGGTTGTTGACATTTATGTCTTAATAACTGATGGGACTATGATCAGAGGTCATTTAAAAAATGTTTAAATATAATATATTCTTCTCCTGGTCCTCATTTTAAATGGGTCATAAAAAATATCAATAATTATCGATATCGACCGATATGAAACACTGATATCGTGATACAGTTTTCAGCCATATCGCCCAGCCCTACATTTCGTACACATCGATCAAGCATCACTGATTCCACCTTCTCGCTGTTCTACTGTTTTAGTGACAGCAGAAAAGCCTATATTTACATTCAGTTCTCTGGCTAAAAAGTTGTGCTAATTAGGATCAGTGGGTTTAGTTAATGGATGAAACAAACATGGCAAATTCCCGGACACAGTCTTCAGGAAGAACTTGAGTAGACATGGCTTGATCGTGTGTGCTTTCGATTACCCAGGGTACTGCAGTTACATTAATGAGGATTCGCTGTCCTCTGAAATGGTTCACCCCAATATGGTTTTGCTCAAGTTATCTGGGTTTAAATACATCACACGTTCACAATGAATGTGATTTTAGCAAAAACCTTCTTGGGGTTTTGCTCTGGAAGATGTCGAGCAGTCAGTTGGCTGTATTTATTGAGGTGCAGAAAAAGAATAAAGTCAGACACCTCACTTCAGCTGTTTTAGCAGTTATTGGTAGCACTGCTATGAAATCTCCAATCTTCTGACTGATGATGTCATGAGATCGCCATACACAATATGATACGAGGTGAAATACTTGTATGATTGTATGTGTACTTGTATGTGACAAATACAATTTTAATTGGAATATGCAGAGAAAAAAGTTTTATTTTGAATGTCATCATTTGAAAAATTTGAGAATTTTGTTATTGAAAATGAAAAAGCTAAAACACTGTGTATAATTATTTATACATTGTATATACAGTATATATGTATACATAAGCATATGCATGTATATACACACACGCATGCATCCAGCAATACCATGAAACTGAGAAGACGAGTGTGTAGTATAGATTTCCCGATTTCCTGCACCTCAGTCAGTTTCTGCTCTACGTGGTTTTGACTCATTACTCTGAGCTAACCACATCCGCTCCACACGAAACTGCTGCTGTAATTCGTACTCAGGAAGAAAACCAAGAAGGCCTAAGCACCTAAGAGCATAGCACCACTTACCGTTCCGGCTGTGTCCAGAATCTCCAGCATGCACTGCTGCCCATCCACTTCCACTTGCTGGACAGAGGAGAAATAAAGTTAACAGAGGAGAGATTACGGGGCGATAATCAGGACTAATCAGACCAGAGGAGCATGAGCTACCTTTCTGTACGAGTCTTCTATTGTGGGATCGTACTTCTCCACAAAGATGCCCTGGACAAACTGTACCGTCTGTGAGAAAAAGATAAAAACAACATAATTATTTAAAACATTATCCTTACACGAGCCGTCTTTTAGTTCTGACTCTCAGGATGAGAAAGGTCAGATTAATGGAATGACGATTATGTTTCTAAAACAGCAAGCGCAACAATGCATTGGTGTGATGAAGCAGATTCAAATGTTCCCATCCTTACGTTCCAACAACAGCACATCTCAAAGTGCTTAATTTACCAATGACTACTAAAAACATTCCTGTTATCGCTTATGTTATAACAGCTGTAAATATCAGAATATTTGTTCCGTACCCCACCTTTGTGTGTGTGTGTGTGTGTGTGTGTGTGTGTGTGTGTGTGTGTGTGTGTGTGTGTGTGTGTGTGTGTGTCTTAACGCTCCAGCTGAAACACCCCTCTCAGATGATGCATATATTCGTACCTCAAATTTTACCCCCCAAAATACACTGCAAATCAGCTAGTTTTGAGCCACGCCCTTCCGGAGATGAGCAGAACTGTGCAGCAAGATGGGGGAGGGGCACATATTATATGAGATCACATGAGGGGAAAAAAATCTAATTCGCTTGTTTAATCAGTCAATAAAAAACAAAAAAAAGCAAGGAATGTTTTCTCTTAAGTATTTTTGTTAGCACACGCGCGCGCGCACACACACACACACACACACACACACACAAGACCCACATGAACACCTAAAGTGAGTTTTGTAAGCACGAATATGAACCCATGACTTAAAACGAAACGGAAAAACCGACTGACTGAGCTGCACTTGTACAAAGTTAATCACCTCCTTCTGACCAATCAGGGTTCAGAATACTTGCATAAATCTATAAAATAAATAACTGTTGAATTGTTTTAGTGCAAAACACCGCAGAACTCACTTCTGGACATTCTGTTACCCACATCACCCTGCTACTGATTATTTTCCGATAGCAGCACAGCGTGATGAGTTTTATTCCCCAGATGGCGTACTCACCAGTGCGGACTTGCCCACACCTCCAGAACCCAACACAACAAGCTTGTATTCACGCATGGCAGGATCACGTCACCAATCAGCTCAGCGGTCTGGAAGAAACGAGAGACAGAAAAGACTGAGATCAGGAAACGCTTGTGTGTGCGTGTGTTCACAGTGGGATCGTCCTGGAGCAGAGCCCAGGGGTGGAGAAGAGTGTGAGCATGACCTCGCAAACACAAAGCAGCTCTGGATTTAGAGAGAGACATGCGGAGCAGTCCGGTCCCTAATTTGACATCACGTCATTAACAGCTCATAACGGAACACATCACGCCAAGTGAAATGCTCGAGCCCGAACACCAACGTTGACGCCTCACAGTCTTTCAGGATGAAATGCAAACGTGTGCAAGGACGTGTACTGGGTTGCACTCAAGGAAGCTAGAAGTTAATATTTAAGCAACCTTTTCCTGAAAGGAGAACAAGAATCAGGATGTGGTGAATGCTGCTGGAGTAAGATTTAAAGGAGGTAACATTTAAAAAGGGGATGCACTCAAAAGTTTTGCGGTTTTAAAACAAAAATAAATAAATGAAAGACCCAAATTCCTCAAATTCCTAAATATGATCCTGGATTGCTAAGATTTTGAGATCACAGGAAATCAAGATTTTCATGGAAGCACTTTATGGCTCATTGAGGATGAAGGAAAGCTAGAAAAAAAAAACGCTTTTAGCAGTTTGTAAAAATTGTAACCTACTGAATAACCTGCTCTAATAGATACTAAATCAAACCCTGTGCATTAGGTCACTGTTTCCAGGTGAGTTCTTGACAAGTCTTGACAATTTGTAGCAAAACAAAGTGTTAAAGAACTCTGTAGACAGTCATATAAGTCAGTAAACAGTATGTGATGATTCGGTGTGACTTTAGCGCAGTTCATAGAGGAGTTGTAGGCGTTTACATATCATTTAGTAGCTAATGCATATAGCGATTATGAACTTTCATGCCAGTCGATGCAACCAAGATCTGTTGGACAGTTGGACGATGCGGTGCACTCTCACAAACAGCTCAGCAACGTAGACAAGGTCCTTAGCAGGTTATAACCAACTTCAGCTCATCCAGTACATGCAGGCGAGGCATCACTGAATGAAAGCTGAATAAAAATCTGACCATCTTCCACACACTCATTCACACCCGCTAAATGAGTCAGGGTGAGAAATACTTTTTCCATGTAAGGCTGGGGAGCAGGGAGAGGACGGCTGTTTCGAGGCTCCATTAACACGGAGAATAAAAACTCCCTTTAGGGAGAGCGAAGTCTCAGTACAGTGCTGCTGCTCCACTCCAGCTTCATATAAGTACAGCTAGTTAACCAACTTGATTTGTTGGTGCACACTGAAAAAAGATGAAACTAATAACATCAATTGTTATATTTGCCTGCTCAAAATAACTCGATAAGCAGGTTAGAGGTCAGCAGAAAGAGCACGTCTTGGAGGTCTGCCTGCTCCGACGTCCAAATCAAACAGGTTTTGTTTTAAACGAATCTCGAGTTTCCGCCTGTGCCGTGCCCAATTTCTCCCAAAAACAAGACACGAATTCTGAAGAGCTTCCAAATACAATAGCGATCACTGATGATAGCAGTCGAGCCAAAAAAAACTCGCCAAAAAGGGGGAAACTCAGTGAGGCTGTTAAGAGAGCAGCCTCCTCCGCGCCTGTACATCTTTCTGGATCCTCGCAACATTAATACGGTGTGGAGTCTTATACAAAGCATTGTCCAATATACAGTGGAGCCATGGATTACGAGCATAATTCGTTGCAGAAGTGGGCTCATATACCAAAACACTCGTGAAGCAAATCTAATTTTCCCATAAGAAATAATGAAAACTCAAATTATTCGTTCCACAGCCCAAAAAAATTAATACATAGAAATAAACACAAAATATTAAGTAAAAATAAAACAAATTAACCTGCACTTTAAAGTAAAAATAAATCCGACAAATAAGTGTTTCCGTTTGTGCGCACAGGTGCTCTGTGTGTGTGTGTGTGCACACTTCTGCCCACACTTTAGACACTGCAAAAAAACTTTGTTTAGAGATGTTAAAGCTTCCTCCCTATAGTCCTGATCTTGCTCCATCTGACTTTCACTTATTTGGTCCCCTGAAAGCAGCACTACCAGGACGAGGATTTACTTCTGATAAAAAAAATCAAGACTGCAGTCGCTCACAGCTCACATGGACAGTGTATTGAAAATAAAGGAGATTGTGTCATAAAATTTTTTACAATTTGCTTTTTTAAAAATTACTTACAATTAATTCTGCATTTATTTTTTGACTCATCCTTGTATAAATTTTAATACTAAACCAAAAAAAATCTTTAATTTTACTGAAACGTCAAACTTTAAGATATTAAAATCTTGTCACTTTTAAAGGAATGCCCGCTAAAGTTTGATGTTGCGATCAAACAAACCTTCTGTTTTATTAACAAATGCGTTCTGTGAAAACAAACTCATCATTTCAGGGAGTTTTTTCTTCTTCTTCTAAATTCATGACCACCAGATCGAATCGAACGTTCTTGTAAGCACATCTGTCGTCAGTCTCAGGCTTAAATTATTTCTGCTTGAAGACATGTGCCTCTAAAAGGTCACCTCAGAAACAAAACCTCATCCACGTCCTACACTTAACATTTTTGATCTAAACTTGTTGCCTACATGCGGAGAAAGATAACAAATCTAGTCTTCTTTCCCCTAACAGAAAAGGAATCCTAATTATACAAGCTGAATGACAAATAAGTGATGCATGAAAGACTGATTTCTAGATTTAAAAAATGGGTTATGAAATTAACTGACAGTTTCAGATTTCCTCTAAAAAAAAAAAAGTTTCCACTGAGTCATTCAGTTTAAGTCCTGATGAGTCAAATAGAGCAAGAACAAAACCAGAGTCGTTATGTCAGGTACACAAAACTATAAATGAGGCGACCGGTCTTTTTTTTTTTTGTAGACAAGAGGAAGATCTCATCATCTACTTGCTTTGTGCACGTGGGCCTCCTGCTGTATACACCATGATACACCCTATACCAACCTGTTGTATGGGCAATACAAGGGGGCGTTTGAGTCAAATCGAGACTTCATGAAATTTCTAGTGAATGAGGGTGTAGAGCCCATTGACATGTACATAAGACTTTTAAGATGAAACTCTTATCCATAGAAATCGTTTCTTAAGAAGGCTGTACATCTGCGAGTAACCAGATAATGAACAGATAACTTGATGCCATCTTGAGTAAGAGTCACATCTGTCTGTAGGAGCTGTACACACAATCATTGACCAACACCACTTGCACATTAGATAAACTCAGCTTGGAGTTGTCGTCACATCCCTTGTACAGCCCTGACCTCACCCTGAGCCGTTACCACATGTTCGAGCTGTTAAAGGAGTTCTTGGGAGGCCAGCGTTTCAGCAGGCAGTCTGATCATGACTCCGGCTTTGATCACAGCATGATGCTGAGTGTTTAATCAGACCAGGATAATGTGGTTACAAAAGAGTAACTGAAGAATGTAAAACTTTCACCCAGAAAGAAAGAAAGCTGATGTTATCTAATAGCTCCATGTCATAACTAAGAAAACACTAACCTACTTACCCAGCTAACTAACCTTACCATATGTCTACAACGCTCTCACCAAAACAAAGTTCAATATTTAGCTCATTTCCAAGTTAAAACCTCTAAATAAATGCTAACACGCTAATCTGAACTATTTAATTAGTTAGCTAGTTAGGTATAGTTAGCTGGTTATGTAGTTAGCTTTACCCACCCTGGTTGGTATCCAGCCCAGAATTCTCCTCCTCTCAGGCTAAACCGTATAAAAATACCTCCTGGTTCCAAACAAGTGGTTCATTCCCTATAAAATAAAAAAAGAAAATACTGAATAAATGAGAATCTACTGAAACCTAAAGCCGCTCTGCTCTCTGAGACCCGTCTGTCACACTCCACAGCGCGAGCGCTCCTTTTAGCCGACATTAAACCTCACCACTTCCGGTACTGTGGAATCCTGGGAGTCGTGTCTCAAACACAGCCCTGAGCACTACAGCGCCCTCACATACTCTCTCTCTCTCTCTTCTCTCTCTCACACACACACACACACACACACTAGCCAGACGTGACCTAGTGCACGATGTACTCATGTATATGCTAAGAGTGAAATTAGCGCGTGCGTGCGCGCGCGTGTTAGTGAGTGAGTGATGTGCTGCTGGAGGAAACTCATCAGTGTGAAGTTATGAGCTGTGGCTCCTCTCAGTCTCCGAAAACACATACTGTGTTATGTTATTCCTCTTCAGTCCTGAGCCACGAAACAAGTTACACACTGGTATTACTTGCACTACAGCAGTCTCTCACCTCCTTTGATTTCCCTTTTATCCTTCTTTTTGTTAACTTGTTATTTGTCTCCCAATTCCCTTTGTTAGTTTATTTTCAGCTGTATGAGTGTTTCATTTCATTGTTTGTTTATTTAATTCTTTCTTTCTGTCTGGGTGACACTTCAACATCATATCTCTCCATTTCCTTTTGTTATTTTTCCCCCTTATTTGAACTCTCATTTATTTTTGCTTGTTTTTGTTTTGTCTGTTTGTTTGGTCATCTTTGTTTTTCATCTCTTTCTTTCTTCCCATTTCCCCTTTTCTTATAACTTTTCTTTTATCTCTTTCGTTTATTTTTGCTTGTTTGGTTGTATTTTTGTCTTTCTTTTTTTTCTTTCATCTTCGTAGTTTCTTTCTTTACCCATTTTTTCCCTTCCTTTGATTCTTTGTTTGATTTTATCTGATTGTCTACTTTCTTTCATCTTCTATATTTTTTGTTTTATTTTCTTTATTTCACTCGTTTGCCTTGTTTGTGTGTGTGTGTGTGTGTGTGTGTGTCAGAACACTAATGATCGTCCATGTTGTATTTGTTAAAATGTTTTATTCTTCTATACTTTCATCAGCAAAGATTTTTGTCCTCTATGACTTTTATTTTGAAATGGAATGCTAAGTGTTCAGCCCACGTCCTACGCTGCACACTAGCGTACTAAAGAGTGCGGGAGGACGCTATGTCACTGTTGCTACAGCACAGTAACTCTGCATACGGCTGAGTAGGCTAGTGTGCAACTTGCGCTTGTTGGTCAAAACAAGTGTGTGGAAGATGGCGACGGATGGAGGCACTGACAGCGGCTCACATAGCATGGATAAAAGCATAACTCTGCCTCCGGATGAGATCTTCCGGAATCTGGAAAATGCCAAGAGATTCGCAATAGATATAGGTATTAAGCCGACTTCTTCTGCGCACTTTATTGTGTAAAATCGCTGCTTGCTAGCTGCTAACAGACTAGCTGAAGGTTAGCTAACGTTACAGAACTTGACAGTTCGAGCTGAAGCTGGTCTTCTCACGAAACAATGGAGAATATATACAAATATTTATATCCAGTTTATACTGTTACATTTATTATTATTATTATTATTATTATTATTATTATTACGTTTTGTTGAATATTCGTCCTTTAACATTAGCTAGCCAGTCTCCTCAGCTTTTAATATGTAATAAAAGAAGAAAACTTTATACTGAAACGTACTAAATGTGTTTATATTAAATATTTAAGGTCGAATGTGTTTATCGACCCTGGTGTCTTTCATTTGTGCTCTTGCTGTAAGAAGTTCGGGGTTGTGTCCCGTGGTGACGTCACAGGGTGACGCCAATAAATCATAACATTAAAAATATACTAACTGGTGCAGTGAATAAACATTTATTGTTAGACATGGGCGAAAAAAAATCAGTTCAATTACGTATCGTGATATTCTTTCATGTGGCCTTACTGAGTCCAAAATCGAAAATTTATTTTTTTTGTTTAAATATATATTTTTTTAATTATTTATACTGTGCATGTTTGCATTTGAGGTGGTAAAAGTTGCAATTCCATCATAATCCTACAGGTGGCACACTAAACCATTCACACATTGGTAGGTGTGGTAGGCGCGAAATATTTACTAAATTTGCAGTTGGTTAGAATTGTGACAAAATCGTAAAAAAATCGATTCAATTATGAATTGTGATTCACGTGTTGGCACATTGATTTCAAAATCGATTTTTTAAAACATTTATAGAGATGAACCAGTTGAATCGGCCAGTGACCAGAATTGCCTCAAAAATCTCGCATGTTAAAAGCCTCCGATCTGCCTTTTCCCTTCAAACTCTGTGAGCAAATTAGTCTCAAACCCTCTAATAACACACGCTGACACCAGTCTCAAAACACTGCAGAAGCTAAGAAGCCCTGCGTGAATTCATTGTCAAGTGATGCTTTGAGAATTTGGAGGCATTCGAGGTTCTTTTATAGAACATTTCTTTATGATCCTACAGGTGGCGCTCTCCGGACTATTAACACATTTCATCCCGTGCGGTAGGAGTGAATTATTCGCGAAGTTTTACTTATTATTAAAAATAATAATTATGGTGGATGACAGCGATACATGTTGCTCAGTTAAATGTTAAACTCTAGTATTTGAAGATAGTTTGTACTGTTTAAATGCTGCGCCTAATGCCATAAGGAATGGCTACATTTAGTTAATCATTAAACTTTATTTAAAGGTTTAAAATTGTAAAAAAAAAAAAAAATGTAATATCCAATCGGGAAATTCATAAGATTGTGATGCCTATAGATTCGCAATTTAAATTAAATCGGCACCCAAGAATCGTCATATCATCGTGATTCCCATACACACACACACACACACACACACACACACACACACACGCACACACGCACGCACGCACGCATAGGGGTGGGCGATATAACCAAAATCTTCTATCACGGTAGAAGCAAATTTCTACCTCGATAACGATATACATCACAATATAGCAATTTGTATCTGGAAATGCATCAATAAAAATTTAAATAGAAAGAAAATGTTTTAAATAATGTAATTTTATTTAAACTGTGAATTGCTGAGGTTTGACCCATTTTATTTATTTTATTTATTTATTTATTTATTTTTTTTTTACTTGGGCCATATTCGTTTGGAAGCTTGGATTTCAGATGATAGAAAAGATTTGACGTGTTTCCACCACTTGTTAAAACGGTGCACTTGTGTACCTTCCAAATCACGTTCATCTCATTCATATCACTTTTCTTATACCCAAACCAATTCCACACCACAGACGATGCAGCTTTTTTCTTTACAATCTTCTCATTGTCGGTTTCATCACATGTAAGCAAACTCACTGCTGCTGCACCGTCTTCTTCCATTGTCGAAGTGTATGTGAAGCCAAACTCATCAAAAGTGGGACGAAACCGTGGCACCCGATTGAACCAAATATCTGCGCGGCTCAGTGGACAGCGCAGCGCGACTATCTGGATAGCGCAGAGATGATCTGGTTTATTTGCGCAGCGCGGACCAACTTGAGCAGCGCTGCTCGAATCACAAACCTGCGCGACCCACTGTTTTTCATTTTAAAACAATTTATTTAAAATGTCAGGACAGTTTAATATTGTTTCCGCCTTGCCATGCCTGGTTTGTACGTGCGCATCCCAGCGGGGTAAAATGTATTTTGATGGTCGGCGCGGTCTATTTCTATCAGTGTTGCACAGGTTTGTGATTCGAGCAGCGCTGCTCAAGTTGGTCGGCGCTGCACGATCCACCGGGTCTGGATATTTGTTCTGCCCACGCCGGCTCAATCGGGTGCCACGGTTTCGTCCCACTTTAGATGTGTTTGGCTTCCCATAGAAGTGAATGTGTATTGCGTGGTTACGTAACGTGCAACGTCACGTGATCTCAACCGCGATTAAGACGGTAGACCAAAATCTCTATCGGTTGACAAATTTCTACCGGTTAACCGCGTATTCCGGTATATCGCCCACCCCTACACACACATATATACATATACACAGGGTTAGCCAAACAATTTATACACACTTCAACAGTTGCTATCTATGCCCTTTATTAAACCTAAAATGTAATTATGGCAGCAATGTGTAGTATTATGCTTCCTCTAAAGATGTCTGTTGTCTCACCATTGTTGATGCTATCATGTAACCGACAGAAGAGAGGCATATATATATATATATATTAGGGCTGCACGATATATCGAAAAAATATCGTTATCACGATGATGGCATGCACGATAACCATATCGCAAAGAGTTGCAATAAATACTTTATGTGCCAAGCATTTGTGTGTCCAGATTTGACCAATCAGATGGGCCCTTACTATGTTTATACCCGCTTATATATTTATTTATTTATATATATCTTAATACTTAATTCTGTCGAGACCTAACCCGGGATGATCAGAAGACTTAGCGATTAGCTGTTAGCCTTTTGTAGCATGGACGGTAAACCCAAACGCGGAAGCAAGTGAGTAGGCAGGATAACCACGTGAATTAGTTTAAGGACTCTCACAGAAGGGGAGCAAGGGAAAAACACACATTTAACCCGCGTCCTATAAACACACACTCGAATCAGAAAGTAAACAATCTGAACCGACATGCGCAAACTCAGTGACTAAGCTGTATGCGGTGGTTTGTTTACTTCACTTATACTTCCGGGTTCGCGACTGCATTACTTCCGGGTCCTAGTGCCGGTCGCGTGCGACAAGTAGTATTTTTTTAATTTAATTTTTGTTTAATAATATTTAATTTTTATTTAAAAAAAACAACAACAGGGAAGCCAAAGAGAATATTTAGTTTAAAAGATGCTCTTGTTTTAAGACACTATTGATGAGTGTATGGTTACACGTAAATAAAAAGTAATGTTTGAAAGTAATTCATATTGTGTTGGCAGGTTTATAGTAACAGCAAACCAGAAGTCAGAATATCTGCTGAGGGGTTTAAGTCATTCATAGTGTTTTGAAGTCTAAATATTTGCAACTTCCTTGACATATAGTTTCTTTTTAGCCTGAATTAGATTTAATTACATCAGACGAATATCTATTACCTGTTTATTTTAGTATGATCATTACATATAAATAAATAATAATAAAAAAAATAGGCAATAATAATAATAAAAAATGCATTTCTCTAGGGAAATGTTATATCGCAAGAAATATCGTTATCGCAATATTCAACAACAATATCGCATATTTTCCTAATATCGTGCAGCCCTAATATATGTATAACACACACAGACACACAGTGGAGATCAAAATTAGAGAACAGAAACTGTCGCATGGAGAAAGATTTCAACTAAAATTTCTGAGGGTTACAACAGTCAAAAATTAGTAGCCTTTGCTCTGAATGACTTCAGCTCAGGCAACACACAGGTCCACTCGTCTTCCAGTCTCTTCCACAGTTCTGTGACTGTAGTGGGTTTCTTGGCGATAACTTTGCCAAGTATTTTCAGTCTGGTTTTCTTTTGGGTTTGGATCTGGACTCTGTGCTGGCCATTTTATTATTTTAATGTTTTCACCTTCAAGGAACTGCTTTACACGTTTTGCTGTGTCGCTTTTCGTGCTGACGGATTGGGCAATGAACGCTGGGAAGGAAATGCAAGTTGTCGAAGAAGGGTCTGATAAACACTTGTATTCACTCTGCCATGTAGCTGTGTAAGAGGCCCAACTCCTGCTGCAGAAAACATTCCCCAAACCATGATGCTTCTCCCTCCGCCTTTCAGTGACCTCTTTACACACTTTTACACAACTTGCTGTGTTTCATCAGATCCAAATAAATGAACTTTATTTAATCACTAAAGTGATCTTTGGACCAGTTCTTCTCTGTGCACACAACATGCTTCACAGCAAATGTTGATGAGCAATCCCAGCTGCAGTGTTGAACCGATTGCCCATTGAGATTGCATTTTTTTTCTTCATGCGTTTATCTTTCGTGCATGACCAGGCTTATTGGGAGACATGAATGAGTTTGCAAAGTTATAAAAATGCAATTTTCTAGAAATCACATATTTGGAACGACCAACGACTCATGCTATAGGTTAAAGTGTCATACTTTTGACCTTCATTAGGAAAACCTGCTGGAGAGTTTTAGTCACTTTAGAACGGCTGGAACGTTGAATAGGGTTTGTCAGATAATTACAGAAATTGGCATCAGATGACAGATAATTACCAATAACTGGGAGGTATCTGAAAGCGTTCTCTAATTTTGATCAGTGTCATTTTTAATCATTTTTTTAAAATGATTTTTTACTCTCTTTTACTCCTATTTGACTAAGTAGTGATTTTGAAATTTAGGAAGTTGCTTTAATTTTGAGCTCCACTTTGTGTATATATGTGTCTGTATGTGTGTATATGTTTATGTATATTCTCATAGAATACTATATACACACAATATATGATACTTATAGAATCGCAACTACCTACAGTAGGTATCGTGATAATATTATACCGGATGATCCCTGGCGATTCCGATCCATATTGATCCTCTCAGTGCGGTTGCGGTTCTCAGTGAAGTGAAGCAGTCAGTTCTCGATGTTTATCTACTGGAAGCAGGAAAAATGAACCTAAGTGTAAGGATCCGAGAAGGTTAGACTGTCCTGTCGGAGTATCTCCAAAACAGCAGGGCTATAGTTCTAGTATGCAGTGGTTAGTGCCTACCAAAAGTGCTGCAAGGATATTGTCAGAACCCTCAATGCATCATGGTTTGTTGCTGCGTAGTCACAAATCAATCATGATGACCCTGTTGACCTCAGTCCACCACCGAAAACGTTTACAATGGGCATGTGAGCATCAGAACTGGACCACGAAACAAAGGAATGTGTCTTTTGGTCTGATGATTTACATTACCTGGGAAAGAACTGGATCCAGGATGCACTATGGGACGAAGGCGAGCCTGTGGAGGCAGGTGACACTCTGGGCTACGTTGTTGGTCCTGTGCTTTACATGGATGTTACTTTGACAAGTACCACTTACGTAAACACTGTTGCAGACCAAATGCACTCCTTCAGTGGTATTGGCCTCTTTCAGCTGGATGTTACACTCTGAAACACTGGAAAAAGAGTCCAAAAACGCTTTAAGGAACATGAGACAGAGTTCAGGATGATGAAAATTCCCCAAGATCTCAAGTCTGTCAAGCATTTAGTGATTCGGCGGCTTGCGCTTTTGCTAAGGTTAAGGTTTGACTTTGTGTGTGTGTATAGTTTTTGATTATTTGTAAAGGTAAGGACTAAGAACAATAAATTTTTTTCACTTGTACCATTAAGCTAAAAAATTTTTTAATGGTATTTTCTTTTAATAGGCGGCTCGTTGACAAAACTGGCATATTACTCCACAGTTCAGCACAAAGTGGCCAGAGTAAGATCCTTCGATCATACGTCCAAGACGAGCTATCAGGTACGGGTTTTATCTTTACACTTTCTCTTTTATATAAAGAAATCAATCAAATGTTATTACACACGTGCTAGAGGTGCTATTAGGAGGATTTATTATAAACATGAATAAACGTGTTGCTTGATGTACGTTTGTACATCACCGTGCAGTGTGTGCATTGTGCATATAATGTATGCTGTATTTTATTACGTCTGAAATTAGTGTCATGTTTTTTTTTTTTTTTTTACCCGCACAGAACGAAACCGATGGAGACCCGCTGTACGAGATCTCGGTCCAGGAGGAGATCACGGCTCGGCTCCACTTCATCAAGTTCGAGAACCGGTACATAGAAACCTGCCTGGATTTCATTAAAGACCACCTGGTAAACACAGAGACCAAAGTGATCAAGGCTACAGGAGGAGGAGCTTACAAGTTCAAAGACCTTATTGAGAAGAAGTTAAAACTCAAGTGAGTGTGAACCGAGAGCACACAAGCAAACAAACAAATACTGTTTTATACAGTATGTTTTTATGTAAACATACTGTAGCTGTTTATTCATGTCTGTCTTCACAGAGTGGACAAAGAGGACGAGATGTCTTGTCTTATCAAGGGTTGTAATTTCGTGCTGAAGAATATCCCTCACGAGGCTTTTGTTTACGCAAAGCACGCCGACCCAGAGTTTCGCTTCCAGAACACACACCCGGACATCTTCCCTTATCTTCTGGTTAACATTGGCTCTGGAGTTTCCATCGTCAAGGTAACGGCTATGTCCAGGTTATTACCTGGTGCTATCACGTGGAAAGTCAGCGTTCTCGGCGAAACCCACCACACAGTTCTTTTACTAGTTTTAAAGGCAAACTAAAAAGAAATCTGCTTAACGAGACTCAACTATTGACTGCATTTTATTCATTATAAGCTGTTTAATGTCATTTGATCATTTTATAGCAGCGGTTTTTAATCTTAATATTCAAAGGTCAGAATATGCTTTCTGTTCAAGGTCGAAGGTAAGAAACGATCAGTGATAAGCAAATTACTTCTATTAAACTGGCTTCTTTACAATCAACATACTTTAACCTGCAAGGCAGTCTGAGACAAAAAATACGTTCAAACCAAAGCAACGCTAACTTTAAAGCAACATACGCTCAAGTGTCAGAAAGATTTCAAATATGTTGGTGCAAAAGAAATGGCACTATTACCCGCAAATAGTTTTTCATTAAAACGTTTACAGGTGTTTTAGAAAGAAAAAAAAACTACAAGAGAAAAATCTTCTTTGACCAATTTTCATGCCTAGGCAAACTAAATAAGCAAAGTGTATACTGAGCCTGAGACAAAAACAAACAAACAAATATTAACAATTATACAGTCGGCATAAAGTTTGATCTGGTGGGTGTTAATCTAGAGCTTTTAATCTGAAGGTAGAATCGGAGGACCAGTTTGAGCGCATCGGAGGGAGCTCCATCGGCGGCGGTACGTTCTGGGGCCTCGGAGCGTTGCTTACAAAAACTAAGGCAAGTACGTGTTTTCTAGACCGTGATCACATCATGAACTGTTTATCCACTGTTTAAGCGTTAAACTGTTTTTGTCCTAACAGAGATTTGATGAGCTTTTGCAGTTGGCCTCTAAGGGGCAGCACACCAGTGTGGACATGTTGGTTAAGGACATTTACGGGGGAGCGTCCGTCTCTTTGGGATTGCCAGGATACCTCATAGCAAGTAGTTTTGGAAAATCTGCCACCACTGATAAAGGTGACACGTATGAGCTAGTCCGCAGAACTAGGTTTAGTATAATGATGAATTATCACAGGGACGATTTTACTCTTGTGAACACACACCCAGTGACCTTTCACTCCATTGTGAAGGCACGTTCTCTTTGTTCCAGTTATGACATGAAGCACAAGATCCTGACCACAGGGCAAATTTAATTTCTTTAATCATCTGAAGTATGAAATGAGATTTTAAGAAGTACAAGTATTCTAAATAGCGTAAATGTATACAAACATTTCCTTTTATAAGATTCAAATTAATATGAAATGGTATTAAATTTCAATATATTCAAGATGTTTTAATAATTTTAAAGATGTATTTTTTTTTAGCAGATAATTTAGCAATTTTAATATGAAATGTTTAAACATTATTTAAGATATCTTATTTATTGACTTATGTCATAAAAAAAAACGTTGTTTTTAAGTGTGGCCAGTAAAACCTTTTGCTGGTTGATTTACATTAGTTGAATTCTTTTTCTTTTTGTTCAGAATTTATTCACACTTATACACACAATACTCGTGTTTTGTGAGAGTATTGTGTCTTTAGTTTATGGTTAGTTGGCACATTAATTAATCCTACTGGACTGGAGCAGAAGACTGGCAGGAAAACGTATAAGACTTGACACTAAACCAATTAACAACACAACTAAACAGCATTTCAATGTTTATAAGAAACTTTTAGCAGTTTTTAATACCTTAAAACCTGTAAGAAATATAGCTGCTTAGAATAAATCAGAAAATGAACCCTAGTGCATCATAAATCGTAACACCCAAAGAATCGGCATGCTGCTGTTAAAGATTTATGTATTTAATTACTAGAGTCATCAGTCTTTGTCATTTATCTTTGACCATAAACCAGATATAAGAGAGTTAGGATTTCCCTTTATTGTAACAAGTTTATTGTAAAGATGAATAAAAAAATATACCTATACATTTGTTTGTGTTTAGAGTTCTCCCAAGAAGACATGGCTAAGAGCCTGCTGCACATGATCAGTAACGATATCGGCCAGCTCGCCTGCCTCTACGCCCGACTGCACAACCTCGCCCGAGTTTACTTTGGAGGATTCTTCATTCGAGGGCACCCGGTGACCATGCACACCATCACCTACAGCATCAATTTCTTCTCCAAGGTACCTGTCTGACACACTCTGACCAACATGTATACACAAACACTTACATTTGTATACACCTACTGTCAAGGTCAAAATTTTGCATACCCTTGAGACACGATGGAGGGGTTTCACTTAAAACAGCATAGAAATATCACCGAGAAATATGGCACAAAACAAAGCCTTATCGGTGAATACATTTCTAATGAGGTGAATTTTAATCAATGGCAGTGAACTGATGTTGAAAAGTGTTTTGGCTGGCAAGTGAGGTAACAGAAAGGACTAGACGCTGTCTCAGGCGTCATTGTTAGCACATCATTTTAGACATTTGTTGTTTTTTTTGAGTACAGTGTTTTTCTCACGCGTTACATCTTGATGTCCCACAGAAAACTGCAATGCAGACTTTTTTAAGTCATTCGGCACGTTCACATTTTGCAAGGCGAGAAAATAAATGAACACGAGTCTGTGGATGCAAACGGAAGTCTGAAGCAGGCCTGATAACAAAGAAAACTGCTGAGTAACGCCCTTCTGCTGTAAAGTCGAGGTTATAAGCTGTAACAGGGATGCTGCATCCTGTCTGATATATGAATAGTAATCCTCTTTATCATTTACATTTTATACAGTCTTTTCCCTCACAACGGCATTCTCTTTCAAGGTCAGTGAGAAGGATTGTCCGACAATAAGATGACTCTTGTACAATGCCTGGCCAATTCTCATAGAAGAGTCAAATTAATGGTCTGTATCAAGCCTAGAAAACAACCAAGGAGATTAGAAATGACTGTATCTGTAACTACTTATAAATAAACTGCAAAAATAAACATTTTCGTTCCAGAAAATCAGACAAAAGATTATTGTTGAGCCCTGTAACACATTTGAGCAAAACCCATCATTTCTATCAGAGCCGCGTTGTTATGAAATAATAAAACTCAGTGCTGAATTTTCCCAGGTAACAACCACAAGCATTAATTAATTCCTTAATTGTGATAATCATCGTATATATTTTTTTTTCGTCTCTGTTAATGATGGTGCTTTAACAAACTCGGTTAAAGAAACAAAGCTTTTTTGCATTAAAACTGATTAATTTTTCATGATTATGTTAAAGGGTGAGGTGCAGGCTTTGTTCCTAAGACACGAAGGCTACCTGGGTGCTATCGGGGCGTTTTTAAAGGGCGCTGAAGAAGACAGTAAGTTATTCTGATACCTGCAGCACCACCAATCTTTGACTGTGTGATCTGCCTCAGTGGTTGCTGTAGATGCGGTTTACTGTCTCTGTTCAGATCCTAATCAATACAGCTGGGGAGAAAACTACGCCGGAAGCTCCGGACTCATGAGCGTGTCGCCGGACCTAAATCCTATGCAGCGGGCACGGAGTGGCACCGTAAGTCAACCTTCATACAATCCTTTTCATGTTCTTATTCCATGCATATTTAGTTTTCTTCCCTTAACATCTTGATTTCTTTTTCCATTCATCCGTATCTCTCTCCTTCTCACTTCTTGTCTTAATCTGTACTCACCAGTTTCCTGTAAGTACAAATCCTTTGACGAGTGCTGCATTCATGGCTTTGTCCTCTGTCTTTTCAGCATAGTATGATATTAGGTTGTGTGTGTGTGTGTTTATTTACAGATGATTGATTTATGTTGCATAATAGTGTACTGTCTGTGACTAAAGCAAGCTGTAGGGTAACACTGAAGTGCACTAAATGTGGATACACACTTTCTTTTGAATGGCTGCTACAAAAAAGGGGAGAGTTTTGAAAGCAGGTTTTTATTTGATATATCAAAAGTTGCCCACTTGTGTTTAGTATGGAAGCAAACTTCAACTGCACTGATGTACAGTATAGATCAAATTTGAGTCTTTTATCTTAAATAAAAGAGAGGTTTTCTCTGTACATTGGTCAGAACTCACTCTTTCAATGCTTTCTTTACATTACTTACATTGACGGACCAGAAACCACTCACTCACTCATCGTCTATACCGCTGTATCCTGTATTCAGGGTCGCGGGGGCCTGGAGCCTATTCCAGTAGACTTTGGAGTACAAGGTGGGGTACTCCCTGGACAGGGTGTCAATACATCGCCATCTCACGCACTACAGGCAATTTGAGAACGCCAATTAGCCTAATCTGCATGTCTTTGGACTGTGGGAGGAAACCGGAGTACCCGGAGGAAACCCACCAAAGACGGGGAGAACATGCAAACTCCATGCACACAGAGACGGGAATCAAACCCGGACCCTGGAGGTGCACGGCGACAGTACTAACAACTACACTACACTAATTTTCTGTGTCTATATGTCTGTCCAGGCAGATTTTGTCACAGCATTATATAAACCTGGGTGGAAAGAATTTAATGTAACCATAAATGAAATCAAAATGTTCAGTAGAAGTGCAGTTATGAGCAGTTATATGCCAGATTATAAATCACAGGTTTTACAGCATATTGCACACGTGTCAAACTTTTGTAGTACTATGTGCCGGATTTAATAATCTACTTTAAAATATGCTACTAATAAGCTACTTGCTCAATATAAACAAACACAGGGAGTGTATTTGGCTGAGAAAGAAAGAAATACAGTGGAACCTTGGATTACGAGCGTAATTCGTTCCTGGAGCGGGCTCATATTTATTTCTTATGGGACTTTACCCATAAGAAATAATGGAAACTTAAATTATTCGTTCCACAGCCTCAAAAACAAATACATAAAAATAACTAACACAAAATATAAAGTAAAAATAAAACAAATTAACCTGCACTTTACCGTTTGAAAAGAATCCCAACAGAACAGTGTTTCTGTGTAGAGCAGAGAGAAAGAGTGTGTGTGCGTGCACGTGTGAGACTTGCTTTTACTTTACATGTGCGCTGTACACACGCGCTTACAAAGACAAAATAAAATATGTTTTACACACACACACACACATATATGGTCACAGTGTTGTAGTAAACAGTACATGCGTGCGGGGATGTTGATTATACCAGTAAGAGACGCGCACTAAGGCACAGCAGTGGAGACGATTACCCACAATTCCGCAGCGCAAAAGAGAGAAAAACCGTTGACTCTGTTGTGATCACGTGACGCTCTGCGTCAAAACAAGAAGCGCATGCGTGATGCATGATACCCGGTACTCGTAAACCAAGACTTGTCCGTTTTCCAAGTCAAATTTTTTTTGTTCTTAAGAATTATTCTATTAAACACTTGAAATACACTCACCTAAAGGATTATTACTGGAACACCTGTTCAATTTCACATTAATGCAATTATCTAATCAACCAATCACATGGCAGTTGCTTCAATGCATTTAGGGGTGTGGTTCTGGTCAAGACAATCTCCTGAACTCCAAACCGAATGTCAGAATGGGAAAGAAAGGTGATTTAAGCAATTTTGAGTGTGGCATGGTTGTTGGTGCCAGACGGGTCGGTCCGAGTATTTCACAATCTGCTCAGTTACTGGGATTTTCACGCACAACCATTTCTAGGGTTTACAAAGAATGGTGTGAAAAGGGAAAAACATCCAGTATGCGGCAGTCCTGTGGGCGAAAATGCCTTGTTGATGCTCGAGGTCAGAGGAGAATGGGCCGACTGATTCAAGCTGATAGAAGAGTAACTTTGACTGAAATAACCACTCGTTACAACCAAGATATGCAGCAAAGCATTTGTGAAGCCACAACACACACAACCTTGAGGCGGATGGGCTACAACAGCAGAAGACCCCACCGGGTACCACTCATCTCTACTACAAATAGGAAAAAGAGGCTACAATTTGCACGAGCTCACCAAAATTGGACAGTTGAAGACTGGAAAAATGTTGCCTGGTCTGATGAGTCTCGATTTCTGTCGAGACATTCAAATGGTAGAGTCAGAATTTGGCGTAAACAGAATAAGAACATGGATCCATCATGCCTTGTTACCACTGTGCAGGCTGGTGGTGGTGGTGTAATGGTGTGGGGGATGTTTTCTTGGCACACTTTAGGCCCCTTAGTGCCAATTGGGCATCGTTTAAATGCCCCGGCCTACTTGAGCATTGTTTCTGACCATGTCCATCCCTTTATGACCACCATGTACCCATCCTCTGATGGCTACTTCCAGCAGGATAATGCACCACGTCACAAAGCTCGAATCATTTCAAATTGGTTTCTTGAACATGACAATGCGTTCACTGTAGTAAAATGGCCCCCGACAGTCACCAGATCTTTGGGATGTGGTGGAACGGGAGCTTCGCGCCCTGGATGTGCATCCCACAAATCTCCATCAACTGCAATATGCTGGCTATCAATATGGGCCAACATTTCTTTCTTTTTTTTTTTGTCTAATAAGTTTTATTGAGAAACCAAAACTTTTGAAGATTCATTTACAATCTCACATCCTTAGTTTCTCTTACACATATAAAGAATACAATTAAAGTAGAAAAAAAAGATAGTAAAAACAAAACTGAATAAACCAAAGACCCACATCACAAACCATCCCTTACCCAACCTGTTGACATTAGTTTGTAAAATATGATGAGAAAAAAATATCAATATATAAAATCATGCATTAATCCGTAGGGTTTAAGTCAAGATAACAGAAAAAGGGATGCCAGATTTTGTCAAACTGCTCAAAGTTGCCCTTCAAACAGTACCTAATTCGTTCCAAATGTAAAGTAGAAATAATTTCTCCAAGCCATAGCTTGCACGTAGGAGCTTCTTTTTTCTTCCAAAATAACAGTATTAACTTCTTGGCAGTAATTAAACTGTATGCAAGCAGTTTGTGTTGTACTCCTGATAATGAGTGTATAACCTTCGGAGAATCCCAGAATCAGAAGTGCTGGGTCCGGCTGCAATTGCACCCTAAAAATCTCTGAGAGCACACCAAAAATTTAAATCCAATAACTCTGAACTTTTGAGCAAAAAATAAAACTATGGGACAAATCAGCATCCACTAAATTACATTTGTCACAAATGGGTGAAACGTTTTGGAAAATTCTATGTAATTTCTTTTTTGAATAATGCAATCTGTGAATAACTTTAAACTGAATAAGGCAGTGTCTAGAATTGATAGAATGTTTGCTAATATCCCTCAAACCCCTCTGCCACATTTCCTCAGAAATTTCCACTCGTAGTTCTTTCTCCCATTCTTCCTTAAGAGAACTTGTAGAGGGGGAAGTAAAGGACTGAAGCAAATCATAAATTATCGGTAGTGCTTTTTTATTTCTTTTACACTGAACGAGACATTTATCAATAACTGAGGATGATTAACTAGTATTAACTAGTACACATATATAATTCCTAATCTGTAGAAATCTAAAAAAATGACTCTGGGGAAATTTAAATTTCTGTTGCAGTTGACTAAAAGATGCCAGAGCCCCATCAATAAAAAGGTCTCCTATACTATGTATACCCATTTCTTGCCATTGCACAAAGGTCCTATCCAATTTTGATGGGGTAAATGATGGATTGTTAGCTATAGTTAGAAATGAAACGGATTTTATTTTGAAGTGTTCTTTTATCTGTTTCCATATACGAAGTATATTTCGAATTATGATGCTATTATTGAAGGTAGAATGATCCAGAGTCACAGGGGATAGAATTATTGCTCCCGGATTGTATGGAGGGCCAACATTTCTAAAGAAAGCTTTCAGCACCTTGTTGAATCAATGCCACGTAGAATTAAGGCAGTTCTGAAGGCAAAAGGGGGTCAATTCAATTCAATTCAATTTTATTTATATAGCGCTTTTAACAATGGTCATTGTCTCAAAGCAGCTTCACAAAAATTAAAGAAATTTAACAAATCATAATAATAATAATAAATAAATAAAATAATAATAATAATAGAAAATAAATAAATAAAAACAAATAGTAATAATTATAGAAAAGAAAATAATTGGAAGTGTGTATGTGTGAGAAAAATGTGCAGATAATAATAATGAGACGAATGAATGAAATTTCTCTGATGAGCAAGCCAAGGGTGACGGCGACGGTGGCAAGGAAAAACTCCCTGAGATGGCATTAGGAAGAAACCTTGAGAGGAACCAGACTCAACAGGGAACCCATCCTCATTTGGGCGATAACAGATAGAAATGATATAACATCTTGTGTGTTGTGCAGGTGAAAATTCAATATGACAGAAATTATTTAAATTGACATGAAGACCAGTTCAGCATAGGGACGAGTCAGTAGGTGCAGAGGGCAGATGAGGTCTGGATCACTGGAAGCACAGGAGCAGCATGTGTAGCTCCAACCATCATAAAGCTGAATCCAGCTGGAGCTGGTCCTTCTCTGGATGCCTCAGGAACCTCGCAGGGTCGGCCTTTGTCTACTGAAGCTGGCAAAATCTCCCGATGCCTCGGGATGGGTAGAGAAATACAGAACAGATGGGGAGAATTAGCGTAGTTGCCATTCGGTATAGGTGTACTGGAGTATGAGTACTGGGATGAGTTATGTGTATGCCAGATTAAAAAGATGCGTCTTGAGTCTACTTTTGAACTGAGAAACCGTGTCTGCTTCCCGAACACTGTCTGGAAGGCTATTCCAAAGCTTTGGAGCTAAATATGAAAAAGCCCTACCCCCTTTTGTAGATTTTGAAATTCTGGGAACTACCAGAAGTCCGGAGTTTTGTGATCTTAAGGCGCGTGGTGGATTGTAGCGTATCAGAAGACTGGTTAGGTATGTGGGAGCTAAACCATTTAAAGCCTTGTATGTAAGTAATACTATTTTGTAATTTATTCTAAACTGAACAGGTAGCCAGTGCAGGGATGATAATATTGGGGTTATATGATCATATTTTCTGGATCTAGTGAGAACCCTGGCAGCTGCATTTTGGATTAACTGAAGCTTGTTTATTGAGGATGCAGGACAACCACCTAGTAATGCATTACAATAGTCCAGTCTGGAGGTCATGAATGCATGAACTAGTTTTTCTGCATCAGATACGGATAAGATGTTCCTAAGTTTAGCAATATTTCGAAGATGGAAAAAGGCTGTTTTTGTGATATTTGAAATGTGATTTTCAAAAGACAAGTTACTGTTACAAACACTGTATTAGTATGGTGTTCCTAATAATCCTTTAGGTGAGTGTATATCAGTCTGCAGCATGAATCTATATAACGACTTTCACTTTTTGACTCGAATTACTAAAAAACTTTTCAATGTTAATACATTTTAATAAATTTGAATAAGAAGTTCAGCGCCTCATAGACAGGGCGGAGCAAAGAAAAAAAATACAAGCGGAGGTAGAGGAAAGATACATAGCGGAGGCTGCTGGGTCTAAGTGCGCGTCTCTTACTGGTATCATCAACATCCATGCACGTGTGTACTGTTTACTATAACACTGTGACCACGTGTGTGGGCGCGTAAAACATATTTTATTTTGTGTCTGTATGCATGTGTGTACAGCGTGTGTGTAAAGCAAAAGCAAGTCTCATTAGAGACGTTAAAAATCCATGTTCTCTCTCTCTGCTCACGGCTTAGGCTGCTCTTTGGCTGACCCAGACCCCGCCTACACACAGACCCCGCCTACTTTTGCCTTCACAGACACACACACACACACACACACACTTTCTCTCTGCTCTACACAGAAACACTGCTCTGTCGAGATTCTTTTCAAAGGTAAAGTGCAGGTTAATTTGTTTTATTTTTACTTTACAGCAGTGATTCCATTAGTGTGTTTTTGAAAATTTAATTTGGTTTTCAAGTGTTTTGGAATACGACCCTCTTCCGGAACGAATTATCCAAGGTATCACTATATCTATTTGGCAGATGTAAAGCATACATGTCTATGTTTTTTGTGTTAGTCCATTTTTATATTATTTTATTATTATTATAACAGCTCAAGGAGCAACATGTTTGTGCACTTTCTAAAGATTTTAGTTCTTCTTTTGAATAAAGGGTTGGAAATGAATGCTTTTCTAGGGTTTTTGGCTTTTATCCGATTAATCGATTAACCGGAGAAAAAATATCGACAGTGTAATCGATTATTGAAATAATCGTTAGTTGCAGCCCTACTCTCATCATTCCTGCAGTTTGACATGCTGGAGATGGATCGTTTGGAGAGGCAGCTGGTGAACTTGCCACTCCTGCAGGACCCGTCTTCTTATATCCCTGACACCGTCGATCTCACTGAGGACGCTCTGGCTAGAGAATACTGGCTCTTCTGTTTCGAGGAAGCACTGGATGGGGTAAGATACCGTCTCTCTCTGAGCCAGAGGCACTAGACTACATTAGGGTTAGAAAAATAATGGTGCTACCATGTGAGATACCATGCCTAGAAAACCCTCTGATGAGATTGATTAGATACATCATATCCTAGGATTGCTATAATAGCTATGACTTCTCAGATCAGGCACTTTTTAGATGCTCTGTAACTGAATAAATTACTGTAAATCACCAAAAAATATTACATACCACTGCTGCGCTTAAAGAGGCAGAATCCTACTACCCAGATCAGACCGACATCTGCATAGTTAAAGTATTGATTATTTCAAAATGCAGGCTGAGTACTATTTCTAAAATTCTAGTACTTTTATCGTACTGTGAAACACTATATTGCGCATATGGTTGAATTCTGATACTTCGACATTAAATGAGTAAGCGTTGTTTTTTATGTGGTATTTTATGCAGGGAATCCACTAATATTCATTGAGAGTATTCATTCCTAAACATTTGCTAAAGAGTTTTTAAACCAAAAAGAAGTTTCCTGTAGTCCATTTAATGAATAAAACAAATTCTGATCAGCAAAAGCTTTTTGGGCTTTTTATGTCTCATATTTGCCTGTCTTCTCAGATGTTTTGTGAGCTGTTATCACAGATGTTAATAAATAATATAATAATATGAAATATAATGGTGTTATTATAGTTATGCAAATATGTAAAATAATAAAAAGTTATCATATAAATGAGATGAAATGAGTAATAAATATCTAAAAAATAAATAAATAAGATAATGCAGTAGGACATTCAACAGCAGTATTGACCTGTATTGGTTTATGACCCCCCCCCCACCTCCTTTTTTCCTCTCTCTCTGTCTTTCTCTCTCTCTCTGTCTTTCTCTCTCTCTCTCTCTCTCTCTCTCTCTCTCTCTGTCTTTCTGTGCGCAGGTGGTGAATCGGGCCTTGGCCAGTCAGAAAGACCAGCCCGAGGCCACAGAGAGAGCAGAGAAGTTCCGCCAGAAGTACAGACACAAGCTACAGACATTACGTCATCAACCATTGTGAGAACACATCAAGCATTTGATCTTCGCATACACTGTCACTCTCTCTCACTCTCACATGTGCACACACACACACACACACACACAGAACTGAACTGGCATGATGTTTAGTCGTCATGTACTTTATAAGTGAACAATTTTATCACCTGTTTAATCCAGTAACTTGGTTATAGTGGAGATTTTACAATGTCTAACATCTAGATCAGCTCCAGCTACAAGTCCTAAATCTAGTTCTAAGTTAATAGGAATATAATTCACACAGGACCAAGTGCAGACACTGAACTAGCTCGGTTTCCTTTCCTTCCTCAAGTGCTTATGGATCCCTCACTGTTCGGAGTCTGCTTGACACCAGGGAGCACTGTTTGAATGAATTCAACTTTCCTGACCCCTATTCTAAGGTTTGTATTAAAGTCTGAATAAATCATTTGTGATTAAATATATAAACCTACTGTATGATTAGGGCTAAATAAAAATGTACAAAAAATGTGAAACAATATCCAAAGTTACATGAGGGTCCCAGTGATAACAGCCGTATGTCGTCATAGTTTGTGAGGCCCTTTTGTTCTATTCACTAACACTCGCGTGTCACTCTCTCTCTCTCACACACACACACACACACACACACACACACACACACACACACTATTACACTTACATGCCATACTATGCTTATTGACATGACAAATATTTAGGGCGGAAACTGCCATCAGCCCATTAGGACACCCTGAGTGGCTGGACCATGGGTGTGGCATGGGGCCCTTGCACATGTTTTTGCTGCATAGCTCATACAAATTTGCACATATGCATACGAAACCCAATACATATGGCGTTATATTCCTGTCACAATTCTGAGCGCGTGGTTTGACATTTTGAGTGCAGATAAAGTCACAGACTTCCACACACTACTTCTGATTGGCTGTTTCTCCTCCAATCAAGTGGCATTACTAACGACCGCTTAACGGAAGCGTTGTAAATAAAGATTTATAACTAAAGCGACCGAGTTGTCCGATTTGAATTTTAGTCGATGTAGTCTAACAATGAGCTATATGGATAATTAGATAAGTAAATAAAAACACACAATGGACAAACGAAACTGGTATATACTAATACGTATTAAAAAAAAAATACTATAATATTTGTTTATAATATTTATAAATAAATACAACTTTATTTACATTGCTTCCCTTATATAATTTATTTTCATTTGTATATAATTATATATAATAATATAATAAAAATTTCTTATCATTTTCTTTTGATTTTGTAAAGCTGCTTTGAGACAATGACCATTTTAAATGCACTATACAAATGCGTTATGCGGTCGATATTGCCAGCTGATAGAGAAGGAACAGCCAATCAGAAGTATTGTGTGGAAGTCTGTGATTGGCTGGTTTTGTGACAGTGTTGTAACGCTGGACAAAGTTGAGCGCGCACAGAATCGAGAAGTCGCGTGTGCGCGGAGAACACGTTGAGCGCGCAGGGGAGACATTGCACGCGCATAGAGTGCCTTGTCTGCTCTCAAAATGTCAAACCACGCGCTCAGCATTGTGACAGGAATATAACGCCATAAATACACATTTAGAGCTCATTATGGTGAACAACTTTCACATTGCATGTCATGGGCTCTACTCAACAGGAGGTTATTTTGGGTTGTTTGTACAACACACATTTTATATTTTATATACTCCTCCTCGGGGGTTTATATGATCGCCACTAAACCAGGCCTTTGCGATCTCAAGACATTGAGGATGCAAAATTCTAGGGGGATTTTTGAAATCCTAAATGGGTCAGTCATTAAACTTATGCTGAAAAGGTGGTTAACTTCTGGTGTGACATCATGCTGAGCAACATCACACTATGATGTCACTCAATGTGATGCAACATGTGATGCTTTTTTTTTTTTTTTTTTACATCTGGTGCTTTTTGGGGGTCTTAACATAAAATTCCCCCTTTTATAAAATAACAGTCACACAATTTTTTTTTTTTTGGCATTATGTCATCAAAAACCGCAAAAAAGCCACTCATTACACACTTACAGTGTCAAACACGAGCGCTTATTACTCAAAAATTGCATGCATCAATGGCTATATACGTCCGCATGCTCGTCTCAATGTCAAGTTAATTTTTTTTTGCCTTTGAAGACATTTGCGGTGGTAAAACATGGCGTTTCTTTTTCCTACAGGTGGTACACCCTGAACTATTTACATATTTTTGTATCACGTGTGGTAGGAGTGAATTATTTGCTAAGGTGGTTCAGAAATAATAATTATGGCAGATGTAGCAATTTTTGCTTGATTTCGTTTTAAGTTAAATGTTAACCTCTTGTATTTGAAGTTATTTTATGTTGTTTAAATGCTGCTCTTGTTTTTTTAAGTGATGCAACTAATGTTATAAGGAACTGGCTACATTTAATGAATCATTAAACTTTTTTAAAGGTTTAAAATTGTCGGAGGGAAAAATCGAATATCAAATCAACATATTTATAAAATCGCGATACTTATAGAATTGCATTCTTAATCGAAACGGAACTGAGGTAGCATGACCGTATCATATCAGGAGGTAACTGATGATTCCCATACCTATTGTTTAAAGTCTAGGAATACACCGTGGATGTAGTGGATGCCATAAGTCAAGTGTAAACTATGTATACGAATGATCGTCTTTCCCCTCAGTCCGAGAGCTTACTTCGTCTTTCTTTATTTTTTATCAAGTTCACTTTATATTTATTATTGCATGATTATTTATTGTTACACTCTATCCCTGTGTTCTTTCTACACCCACAGATCAAACAGAAGGAGAACGACATGGCGCTGAAGTACTACCAGAAGGTTGTGGAGTCTCTGGAGGAGCTGAGCTGGGAGCAGAGGCAGTTTGCTCTGGTCCGAGGCCTGTTGGCAGGCAACGTGTTCGACTGGGGAGCCAAAGCCGTGTCCGAGTGAGCGATATGTAAAAAGTATTCGAGTGAGAGCAGTGGTGTCTTTGTTTTTTTTTTATTAAAAAAAACAAACAAACAATAATAACAGGAATCTTGAAGGATGATGAGCAAAAGTTCTGATACATAAACCTGTTTCACAGCATTCTGGAAACTGATCCGCAGTTCGGGTTTGAACAGGCCAAGCAGCAGCTGCAGGGTAAGACGTCTGTCTATACATCTTCACTGTGTATGTGAGGCGTGACCAGTTTAGTCATAATGATCAATTATATGAGGCGTGTTCAAGTCAAACGGGACTGTGCAGAATCACAGAACACAGTTATTAGAGGAAAAAACTCCCTTTATTTCTCTATATAATCCCCTGCGACTCTAATGCTCTTATCCCAGCGTTTCACTAGTGCTTGGTAGAAATGTTTTACTGCAGATGAGAGTCCTGTACTGTGCTTAAAGTCTTCTATAAATATTGATCGGGTTTACTCCTTTCATTCACCAGAAATTTCATCACAAGTCCCGGTTTGACTTGAACGCTCCTACTACCTTCTACTCTGGAATTTTAGTTCCTACCAGTGTTAAATTAAAAAACAGGCATTTCTACAGGGGGCAACATTTGTGTTGAATTTTAAGGACCATAAAATTAACAAGTTATAATAAAAAAAAAATTGTAATCTTAGAGAATAGTGCTAAAAAGTCCGTTTTAAGACTACATTTTAAAAGAGAAATAGGAAATTATCTGTCAGATTCTCATTGTCCGTCAAAATGTAACTTTTTATACACATGGGTATTAAACTATGTAAACCCATTCATTATAAACATCATTTTTCTCTATTTTCCAGAGCGTCCTTGGCTTGTAGATGCCTTCAACCAGTGGATTGAAAGATTGAAGGTGAAAAACTTTTGATTTAACCTGGATGCACTTGCACAAGGTGGTATGGGTAGAGTGTAACCACTTATTTTTAAGATCAGTTGGAAAAGTTAATAAGAAGGAACTTTACAGTAAAGATCTTGGGAGATCAGATACCAAGAAAGTGAAAGAAAACATTTTGCTATTGAAAAATGAGTTTTGACATGTTAAATAAAATGATATGATTGCCTAAAAGTCAGTTACAAATAACAGATTGTCTGTCTTTGGGGTTGACTTGTGATGTGATGCTCACACTCAACCATTTCATCTGCATTACTGATAATAATCAATTTAATCTAGAGAGAAAGCGAAGCTAAATAGTTCATTGTTATTGGCCACTGCAGGTAGGAGCAGTGTAAATGATTTCGCTTAAGCCAAGGTGGAAAAAAAAAAAGCTGCCATCAGAATAACAGATTTACAAAACTTTCAGAATAGCAACAATAATGTTGTCCTTAATGAAAATTCCCTAAAGTGATTGGTCCTCACAAAATGTTCTGAACGGTCCGCTTAGTCCCTGATTTACTGAAATGTATTATGGGTTTTATTAGCTAGAATTGTTTCAATAAAACTAAATTATATTCATAAATAATTGATTATTAATTCTTACTATATTCAACTATTGGCTACGGAAGATTTTAACCCTAGAGTTAACCCTAACCCAGCCCTACATTTTTACTTTAAACCTTTATTTCCCCCTGCTCTGATGTCATTCTTGAATTCAGTGATTAAACCTCAACCTCTCCTTTTCTTCTCCTCTTTTGCAGGGTCCTCCTCACAAATGTGCACTGTTTTTCGTAGATAATAGCGGAGTGGACATCATACTAGGAGTTTTCCCCTTCGTAAGAGAACTCCTCAATCGAGGCACAGAGGTCCGACTGTCCCGGGTGTTCTCACACACACACACACACACATACACACTTTTACTGCATCCTAGCGTGTTCACATGTTGTATGCAGTTATTTATGGAGGTTACTCATCATTGTCATTCAGGTTGTCCTCGCGAGTAACTCGGGTCCTGCTCTTAACGATGTAACTAATAGTGAGCTGCAGATCGTCACAGAGAGAATAGCCGCCATGGATCCTGTCATTCAGTAAGCCCGCACACACTCGCACAAACACATCTGGGTTTGGACATGGATGTGTGTTAATCACGTTTTTTTTTCCTCTCGTGGTTGTTGTGCTGTGTTTGTTTGTTTTAGGGCCGCAGTAAAAGACGACAGGCTGACGTTAGTTCAGAGCGGATCCAGTTCTCCATGTCTGGACTTAAGGTGGGATTTGTTTTCCTCTTTTCTCTATTTAGGTGATGTACACCTTAGCCAGATTATCCTTTTTTTTGTATATTAAGTATATCTGAGATTTATGTTATTTATTAACACTTATTTATGGTTATTTTATTAATAATTTCTTGTTTATTAGATTGTTCATTTATTTTGATGCCTTCCATATTTTTGGTATCATTACATCTGGAGAGTGTGTAGTTGTATCATGTGTGTTTATGGTTGAGAAATCACTATAGCTAGCAGTGAAAGCTTTGGAATTTCTGGGATATTTTATGTTTTGTTTTATCCTGAGGATCTGTGTAGCTCCTGATTCATGTAAGATTGACAGCTTAGAGCTTTTAATATGTTTAATTAAATAGCTTGTACACAGCTTTTTATAACAATACACTATGCTATACTGCACCTCACCACACTGCACTACACAATGCTACACTACACTACTCTACACAACGTCACACTGCACAACCTCACACTATACTACACAACACTGCACAACCTCACGCTACACTGCACAACCTCACACTGCACAACCTCACACTATACTACACAACACTGCACAACCTCACACTATACTACACAACACTGCACAACCTCACGCTACACTGCACAACCTCACACTGCACAACCTCACACTATACTACACAACACTGCACAACCTCACACTATACTGCACAACCTCACACTATACTACACAACACTGCACAACCTCACGCTACACTGCACAACCTCACACTGCACAACCTCACACTATACTACACAACACTGCACAACCTCACACTATACTACACAACACTGCACAACCTCACGCTACACTGCACAACCTCACACTGCACTACACTACACTGCACAACCTCACACTGCACAACCTCACGATACACTGCACAACACTGAAATACATTACATACAGTTACACTACACTGAACCACACCACAAAACGCATTACACCAAGCTGCATAACGCTATGTAATAACACACTACACAACACACTGTATTACACAACACCACACTGCATAACACTACACAACATGACATAATAGTACACCATCTAAACAACACCACATTAAATAACACTACACTGCACCACACCAAATTGCACAATATTATATGACATTACATACTGCATACTACTACATGACACTGCACACCACAGCACACTACACTAAACATAAGTACTGGGTCAGTACCATCCCCAAAATTGGTGCACCAGGTATTAAACAAAAATAGACTGTTTAATTGGATCTGGGGGAATTTTATTATTATTTTTTTTTAGATGTTTTAGATTTGTAAATGGAACTGTGGTATCACTAGTTGTTCAGAAGTTTGAATCAACGCTTGGATCCTTAAAAGCAGTTATCTGATGATTATTATACCAAAACCCTATTAAACCAGCAGCAGTTTTTTGTGTCGTATTTAACAGTATGTTTTTGATTGTTCTCGTTCTCTGCTCCTCCAGTCGACTGGACAAAGTCCTGGCCACGGTGGTGCGCGAGCGTGGCACGGACCTCGTGATCATCGAAGGCATGGGCCGTGCCATCCACACCAACTACTACGCCATGCTGAACTGCGAAAGCCTCAAACTGGCCGTCATCAAGAACTCGTGGCTGGCGGAGCGGCTGGGCGGGAAGATCTTCAGCGTGGTCTTCAAGTACGAAGTTCCTTCCAAAGCTCAGAGGCAATATTAACTAAACATTTCTGACACGGACGCTCGGATCAGTCAGGAGGGTAGGATATAGGAAGCGGCACCGGGGACGTGAGCCTCAGCAAACCCCGTGCCTCTTAGCCACATCATTGAGATTGACAAGATGATTATAGACACGAGGGTGGAATAAATTTTTCTTTAATCCCAGTCAAGAGTAATAAAGATAACAGTTCAATCAGACTTATCGCATGCTCACGCCTGCCTAGTGCTTCTGTTATTAAATGTGGAAAGTGGGGTGATTCCTCGGGCGAGGGGGGTTGATTGACATCATGTTCTTGAGTCACATTCTGTCGAGATGCTGACTTTAGATTCAGTCTGGAGTCTTGGGTCATCAGTTTAAGGAGAAAACGCACAAAATAATTTTACGTGTGCACAAGGTATTAAAAAAAAAATCAGGCTTTGTAGTTCAGAGTGAATTGTATCACACCGTTTCTGATGAAGTGTTTTTTTTTTGTTTCTTGAAGAGCAAGAATGAACGAGGTGGTTCATCACAGGGCTAATCTGAGGTTTTTGTTAGATGACATTTAACATAACGTATACGTACAGTACGTGCCTTGAGTGTGTGTGTGTGTGTGTGTGTGTGTGTGTGTGAGAGAGAGAGAGAGAGAATGTTTTGCTGGTCAAAAGCAGCATTTACTTTAAACGAATACTCCAGCGACCCAGTCTCTGTCCAGTGCATCTTTATGAGAACAATACTTCCTTGTGTTGAGAGAAAATGAAAGTGTACTTGAAATGGAGGTTTTGATCAAATGCGGTGTTTAACTTCACATGCAGCAAATTGCTTGTGATTTCGCTCATGACGAGCTAAACGATTTAAATCTTGATTTAACAAAGTAAAAGCGTCATTCTGAAAGAGTTTTTTTTTTTTACCCTATATGGAAGGAGACTCCAGTGTTGGTGCTTTCTGACAGGAGATTAAGCAGCTTTCCAGGTTTCTCTTCTTATTTTGTTGCTCTTGTTTAAATTTTTTCCTTGTGAAGGAGCAATTGTTAAGTGATGAACTTGCCTTTCAGTCGTTCCACGAACTTATCTGTCGATGGATAAAAAGCACACTATTAATAAGTAGCACGAACATGTTCTAAGGTTGAGCAAAAGTTTGTATAAGAACAGACGATGACAGAAAGGGCTGAAGAGAGCAGATCTCCTTTAATAAATCCGATTACGAATAAGTCCGTACCTTGTTGCTGTTCAGTAACAGATATAAGATACTAAATCTTTTATTTTCACTTCAAAATGTTAAGAAGCGTGCAAACTTTTGCACTCAGCTGTAAGTGTGTGATGAAAAAAGTGCGCCAGGACATCTATATTTTATTCTTACTTCCAGGAAAAACCGTACAGATGCGTGGAAATAGAGACTACATTTTTGGGGTATTCCTTTAATTCATTCTTTTCACTCACTGCCATTGAGGGATGGGTGCTAAGGTTATAAGCACCTACCCCTTCCTTCCTTTTAAAGGTTAGAACTTTTTAAAAGGAAAATAAACACTGAAATATTGTGTTTTCAAAGTAATGGAGCTGCACTACCGTTGGCTACCAGATGGCGTCAGTGTTGCATCATTTAAAAATCAGCTCCATCTGGCATTCTTTACTGTTTTAGTTTCCTTTTATTTCTCCACATTAGCTTGTAGTGTTGTTTAGAATTTTTGTTTGTTCATTTAAATCCAAGTCAGGGTCGCTGAGGAAAAATGTGGCTTCTCAGTTCAGGGTCGTGTATGCAGATATTGAGAAAATAAAAACACTTTAACACAGATCTCAGTTGTATGGACAAGAGAAGGGGATTTCAGGCAAAAGCTCTGTTATTAAATCATAAATCATTTTGTGATTATTTAATTTTGGTTATTTACACTTTACTTTGCTGTAACTTTTATTATGTTGTTAGTCTGTGTTCAATTTATGTATGGATACACGTAAAGCAGGTAGGATGTTGGCGATCGCAATAACAAGATGTTGAGAGTTTAAGGGTTGCACAAAATGTATTATCATGAATGTGTTCATTCAAACAAATTCTTTCAGACCAAAGCTGTTTGTATCACCCACTTTACACCCCTCCCCTGCCGTTGTGTCCAAATTCGTTTTTAGATTGATGGATTTATTTTTTATTTTTTTGTAAAATCATGTATGTGTAAATATGATAATAAATATTCAAGTGTGTACATGTGTGTCGCATTCGTTCCGGCATTTCTGAGACGCACATTATTTTAGCTAAAAGAAATCTATCTACATTCTTTCTTGACAATCACATGTAATTCAATGTTAAATATATTTTGCAATGTCTTCACAATAATTTGTGTCCTGTTGTTTTTTTTTTTTGTTTGTTTGTTTTTCTTTTCTTTTTTTTTTTTTTTTTTTTTTGCTCTTGTGTTGATTAGTCAGTCCAGTCTCAATGTTTTGAGGTAGTTGAATTAAGCTGAGTGATAATGTTTGTGTGTGAGTGAGTGTGTGAGTGAGTGTGTGAGTGTGTGTGTGAGAGTGTGTGTGTGAGAGTGTGTGTGTGAGAGTGTGAGAGTGAGTGTGTGAGTGTGTGTGTGAGAGTGTGAGAGTGTATGTGTGTGTGAGTGTGCATCAATGTAATCCCTTTTTGTTGAGAAGACGGATGGCTAGTGGAAAAAAGACTGTTGCACAGTCTGGATGTGTGTGCCCGAATGCTTCGGTACCTTTTTCCAGATGGCAGGAGTGTGAAGAGTGTGTGAGAGGGGTGTGTCCGATCAGCAACAATGCTAGTGGCTTTGTGGATGCAGCATGTGGGGTAGATGTCTTCAATAGAGGGGAGAGAGACCCCGATGATCTTCTCTGCTGTCCTCATTATCCGCTGTAGGGTCTTGCGGTCCGATCTGGCACAATTCCCAAACCAGACAATGATGCAGCCGCTCAGGATGCTCTCGATAGTTCCTCTATAGAAGGTGGTCAGGATCGGTGGTGGAAGCTGGGCCTTCCTCGGTCTTCTCAGGAAGAAGAGACACTGTTGGGCTTTCTTGTGCAGGGAGCTGGTGTTGAGGACCAGGTGAGGTCCTTCTCCAGGTGTAGTACATGTTGTGCTTGTTGTACATGTTGGTACATATTGTGCTTTTTCATCCACTGCCGCTTAAAACTACCTCTTCTGTCCCCCAAAGAAATGAAAAAGTACCTTTTTCAGTGATTGTGTCAAATTGTCAATTTTGTAGAGGGAGAAAAAATCAGAAATGGAGATGACTTGAATGCTTGGTGAAGTTGCAGGGTAAAAATGTAACGTTGAAATCAGAGCTATGTTTAATAGTGAAAGTAAGAGTATTTTAAAACACACACAATGTGACAAGAACGCACAGGACTGAAAGAAAACCACTAATTAATGAGACATCAGAAAAAAGCCCTCAGTTTGGGAGCATAAAGATTTCATGTAAAATTCAACTTCCTAAATATGACATTTGATTATACATGTCAGGATACAGGTATATAAAAACAAAGAAATTACTTAAGTATAGTATTCTACAGCATGTGATGTTCAAATCCCAGACTTGCTCAGTACCTCTGTATTAAAATGATTTGTGAGCATGGATACATGAACTCAGATTGTGATGTCACTAAATAAGCCCTAGATCTTTTCTGACCAATCACGGCGGAGATTAGACTATGACCAGGTGGTATCTAATTTCAGACCTGACATACTTAGCTCATTGATTAAATTTACAGACCGGCCATTTTATCATTTTATCATAAATCATTGTTGATATTACAAAGCAAATCAAGAATCTGAAATCACATTTGTTACAAATCTATGATCTAAAAATTAGCAATACTAGGATACTTGGAGTGCCAGGATAGCATGAGTGTGTTTCCAGATTTCTAAGATGTATTGATGAGGGTGAAGGTGTTGATAGCATTAGAAATCACATAAATTAATTGCTTTAAATGACCTATTTGGGAGCACTCGAACACCCACAGTGCCTCAAGGCGTCATTCATATTGGTTTAAATCCATTTCAAATGATTTGAATGTATTTAGTAACTGTAGGACTTGCTAACTTCTTCAAGCAGTCTATTGAGCCCTAAGGAATATACCACTTATTATAGGATTATAATCATCCTTATAAATTAAACAGTGAGACACTTTGAAGACGTTTTTTCCATTTCAAAGTGTGTGTGTATGTTGGGGGTGAGAGAGCAGCCCAGGAGCTGAGTAGTTCAGAGACAAGCTGTGTGTGTGTGTGTGTGTGTGTGTGTTGTGTGAAAGAGAGAGAGCTTGTGCATTGCTGATAAAGCGCATCTGCAGGCAGGGGGTCCCTCACAAACCCTGCTGATCTCCGGAGTTCTCGCAGAACCCCTGCTGCTCCCCTCCACTCTCTGCTTTTATGTCTTCAACAAACTTCATGCCAACTTAGTGAGACGTGATGATAAAATTAGGACTGAATCTTATTGCACAAGATCAGAGCCTACAGAGAGAGCAATAAAAGTGGTTCTTCAAGGGGTTCTTTATATAGATATAAACCTATTTCATATGAGAAATGAAACATTGCGTTCTAGATTTGACCTGATTTTAGTAACGTTTGCTGAGAAATATCATCCTTTGTAAAAAAAATTAATAAATAAAGCTGCATCCAAGTGGTTTGAGCTTAACTCATCATTCATGATCTCTGACCTGGAAAATGCTTCCATTCCAACTTGGAATTCCTACCCAGGAACTCAAATGCGATGCAAAATCAACACTCACTTGTAAAATCTATAATACTGTGATTTTTTTTTTTTTTTTTTTTTGAGGGGGAAATATACATCGCCCATCACAACATCTTTTGTTGTTAGCAAAACATCATCACATGGATGGTCAGGAGCATTTTATTAAAGATTATAGAGTGTGAGCGATTCTATGATGCTCGTCTAAGAGAATCCTCTTGATCTTAGGCTCATGGTGAAGCTTCAAATACAATAAAGGCAAAAGCTAAATGTCACCAAAACATGCAGATGGACAAATAAGACACATCCCTAATTCCTCAAGCTTTCTTTAAACACTGGTTTGTTTTTAGAGAAAAAAATGACAATCTGACAGAGCTCATGAAATTAGACCTTTTTATTAGAATTTTCTCATTGATTTATCTTCTATACCGCTTATGTTGTGTACAGGGTCGCAAGGAGCCTTTTTTAATCAATGAAACATTTGGTTGTGTGGAAAGCAAGTGAAACTTCACAAGACAAAAAGGTCATCGTTGGAATCAACATCTTCCCTTAACAAAAACTCTAATTACGATAACTTTTTAAGGAGATACGGTTTAAATGAAACAACAGTGCGTTTAAGTTGAGAAACAGCACTTTTTTCGGTGCACATTTCCTTGAAATACTATTCAATACTTTTGGACTCCTCTACGCCGACATATGCTACAGAGGATGCCGTTGCTAGGCAACCGCGACGCTGACAGCAGTCCTCGCATTGGCGCGCGCGCGCACGCACCCACCCACCCCCGCCCTCCCCCCTTTTCCTGTCTGCCTGCACTGGTGCACGCGCGCGTCCAGTCAAGCTCCGGGCCGCTCGCGCTCGCAGGCAGCCGTGTGTCGGTGTTTGTGTGTGTGTGTGTGCTCGTGCGCGGTCCTCTTCCTCTCCGTATGAGCCGCGGACTGCAGGGACTTCTCCTCATCTCCCGTTAACGGAACGCGGGTGAGATGCGCTTATCATCCCGTCTTTACTCTGTGTGGAGGGAGCGCGGTGCCGTCAGCTCTCTGTTAAACCAGGGAAGTGTTTCCACACCGGACGCGCTCGCGCAGGCCGGTTACTCCGCGTACTGTACTGTACCTGCGCGCTCCGGTGTCCTTTTGTCTACTAGCAGTGTGTCAGGATGAGATGAGTGGCAAAAGTTTTTTTGATTTGAACATTTCCGTCTTTCCGTTAATTTACCGTGCAGAAGTTCAGATCTAAAACTTAACTGTTTATTTATTTATTTTATTTTTTTTGTTTATTTAATGATGCTAATTAAAATAGAGCAGTAGATTGATCACAATCTTTGATTTATTTATCCATTTGTTTTTCATTTATCTACTAAATATCTTTTTAATATATAATTTATTATCTGTAAAATTATTTTAATTAATATTTGTCTATTTGTCTGTCAGTTTTTGTCCATCTGTCTATCTCTAACTATTATTATAATTCTTATTTGACATCTATCTATCTATCTATGTTTGTCCATTTGTTTATTTATTTGTCTGCCTCTGTCTATTTATTTATGCATTTATTTATGTATCTTTGTCTGTCCATTTGCTTAATTATTTATCTGTCTACTGTCTATTTATTTGTTTGTCCATCTGTCTTTTTCTATTTAATTATTTTTGTGTCCTCTATATATCTATCTATCTACTGTATCAATCTATCTATTTTGTCTGTCCATTTGTTTATTTGCCTGTCTACCTGTTTTTGTCTTTATTTATTTATTTATTTATTTTTTATTACCATCTATTGCCTGATTTGAGTTTTTTTGAATGCAACATGGCAGTGTTAGTATATTTCATAAACTACACTGATATTCTGAAAGCTGCCACTCTTTTTTAAGCATAATTTACTATGTAAAAAAATAATTTTAAAACCTTTAAAAATGTAAAGATTCAGAATGTTATTTGTCACATGCATGGTTGTAAAAAGTACATCAGTAGTGAAATGCAATTTGCACTTTAGTAATAATAATAATAATAATAATAATAACAACAACATTGAATGTACTTCATATTGAAGGTTGAAATTGAAATTCAGATTTAATTTTATTCATCTGTCTCTGTTACTGTAATATTTAACACAAGCAGATAAAATCCTTCGAGACTCGTGTGCTCGTGTCTCAGCAAAGCTGAAGAGCCCTTATATCCACATCATCCACATTATCACCTAGGTGCCGTTTCAATTTGTATTGCGATTCACAAAGTATTACAATTTTATAAGTATCCCGATTTGATATAATTCATTTTAGCCTTAGATTGTTACAATTCTAAACAAACTGCAAATAATTTGTTCTAACACACAGGATGCTTCACTACCTGCCATTGCAAATATTTTTACAACCTGTAGGATTATAGAGAAACTGTACTATTTGACCACCTCAAATGCAAACATACTGTATTTTAAAAAAATTAATAATAATGATTTACGAAAAGAATTACCACATACAGGATTGACATGCTGTCCAGGGTGTACCCTGTCTTGTGCCCAGAGTCTCCTGGGATAGGCTCCAGGTCCCCGCGACCCTAATACAGGATAAAGCGGTATAGAAGATGAATGAATGAATGAATTACCACATACAAAAATTGCTATATGTAGCTGAATCGTGTTTTCCCGCATCTGTCAGATTACGTATATAGTATATAGTAAACCATGTTTTAGTGTATAACATCTGTAGGTGATAACGATTGACATTTTTGGTGTTCCAATCTCACATTCGTAGGGAAATAAGTAAAAAATATGTTGTTGTTAGTCTTTCGGCCTCTCCTGTTGAGGGGTTGCTATGGCGGACCAACTGATCCACACAACAACTTGGCACAGTGTTTTATGGATGCCCTTCTTGATGCAACCCTCCCATTTTCTCCGGGCTTGGGGCGGGTTCTACATCCAGTAGCCTGGGTTTGGGCATTGGCTGGGAATCGAACCCGAGCCGTTATATAATTAAATATTATTTTTTGCTGTAGTACTTTAACTATTTGATTGGATAGTGAATTATACACCCTTTTCTGACTGGCACATTTCTGAAATCTTTGAAGCAGACTTGAAATTGCCTTAAGATTATGATGCGGTTTGCAATTAAGCTAATACTGTATAGTATGTTCCCTGTATGTCTGGACAATTCGATGCTGAAGCTCTCTGCCACTATGTTTATTGCCTTTACCGACATCCAACTTGGAACTTGGAAACATGGGCATTTTTGGTCATATCAACAAAGCCTAAGGCTCTCTTCAGAGTCCACATTCTTATTGTTGGGAATAGAAACACAAGACATAATGCAGAGCGGAGATCCTATGCTAAAAACTATGGCTTTGCCAAAATCTTGGCCAAGACAAATGGTGGGACAACGAGGGGGTTCCATGTGGTACCTGTGTTCATCCTTCATCTTGTCTGTAGTGCCAGTGTTTTCTCCAAGCCTCCCTACCTGGCAGCTTTGCTTGGCTAATGAAGCAACAAAATTACCCTGCTTGTATTTTTCAAAGAGTGACATCATGACTTCTTATTTGGGTCATTCAGGATGGTCAAAACGATATAATGTCAAAAAAAAAAAAGTAATCTTTCACCCTGGTGGACTAGCAGGTAGCATGTGTTACCATTTTACCAGCACAGCTCGGGGGTTTGCACAAGTCAGTGCCCTCCAAATGCCAAACTCAGATTAGCGAGGGTTGTCTTAGAAAGGCAGTGCCACATCAAATATAACCTCCTGTAATCTCCCGTGTGCACCCGGAGAAAAAACAATCAGCATCCGTTCATTCGTCTTCAGTAAGCACAATATTCTGGGTGGGTTCCCACATACAGTACACTGGCCATGAAACAGCAACACAATGCACTACAGGAAATGTAGCACCTCAGGTCCACCTACCAACACTGTTTTTTGGGAGGTTGGAAGAAACTCGAGAACACTTCAGAAAATTTCACAGAAACTAGAAGAAATGTGTGGAAATCAACACCCAAGCTTAAGATCGACCTTTTTGGACACTGGAGCTGCAAAGCGGTAATTTTATCATTTCGTTTGTGTATTGAAAAACAAAATCCACCTGCAATTTTACAAAGCTAATTGCTGACCTGTCCTGACCCTGGCCTGACGTCTCGTTTGTCTGTGAGAAACGATATCTCCCTCGTGGCCCGTCTCTCATATGTGGTCATCGATGGCACATATTATTACTCGTCACGTACACAACCATACACAGGATGATAAAATTCTATGAATAGAATAAAAAGATTTCACCACAATCAATGGAAAATCACCCTAGAAAACACAATTAAACCAAAGATAAAATTTTCAATACATTTTTAAAAATGTAGGTTGGAATATACATTTCTAAGAGTTATAAATGAAATGGAATTAAAATAGAAATATATAAAAATATCAAGGTCCTCTGACCTTCATAAAAAGCTGTTTCGATCCAAATGAGAAGTTGTGTATTAAATTAAACACAGAGGATCACAAATTATACGAACCATGGTTCTGTTCTGATGGGGAACAGAGATGCTTTATGTTTTTAGTTGTCTTGGGTTCAGTGGTTCAGTATGCATGAAGGAAGGGTTAATGATTTAAATGCGCCAATGTTGGCACAGAAACATCATTAGTCAACGGAGGCAGCAATGTGGTGCAGGAGGGAGCGTTTAATAAAGCTGGATGCTCCGATGTCACGTGCTATCAATTAAGGTTTTTTTTTTTTCTTCAAACGTGTCATTCTTTGCTTTTTTTTAATACTGCATGGTTCTATGGTTCTGTCCTGAGCTTGGGTGAGTGTCTATATATTGGGTGAGTTTCTGTGATTTTTTTTTTCCCCTGGTTGTCTCAGAGCTGTCCAGTTTTCTCCTTCCCTGTAAATTGCTTGTCCCTGGCTGTAAATGAATGTGCGTCTTGAGAGTTCTAACCATGGAAGCCAGGAAGCATGCCCAGATTATACCCAGAATTCCTGAGATGGGCTACATTTCCACCTCAATCCTGACCAGGATAAAGGGTAAATAAACAATGAATGGTTTAGAACATTAACACTGGCTTCTTTCCAGTTAAACTATATTTGTGTGTGTGTGTGTGTGTGTGTGTGTTTGTATGGAATCTCCTGCTGTTAGTGTACCCCGCACTCCTCCTCTGGTGCTCCGTCTGATAGTGAAATCCCATCAGGCGGCTCTGACACGGCGTCGTTTGATCTCGCTTTACATCTGTTGTAACAAATATCCCGCCTCTTTCTTTCTGTCTCTGTCTGGGTTTTTTTTTCTCTTTTCTCAATCCTCATCGTATCTCTCTTCATGATCGTCTTGGCAGCAGATGGGCTCCTTATGGCAGTTTTGACACCTAAACTGTTCCCCGTGGGCTTTGAGTCTTTCAACACATTCAGTGCTGGCAAAAGTTGAAGCAAGTGGTGTGAAATTCCCGATTATAGTCCGTGGAGATGCGACAGCTCTATTTTCTCAGGAGTCTAATAACCTTTCTGAATGTTTGAATGATTTCATCTAAGCGTAATTCCAGAAGAATTAGCAAAACCTTTGTCTTAATTCTTAGAACGGAAGGAACTGTTCTGTAAAACTCCAGCTCAAAAATGAAGTCATTCATCATATGAGGAAGTTCTTTATAAATGCTTCAAAGCTACATAAAACCAAGCCAAATGCAGTCACTTGGAGTTTACTACACATGCAAAGCTCTATATGAGAGTCCTTACAGGCTTTATAGGTTTGGCTTTATAGTTTTTCCAAAGAACTGCTAAAAAAAATTTCTTTCTTGGATTATAACAATATTTCAATATTTCCATATCACCACTCAAGTTTTTTTGAATGGTAAATGGCTTTATCTCCAATAACTTTTTCTACATTAAATCTATGAACTGAAGCTTAAGGGGTACTAGGTTTCCACTGTTTGTACGAGAAGTCATATTGCCCCCATAAAGAATACTTTGACTTGTTCCCTTAAATGATTCCTTAATGAATCACAAATAAAACTTCACAAGTACAGTATTTCCTTTGAGCGCTTCAAATATCTTAAATATTCAAGTTTCTACTTGAATCTTATACTTGTATAATGTAGAAGTATAATATTTGTAGAATATTTGACTAATAGAAAGACTTCTAGACTCTAGAACACTTTGGAAAGCTAAGTATCTTTTAAAAGAAAAGAAATATCAAGTAAAACGAAATCCAAGTCACTTTTACAAAGGGTCCCTGGATGGCAAATGCTCTCTATAATGGTTCTCCTTTGAGTATTTCTACCTTACATAGATTCACAAACCAGAGTAAAAACTAGGTTCTCAGTTGGTTAATATTATTATTATTATTATTATTATTATTATGCACTGCAGTTTTTTCCCCTCATTTTGTCCGCCAACCTCACATAGTGTGTTCCAACAGAAAAACCTTAGAAAAACTATGTGTAAACCCTTACAACCAATTTTTCATTTAGAGAGATGTCCATGTACACTCTTAATAAATTTGTCAGATTTAGATATCTTCAGAAGGTATTGCTGCTTGTCCCACTGCGGGAAACTTTAAATGTGCCAAGAGGAACCGTAGTGCCAGACTGGAGCACTTTTACTAAACTTAAACCTTTTTACTTAGTATTAACATCTGTATTTGGAACATTTTCTTGAAAAACGTATAATTCAAGACTCAAATCCTGCATTTTATATTATTATTATTATATTACTCCATAAACAATTGTGTGTTTTTGTTGAAAAGAAGTGGAATTTAAAAAACTGTGATTGATCTGTGGTCATGTACAGTATGTAATTAGTTATATATTTGAAATCACTTTAGGCAAGTGTTAAAATATACACTGTAATATTGATGATGATGATGATGATTATTATTATTATTATTAGAGAGATTTAACTACGATTATTTACTTATCATGTTTGTTCTGTGATGCTTTTTGCCTAAACAAGCAAAACAATTCAGTCAAACCCCAGTAAAGGTTCCACTGACAAACCTGATACAAATCGTATCTTTCCTAACTCTATCACTTCTTTTTCTTCTTCGTTTCGGTCTCAGCTTTGTGTGTCCAGCCTTTGTGCTGGTCCTTCGTGCATTTGTCACGCTTGTCCACTCGGTGTAGCCGATCTGTTGACTGTGAAATTGGCTCTCTGCCGAAGCATGTTGCCTCTTTATCTCTCCGAGAAGGAGACTCTCTACTGAGTGCTTTCAAAAAATGTAAAGGGGAGGACGGTGAGGTCGAGTACCATCATCCTAGAAAAGAGGAATAGGCACTAGCCAAGGATCTAAGCTGTAAAAAAGTTTGGCTTTTTCAAAAAATATGTTCTATGTAGAAACTTACGAGAAGTGAGAAATTCAAGCACTCTTTCAAAGAACATCAAGTTTAAAACCTGAAACAGGAAAAAAAAAATCCTTGAAAAAAAAAATGTTGAAACAGACAACAGAGCGCTTATTAATCAGAAAGAGGTCCAAACCACAGTAGAACCCTTTTAGGAAGTTAAAATCCCTTATTCCACCAAGTACAAGTAATCGATTTTGGAGTAATGCTAAGATGTCAAATGTATTTCCTAGTAAAACATTATTTTGGGCGATCTTTGAATAGTTAATGGTTCTAGGTAAATTGTTCTTCTGTAACCCGTTACAGTAGATCTAGACAAGACAAACTAAAGAAAGCTTTATGGTTCTAGGTTTAAAAACTCTATTACATAGATCACTACAAAATGGATTCCAAGTATACCTCTTTAAGGTATAGAATACATTCAAGAAAAAGTTCAGAAAATCTAAATTGTAATTTAGAATTTTAAGGTTATAGTTTTATAAAAGATATGTAGGTTAATGGAGTCTAAATCTAGTTTTTTAATGGAGACAAGAGAAAAACTAATGACTGGCATCCTTGAGAGGAAACGCTGCTTTTGGCATGCTCACTTACTAAAAAATATCCCAAACTAGAACATTTAGAATACCTCTTGGGACCCCAATGTCCTCATGTGATATTTGATCTGTTTTCACCACTGTCTATCTACAGTGGAGCAAAAAAGTATTTAGTCAGCCACCAATTGTGCAAATTCTCCCACTTAAACAGATGAGACCAATCTGGGGCCAGGGGTAGCTCAGTGGTTAAGACATTGGACTACGGTTCAGAAGATCCCAGGTTCAAACCCCACAACCACCAAGTTGCCACTGTTGGGCCCTTGAACAAGACCCTTAACCCTAAACTGCTCAGTTGTGTAATGAGATAAAAATGTAAGTCGCTCTGGATAAGAGCGTCTGCCAAATGCCTAAATGTAAATGAGAGAGGCCTGTAATTTTCATAATCTACGAGCGACAAAATAATAATAAAAAGAAAATCCAGAATATCACATTGTAGGATTTTTAATTAATTAATTGTTAAATTCCTCTGTAAAATAAGTATTTGGTCTCCTACAAACAAGCAAGATTTCTGGCTCCCAGAAACCTGTAACTTCTTTTTTAAGAGGTTCCTCCACTCGTTACCTGTATTAGTGGCATCTGTTTGAACCCGTATCAGTATAAAAGACACCTGTCCACAACCTCAAACAGTCACACTCCATAGTCCATTATGGCCAAGACCAAAGAGCTGTCAAAGGACTCCAGAAACAAAACTGTAGACCTGCACCAGGCTGGCAAGACTGAATCTGCAATAGGTAAGCAGCTTGGTGTGAAGAAATCAACTGTGGGAGCAATTATTAGAAAATGGAAGACATACAAGACCACTGATAATGTCCCTCGTTCTGATTTCACCCCATGGGGTCAAAATGGTCACAAAAACTGTGAGCAAAAATCCCAGAACCATACGGGGGGGGACCTAGTAAATGAGCTGCAGAGAGCTGGGACCAAAGTAACAAAGGCTACCATCAGTAACACACTGATGCCGCCTGGGACTCAAATCCTGCAGTGCCGGACGTGTCCCCCTGCTTAAACCAGTGCATGTCCAGGCCCGTCTGAAGTTTGCTAGAGAGCATTTGGATGATCCAGAAGATGATTGGGAAAATGTCATATGGTCAGATGAAACCAACTTGTCATGTTTGGAGGAAAGAGTTGCATCCAAAGAACACCATACCTACTGTGAAGCATGAGGGTGGAAACATTATGCTTTGGGGCTGTTTTTTCTACAAAGAGACCAGGACGACTGATCCGTGTAAAGGCAAGAATGAATGGAGCCCTGTATCGTGAGATTTTAAGTGAAAACCTCCTTCCATCAGCAAGGGCATTGGAGATGAAATGTGGCTGGGTCTTTCAGCATGACAATGATCCCAAACACACCGCCTGGGCAACGAAGGGGTGACTTCGTAATAAGCATTTCAAGTTCCTGGAGTGGCCAAGCCAGTCTCCAGCTCTCAACCCCATAGAAGATCTTTGTTGCCCAAAGATTGGGCTTTGTTGCCCAGCGAAAACCCTAAAGCATCACTGCTCTAGAGGAGATCTGCATGGAGGAATGGGCCAAAATACCAGCAACAGTGTGTGAAAACCTTGTGAAGACTTACAGAAAATGTTTGACCTCTGTCATTGCCAATATTGAGATGAAATTTTGTTATTGACCAAATACTGCATTTGTTCCCGTGAACATTCAGCGAGTGAAACGCTTCATCTTTGAAAATTGATGAATAACTTGTTGTCAACTTGCAGAAGAGATGCATCTGTCTGTGGGAACTGTAAACACAATTATTCACCAACACCACTTGCACGTTACAGGAACTCGCCTGGCTGTTATTACCACATCCTCCATACAGTCACCTCACTTCAGACCTTGTCCAGAGTTTCAGACATGATGCAGACAGTCTGATCATGGCTCTGGTGTTCTGAGAAATGTTCTACATTGATGTACTCTGCAAAATCAAAAATCCCTTGAATGCCACTCATAAAGAACCCTTTAAGGATCCTTGGCATCCATAGTCATTAAATATCCAAAGAACCAGTGAGGAACCTGTCTTCTTTTGGGAGTATGATTATGTATTAATTTGTGAAAGTGAATGTAAAACCTTCTCTTTTGGAGGTTCTCTGTTTTAGTGTAGTGTTTATAGCATTGCTGGTTGCTGATTAGTGTCGTCTGATGAACATTTGTGACAGTTCGGAAAAACTGATTTTTCTTTCGCCAGGTTCTAGCTGTTATTTATTTGGTGAAAGAATTTCACTGTTTTCAATCAGAATCATCTTGCCTCGTTACGTGTCTTGGTACTTTCCTTCCTGACGACTCAACGGAGTGCAGCAGATGCCGAGCCACCATGCTGTGACGTTCTCAGTGTGTGTCAAACCTCCTCAGCTCACTGTTTGATCCTCATGCACTAGGGATATCGTTGAGTTCATCCACCTCAAGTCTCTCCTGTGCACGGTTGTCATAATTCATCCCCCTGAGCTGAAGCAATACAGCGTTGTAACTTAACACACCCTGTGCACACTGTATATCATTATATATTTATTTATTTATTACAGATTCACTTTGAGAGTTTATGTTTTTGTTTTGCTTTGCTGAATTTCCCTCATACCTCCCCATTGCGATCCATGCTTTGTTGAATAACGCATGAAATCCACTGCTGCCTGCTGAGCTTTACAATCTGGTCGAAGTGTGTCAGCAAAGGAGGATGGGATGTTTTGTTCCTTATATGCTGCAATCCAAAAATAAGATACACACAATCACACCTAGGGAGATGTTTTTCTCATTGAAAGACGTGACTAATAAAAGTTATTAGATCCTTTTCCTTTTTTTCGTAAAACTGCACCATGTGTAAGAACACGGCATATCATAGCTGCCTGGTTTATTTTTCATCACTCGACGTACAGCTAGCGGTCGCTAAATTATGAATGAAACCTCATACAGTCAAGTCTCAAAAACACTCTAGAAGCAACAGTCTAGAAGCAACTAATGGTTACGGATAAAAACAAAAAATCTAAAAAAAAAAAAAAAATGACACAATTCCTTACAAGTATTGTAAGCTGTCCTGATTTCCTTATTTAAGTAAGAGCTTAATCCAGTAGCAATGATGAACACACTTTTTTTCTTTTGATAAAGCAGGGTAAACCTGTACCGTCAGCTTTTAAATTATTGGCACCTTTTCGAAGAATTATTGCCTTTATTAGTGCCTTATCATTGTTATGGTCACAGGAGCCTTTGATCTTGGGGATACTGCAAACAAGATAGAGATACACTCTGGATGCGGAGGGCATTGTAGAGCACCTTTCAGCACACGTTCCCATAGCGGAGCCAAAGTGACCATTGGAATTTCTGCTTGCTCTACCCGCCCAAAAAATAACTGAAAGAGATTCCATATAGTGGAGACAGTCTATCTGGTTCTCTATCGAGTGTTCGTATATGCCAGGGGTACTCAAATATAAATTTGAAAGGTCTACTTACCAAATTTCTATTCAGTCCGAGGTCCGGAAAAATGACAGTCCAATTTCAAATAGAGAACTACAAAAAAAAGTCAAACCCAAAATTGTAAAACAATACCCCGAAATGACATGGTAGTCCTTTTAGTGTGAAAGGTGACATCATCTTTGTGCCACCAGTTGTTTGAACTTGGGCATAAAAGGTGTGAGGACCAGGTGGAGGAACTGATGTAAATGTTCATTGGTGAGGGAGATGCGATATGTGTTTTTCACCGTGCTCATAGTTGAAATGGCGGATTCATTGCAGTACGTTGAGGAAAACATTGTGAGAATTCGACGGGCCATTTTCTGCAGGACAGGAACACCTGCTGCAATAACCATCCTTGTCCAGAAAGTGAGAAGATGACCACTTTTGATTGCAAGATTAAGCACATTGGTTTTCTTCTTCCCACAGGGAGCACGAATGTATATTTTTCTAACCACCCACTCTTAAATTCACTGTTTTCAAAAAAGCTTTGAGCAGGCCATTAGGATATTAAGGACATGTTATAATAAACAGAATGAGCAGCTCACCTCTTATATCTCCCACGAGTCGTCCGTTCTTTTGAATCTACTGCACCGCATAGCGCCTATGGGAGTCACGTGACAAAGGACCGAACAACTCGGGACTTGACGATTCGTTGAGAACCGTTCAATACATAACCTACGGAGGTTTTGCGATGATTTGCGCATGCGCGCCCAGTAGAAAATGAATGAATCACTCTCGGAGACGACTCGTTCTTCTGAGTCACGTTAAAGATTCGTTCAAAAAGAACGAATCGTTCATGAACGACCCATCACTAGAAGACTCAAAGATACATCGCGCGGAAACACAGTTGCGCACTTCATTGGGAACTCATGTGGATTATGATTAAATTAGCATGTTTGTTTTGGCGTCGGTCCAGATGTAACCGGATTTGGGTCGGGATGCGGACCGGAGTCCGTCTATTGAGTACCCCGGTATAGAGTATATAGTGTTATAGTATGTGAAGGTAGTGTCCTGTGAAGGATTGGCATTCCATCCTGGCCTCACTGGATCTACTCTGACTATGGATTATCCAAAATCTTAATTTTTTTTCTTAAACTGTGCAGTTTGTTGGGAATATCAGGAATAATGCAAAAATAAGTGGATAAGAACTTCCACTGTTGGTTTTACAGTAGGTCTTGTACCTGCTAATGATTTTTAGAGTATAAGCTAAAAATTGTTGTATCTTTACACTCTGAAAAAAGTGTGCAGCTGGTAGAAGGCCAACCGACACGGCAAGAATTTTCCCTTGGCACCATTCATATTCACTATTTCAATTGCACTTTTCTGCTCTTTGCTGAGTATGACGAGTTCTTAAATAGCCCTCGAAAGACACCCCTGGGTACCTGTCCTCTATACACATCCTTCCATTCAGAGTAGATGAATGTGTTTGTGTGTATGTGTGTGCGCACCAGTGAAGAAAAATCTGGTCCATCTATCGACCCGCAGCCCAGCAGCAACTCAATACACCAGCGCTATTGATTTCCCGCACGTGGCCCGGCCGCCTCCCTACAACAGAGCAGCCGAGCTAGCAAGCTGTTAAAATGATGGATCTTTTTTGCTCCGGTTGGTGAAGGAATTTATAGGAAAATGCGAGGTACCTGGGCTGAATTTTGAATTTCTAAGCCAGGATATGTTTTTATTCTCCTGCACTGCTGTGTAGCAATTTCACGTCTCACATTTCCCCTCAATAACATTGCTTGTACATGTCTTCAGAGGCGAAGCTGAACGACAGCATTGCAGTACCAATTAAAAGCCAATAATGATGTGAGAATTGCATTGCTTGGTGAATAGTACCCATCACCTCCATTTTTTATTTTTTTTTTCAAAAATATTCTCCACTACTGCTCGTAACAAGTCATTATAGCCAACAAAACCAGACTAGAAAGTGTTTTTGGAAGTCTGGATAGCAGTAGGAACAAAAGGCAGGAGCTGGGGGGGTTTTATGGAGAACCTTCTGAAGGATGAGAGTGTACTTGGTGTATAATGACTCTCATCCTTCAGAAGGTTCCCCATAAAATCCCCTCAGCTCCCCAGAAATCCCGACCACTAAACAAGCTAATCAGTGAAAAAACGAGAATTGCCCCATCAGTTATCTGTTGTTTACTAGATTTTGTTTGCTGTTTCTCTGTAGTTCATTTTAATGACTGTCAAGCTACCCCTGAAATCCTTTATTTATTTTTACATTTATTAATTTTCAGCTCACACTGTACCTGTTTGCTTCATTAATAACATCTCTTTTGTATCCCAGACCAGCAGGAGGTGCTGTGAGTGAAAATGACATCCTTCAGCTGGCGCATACAGTTCACCCTTCTCCTCGCAGGCCTTACGCTTCCCTCACAAAGCACAGAGAACCCCGGCGGCAAAAATGTACGCGACCACGAGGCATCAGCGCCCTTTCACGGAGGGAGTTGGAGGAGGCAGGGGTCACGAGACCCGTTTTCCCGCAAATCTATGCAGCAGGAAGATGACGGAGTCGGTCTCGATGGTCTGAGTCCAGTTCGGGTGGAAATGGGACCAGGAGATTGGGGTAGGGAAAGAGGCATAAAACACACCAGAGGGCACAAGCAGCATCAAGCAGGAGAATTGCAGCGCAAAGGCAGAAAGAATGGGCAAGTGGAAGGCAAGCGGCATGGACGCAAGGACAAAGGACATGGCCAAGGTGTCTACAGATTTGTCTTGTGTATTTTTTGCATACATGTTAATGAAATCCATGCTGTGCATTGATAATGCCGTATGTCTTTCAGGGTTTTCTCTTGACTCCAGCACGAGATTTGGCTCACCGATGAGAGATTTAGATGAACTCTATGCCCAATCGCGAAGCTCGTCCAATCGCGAAGCTGCTGCACTCGCAGAAAGCCCTGCCTCCCGCAAACCCGTCGCCACAGCGATGCCTGAGCATCCACCAACCCGATCGCCGACCTCCACCAAATCACAGGTATCAATTCAACCAAGCTGCCCTTTTCACTTCAGTGGGATGTCGAGCTTTGGGAGGGATCGTGGTTCACTGCCACACTTCTAAGCTTTCTGTTTCCACATGAAGTGAGTCTTTAAATACTGCTGTTATTTGTTTAATGGAGAAAGACCCCAAATATTGTACATTTATTTCTAAGGGGTTCTTTTAAAGAGTTTTGTTTTTCTGTTTCATTATCCACATGTACAGAATGTTCATTACTTTCCTTGCTAAAGGAGTTCTTGGGAGGCTAGCATTTCAGACATGATGCAAGCAGTCAGATCATCCCTCCAATGTACTGAGAAAGCCATCTACTTTGGTATTCAAGCACTAGTGAAAGACTGGGATCATTGCATTAGTGTAGCAGAGACATACAGTAAAGGGAGATTTTACTCTTAGAACTGTTTTGTTATTCTGCACAATCAAAAGTGCCAGTTTGACTTGAACGCCTTGACTTGTCCAAGCTAGTACATTTGCACAAGATGAACATTTCTTGTGCATTTTGTCAAATGCCGAATGTCAAATGTAATTTTACCAAAAAAGTTCCCCTTTTCAAAACTTTGTGTCGAACACATTTAAGTACTTGAAAAATGAACAGCACAGTAGTTTCTGAGTGTACTGTAAATATGTTTGGGTCGTTTCATCACCACAGGTGCACCGCATGTGAGGGACCTGATTGGGTTGATTTATTTGGTGGTGGTGCAGCACCTCAGCTTTTTTTATTACTGCACATGGGACTCTGTGCCACTACTCACAACATGGGCAAAATGAGCTCAATGCATGCTGGGATGGAGGCAGGGGGAAGGGTAGTGTGAAACAACACCCGTGCTGGGGAGAGAGGTGTTGCTCGCTCCCTCGTTCGCTTGCTCGTCCGTCCATCCTCCTCCTCCTCCTCCTCCTCCTCCTCCTCATAACCATCTGTTCTCTTTTCTCCTCCACTGGCTTTTTGTCAAGCGTGTGCTTCCTGTCTCTTTCCCAAATTAAGCTTGTTGCCATTCGTGTATCCAAAATCAAGCTCATGTTTGGTTAGCATGGCTCATTCTTTTCTTTATGCAGCATCAGAGTGGAAATGACAAACACACAAATGCCACAACTAGAGGGGGGATTAATAATAATACACTAAGAATACATTATTGCCTTAATGTCCTTACATTTACCTTCCCATATCAGATGGCAATTTTTTTTTATATACTCCCCCTAGGTTATTTATATAATCTCCACCAAACTGGTCCAATGTGATCTTAAGACATCGAGGTTTTTGATATCTTAAACAGTTCAGCCATAACGATGCATTAAAACTATTTCGGAAAGGGGCTAACAACCTGAATGATATCACATTGAGTGACATTGTAGTGTTTCCAGGTCCAGAGCTTTTTGAAGGTCTTAAAATTATGTTATAATACTATTGGTATCTCCTCTGGTGCACCCAGGCAGCGATGGCACAGGTGCTTGGGCCCGATCATCGTTTCTTGCCACTACTTTTATAAATTAGTTTTTCCCTTGATGTTGAGTATGAACTTCAGACAACTTCAATTTTGTAATTATGATATTCATCTGTCCGTCTAGGAACCTCTGTAGTTCAACTAGGGACCGTGGAGGTCAATTCTTAATTGTACAGTCGTGGCCAAAAGTTTTGAGAATTACATAAATATTGGAAATTGGAAAAGTTGCTGCTTAAGTTTTTATAATAGCAATTTGCATATACTCCAGAATATTATGAAGAGTGATCAGATGAATTGCATAGTCCTTCTTTGCCATGAAAATTAACTTAATCCCCCCCAAAAAAACCTTTCCACTGCATTTCATTGCTGTCATTAAAGGACCTGCTGAGATCATTTCAGTACTCGTCTTGTTAACACAGGTGAGAATGTTGACGAGCACAAGGCTGGAGATCATTATATCAGGCTGATTGGGTTAGAATGGCAGACTTGACATGTTAAAAGGAGGGTGATGCTTGAAATCATTGTCCTTCCATTGTTAACCATGGTGACCTGCAAAGAAACGCATGCAGCCATCATTGCGTTGCATAAAAATGGCTTCACAGGCAAGGATATTGTGGCTACTAAGATTGCACCTAAATCAACAATTTATAGGATCATCAAGAACTTCAAGGATAGAGGTTCAATGCTATTTAAGAGGTTCACTTCTCTCCAAAAAAAACATCAGGGACAGATTGATGTTCTGCAGAAAGTATGGTGAATGGACTGCTGAGGACTGGGGCAAAGTCATATTCTCAGATGAAGCCGCTTTCCGATTGTTTGGGGCATCTGGAAAAAGGCTTGTCAGGAGAAGAATTGGATACAATCCAAGGACAATTTTGCCCAAAAACACAGCCATGAATAAAGAATGGTACCAAAACACCCTCCAACAGCAACTTCTTCCAACAATCCAACAACAGTTTGGTGAAGACCAATGCATTTTCCAGCACGATGGAGCACCGTGCCATAAGGCAAAAGTGATACCTAAGTGGCTCGGGGACCAAAACGTTGAAATTTGGGGTCCATGGCCTGGAAACTCCCCAGATCTTAATCCCATTGAGAACTTGTGGTCAATCCTCAAGAGGTGGGTGGACAAACAAAAACCCACTAATTCTGACAAACTCCACGAAGTGATTATGAAAGAATGGGTTGCGATCAGTCAGGATTTGGCCTGCATGCGCATAGACCCGACACAGGAATCAAACCCAGGACCTGGAGGTGCAAGGCATCAGTGCTAACCACTTAACCACCGTGTCGCCAATTATGATATATTGGGTGTTTTTGTTAGAGTTTTTATCACTTATTGCTTTGGAATACACTGGAAAAAAGAGTCCTGTACACAGCCCAGTTCCCCAATATAGAATAATTTTTTCTAAATATGAAGACTGTACTAAAGATCTACAGTATTAAGCCCTGCTGGTTACTGTGTTGAGCAGGGTGGAGTTCCGAAAGAAAACTATCCCCTGGGGCAGGAGGCTGATCTGTTCGCATGGATATGAGTTCAGTGCCTCGAATTTGCAGTCTTAATTTAGCTTTGATCGGTGCTGCTACACAGATAGAGAGCCCAGAGCAACACAGCTCACTGTAATTAATTAAACTTGTCTTGCATGCTAGTGGTTTAAAAGTCTTCCTGAATATGTAGTTGTACAATACGAAATGCAATCTATGTAGAATAATAAATGATCTCTATCATAAGAGTACATAAAGCACTACAGGAGGTTATTTTTTGAAGATTTTAACCTATTTATAGCTCCGCCCCAACCAGTTTTATACAGAAGTATAATAGTATACAATTATTTAAATGTCCTATTTGTTATTTTAAGGCAATAGGCAGCACCTGGATATTGGAAACTTAAATAAATAAATAAACTTCTCCATTTCCTGTCAGATTAATGGTTTGTTCTGCTTTGAGAACATTGAGATTTGAGACGCTTCTGTAACCTCCATGTGTGTGTATTTGTGCATCTTGTGGTCTCGCTTCTCAGTAACGTGCGCAGCCCAACTAATCGATAACGGCATTCGTTGACAACGAATTTCATTATCGATAATTATCGATTTTATCGATTAGTTGTTGCAGCCCTACTTCTCTTTGTCTCTGCTTATACATCTGTCTGTCTGCTTTTCTGTCTGTCTATCTGTCTGCCTGTCTATGAGCTACATTAAATGAAAAGACATATACAGGCTCCGTAGTAGAAAGCATCTGTTATAAAGCAGGAAGCCATTAAAACCACTGAAGCAGGGACTCACAAAGTGCTTTAAAATTTTAAAACAATTTCATATTTTAATTTTGTGCTTTTAAGCAACAGTCTTTTATGGTGCATGCACATGTTTTCAGAGAGAGAGAGCAAGAGCTATAAATGCCTGTGGCCGCTCTGAGCTCTGAGACCGGATTTTCACAACTCAACAAATCAAGTTTTTCCTGTCAGGAAACTGAACATACTAATTTACCACTTCATTATACTGTAGGAAGAGGAAGCGTGATACCGACTGCAAAGGAAACATATGACCATTCGTTTTACCATTTTGAGGATTGTTATATATGGAATGTTAAATAAAAATCCTGTCAGGTTCAGTAATACCATGGTCAGTAAACCATTTACCAGTGGTTTTGGCACTGTGAGCAGGTGCCAGGTCGTGCTGAAAAATGAAATCTTCATCTCCATAAAGCTTTTCAGCAGATGGAAGCATGAAGTGCTCCAAAATCTCCTGATAGCTAGCTGCATTGACCCTGCCCTTGATAAAACACAGTGGACCAACACCAGCAGCTGACATGGCACCCCAGACCATCACTGACTGTGGGTACTTGACACTGGACTTCAGGCATTTTGGCATTTCCCTCTCCCCAGTCTTCCTCCAGACTCTGGCACCTTGATTTCCGAATGACATGCAAAATTTGCAACCTGTAGCCCATTTCCTGCACACGCCTGTACACGGTGGCTCTGGATGTTTCTACTCCAGACTCAGTCCACTGCTTCCGCAGGTCCCCCAAGGTCTGGAATCGGTCCTTCTCCACAATCTTCCTCAGGGCCCGGTCACCTCTTCTCGTCGTGCAGCGTTTTCTGCCACACTTTTTCCTTCCCACAGACTTCCCACTGAGGTGCCTTGATACAGCACTATGGGAACAGCCTATTCGTTCAGAAATGTCTTTCTGTGTCTTACCCTCTTGCTTGAGGGTGTCAATGATGGCCTTCTGGACAGCAGTCAGGTCGGCAGTCTTACCCATGATTGCGGTTTTGAGTAATGAACCAGGCTGGGAGTTTTTAAAAGCCTCAGGAATCTTTTGCAGGTGTTTAGAGTTAATTAGTTGATTCAGATGATTAGGTTAATAGCTCGTGTAGAGAAACTTTTCATGATATGCTAATTTTTTGAGATAGGGATTTTGGGTTTTCATGAGCTGTATGCCACAATCATCAATATTAAAACAATAAAAGGCTTGAACTACTTCAGTTGTGTGTAATGAATCTAAAATATATGAAAGTCTAATTTATCAGTACATTACAGAAAATAATGAACTTTATCACAATATGCTAATTTTTTGAGAAGGACCTGTATATATATATATATATATATATATATACAGTGAAACCTCAGATTGTGAGTAACACAGTTTGCGAGTGTTCCGCAAGACGAGCAAAGATTTTTTTTAAATAAATTGTGACTTGGAAAATGAACAAGTCTTGGTTCATGAGTACCGAGTATCATGTATCACGCATGCGCTTCTTGTTTTGACACAGAGTGTCACGTGATCACAACTGAGCCAACGTTTTTTCTCTCTCTTGCGCTGCGGAATTGTGGGTAATCGCCTCCCCTGCTGGGTCTTAGTGCGCGCCTCTTACTGGTGTAAACAACATCCGTGCACGCGTGTACTGTTTACTATAACATTGTGACCACGTGTGTGCGCGTAAAACATATTTTATTTTGTGTCTATATACGTGTGTGTACAGCATATATATATATATATATTTTGAACATCGGTTGTTCTAGCAACTTTTGGGGGGATTTCAGTAGTAGAAGATTTTGAATGTGTGTTAATATGACTATAAACTCATCTCAGGCATTCTGTCAGCTGGCATCCTCCAAGACCTGATGCTAGAAGGCTTTTGTACATTCCTTTTGTCTTTTTATTTTTCAAAAATGTATTTCTATCCTGACCAAGTATCCTAAATGTTGCAGTTATTATAAACTGCAATTATTATATATAAGTTAGGGATATTGTGAGAGACTGAGAGGATGTTATACATACAGTGTTTGTTTCACTTCAGACATTTTTGGGATAGGGAGGCAATTATATTGGGGTGATAGACACACCTCATTTTGTGTTTTCCATGTAATGGTCTCATTGTGTACAGGTGTGCCTTATATTGGGGCCAATCCCAAAAGACAGCCTTTTTCAAAGTGGCATCAATTTCAACATTCTGTGGGTATAAAAAGCTGGTATTGTCAGTAAGTCATTCCATCATTCAAACAGCCAACACACAATGTCATGAAGACGGACGAGCAGCGCCACCTGGCCATGTCGCACCTTTGGCAGGCAGTCAGATGTTGCTCGTGAACTTGGTGTGTCTCAAAATGTCATCAGCAGACTTGCATCAAGACACAGAACTACTGGCAGAGTTTATGACAGACCCAGGAGTGGAGCACCATGAGTGACAGACCGCAATGATGACCAGTACCTAAGGAGCTATGCACTCAGACATTATGCAACTGCCACATAGCTGCAGGCCCGTTTACGAGATGCGAGGGATACTAGGGTTTCCAGACAAACCAATCGAACTGACTCCACCGCTTTGGCTTGAATGCCAGACGACCGCTGCAGATGACTCCACTAACACCAAGACACCCCCGTGAACGTTTGCAGTGGGTACAAGACCATGTGACCTGGACAATGCAGCAGTGGTCTACCGTCCTATTCACAGAAATGATTGTCATCAGTGTTGCTGGAGAAGGTGAGGTGAGCGATACGCTGAGGTCAGCATGGTCTCCAGGGTTTGCTTTGGTGGAGGAGGTGCAACAGTCTGGGCAGACATCATTAGTCAGCGCAAAACAGATTTGGTTATTGTACATGGCTCAGTCACTGCACGTTCTTACCTCAGAGACATCATAGAACCCTTCATCATCCCCCAATTCCGCCAGAACACCCCAAACTTATTGTTCATGGATGATAATGCTCCACCACATCGTGGCAGAATTGTCACAGCTCGACTTCAGGAAGTGGGAGTGCCTCATATGGTATGGCCATCAATGTCCCCTGACCTGAACCCCACAGAGCACTTCTGGGACCAGTTAAAGCAGAGACTGGATGATTGTACCCCACCCCCACGTGACCTGACAGAACTGCATGTAGCACTTGTGGAAGAGTGGACATTGTGAAAGAGACGCATTGCCTCAGAACAGCATCATGAGACTAGTGAGGAGAGCATGAGTCGTCGTTGTCAAGCTGTAATTGCAGCAAATGGTGGAAACACCCGCTACTGACATTGTCAACTTTTGTTATTTGGGGCTATCCCTGTTATTGTCTAAATTTTGGGGGTAATAAATATTAAACTAATGAAAATGGTGTTTCTTTTCGTACATTATTAGTAATATCAAAGGGAATTACAAAGGGAATTATTTCATTCAAATTCAGAGCAAATAGGAAAAGCATTTACTCATGTAAATAACAATATCCCTAACTTACTGTAAATAGTGTATATTGGTGTGTAAAAAAGAGTACTGTGCACAGCTAAGTACCCAAACAAAAAATACTTTTTTTTTAAGATGAGACTGTTCTGAAGTTGCCTTGAAGTTGCAGTCCTAATTTTTCATTAAAGTAAAACAACAATGTGCTTCTATAAGAATATAAATAACAACATGATATTGGGATTAATCCTGGTGCGAAGCAGAACTAAGCATGGAAAATCCTTCTATAAATAATACTATTTTCTTTGTCCAGTCAGAGCTGTTCTTCTAGAATATTAATCAACAGTGTCTGATCAATCAGATTTGAGAATTTAACAGCAGGTGTGGAAGAAATTCACATACACATGTAGTGCAGGGTCGAGTCGATCAGGTTAAACACGGACCTTTTTTCAATAATATTATTGTAGAAAATTAAGTAACATCTACCACTGTGTGTGTGCGTGTGGGTGCGGGTGCGTGCGTGCGTGTGTGTCTGTGTAGAAGACAGATCGAGGAAACGCTCAAGGTGAAGTATTGCCCACTTTGGACATGGCACTTTTTGACTGGACTGACTATGAGGACATGAGGCCTGAGGATAGCTGGCCATCCAGCAAGAAAAAAGGTACAAAATCCGTGACTTTCATTCGTTTCCGAAACCAAAAATCTAACAATTTTAAAAATAATTGTATAAGTAGTCATTGTTTTTTTAATGTCAGTTTACAAAACCATTTTCTGATGTTTTATTACATATTTAGATATTGTCAATTGTTTCGTTTGTTTTGTTACTCAACTTCTCAACTTCTGTACTTGTTTTGTTATTTAAGATTATCGGGTTTTTTTTTTTTTTTTAGAAATTAAAGCGGTTAGTTTTGTATAGAGTTTGCTGAAGCATGGTCTCCATGTTTTCCGAGCTGCTAATGTGTAATATTTAAAAGCCCTAGCTGATTAACCCTGCTTTCAGCCAGGTTTAAGTGCAGTTCCTCAAAGGGTTACACATTTGGCACAAAAAGTGCTATTCTCTTCATGTAAAAATATTAAATAAAAACTTGTACAGCAGAATTCTTAAAGAAACATGTAAAAAAAAATTGCTACTTGTGTCCAATGAAAATGAATATGAAGTGACCGCTCATTGAAAACATTTTTTATTAATTTGAGCACAAAAAGGAGGCGGGAAAAAATAAGCCATTATCAGGTTTTTTTACACGTAGTTTTCTAATTTGTTTTTAACTTGACAGAGTTAGTGAATTTCAAAATGGATTTTCTTTTTTATTATAATTTTCTTGGATTTTTTCCCAGATTTTCTTCATAATTTAGTCGTATCCAATTCCTGCCCGTCACTAGGGTGACCCAGTCTAGTCAGAGCTAACTAATCTGGAAGGGTTTTTCAGATGATTTTTTAAAAATTGTATATAACTGCTTATAAAGCGTATTGCTAAAATTATCTACATACAGTGGTCACCTAATCGGAGCGTTCGTTTTACCGTCGCGGCGCTCGGCGACAGCATTTGGGTTTGTGCGTTTGCTGGCTTTTACCACTGAGTGGCGATATATAACTACAGAGTGACGCCTCATGCCTTAGTTCATTCTCTGCCGGATTAATGAGACGCGCTCCTTTAGAACTGCATGTAGTAGCCGATAAAATCAAGTGAAACACTGTAGTTGACCGAATTCATAATCACAGTACTAAAATTACAGTACAAATGTAGAATTCAAATTAAATCAAATCTTATTAGTATCAAATTTAAGCGCAATAAATGTTAACACAGTAAGCCTTTAGATTTTATCACGTGTAATTAGAAAAGAAGTGTGTAGGGTTTTATTGAAATATAAATTTCTAAACCAATAAGATCAAATAACACCAAGTTGAAAACAGATAAAGTACACGTGCAATTATTACAACAGGCTTACTTCGTCACTTATCTAGAGCTTTCTTTCAAAGAAGTCGAGTGGCTTATTAACGTGACTGGGGCATGTTGCCTCACACAAACACACACACACACACACACACACACACACACACAGCAGCAGACCAAGTCATTAGCACGTCCCTCCCCCAAATTTAAAGAATACAAGCTGGTAGTGTGCGAGTTTGCTGTTTTTTCTATAGTATGCTGAGCAAAATTAAAATAAAACCATTTTATTTTGTTTTATTTTAATTTTGTTAAAATTAGAATAAAACAATTTTAAAACAGCATCACCCGGGGGTCGAACCCGGATCTCCCGCATGAAAGGGCGAGGACTTAACCGCTGCACCACTCGGACACTTAGAGAGAACACGCCCCAGTCACGTTAATAAGCCACTCGACTTCTTTGAAAGAAAGCTCTATTGTAAAGCTCTGTTGTAATAATTGCACGTGTATTTTATGTTTTCAACTTAGTGTTATTTGATCTCATTGGTTTAGAAATTTATATTTCAATAAATAGTAAACTTGCCCGATTTTGGTATAATTTTGTTGACAAGTGGGGCTTGAAAATTCTCCCACCCCCTTAAGTGGGGAATGACAGAAATATGGTCATTTATTTCAGTTAATAAATCTACTATAAATTATTTTACTCATTATTGTACAGTACACATCAATAGCTCTGGTTCAGATTTTTCATGTTTGTTGTGGAAATTACTATCACTGTTGTATTTACTGCGTTGAATGAAAATGTCACTTTGCGCCACCTGGCGGTCATTTTACGAAATGACTTTGAAATGCACCTGATTTATTTTGGCCGCTGTCGCCTTTAAACGGCGGTGAGCGCGACGGTAATAACCATTCCGATTGGGTAAGCACTGTATATGTAAGTAGGTAAAATGAGAAGGTTTTACAGTGGTAAAACTAGCAAGCTAGCATAGGGGAACTACTGTAAGTAGAGGACAGGATTTCTAAAATATATATTCTGAATTTAATATACAGATTTTAAGCTACTATTTACTTATAATTAACTGCTACAATTGCTTATATTTACAGTTAATTAGAACCTCAGGAGTGTCTGAGAAAGCTAATTAGAGAGCTCTTCAGCGTACTTTACTAAAAAGGTTTTATATACGATGCTATAAGTGCTAGCTAGTGTAGATGCAGATTCGTCCATAGACACTCTCAGGGAAAATAGGCTGAGTGAGCGAGAATGACCTTCACAGTCAATACTGCGTTCCCCACAGAAGCGATTGTGTAAAGTTAATTATGTAAAAATTGGCTGACGGGCTCTTTAATAATCAAATCTTCTCAAATTCCTGAGTGCCTTGCTTGTATGAAGAAATCAATAAAAAAAATATTTTAATTACTACAGCTCAATGCGACAGCCAGCAGGTTTAAAGCAGACAAGCATTCATTTTTCATAATGCTTTTATTGATTTGTGAAAATGCACAGCAGCATTTTGCTAAGGTAAAAACATTGTGCCATTTTATTCTTCTTTATTTATTGATCGTTTTTCTACAAAGACAAGAAGCGAAGCAAGAACATGAGCAGTGGCAACGTGACCGTGAATGCGGATGATGTAGAACCGTGTGACCATCACCTTGACTGCTTGCCGGGTCAGTGCACCCTCAAACCGTCCAATCAGCAATAAGATTAATTACCCAGAAACCCTAGGTCTTTTGTTTTCTAAAAGCTTTCTCTGTCTCTTTTATGAAATATTTCAGGGTCCTGCTGTGACCTCAGACATCATGAGTGCAAACCACATAACCGTGGGCTAAACAACAAATGCTATGATGACTGCATGTGTGAAGAAGGTGAGTGTTTGTGATGAGTTGTATACAGAGCTGAACTATACTGAACTAGAGCGTTTAGCTGAATGTCCTATGACCATGCCTGGTTATAAAAAAGTTGCACACTCTAATATTTCATTTGATCCCCTTTAGCTTTGATTACAGCATACAATGTAGTGGTAAATGTGTGCGAGAAAATGATTCCTCATGCTTCCAGAACCACTGGCACAATCGGAGCCCTGGAATATGCCATCAGGGAAGAAAAACTCCATAAGTGTGATAACCTGGGCATTCAGTACACTCAGGGCATCAGCTGATTTTCATTTATTGCCACAATTTGTTGCTGATCTTTATTCTCCCCAGCAAATTGAAGCCTTTTTTCAAACAAGTAGTTTTCTTATGACCACACAGCTGTGAGTTCTCATCACTATTAAACCTATATGAACTCTGATTTCTACAGATGTTTCTTGTGAACTTCACCAAGAGTTTACGTGATCTCCAATCACAATCTTTAAGTTTTTTTTTCTGACCACATTTCTTCTGTGAAGTTCAACTTTTAATAACGTGTTGGAGAGCTCGTAACCCTCCACGAGGAGGAGTTCCCGTAATTATAAGGTCTTCTTTGCTCGATGACGGCCAATAATATGATCTGACAGGGGAAATAGTGTATGTGAGCTGACATTTTCTTTTTTTTCCTCAGTTCATACATACACAAATACTCATACTTAGAAAAACGCAAGTACTGAAATACAGAGAAATACACCGGTACTGACAAAATTGAGAAATGCGCAAGTACTGATAACTGGAGGTTTGTTAAGTTTGGGATTAAAATGCAGACCTGAGACGTAATGATTCCAACAGAATGACAGTGTGAAATGACTTCTTATAATAACCAATCTCGATCTGATTGCTTCGAATGAATCTTTGTTCAAAACATCACAGCTGAAGATATGACCTGGTGAGATATATCTAGTTTTTAGCAAAATTTATTTAGTCAAGGTAAAACAAGTAAAAAGTAAAAATAAGTTCTTTAATTGAGTAGCCTTAGTCTGATGGAATTTTTCGCACATGAAGGTCTCCGGTGCTATGCCAAGTTCCACCGCAAGCGAAGGGTGACCCGGAGACGTGGCCGCTGCGTGGAACCCGAATCAGCCAACAGCGACAAAGGAGGCTTCATCACGATCTGATGAGAGAGAGAATGAAAAACTGATCATTACCCTACAACCCTGTACCTCCTACTAAAGACTTCAGATGAAGCATTTAAAAAATAATAGCGAGTCAAAAAATAAAAAAAAATCTGACAAACTTGCTGGTGTGTTAAAATGCACTCAGACTGTGCATACGATTTTGTGTGTCAACTGGAAGGGAAGTTGTTGTTGTTATTTTTAAAGTGGGAATGCTTTTTTTTCTTCTTTCAAAACTTTGCTGTAATAGTCATATTGCAGTGGTGTGGTTAGCCATTTTTTTCTCTTGTTTTTGGTTTGCTTTGTAATATTTGTTATTTATTCTATATCTATATGTCTTTGTAAAATTTTAAGGAGACATTTTGTTGAGTTTAGTACAATGCAAACGATGATACAGTGCAGCGTATGTAATTACTCTCATAGTAGCTTTGTTATAAAGGAATTTCAGGATGATTCAAACTTTTGTAAGTTACTTGTTACTTTTGTAACATGTTGTTTTCATGAAAGTCATTTGATTTCTTTGCATTAGCAGGATTGCATTTATGTTCATGAAATAAATGCCTGAACAATATCATAATAGAAACATGATGTCAATTGAACAATGTTTAATATATGATTTTGGCTTGTTAAAATTTATTGCAGCATAGGAAAAATGATGATGAGCTAAAGAAGCATGGATGCAAGTTTTTTCTTTGTTTCATTTATTTTAACAGCTTCTGGACGTCATTTGCTCCCTTAAATAGAGCCTAAATGCAATTTGTTTTTTTCCAACTTTAATGTTCTAATTAAAACCAATAAAATGAATTAAAAACATGTTTATTTCATTTTTTTTTGTGCATGAATAATATATCTGTTGGTTAGAATACACATAAATACTAAATGTTTTATCTTACACACTTTGTACTCACGCTCATTTGCACAGAATCTACTAGATTAGCTTTTGGTGCAGTGACAATGGCTCTGTAATTAACAGACAAGCGATAGGCTTTCACAGACCCGGACAAATTCTAACAAAAACACACTACTTTGCGGGCTCTTGAGTGGAGCCTAGGTCATGACTTTAAGTCCCGGCGATTCCCTGAACTTTTTGTGGATGGGAGCCAAGAATGCAATGGATGGGAGGGGCATCATATCTGCCAATCACAGGGAGACTAGCCAATTGTGGGTGTCCATGATCATGTATGCGGAACAGGGTAGATATCAATTTGATTTGTATCACAATTCTGTGTCATATGTGGTATAACAGCAGGAATAACAGAGAGGTTGGGTTTTTGGGGACGGGGCTTGTAGGACGACTTTCACACACATACTAACGGAATGACTGCTGTCTGGCTCACGGATTACATACATTGTCTGAATAACGGATTACATTTTTGAAAATATGGCGGACCTAACGCTTTAGATTACTTGTTACATTGAAAAAAGTAACACCTTCCATTGGCTAACCTACGGCTTATCTGTCTTTAGAGATTTATATATAGATGATGTCTTTGCATCTTTTCAGCAGCTTTCAGATAAGTTTTTATTGCCCCAAAAGATTTTTTTCCGGTATTTACAGGTTCGCAGTTTCATTCGGGATATGCATCCTCAGTTTCCTAGTCTTCCAGTTCCAACTCCCTTGGACTCATTCCTCGAACCAAGGTCTAGTGGGAAAGGGATGATATGTAATATAAATATGTTCCCTGCATAGTAGTTCACTGATATCTTTAAAAACACAGTGGGAAGAAGACCTATCAGAAGAGATTCCAGATGAATTATGGGAAAATGTCTTGAATAGGGTGCATTCTTCATCTCAATGTGCCAATCATGGGTGGATCCAATGCAAAATACTCCATCGTGTTCAGTGCACTAAAGAAGAAGAAGAAGAAGAATATTCAATTATTGTCACATGTACTTTTTACAGCACAGCGAAATTTCTTCTTCGCATATCCCAATTAGGAAACTGGGGTCAGAGCGCAGGGTCAGCCAGCTTACAGCGCCCCTGGAGCAGATAGGGTTAAGGGCCTTGCTCAAGGGCTCAACAGTGGCAACTTGCCGATGCTGGGGTTCGAACCCCCGACCTTCCGATCAGTAACCCAGAAACCCACAGCCTTAACCGATTGAGCCACCACTGCCCTCTATTGAGCCACCACTGCCCTCTAAAGTCAGGCTCTCCAAAATTTACTCTGATGTTGATCCTATCTGTGACTGTTATCATCAGGGTCCAGCAACCCTGACACACATGTTCTGGTCCTGCACAAGTTTACATGGGTATTGGGTCCAAATATTTGAAACAATATCTCAGGTAGTTGGGACAGCAATCAAACCTGTAGCTATAACAGCACTCTTCGGTGTACTTCCCTTACCAGTTCATCTTCAAGGTTACAAGGCAGAATTTGTGGCCTTTGTATCCCTACTGGTTAAACGTTTGATTCTAATGCAATGGAAATCATCTGACTCACCTACCCACTCAAGGTGGATTAAAGAAATCTTTCACTTTATCAAACTGGAAAAAATTAGACATGCACTTAGGGGATCTTCCAAGAGTTTCTATAAGATTTGGGGCTCTTTTCTTGAGTACATGGAAACATATACTCCCCTGCTCAGTTGAAAATAATGTCTATTTTGTTTCCCCCCCTGGTGGAGGACGTATATTTGTATTGATATGTATGTTTGATTCAATTGTTAAATGCTCTAAATTGTTTATGGCACAAGTGTAGAATTTTTTATTTTTATTTATTTATTTATTTTTGTTATTGAGAGGAGGGAGGAGGCTGGGGAGGGAGGGGGTCACAATAACTGTTCTTTATTATTAGGAGGTTATTGATTGCATCTTATTTTGCTAATTCCTTATTTGTATCCTGACTACCTTTCCTATGTATAGTCAGGGTGAAGGGTTATGTAAACTGTATTTTTTATGTGCTTTTGATAATTTTGTAATGCTAGAAAAATTCATAAATAAAGTGAGGGAAGAAAAAAGTAACACCCAGTTACACCCAACACTGGAAATAATTTCAAATACAAGAGGTTAAAATTCAACTCAAATTTAATTCGACATAAAAGCTGCATATTTGCCGAGCAGCACGCATCTCTGGTGTGTCATCCACCATAATTGATGCAGTATTTATAATCAAACAAGCAAATATTTTGTTCCTAATACAGGGGATGCTGTGCTGACTGATAATGTGTAAATATTGTACTACTGTATATGTGCATCAGCTGAAATATTATAGAGGAACTGCAAGGTTTTACAACCTCAAATTCATGCAAGCATAAAAACAATTTATATATATATATATATATATGGCACGGTGGTGTAGTGGTTAGCACCGTCGCCTTGCACCTCCAGGGTCTGGGTTCGATTCCCCGGCCAGGCTCGATTCCCGTCTCTGTGTGCATGGAGTTTGCATGTTCTCCCCGTGCTTGGTGGGTTTCCTCCGGGTACTCCGGTTTCCTCCCACAGTCCAAAGATATGCAGGTTAGGCTAATTGGCGTTCCCAAATTGACCGTAGTGTGTGAATGAGTGTGTGAATGTGCATATGAGTGTGTGCCCTGCGATGGATTGGCACCCTGTCCAGGGTGTACCCTGCCTTGTGCCCGAAGTCTCCTGGGATAGGCTCCAGGTCCCCCGCGACCCTGAATAGAGGATAAAGCGGTACAGAAGATGAATGAATGAATATATATATATATATATATATATATTTTTTTTTTTTTTTTTTTTTTTTATCATCAGTGTGGCGATACAGGATTTGCCACATAAAAGGATCACAATAAGTAACTGAATAATGAATAAATTTTTTTAATTTTCCCTCCATCTCTAGTAGATAGCGATTTCCTCCGAGTGTCTTTCTTACTTCTGGAATTTCCTTTGGGATTATAAAAAAAATCTATCTATCTATATGTCTGTCTGTCTGTCTGTCGGTCTACGGTGCACTGAGATCAGCACTAGGTACAACTGTGAAAGAGGCCAAATACATTTCAATCACAATGGATGCAGACAGTGTCATTTTGATCTGTGATTCAAGCTCTTAGATAATTTGCGGCAAAATGAGACTGGTGCAAAAATGCATTTTTTCCCCTTTAACTACAAACATCCTTGAAATGACTACTTGCCACTTTCAAGGTTCTGATAATTCTTTGTGGGGGTTTTCCCCCATGTTGTTTGTTACATATCATTCTCTTAAATTAATGTAATGTGTCTGTTGAAAAAAGTGATTAAAGAAGGATTTTAAATTGCACAAAAATACAGTTTTTGTAGTGTTGTTCAAATCGTCCTCATTTTTCCCCACTCACCACACATTCATTATAATTTTATATGCCAGAATTAGGTCATTTTTGTCCTTTTAGTGTCTCTAGCAGACTCTCTCTCTCTCTCTCTCTCTCTCTCTCTGTAAAGCACACATACACACAGTTTCAGCCTACATCTGTCCTCTGCACATAAATCTCAATCCAAGTCCATCTTTCTCATTCTCTCTCTCTCTCTCTTTCTCACTGAGCTGAGCACAATCTCAGCATGATCGATACCTCTAAGTGTTTACAAGAACAATATTAGCTTGCACCATAATCAATATTTTTACAAAAAAAGTAATCCATAGGCTATATATGACCTGTACACAGCTGTGTAAGCGAATCTAATGCCACAGAGAAGTTATTGACCTGTTGTTCTGGTTTTGTTTCTGATGTATTTTTTATTTCTCTGGTCCATGCTGCATCCCGCTTGGTACTGGAGGCACAATAGGAACAGAGACCAGTGATAGACCACACGCATACACCGGGTTCATCTAGGACGTGCTTCAACTGTGAAACACACCATAAAACATAAGGGAAAAAAATTATGGAAGAGAAGGACATTCTGGAGCAGTGACACTGTGGATGTGATTTACTTAAGACTTGTGTAACACTACGGTAGAACTGAGCAATCACAGTTGCCTGATACAGGAAATCTCACGGCTTTAAGAAGTAATCAAATTCTCTTTTTTCTTTCCATCCCTTATAAACTGAATCCCGTTTATTCGTCTCTCCCAGACGTCACCCTCCTTCGCTTGGACAAAATAGAACGTGACAAAACCCAATGGACAGGCTGCATCCACCAGGGAAGAGATTACTTATCAAGGGGTGACAAGAGGTCAAAGGTCACCATCTGCCATACGTGTGCCACACAACAGGGTGTGAGCCAACACACACCCCCATCACCCAATTTTGTCCTTATGTCCTACAGAGCTAACAAACCCATGTGTGGTTTATCCAATCAGAGCTGTCAGTGTGTTCACCCAGAGCAGGTGGCTTATTAAATACGCTGTGTGATCTTTCTTTAGCTTTCAGGTCTTTCCGTGGATTTTGTCCTGCTATTAAACCATTTATTAAATAAAGGTAGGTCGTCATGTACAGTATATGAAAATTAATTTGTCTTGTTCGCGCACGTGCTCTGACCATTTCTAATAACTAAGGTCTGATCCAATGTACTGCAGAAATTAAGTTGTCATGCTTGATATTTTACACAGGAAAAGTCATTTCACTTTCAGGAATCCTGGGATGTAATATAAAATGCCAAATATGATGCAATTCAGCAGACTCATAACTTCAGTAGTGCAGTACAATTCCCAACTGTAAAGATGATCTTCACCAATATGAGCTGAAATTCCCTGCATGCTGACACACCAGGTAGATGTCCAAGATCATGTTAAGTAAGATTCCTGTCTTAAAATCCCAATTTCTGAATTTGATTATATTATGTGAAGCATCTGACAAACACCCCGTTTGTTAAATAAAATATTTTGGTTAGGATTTTTTTTTTGTGATGTTGATCACTATCCGTTGTGCAGATTTTACTGTAGGTTGTAGAGACTATGGAATTATAAAATATTAGTATAAATTAGGGACCAGAGAACAGAGACTAGGAGCAGAGAAAGGAAGTAGGGAGCATGGAATATGGGCTAGGGTGAAGGGAATAGAGAGTGGAGCACAGGAAATGGGAATAAGAAGAAGGGAATAGACAATGGGGAATGTGGAGTAGGGAGCACGCAAAATTAATAGGGAAAAGGAATAGGGAATCAGTATGAGGAAGGAGAGAGCAGGGAAGGAAATAGATAGAAGTGAATATGAAGTCTGGAATTGCATTTAGGCATTGGGCAGATGATCTTATCTCGAGTGATATACTTAAGTGCTTTGAAGTTACTAACAGTAAATATATCCTTACATTGGTTCACTGGGTTACTAACTAGAAATATTATCAGTCAAACATTCTTGGGAGGCATTTTTTTCCCCATAAGAAATAGCTAGGGCTTTAGTTGGCGCTTTAAGATTGCCAGTGACTCGGTATTTCAGTCATCTAGAGGAACTTCATTACACCACCTAGAAAACAGGCTAGCATGTCTTCCTCAATTGCTGAGAGATTTGGGGAGCAGGAATAGGTGAATAGGGAGAATGTAATAAGGAATAGAGAGAAGGGAGCAGAAAAGGAACTAATTAGAAGGGATTAGAGAACGGGCAGAATTGGATAGGAAATAGGGAAAAGTGAATGGGAAGCGGGGAATAGGGAGTTTTGGGGGGCACGTAAAGGGAATGTATAGAAGGGAGCAGGGAAGTGGGAATAGGCAGAGGTGGAAAGTAACGAATTTCATTTACTCGCGTTACTGTAATTGAGTAGCTTTTTTGTGTATTTCTACTTTTTAAAGTAGTTTTTAAAATCTGTAATTTTACTTTTACTTAAGTACGTTTTGTTTGAAGTATTGTAATTCGCTACATTTTAAATCATATTTGCTACTGAGTAAAAAATAAATGAATGAAAATGCTAAAATAATAAAAAATATTATGCTTTTGCGCTCGCGTGTGTGTATCATGTCCTGGTCGCGCGCCGCTCCAGACTCCACTCCAGGTTTTCTGACATCGGCAGCTACCTGACCTTCCACACGGTCGCTTCCGCCTTGAGAGTGACGTCATCGACTAGTGCGACCATATATAAACCGGAGAGAGGCGTGGGAAAGAGGTTGTGATTTTGGTGTTTTGATATTTGGTTGTGTATTCTGGTTTTGACATTTTGCCTCCAATTGACTTTGATTATTGCTTTGTCCCTTTGGTTTGGTTGGTCTTTGTATATATTTGTAGATAATTTCACTGTTTTTGGTTTAGGGAGTCTGGGAAGGTACCTGTATTTTTGTTTGTGTCTGTGTGTGTGTGTGTGTGTTTCTTTTTTTTTTTTTTTTGCAGGTAATCTAGCTACTAAATATAAATACAATTTTGTTTATTATTTTGGCCTGGGTCCACCCTGAATCTGATCCTCCTCCTCCTGTTGTGTGTGTGTGTGTGTGTATACAAACCTCATTATTTCATCAGTTAATGATTGGATCTAGTTCTTTCTGCCATATACCACCATTTCCATACAGTTTAAAATAGAACCCTGAACCATTCTTTTGCTGTATGACCCTAGACTGGGACGTAACACCATATTTAAGTGACCACTTTGATTTTCAAGCACAAGAAAGACAACAGCTTTATTATGCAAAGGTGTTCCTTCAGTTAAAAACAACTAGTTTGAGATTTATATCTGCTCATCTTTTTTGAACTACGCTAGAATGCCTCATCCCACCCCCGCTGTTAATTTTTTTTTTTAAAGTAACTCGGTAACTTTTACTCTGAGTACATTTTTTAATGAGCTACTTTTTAATTTTACTTGAGTAGATTTTTATAATGGTAACTTTACTTGTACTTAAGTAAAATTTCACTGAAGTAACAGTACTTGTACTTGAGTACAAAATTTTATTACTCTTTCCACCTCTGGGAATAGGAAACATGTAGAATGGAAGAGGGAATGTGAAATGGGGAATGGGGGCAGTTCAAGAAAATATGTATAAGGTAACAGGTAATTCGGGATAGGGAAGAGGCAGAATGGAAAAGGGAAGAAGGAGTAAGGGGCAGGTAATGAGGATAGAAAAAGGGAGCATGAAAGGGAGTAGTGAGCAGAGAATGTCGAAAAGCGGGAGAGACCGTGTGCATGGAGTCACGTGCTCCGAGTCACGTGATCAGAGTCATGCCCCTGTCACATGTCCGTTGTTTTCCGCCGGTCAGAGGGCGTGGTCCAGCGCGGCTTTCTACTGCATCGCAGCAAACTTTTTTTTTTTAGTTCACTTTTTTTTATTTCACATGAAGCTGAAGTGACTTCCACGAAGTTAGAGTTCAAACTTTTAACATGGACATTCCGGCCATAAACCTGAAGGTAAGTTTACTAACGTTATCATGTTTCAGGCTCTTCGTTCGCTTTAATACACTGTGTGTTTGAGCAGCTTTGATAAAGCGGAGGATACTTATATACTTATTAGTTATTGATGAGATTTAAGTGGTGATAATTACATGTAACCAGGATGTTTAGCTAAAAATGAAGCTGATGGAGGATTTGAGTTGCTTTGGTATTAAACATTCACTTCCCATTCACGTGCCAAAGTGTACAGGGGATTAGTGTGTGTGTGTGTGTGTGTGTGTGTGTGATTCTTTCGTCACAAAATATCCCCCCAAAATCAGGAATATCTGACAGTGTTGACCATATGAAAATTATATTAAATTGTTATTATTATTTATAGGAAAACTCATATGTAATGTGTGTGTGTGTGTGTTACAGGCCATCGTGGCGGTGCACTGGCTGCTGACAGTCTGGTGAGTGTGTAAAGTTGCTCCTCTGTGATTCTTCTCCTCACATAGCTGAGGAATTTCTCTTGTTTTTCTCATCGTCTCCCTTTCAGCCAGGTTTCATTCCAGCACGTACATCTGCTGGCTACAAGTTTGTTCTACGTGCAGGACAAAATCAAGCCGGAGTTACACAATCCGTTGTTTAACAGAGTAAAAACAAGAGATTGTGTAAAGTCGAGCTGTCTTGTCGTAGTGCTGTTTCAACACATTACAACACGTATTTATGGCCAAGTCAGCTTTTAGTGTAAATACTGACGGTTTCACATCACTTAGAAGTGATACTTTAGTTGTGTTTCCTATTTGCTTTGATTAGCTTTAACTTACACTTTTCTTTTAGCTCAAAGATCCGCAATAAAGGTATAATCATTTTAATCGCTGAAGGTATAAACCGAGATATTTAGGGTTAAAAAAAATTCTACGACATGAGAAATGGCCCAAAATGTGTCCATACACCCATATATATATATATATATATATACACACACACACACACACACACACACACTGGTCAATTTGGTCCAATGTCTTTAATTGTTTAAGGTAACCAGAGTACCTGGAGGAAAACAAGCACAGGGAGAACATACAAACTCTACACGCACAGACCCGAGGCAGGAATTAAACCATGGTGCACCTTGGAAAAATATATGCCTCTCTTTTGACGGTCACATGATAGCATCAATGTTAGCCTGGCTGCTGACATCTTTAGAGGAAACATGATATCACACATTGGTGCCATAATTCAATTCAAGCTTTAAAAAAAGAAAAAAGGTCGATAACTGTTGAAGTGTGTGCACATTTTTGGGCCCCTCTGTATACACACAAGATCTCAATAACTATACTGTAGTAACAGGTTCAAACTAGGAAATGGAATTTTACATGGCAGAATTGAACACAGGGACAAAAAACAGGGAAATATTGGGAGTCTTGGATCTTCACTCAACCGATCAGATTTGTATACCAGAACTAACTCCCATATATAAAAAACTTTTTGTGTCAGATGCAACAGTCTATTAAAAAATAAAATCAGTCTAAATTTCCAGAAAATCTCTGCAGCATAGAACAGGTTTAGTGCGTCACATGTCCGGTAAAAGGCAGGCATACGTTTTGGTACAGTATAAGCTCTCGATCCACTGAAAGCTTCCACTGGTTAAGAAGTTATGGGTGATGTATAAAAAGGCATACTCTACATACAATCCAAACATTTAAAAACTTTTTTCTTTCTTTCATTCACTTTTCTTTTCATCTTTCTTTGTTCCCCTACTTCTCTCTTTATCTAATATTTATTTCTTTACTTTTTTTCTTTCTCCCTTCTGACATTTTTTGTTAAGATATCAATGTAACTATGGTTGATTAATAAAAAATGCATGCATTCTACAACATTTTTTTTTTAATTGAGTTAATCCATTCAGACTTTGTTTTGTATACTTTTTTTTATACTTTAAGGTTAATGTTGCTGGAAAGTTGGAAAGTCAATCAGAAGTTTCTTACGCAGTTTAAAGTTGTGAAACAATTGTATTTATAAATAGTTTTTGTAGCATGTTGTAGGAATGTAGTACGGTATAGACACATCTATATGTGCATTTTTTTTTTCTCTGAACTGTTTTGCTCTAAACTATATTTAAACGTGTATCTATTTAAATGTTAAACATAGACATGTATTTAATACAGTATATAGACATGGTCTGCTCATTTTCAGCTTTAATAGAAGGGATTTCACAAAAGTGTGGCATTAACTGTTCAAGAATTACAGCAAATTTCATACACACTCACCACCATTCTCTGGGCTCATAAATTATGGAACAAACGACTGACTGGCAGTTGCATGGCAAGGTGTGGCCTGTTCCCTTGTTGCTCCAAGACGTAGTAAGCAGATAAATGTCCTGTAAGTGGTTCATACTGTATGCATTTGATAGTTCACTCTCAACATGTGGTCCAAAGAGGTGTTTATGCAAGTGCAGGTGGCCATCAATTCAATTCAATTTTTTATTTGTATAGTGCTTTTAACAATTGACATTGTCTCAAAACAACTTTACACAATCAAAAGAATTATTTAAGTTTGTATGGAATGTGAATGTGTATGAATCAAAATGGTCAGATGAGCAAGCCGAGGGCGACAGTGGCAAGGAAAAACTCCCTGAGATGGTAATAGGAAGAAACCTTGAGAGGAACCAGACTCAACAGGAACCCATCCTCATTTGGGTGAAACAGATATCAGGAAATGATCTGCATTTATACAGTGGCAGGCAGTTCAGCTATAATAGTTGATGTTAATTGATGTTAAAATCTAGTCCAGGTAGTTATTGGAGACTCAGATAGACTTGTAGAAAGTTCCAGTCCTGAGCTATCGAAATGTCAAGTCCTCAGAGAAACAGCTGACAACACCAGTCGTGGCCAGAACCATCTTCTAAGTAGATAGAATCATCCCCAGACACCAGACGCATCCCAAAGAGACACACGGGGCATCCATGCGACGAGACCTCCAACCAGAAACGGGGCACCAGGATGGATCAGACAGGTCCGGAGGGCAGAGGGAGTCTGGATCACTGGCAGCTCAGGAATGACATGTGTAGCTCGACAGAGAGAGAAAGAGTGAAAGGGGGAGACAAGGGGAGAGAGGAAAGAGAAAGAGGGGGAGAAAGAGAAGAGGAGATATGGCAGTTAGGTATGGTCACAGTCACATAATGTATAATGTGAATGTATATTTAGTGTAGAGTGCAAGCAGGGACTCCGGCAGGACTAACTATGAGCATAACTAAAAGGGAGAGCCAGAAGGAAACACAAACATGAGGGCTCCCTGAGATGTAAAGCAAACAATCACCTCACCGTCAACAAACCTGAGTGATCAAATGAGACTGAGGAAGACAGCATCTAAACATACCAGTTCACCGTAATACTCTACGTCCATGAGTCCCCCAGATCTGCTCCTTTACCTAAGGCAAATCTATTTATAAAAATGCTTGGCTAAATAAATAGGTTTTTAGCCTAGACTTAAACACTGAGACTGTGTTTGAGTCCCGAACACTATTTGGAAGACTATTCCATAATTCTGGGGCTTTGTAAGAAAATTCTCTGCCCCCAGCTGTAGTTTTCATAATACGCGGTACTGACAAGCAGCCTGCATCCTTTGATCGAAGTAGGCGTGGCGGATCGTAAGACACTAGCAGTTCGCTCAGATCCTGCGGCGCGAGATCATTTAATGCTTTATATGTCAAGAGTAGTATTTTAAAATCAATGCGAAGATGAAGTGAAGTGAAGATAGGATAGGGGTGATGTGCTCATATCTTCTGGTTCTAGTGAGGACTCTCGCTGCTGCATTCTGGACTAGCTGAAGCTTGTTTATGCACCTAACAGAACAACCAGACAGTAAGGCATTACAATAGTCCAACCTAGAAGTGATAAAAGCATGAACTAGTTTTTCTGCATCGTTTAGCGACAATATATTTCTTATCTTGGCAATATTTCTGAGGTGAAAGAATGCTATCCTGGTGATATTATCTACATGAGCTTCAAATGAAAGGCTGGAATCTATAATCACGCTGAGGTCTTTTACTGTTGCACTTGATGGAACAGAAAGGCCATCTAAAGTTACGGTGTGATCTAAGATTTTACTTCTAGCTGTATGCGGTCCTATGACTATAACTTCTGTCTTATCCGGATTAAGCAGAAGGAAGTTAATTAGCATACAATTTCTTATGTCCTGCACACATTGCTCAACTTTAGTAAGATGGTTTTTCTCATCAGGTTTTCTTGAGACGTATAACTGTGTGTCGTCAGCATAACAATGAAAACTAATACCATGCTTACGGACTATGTTGCCCAGAGGAAGCATGTAAAGGGGGAAAAAAGCAGTGGGCCTAAAACTGAACCCTGCGGAACGCCAAACTCCACTAGAGAACATGCAGAATAATCACCATTTAAGTCTACATACTGATAACGATCGGTCAAATAGGATCTGAGCCAGGAGAGGGCTGTACCCTTAATTCCTACTACATTTTCTAATCTGTGAAGAAGAATAGCATGATCAATGGTGTCAAAAGCTGCACTGAGGTCGAGTAATACAAGCATACACAACCCTGATCAGAGGCCAATAGGAGGTCATTTACTACTTTAACGAGTGCTGTTTCTGTGCTGTGATGAGGCCTAAATCCTTACTGATACAGTTCATGTATGCCATTTCTATGTAGATATGAGCATAGCTGCTCCGCTACTATCTTTTCCAGAATCTTGGAGATAAAGGGGAGGTTTGATATTGGCCTGTAATTGGACAGCTGACAGGGGTCGAGGTCAGGTTTCTTAATTATTGGTTTGATAACTGCTAATTTAAAAGATTTTGGAACATAACCAATGCTGAGTGAGGAATTAATTATTCTCAACAGCAGTTCTGTTATTACTGGTACTATCTGTTTAAGAAAATGTGTCGGTATAGGATGTAATATACAGGTTGATAAATTTGCAGAAGAGATGAGTGAAATTAGTTCATTCTCTTCAAGGGGAGTAAAGTATTCTAGGTTCCAATCTGACATGGCTAGGTTAACATCTGTATCAATTTCATTGTTCGGTTTCAAAGCCTCAATTTTATGCCTGATATTTACAATTTTATTATTAAAAAAGTTCATGAAGTCCTCACTATTGCATGATGATGTTGCCATCATTAGCCTAAAAAACCACATCAGAGAGAGAGAGAGCAAAAACACTGGGAGTGGCCAATACAACAGTTTGGAACATTCTTTTCTTTTTGTTTTTCCAATTTTCTCCCCAATTTCGTCGTGGCCTCCCACATTAAGGCTCCCACATTAAGGCTACCACTCAGTCGGGAGGGCGAAGACTATCACGTGTTTCCTCCGAACCACATGACGTCAGCTCGACCGCACCTTTTTGAACTGCTTGCTCACGCACCATTAGGGGCGGAGTAACACACTCAGAGGAAAGCGCTAGGGGAGGTTGGATTGTGGACTTCACTGTATATAATGTATATAATACTTATATTCTATGATTTATTAGATAATTTGTGCAAATGTAATGACTGTGTGGAGGAACTTCTCAGTGACTAGTTTGTGTGAAGCCCCAGATTGCGCTGTACTACATTGTGTAATGTGTGTACGTGTGTTTGTAAAATCACAGGGTCTGTCTGGCTTTGGGAAGTCCCTCATATATCCTTGCAAACTTCAGCGTACTGGCTGTGGGCGTGTGGGCCGTGGCTCAGAGAGACTCTGTAGATGCTGTACTCATGGTATGTCACTCAGAAACAAGCCTTTGATCACAATATAATTCGCGTAAAACAACAAAAAGATGAAAGCTAAACAGATTAAAAGTCATGCTCTTAAATATACAACATATAAAATGAGTGTTTTCCAATAAAAACTAACAAATACTGTACTGCCTTTTTTTTTTTTTTTTTTTTCTTTCTTTCGCTTTCTTTAACTTTTTCTACTTTTTCTTTCGTTCTATTTATATTTTTCTTTAACATTTACTTCTTTCTTACATATTTGAAATTCTCTCTTTAGCCTCCTTGCCTTCTTTCTTTTAGTCTTTTCATTCACTTTTCTTTGTTTCTCTCTCTCTTTCATTCATTTTTTTTGCTTCTTAACTTGTTCTTCCTTTTTTTCACATGACATCCCAAGTGAAAAAAGTATGCTAAGTGTATTAAATTCTAGCATGCCAAAGCATACTTACTGTAAGTGTACTTGCAATCAGACTAATGACTAGTATACTTGAAATTTTGGAACAACTAATTTTGTACATTTAAGTTGTAATTAAATTGTACAAAAGCACAATTCGAAGTATACTTTTGTTTGCTAAAGTGGAACAACTTTAAGTATACTTAGTACACTTAATGTATATGGCTGTGTGTGTACTCTTCTTCTTTGTCTTTCGGCTGTTCCCTTTCAGGGGTCACCACAGCGAATCAACTGCCTCCATCTAACCCTATCCTCTGCATCCTCTTCTCTCACACCAACTAACTTCATGTCCTCTCTCACTGCATCCATAAATCTCCTCTTTGGTCTTCCTCTAGACCTCCTGCCTGGCAGTTCCAACCTCAGCATCCTTCTACCGTTATATTCACAATCTCTCAAAATCTGTCAAAACCACCTCAATCTGGCCTCTCTGACTTTCTCCAAAACATCTAACATGGGTTGTCCCTCTGATGAACTCATTCTTGATGCTATCCATCCTTGTCACTTCCAAAGAGAACCTCAACATTCAGCTCTGCTACCTCTAGCTCTGCCTGCTGTCTTTTCTTCAGTGCCACTGTCTCTAAGCTGTAGAGCATTGCTGGTCTCACCCCTGTCCTGTACACCTTTCCTTTCATTCTCGCTGATACTCTTTTATCGCACACACACCTGACACTTTTCTCCACCCATTCCAACCTGCCTGTACTCGTCTCTTCACCTCCTTTGAACACTCTCCGTTGCTCTGTACCGTTGACCCTAAGTACTTAAAACCCTGTACCTTCTTTACCTCTGCTCCCTGTAGCCTCACTGTTCCTCTTGGGTCCCTCTCATTCACACACATGTATTCCGTCTTGCTGCGGCTAACCTTCATTCCTCTGCTTTCCAGAGCATACCTCCACCTCTCCAAATTTTCCTTCACCTGTTCCCTGCTCTCGCTACAAAGCACAATGTCGTCTGCAAACATCATAGTTCATGGAGACTCCTGTCTTACCTCATCTGTCATCCTGTCCATCACCAGAACAACCAAAAGGGGCTTAGAGCCGATCCTTGATGCATACCCACCTCCACCTTGAACTCTTCTGTCACACCTACAGCACATCTCACCACTGTCTTACAGCTCTCATACATGTACTGCACCACTCTAATGGCACTTTTCCACTGCATAGTACGACACGGCTCAGTTCTACTCACTTTTGGGGGGTTATCCACTGGGACCAGTACATAGTACCTGGTCCTTTTTTCAGTACCACTTCGGCCGAGGTTCCAAGCGCGCCGAACCGTTACCAAAACGTGACGTGTAAACACGCTGGTCAGTGATAAGCCGGAGAAAATCGTCATTACTGCGTCACCGAACTTGCGACACAAGACACAACAGAACCGATGTATTTAGAAACAGCCAGAGAAGGATCGCGCGCACCTTTTTGTATTAACCGTCGGCCTCTTTTGAAACAAACTCCTTCGTCTCGCTGTTAAAAACATCCACATGCCGAGAATGAAGAACACCATGCCGTCGATATGCTCCATTGTTGTGTGTTTGTTTGTGGCGCGTTTACGATGACGTCACGGCAGTATCGGCACCGCGCGCATGAGTAATCCCGCCCACGCTAAAGTATTACTACACTGCAGTGGAAGCGCAAACCGAGCCAAACTGCGCCGTACCGAAGTGAGTTGAACTGAACCGTGTCGTGCCGTTCTATGCAGTGGAAAAGAGGCATAACATACTTCTCTGCCACTCCAGACTTCCTCATACAACACCGTTCCACAGTTCCTCCCTGTCCCTGGCACCCTGTCGTACGCTTTCACTAAATCTACAAAGACACAATGGAACTCTTTATTACCTTCTCTGTACTTGTCCACCAGCATCCTCAAAGCAAATACTACATCTGATGTACTCTTTCTAGGCATAAAATAGGGCTGCACGATATATCGAAAAAATATTATTGCGATAATTGTATACGCGATAACCATATCGCAAAGAGTTGCGATAAATAATTTATGTGCCAAGCATTTGTGTGTGATTTGACCAATCAGATGGGCTCTTACTATGTTTATACCCGCTTATCTTTTATATATATATATATCTATTATATCTATTTTATTTATTATTATTTTTTGTTTATTTATTTATATCTTTATACTTAATTCTGTCGCGAACTAGCCCCGGGATGATCAGAAGACTTGACGATTAGCCGTTAGCCCTTTGTAGCGTGGATAGTAAACCCAAACGTGGAAGCAAGCAAGCAGGCAGGATAACCACGCAAATTAGTTTAAGGACTCTCACAGAAGGGGAGCAAGAGAAAAACACACATTTAACCCGCGTCCTATAAACACACACTCGAATCAGAAAGTAAACAATCTGAACCGACATGCGCAAACTCAGTGACTGAGCTCTATGCGGTGGTTTGTTTACTCCACTTATACTTCCTGGTTCGCGACCGCATTACTTCCGGGTCCTAGTGCCGGTCGCGTGTGTGTGTGAGACAAATAGTATTTTTTTTTTTTGTTTAATTTTTATTTAATAATATTTTTATTTTTAAAAAACAAACAAAACAAAGAATATTTTGTTTAAAAGATGCTCTTGTTTTAAGACACTATTGATGAGTGTATGGTTACACGTAAATAAAAAGTCATGTTTGAAAGTAATTCATATTGTGTTGGCAGGTTTATAGTAACAGCAAACCAGAAGTCAGAATATCTGCTCAGCGTTTTAAGTCATTCATAGTGTTTTGAAGTCTAAATATTTGCAACTTCCTTGACATATAGTTTCTTTTTAGCCTGAATTAGATTTAATTACATCAGACGAATATCTATTAACTGTTTATTTTAGTATGATCATTACATATAAATAAATAATTTTTAAAAAAGGGCAATCATAATAAAAAATACATTTCTCTAGGGAAATGTTATATCACAAGAAATATCGTAATCGCAATATTCAACAACAATATCGCATATCGCATATTTTCAGGTATGTCATCAGGACTAACAGCATTTCCACACTACATCCTCTTTAACGCCCTTCTCACCTCACTTTTACTAATATTTGCTACTTCCTGATCCACAACAGTCAACTCATCTACTCTTTGTTCTCTTTTGTTTTCCTCATTCATCAACTCCTCAAAGTACTCCTTCCATCTTCCCATCACCCTCCTGGCATCTGTCAGTACATTTCCATCTCTATCTTTAATCACTCTAACTTGATGCACATCCTTCCCATCTCTATCTCTCTGCCTCACCAACCTGTACAGATCCACCTCTCCCTCCTTACTGTCCAATCTAGCATACAAGTCCTCATATGCTCTTTGTTTGGCCTCTAACCCCTCTAACTTCTCCTTATGCTGCATCTCCCTGTACTCCTGTCTACTCTCTTCAGTCCTCTCAGTGTCCCACTTCTTCTTAGCTAGCCTCTTTCCCTGTATACACTCCTGGATTTCCTCATTCCACCACCAAGTCTCCTTGTCCACTTTTGCCGTACCTGATGATACACCAAGTTCCCTCTTACCTGTTTCCCTGATTACATTAGCTGTAGTTGTCCAGTCAACTGAAAGCATCTCCTGACCACCCATAGCTTGTCTCAACTCCTCCCTAAAGACTACACAACATTCTTCCTTTCTCAGCTTCCACCACTTTGTCCTCTGCTCTGCCTTTGTCTTCTTCACCTTCTTCAACACCAGGGTTATTTTACACACCACCATTTTGTGTTGTCTGGCTACACTCTCCCCTACCAACACTTTGCAGTCACTGATCTCTTTCAGATTACAACGTCGACACAAGATGTAGTCCACCTGAGTGTTTCTGCCTCCACTCTTATATGTCACCCTATGTTCCTGCCTCTTCTGGAAGAAAGTATTTACTACTGCCATTTCCATCCTCTTTGCAAAGTCCACCACCATCTGTCCTTCTACATTCCTGTCCTGAGGACCAAACCCGCTCATCACATTTTCATCACCTCTGTTCCCTTCCCCAACATTTCCGTTGAAGTCTGCCACCACTCACCACTCTCTCACCTCTGGGGATGCTCTGCATCACTTCATCTGACTCACTCCAGAATTTCTCCTTCTCTTCTAACTCACATCCTGCCTGTGGGTCATAACCACTAACAACATTGAACATTATCCCTTCAATATCCAGCTTCAGACTCATCACTCTATCTGATGCTCTCTTCACCTCTAGAACATTCCTCACAAACTCTTCTTTCAGAATAACTCCTACTCCATTTCTTGGTAAAACTATTTGAACCCTGATCCTAAGCTTCTGGCCTTGCTACCTTTCCACCTGGTCTCCTGGACCACAGTATATCCACCTTCCTTCTCTGCATCATATCAACCAATATGTGTACTATTGTACATATTTCATATGTAATGTAATTAATGAAATGACATTATATATGTAATGCATTATAAGTACAGCAGTTTTTAACTGTTACAAATACATGAATATATAAGAATATATTCATAGTATATTACTCATGTTATACATCTGGCCAATTCCAAATACTAAAAAAAGTCCACTTTGTGTTTAATACATTATGTCATACAGTGTACACAATCTTCTATACTACTGTATTGCAAATGTGTTACCAGTATTCTAAAGGTGTTTAAGATAATTTTCAAATGCTGAATTCATTTTCTACACTAGTAATGTGTTTCAAAACCATGTTAATCAGTAATTATGAGGCAGATTTTATTGGTGAGTTCAACATATTTAATTTGCACAAGGTTACAAAAAAAAACATTACTATAGTTTATTTGTGTTTAACAAAATATTAGGTTGTCTCAAAAAACACACAAACTAAAAGGCAGAGAGCTACGGAGCATTATACCATAAGCAATGTACAAAAGATTTAGCAGCAACACATTCTATGGTTTAAACTCACTCATAATCGATACCACTTTATCCTGTATTCAGGGTCACGGGAAGCCTGGAGCCTATCCCAGGAGACTTGGGGCACAAGGCAGGGTACAATCCATAGCAGGGCGCTCATTCACACGCTATGGGCAATTTGTGAACGCCAATTAGCCAAATCTGCATGTCTTTGGATTGTGGGAGGAAACCGGTGCACCCGGAGGAAACCCACCAAGCACGGGGAGAACATGCACACTCCATGCACACAGAGATGGGAATCGAGCCTGGCCGAGAATTGGACTAACCACCACACCACTGTCCTGCCACATAGGTTAAACTATGTACTTAATTACAAACTACCTAAAAAAAACATGAAATTTATCTTATGCCAATGAAAATAAAATAATGATATGAACTAACACAAGCAATGATGCAGCTTCCATCCATGAATTCAAACTAGAAGCGGAGGACTGGGGAGAGCCAATCAGAAAACAGACAGTTGCCCGCCTCCAGTTTCTGAATGGCTGGTATTGCCCCTACTCTCGTTTCTGGTTGGCTGGAATGGTTGCAGATTTCTAACGCTGCTACAGTTTGAGCAAGTTCAAGCATATAAATTATCTTGAATGCACAAAAGTGAGTTTCATCGCTCAAAAAACGAGTCTGAAAGCAGTGCACTAAGAGACTACCAGGCCTGGACTGACCATAGGGCATACCGGGCACATTTTTGGGCCGCGCGCAAGCCCTCTGTCGCATGATCTGAACGCACATCCCCCCCCCCCCCCCCCACACATTTTACAAAAAATCATGTTTAAATAAACTGCTTTGAAAATTAATACTTTTGCAATGTACTGTTAAAGATTTTAATATATTCGTGATACTCTTTTTTCACTAGGGATATGTTGTTGAAACATATAAACTGGCAAGGAAAGATGACTCCTGTCATTTGTTCTTCTGTGCTCATTAGTTCCTGGGCGGCCTGTTGCTGACAATCGTGAATGATATTGTCAACATTCCGTTATATTACTCATCGGCCACAGACATATCCCGCTTCAGCATGGGCATGGCCATCCTCAGCCTCATCCTCAAACCACTATCCTGCTTTTTCATCTATCAGATGTACCGCGAGAGGGGCGGAGAGTATAATATCAACTTTGGTAAGTGAGGGCTCCAGACTCTTGTCCAGATGGCTTATGATTCAGCTGCTTTATAAGTTTTTTTTTCTAATGGCCAATTATTTTAATTGACATTCAGATGAACCTTGGCCAATTTAGATTTCACACAAAAAGACATAAACTTAAAATTTTTTAATTATTCTAAAATGCAAAATTGTTAAGATTGTTAACAATTGTTACGGCCAATGCAGATTTTTATTTTTTTTGCTTTCTAAGCTTTTACCAAAAATCAATTCAAGCAAAGATATTTTTTACAGGTCATATTCGTAAATTTTACTAGCAATTCTCATAAAAAATATGAATTATTTGCATTTTAAATTATTATTGTTTGAAGTGAGACAGTATAACGCTGAAAATAGCCACTTTCGAGGCACATTTAAAATTATTTCTCCAAAATGTATGAAGTTACATTAATGTATGATGTCACTTTCATTTTGCATGAACTTCAGAAGTAGCTTCTTTGGCACACACATTTTCTGTATCATATGTATAACGTAAAAAATATAAAATCAGCACTAATACTGTATTTTGACTGTAAGCATCCAGAAGAAAATGGAATGAATCTCCAAAGTGTGTGCTTTAATGCATTTTTGTTTAGATTAATTCAAAGTAAAAACATGTGGCTCTAAATTCAGCTGCTTTTGAATGAAGTATTACACAATGTGGTGTGTTGAGATGCATGTGCTTGTCCTGTGGTGTCTCTTCATGTTGCTTCCAGCTAGATTTCTTTCACCTACTTTGTTTTCTGGCTTTCCTTAATTTGCATTAAGAGTTTGTAACCCTGTGTAGTGGACGCTTAGAGGGATCGAATCAAATGAGGAACATGAGTGAATTAGTGAGACAGTCACAAGACAAATTCCAGGCCCAAAGCTAAACATTCCCCTCAAATAAAGGATATAAATGGGCCCATGTAGTTTCTCCATGGAATGGATCCAATGCAGAATGTTTTCCTCATGGAATTATGTACAGAAATATTAAGCTGCAATTTATAGCAGTGCCTTTTAATGTAGCACACCTCATTTCAATCAAGTCGCTTTATATGCCTCATGACACAACCGCCATGCATCAAATCACACCAAATGCACACGGTGAAGTGGGTAAGTACCTCTTGGTTTAGGTTGGTTTAGGTCAGTGTTTCCTAATCCTGGTCCTGCTGTGCAGTTAGCATTTTTCCCTATTAGTAATTTCCTTAAACCCACCTGATTTCAGCTCACAGCTTAACAATACACTACCGAGTACAGTAGTTACATGACAAGTCACATGAGCTCAAGAAGAGAAATGCAATGAGCTGCACAAGACCAGGGGTACATGCTGCTGTAGGTCATGTGACTGGAAATAATATGACATAACGAATCATAAGCTGATACAAACGTCTAGACATTCAAAAATACTTTATGAAGATCCTTACTAAATATACTAGCCCTACATAAATAATCCTTATAATCCTAACAGCTTGCAGTTATATTATTTTGTCTTGAAAGATAGACATATTCACATAGTTCTAAAATGTTTTTCCTGTTTTAATGCCCTCTGCTCTTACCTGTCTGTTCTCACTGTTTGTTTTTCATGCTTTTTTTTGCTCTCTCTCTGTCTGTCTGTATATCTATCTTCCACCTCGGTATCTCTTTTTCCGGTCAGATCTGGAGACGTCAGTGGACAGTCGTTGCACCACAGACAGTGCTGATACCACTTTCCTTGGCCGACGTTATTGAAAGCTTCCTCTCTCACTCTTTATTCTTCATTTCTGTTTGTGTTCATGAAGCTAATCAGTCCTTTGTTTCTGTGGGCCATAAATGATTTTATTGTTTGTCATTGTATTGTGTGTGTGTGTGGCGTGTGGATGTGGGAGGGTGGGTGGGTGTGTTGTGGGAAGAAAGATGCGAGTGATTCTCACAAATCTGTTGAGCTTTCTGTCTAAACTGTGCATTTAGTCTGTTGTGCTTAAACCCCAGGGAATGTGATGTGAAGCATAAAATCTGTTCGTGGCAAAAAAAAAAAAAAAAAAAAAAAAAACAGCTCAAATGGTCTAAATTGCTGCACAAACATCAGCTTGAAATAGTAGGCATGGTCCTAATATTCGAATTAACATGCTTGATTGATGTCTGTCTGAGACTCCTAGCTACAATAATCAAAGATAAACATCTATAGATTTAAGTGTAGATGTGTACAACCCTCTTTAAAAATATATAATTTCACACTTTTTAAATAAAAACATTTAGGCCTAGTGTAAGAAACTACACTTGATAACATTCTGATATAATAGTGTTAAACAGATTTTTTTAATAGTAAGGTTTATAAACAAAACTTTAAGTCGTAAAACCTCATACAATTTTTTACACCGTTTTGCAACTTCACATTAAAAGTAAATGGGAAGTAAATGTAGTCAATTTGTTAGCATTAAAAAGCTAATTTCTCAGAAAACATTTATAACAGTCGACTCCTAGAGTTGTTTCGATGCTTGTGTACTTTGTGCTGAAACATAGAATGTGTGCTTCTTAAGCACAATCAGGCTTCTACAGTGAATGTGTAGTAATGAAGTTTTTTTTTTTTCTGATATTAAGCACATTCCATGCAAAATCCACATTCCTTTTCAGTTATGATTCTGAGAAAAATGTGGGAGTTGAATTGTGAAAAATTGAGGTAAGTTGTGAGACAGAAACTAGTTGTGTAGTCCAATTAAATAACAAAATGGTAATCTGCATTAAACGTTGTACCAATTATAAAGCACAAAAAGTAACTAAAACGTATGAAGGCAAACATAACCATAACTCATTCTTTATAATGTATTTCCATAACTCTAAATAAAAAAAGTAAAAATTGTATAAGTTGCAGCTACAGTAGAACGTAATGTAAAACAATAAAATTACATTCATAATTCAATGGTAGAAATACAAAACTATACTGTACTGAATACAGACCCACACTTTCAAACAAAAAGTGAACATTTGCAACAAGTCTTATAAATTTAATCAGGAAAACTGTTACAATCTTTTACTCGGTTATTTTGGCCTGTTTTGCCCACGTCTTTGTACATATGTAGCTAGAGCAAGAAGCAAACAGGCCAAAATGAGGAGAAAGGAGAAAATTTTCATTATCCAACATAGTTTCCCCAACTTTGAACTACAAAGTGGAAAGAAACATGGATGCCTCTATGTTCATTGTTTGCAACCATAAATCTGTCAAGATGAGAAAGTATTCGGCCCCGTTGAACTTTTCCACATTTTGTCACATTACAGCCACAAACATGAATCAATTTTATTGGAATTCCACGTGAAAGACCAATACAAAGTGGTGTACACGTAAGAAGTGGAACGAAAATCATACATGATTCCAAACATTTTTTTTACAAATAAATAACTGCAAAGTGGGGTGTGCGTAATTATTCAGCCCCCTTTGGTCTGAGTGCAGTCAGTTTCCCTTAGACATTGCCTGATGAGTGCTAATGACTAAATAGAGTGCACCTGTGTGTAATCTAATGTCAGTACAAATAGTACAAAGCTGCTCTGTGACGGCCTCAGAGGTTGTCTAAGAGAATATTGGGAGCAACAACACCATGAAGTCCAAAGAACACACCAGGCAGGTCAGGGATAAAATTATTGAGAAATTTAAAGCAGGTTTAGGCTACAAAAAGATTTCCAAAGCCTTGAACATCCCACGGAGCACTGTTCAAGCGATCATTCAGAAATGGAAGGAGTATGGCACAACTGTAAACCTACCAAGACAAGGCCGTCCACCTAAACTCACAGGCCGAACAAGGAGAGCGCTGATCAGAAATGCAGCCAAGAGGCCCATGGTGACTCTGGACGAGCTGCAGAGATCTACAGCTCAGGTGGGGGAATCTGTCCATAGGACAACTATTAGTCGTGCACTGCACAAAGTTGGCCTTTATGGAAGAGTGACAAGAAGAAAGCCATTGTTAACAGAAAGCCATAAAACATAAGACTGTTTGCAGTTTGCCACAAGCCATGTGGGAGACACGGCAAACTTGTGGAATAAGGTGCTCTGGTCAGATGAGACCAAAATGGAACTTTTTGGCCAAAATGCAAAACGCTATGTGTGGCGGAAAACTAACACTGCACATCACTCTGAACACACCATCCCCACTGTCAAATATGGTGGTGGCAGCATCATGCTCTGGGGGTGCTTCTCTTCAGCAGGCACAGGGAAGCTGGTCAGAGTTGATGGGAAGATGGATGGAGCCAAATACAGGGCAATCTTGGAAGAAAACCTCTTGGAGTCTGCAAAAGACTTGAGACTGGGGCGGAGGTTCACCTTCCAGCAGGACAACGACCCTAAACATAAAGCCAGGGCAACAATGGAATGGTTTAAAACAAAACATATCCATGTGTTAGAATGGCCCAGTCAAAGTCCAGATCTAAATCCAATTGAGAATCTGTGGCAAGATCTGAAAACTGCTGTTCACAAACGCTGTCCATCTAATCTGACTGAGCTGGACCTGTTTTGCAAAGAAGAATGGACAAGGATTTCAGTCTCTGCAAAGCTGGTAGAGACATACCCTAAAAGACTGGCAGCTGTAATTGCAGCAAAAGGTGGTTCTACAAAGTTTTGACTCAGGGGGCTGAATAATTACGCACACCCCACTTTTCAGTTATTTATTTGTAAAAAATGTTTGGAATCATGTATGATTTTTGGATATATATATCGATAGATAGATACACAGTGGCTTGCAAAAGTATTCGGTGGTTTGAAAACTAGCAATATCAAATTAATTTTTTTATATTGTCAATTTTATGTAAGATATGTACTGCACAGTTTTCATTGAAAGCATCAAAAAAGGGAAAGCATTAAAATGTTTGATGGTTCATTATTTATTTATACTTTGCTTTCTAATAAGATGAAAAGTCATCAGAAAGTGTACAGTCACTGAATTGAATTTGACTTGCATTAATTTATTCTTGTGCTTTTTTTTTTTTGGTGTTTTTTATTTTTATTTTAGCTGTATTTGAATAAATTGTATTAAAGAAACTGAGTAATCATTCTTTTTCTGACTGTGAGGTTACAGAATATAAAATGTCTGTGTATGAAATGAATACACAAAACATTAACTCTTTCACTCAGAATATAATCTTTCTAAAAAAGCAATGATAGGACCTCCTGAATATGTTACTTTCCATCATGTTTGGTAATTCATATACAGTTGAACTTGTTAATGGTGTAACAAGCTGCTTCAGTGTGAGGGTTCAAGATAAATCCCATGCATACCATTACTTTCAAAACAAAGAACGGTGAGCTGAGTGTTGTGATGCTTTTAATTGCTTTGGATTGGCTCAGCCAGTCACGCTCTTGACTAATGATGGATGAAAGTAAATTCTTGTAAGCGGTCATAATGCAGGGTGCGGTATTAACATCTTAATGTGTTTCTTAATGCTTGTACTTTGAAAGACTTAAATATTTTATTGCAATCTAAAACAAATGACTGGTTTATGACCCGATTAGCTGATCCCTCAGTTCGCTGTTTTTGAAGCATTACTGCTTTAGCACTAAGTATATGCAGTGTGTACAGTATGTCTGATCTACTCTATAGAAGATGTGTGGACTGATCCATTTGCCAAATGTTTACTGTTGTTTAAAACTCCCTGTGTGAACATTGTGAAACAAATCATACATTTTAAAAATGTCAGACTCTGATCAGTGATTCGGGGTTCTTTCTTTCACATAGATCTCACCTCAGCTCTGTCACTACCTCTGGTTAAAGCCATGACTACAAGGACCCTCAATTCTGCCTCTGTTCTTTTCATGTAAACACCATCGATAAACAATGGTGCATTATTCACACCTTGAATTGGCTGTGTGAAAGGGGCTCTTAGAATAGTTTTTTTGTGTGGCAAAGAAATATTTGAGATTTGTCTTGTTTACTTGGTATATAGAAGACTCAAAATATACCTCAAAATTACAGATTTTTTTTTCCATGGTGGTGAGGTAATTTAAGGGCAATGCTTTAAAGTTTGTTTATATAGCCAGTTTTTACAAAGATTTTTTTTAAAGATAATCTATGGCAAGTTTTTTTTTGTTTGTTTGTTTTTAAATTTTAGTTTTTATACCCTTCTTAGTCACACACGCTAAGACTGATTACAGCACACGTTGTTGCCAGTTGTTGTGTGGAAATGTTTCCTCATGCTCCCAAAAAAATATTTTACAATTTCAGTACTGGGAACAAGAACTACTGATGTCCTAATCTGGTCATTCAGTATATTCAGGCCATCTGCTAACTTCATTTTATTGCTTCATAACATTGCTGAGTCTAGGTCTGACCAACGAAGATCATAACACTACCTGAAGAGGCTTGTACAGTGGGCCCTATGCATGAAGCCACTAATGCACCCATCGCTTTGAAATATGTCAGTATTTCACTCAATATGGACACATCAGACCACATGACCTTTTTAAATGGCTCCAAAGTCAACTCATTTTGCTTTCAAATAAATTGAAGCCTTTTTGATAAGTCTTACAAGGGGTTTTCTTATGGCCACACAGCTGTTTAGTCCCAGTCCTGTGAGTTCTCATCACACTGTATGCGTATGGAAATGCTCTAACTTTCGCATTTAAACCTACCTGTGTTATTTACTGTTGACAATTCAGCACTATCCATCCAGCTGTTGATAATGTGTTGAATAAGTTACTGGAATATTCTACTTTTTGGGTGACTTTAACAAGGATCCTTTCTAATGACACTTGCTTTTGCCTACCTATGAGGATTTCTTGAAAATGTGGCATTGCATTGTCGTTGATGGCAAAGCTTTATTAGCTTAAATGAGCATTTTTAATAGAAATGTAACTCTTTCAATGGAGCTTTAGTTGCCCTTACCTCATTAAGGTTCATATTTTCTCTTTTGATTTGATTTAATTCTACAGCACATCTGCACACTGTCTTAATGTGAGCATGGTATATAACTGCGATCAGCTACAGTAATTTCCAGAGTCTGATGACTTTTATTAAGCAGTAGTTCCCAGTGAATCTTGAATATTTTAACTTTGGCTTAATTTATATTTACATAAAATCTGTATATTTGATGATTATAGATTTGTAACTTGAATATAGATTTGTAATTTGAATGAAATGTTTTTAAGTGCAAATATTTAGCAAGTCCAACACAATGAAAAAAAAGTTGGCCAAAATCTACATTTCTTAAATAAGCTATATAACTTTTTAATGTTGCTTAAATGAACATTTAATATTTAATACTTTTGACACATTTTTTTAAAATAATAATTAAAAAAAAATACAAAAAGGCATCCTAGTACTAATGTCACATGACATCAGTAAAACCCAATATAAATGCCCAATCTGTCCAGTGGATCAATATGCTGAATTAAGCAGTTTGATTCCTCTTCCTGAAAGGCATAATAAGGTTTTCATTCAGCTTTGATTGTATGGGCATGAGGAATGTTTGGTATGTTTTGAAAGTGACCATGGCATACACTTCAATAAAAAAAAATATTTGTATTGCTAAATAATTTTTAGCTTAATTGATTTTTGGAAACATCTTCTAACTCCTGCTTGCTGATAAATGTAAGATCTTTTTTTTTTTTTCTTCTCAGGTTTTCCATCAGTGACCCGAAACCGAGACACGTATCAGTCGTTTGACCATCAAAATCAACCTGACAACTCGGCCAAGCCGTTTATCCAAGGAGAGGACCAGATACAGGGCGTGCCATCCTACTAATTTATGCCTTATCTGTTTTGAAAAAGGTTACTGTACTGCTGGAGGGGGGAGGAGATACTTAAAATTGAAGTGTAGCATTGCTTGTTATTACTGGGGGACCCTCAAGGGTCAGTACTCGGTAGCTTTACAGTATGTTTTGTATGTTTTGCCTGGGAAAGTGAATGGACTGGCTTTTCAGATTCATCGTTAAACTTTAAGGACCTTATGTATAATGTACTTTTGGACATCACATAATTGTGACAAGCAGTCGTACAATATAGTACTTTTTTCAAAGTACAATTTTATACTTTTACTGTACTTGCATAAATAAGGTGTACATTAAATAGGTTGAATGTTTCTTAATGCAAATGTTTAGGTTCATGGGTAATGTGCAGTATGTGACAGTGGCCAGGTACATAGTGTCTTTAATATATATCTTTATAGATTTTTGATGATGTCTAGATATGAATGGAACGAAAAAGAAAATCTGTATGAGAATTATACTGTATGAATGTCCGTACCTACAGTATATGTATGTCTATTTTGTTCTGACTTATTTAACTGAAAACACAACACACAATCTGTAGGTCAAATGCAAATATATATCTCTCTATAGTTATGTTTAAAGACTCGGGTTTGTGTATGAATGTGGTATGCAGAAGTTGTGATATATGATACACACAAATGAGAATTGTTAAAAATCAAGTGTTACTCAGAGCCATAAAGTCTTGAACTGCCCTCATTTCTTCATATTTCGCTTCTGTAGAGCCAGACTTTGTTGTGGTTTTTAATGTAGTCCTGAGGAATAGTTCTCCAGGCTTTCTGAAGGACATTTTCAGCTCTTGTTTTAGGCTCTCATTTTCCGTTCACTTCCTGTACCTGAGCAGTTTCAGAGGAATGTTTTTTGTTTCTTAAGCCACACACTGACCTATGAATCATTCAAGGATGAAACAACATCCAACTTAAGGCATGAACCAGTGAGCGACAGGTGCAGATAATGACAGATCAGGCCGGTAATTAGTATACTGGTGATGCTGAATTTTGAGAGGTTGTAACAGACAAAATGAGAAATGAGGTTGCTCTTTAGGTTGTTGCATAAACAAACAATTTTTAAAAAATGGTTTCTTTAGGCACTTTACAGCCTGTTGGAGTAAATAATTTGATCCATTTTTTTTTTCCATTGAATCTAAAATGAGGGGTGGCTCAAAACTTTTGCTCAGTACAATATGTCTTGACGTGTCTTGATGTATCTCTGGAATGGTACATATATATCTATATCTATCTCTCTCTCTCTATATATATATATATATATATATATATATACAGTATATATAATCTTTTTCTTTTTTGGTACTATTAATATTTCTCACCACCAAAATAGTCTATATAGGATCTGGATCAATAGGCAGACCAGCAAAAGCTGTGAATTGACATTGATTAGCAATCATTCTCAGCTCCTGCAGATGGAGGGTGTAAAATAGCACCATTGCCACTGTAGTAGGTAAGACAGAAGCAAAAGTGCTGTCATGGTTACAGTGTGGTATAAAGTAATTGTACAGGTAGCCCATTGTTTAGCTGGAAAGCTGCTTTATAAACAAGATGAAAAATTATCAAATTTGTAGTTCAGCTAAGTATGTTGAATTTGAATCATACCATATAATTTTAGTAATTGGTAAGTTATTGATATTAGGATCTATTGTTATTGCTCCACAATAATTGTCATGTGAATCTTTTTAATGCAAAACATGTAGAAAAGATTAGTGTTAAAATATTGGTTAATAAGAAAAATTTAGGGGAGAAATATTTTATAATAATATTTATTTATTAAGCCTACTTTTTGAACTTTGGCTGCTTTCTCATTCTTTTGAATTAAGCCCAAAGTACTGGATAAAAACAACAACGCTATCACTTTCTCTAAGTTTGGTACTCTACCGTTCCTTGAATTCCTGCTTTTAGTCAAAATTGTTATATTATTTAGTCATTTCCTCTCATGGCAATCCGCTTCCTGTTCGAATGCAATCTCATGGGGTTTCCATTGTGGGGTTTAAACCACCTGATTGCACACTGGTGTGCTGCAAAAATGTCAATTTGTAAATTAAGAAATCTGTTTGGAGATACTTTTACCTATTAATATGGTGTATTAGCAAAAAAAAAATCAAGGTGGCCACATAATTATTGGCACTCAATTATTCAAGAGAAGGAGCAATAGTTACAAGTAATAAATATTATTATAAATATTCCATTCCATTCGAACAATCAGAGAAACCACTTTCCCTTTAACATCAACTCTTAAACTCTTAACCCATGATGGTTACATAATCCATTAGATTTTGTAACTACCTGGTAGGGTTGCACAAGTTCTTCTTGAGACCTAACACACAAAATGCAGAACAACCAAGGTTTTTGTGGTCTGACTTTTTGGCCTTGAACACATCAGTATTTTTGCAGAAGCATGTAGATCATCCTGTGTGATTCGGCTAAAACATTCATTAATTGCATGTACTATTCATATAAAGGATGCCAAAAATTCTGAAGTTACTCTAAAAACATTTGATCATTTGTTGTGAGGTATTGGTGTAATCTGTGACCTGGTTATACTTCAATGTTGCACCAAAACATAAATTTTCTGTGTATATTTTATTTCTCATTTATCTAAAAGCACAGCATTGCTATTCTTTTCATGCCTGTTTTAAAATTATACACGTTTTTTTTTTCTCATCTCCCATTAGGCTCGTTAGTGGTTTCCATAGGAACTAAACTACCTGCTAAGGAGACAGCAATTTGTTATTTATGCTATATTTCCGTGCAGATAATGTTTTGGCGCTCGGTGCCTGCAGTGACGATAGACGTGGGCTCGATTAGATCGCTGCTAATGAGAAACACAGGAAGGTGATGGTTAGACGGTTGATTATCGAGCTTGTGCTTCTGCTTGAGCTGTTATTATTTTCTCCCCGTGCCGATAGAGATAATTTATACCTTGTCCTCATTAGCGCTCGATTTGCTGGTCAGAGATTCAGGCTGATGTCAAATACAAATTACTGATAATTACTGTAGGGTTTTGGGTTTGGCAGGATTGCAAACAGAAGAAAAGTGTGACTTTCTCAGACATTAGCATTTGTATAAACTTATAAATAATTGCTGTTTCTGAAAATTATCACCCTGTTAAATTGTATCTAATGATATTACAGTTTGTTGCTTATAATGTTTTACTATTTTTTGGAGATTAATTGTTTTCAGAAGCGTAACTTCTGTGCTAAGCAAAATTTTAATTCCCAGCATTTCTCACACACCATTTTGCTTCCATATTCGAGCACAAGACGAGCTTTTAATTAATGTGTAGCCGCTTTGTTAATGGGTTCTTGCTGCGAAGCACTTAACTGGTGAAAGCTGTATTCAGGAGGAAAACAGACCAAACAGATTTCTTTGAAAAGACACTGAGTATACAGTAATATCTTCTTTTAATCATACAGAAAAGTTTTAAAGATGAGAGAACACCAAGTATGAGGAAGAGATATACGCTCTGATAGACAGCTCAATGAGCACACATCCTAACTGGTGGCTGATCATATAGCCATTCCACATACTGCCATGTGCACAACCAGAAATGGAAGAACAGACAATAACCTCAGAATCACGTTTGCCCCATTTACCATAAAGTACTCCCTAATAGTAGGATCCAGATCCAGCACAATGCGAATATCGGTTAAAATACATACTAAAGATTCATCAATCAATGAATACCATTGCTTCTGTGACGTTCTGATAAATAGTCCTTGTGTAAATTAAATGGTGACGGGGCAGTGGTGGCTCAGATGGTTGAGGCTCTGGGTTGCTGACTGGAGCATTGGTTGTTCCACCAACATAGGGTCACCACTGCTGGGCCCTTGACCAAGGCCCTTCACTCCAGCTGCTTAAATGTATACCTACTGTACATACTGAGATTCACTGTCGGTCCCAAGCCTGGAGAAATACTGTAGGGTGAGATGCAGTAGAAAGGACATCTAGCAGAAAAGGGACAAAACCCAAGAAACAAAAAATAAATGAAGACAAAAAGAAAACATCCAGTGAGTGGCAGTTCTACAGAAAAACACTCATTTGAAAACACTTATTTGCAACTCTGTTGAGCGGAATGCATTTCACAACACGCATTGTGGAAGAAATTACCTACTTTGCAAAGGGTTTCTGCCACATGACTGGACGATTCAGAAGAAGCAGAATTTAATGCATGATTAGGCAAGTGTACAGGTGTTCCTAATAAAGGGTCCTATCCAGATAATTCAGTGTACAGTAAGTCCCCTACATTAGATGGTGACATTAGAACAAGTCCAGTTCAAGAGCTCGTTCATAAGTCTAGTTTGTTCATAAATCCAACAAACATATTCTAGGTACTACAGTAGGATGCCAACACAGTTGGTTATACACAGTATATTACAGAACAGTGTTCATGCCGATGATTGAGCGATTCATGTTAGAAGAGAAAGCAATGTCTTCCATCTTTTCACCTCTCTCCATTCTTTCAATTATTTTCACTTTTGTCCATCGTTATTGCTTACCACTTCTTAGCAGTAGCTTCTTCACCGCTTCTTATATGTTTGCTTCTGGACATCCTGGGCTTGAACGGCACTTGGAGAGGATGTACACTGCATGCATGTGACAATGTACATCGTACATGTGACCTAACTTCTGCAAATGAACTTGCACAAATGCATGTTCGTATTTTTAAAAGTTCATAACCCAAATGTTCATATGTAGGGGACTTACTGTACTAATCTTTGTCTCTTAGATTAAAAAGTAGAGTGAGACTCTAATGCTGTGTAACATAATATCATCTAAGGAAAGATTTAAAAGATTATGCCTGTGAGAGAAAGCATGTACAAAGATACTGTATAAGGTCTGTAGGTATAGCAGAATTCATATATATATATATATATGAATAAACCAGTTATGAATATAGAATCTGGATGTGATTAAGTAACATGGCATAAAGTAATTAACACAAGCATTAAACTGATGATGATTGCAATATGATATGCATGGATTGGCACGCTGATTATAATGAAATAGAATTTCTCTCTTTTCGTTGTTCATTATTCATCCAGCAGCAGAACAAGCAACATAAAATCGAAATCTATTCAACGGCATGAAAAAACCAAACAAAAAAACCCTCAGCTCAAGACCTCTCGTCTTTATATCTCTGGAAAACTAAAGTATATGTCAATGTAATAATAATTAAAGAAGCCTCCCTTAAGAGAAATAACGACATGAACGTGATTTAATTTTGTTCTACAGACAAATATTAAAAAAGAAAAAGAAATATCTTACAGATGGCTACAGAACACTTTACTTCCCTTTAATGGTTCATTAGAGATTTGGGAGAGAATGAGCTCATATTAGGACGTGAAAGGAAACGATTAGAAATGGCGTAATGCAGCTCTGAGATTTTATTAGAAGCCGAGAAAGCGAAGACGTTATGTCTTTGTAATTTATGCCTGGTCGAAGACTGGAGGAAAATTACCTGGAGATGTATATGAGATATGACGAGGGGTTAATGAAACCTAGATGAGATACTTCACCAGAACTCATTGCTGCATGTCAGGTTTCAGATTAAATGTTTAGAGGTTCATCAGATAATTAAAGGCTCCTGAAAAAGTTCTGCTCTGCCTTTTTGAAAGGGAGCAATTCAGGTCTAGGGCTCTGAAGAGGAGCAAACATGGAGATCAAAATGTTTTAGAAGTGTAGAATAATTTAAATGACTTAAATTAAGTTAATTGCAATTAAAAAAAATAAAGGGAATCATGGTTTGATATAGTGGATTATTAAAATAGTCAAAATCTACTTTACTAAATATAAGTAAGAATTATAATAATACTAAATAAATTAAATAACTCCGTGGTTCTCAAAGTGTGGGGCGCGGCCCACTAGTGGGGAATACAGACATGACAGGTGGGGCTCAATGAACGGGAGGAAATTAGTGGAAAATACTAGGAAAGTACCTGTTCTAATTCATGCTTTTCTTTATTGATAATGAAGAGTGTACTCTCAAAACTAAACAATCACACACAAAGAAATGGATCATTAATACAAGTAAATTAAAATAACATAAGTTGGGGGCCGGGAGAAAAAGTGGAACCATAGTGCAACATTCATTCATTCATTCATCTTCTATACCGCTTAATCCTGTGTTCAGGGTCGCGGGGGACCTGGAGCCTATCCCAGGAGACTTCGGGCACTAGGTGGGGTACACCCTGGACAGGGTGCCAATCCATCACAGGGTACACATACATACACACACTCACACACCCAATCACACACTACGGGCAATTTAGGAACGCCAATTAGCCTAACCTGCATATCTTTGGACTGTGGGAGGAAACCGGAGTACCCGGAGGAAACCCACCAAGTACGGGGAGAACATGCAAACTCCATGCACACAGAGATGGGAATCGAGCCTGGCCGGGGAATCGAACCCAGACCCTGGAGGTGTGTGTGTGTGTGTGCGCTCTGCGATGGATTGGCACACTATCCAGGGTGTACCCTGCCTCGTGCCCAGAGTCTCCTGGGATAGGCTCCAGATCCCCGCGACCCTAAATACAGGATAAAGCGGTATAGAAGATGAACATTAGCCCAGATAAGTTTTAAATCAAAGTAGTTAAATATTTTAAAAAAAGAACAATTGCCTAAATTGGACCCAAATAGGACATAACTGTGTACAGTATATGACTTTTTAAATGAAGTTTTTGAACTAATTCTCCTTCAAATCTTATACCCCAGAGCTGCTAAATTCTCTATTCTGGTTGGTGGTCAGAATGTTGGTCAGAATGTGTTGATTATGTTTCCATAACAGCAGCTTCTGAATGTACATAAGTTTGGACAGTATTTATATAAGAACTATTTACACAGGGACGTATACATGTGTGTAATGCTACATACTGTATGTTGATTTGCAAACAACTGTTGATAACTGTTCATTTCTTTCAACAGATGTTGATCATTGTAGCACAGGAGTCTCCAGTTTTAGCACTCTTTACTGTAGGAACAGTCAAAGCCTAAACTGTAGGAAAGTATTCAGGTGGTAGGACTTCTTGTTTCTTAGTGTTGTTGGTATATTCATTGATTGATGATCGGTTGATTTCCGGTGCATTTATTATTTGATTATTTAAAAAATAATTTCAAATTCCTAAAGGACGTCATCCTGCAGCCTTTTTTTCTGAACACTTAGGCAACAGCTGTGTAGAAGCAATACGCGTCCAAGGATTGTGCACATGTATAATACTCACAACATGGTTGATTCATAACATTTGTATCATGTGCTTTTTCTGGATTTTTGGCTGATATTCTGTCTCAATCCTTTACCATAAACCTATGATAAAACTTTCTTCATTTCTTTGTAAGTGGGCAAACTTACTGTAGAAAATCTGTAGGGGATCAAATACTTATTTCCCCCACTGTATGCTAGATCATCCCACTTAGAATAGCACATCCTACTGTATTCATTCATTCATTCATTCATTCATTTTCTATACCGCTTAATCCTGTGTTCAGGGTCGCGGGGGACCTGGAGCCTATCCCAGGAGACTTCGGGCACTAGGCGGGGTACACCCTGGACAGGGTGCCAATCCATCGCAGGGCACACACACATACACACACTCACACACCCAATCACACACTACGGGCAATTTAGGAACGCCAATTAGCCTAACCTGCATATCTTTGGACTGTGGGAGGAAACCGGAGTACCCGGAGGAAACCCACCAAGCACGGGGAGAACATGCAAACTCCATGCACACAGAGACCGGAATCGAGCCTGGCCGGGGAATCGAACCCAGACCCTGGAGGTGCAAGGCGACAGTGCTAACCACTACACCACCGCGCCGCCTTCCTACTGTACTCCTCATCTTAAATTAATCCTGGAAATATTTTACATTGTCCTCTTTACATTCTCAATTCGGTTTTGTCACCGAATAGCCACTATGTGCCATATTATATCTGCAAGAAATCATTCATGGCCACTTCTACAGCAGAGATTTATCTCCTAGCTGACCTAGTTCGGAGTGTTGCAGCCTTAATGTGAATAAATTATGACAAAGAACGTTCACTATTACAATCCTGTGTGAAATGTGTTGATCCCAGAATATTATGCAGATGAAATACCGTAGGAAAGAAGGTTTTTGGGGGAAAATTGAGTGACGTCGAGAGCTCCAGAGAATGCTTTCGTCCACAGCGTTAGCAGGATGTTAGAGGCGGGTGGAGCTGGAAGGGTGGATGATGAATGATCATGATGAGCGAGAGCCCTGAGCTGCAGCTTCATCCGACAGTTCAGTTTTTCAGTGTTTTTAATGAGCCTGATCCCCTTGACTTCTCTTTGTAGGAGAATCTGCTCTTGAGGATAGGGATGACCCTGTTACTATAGTGTCGTATACACACTTACAATTGCTGGTCACTTTATTAGGAACAACTGTACACCTGCTTGTTTATGCAGATACATGTTAAGATTTTCCCACACAACATTGTGAGATCTGTGGTTGTAATGAGTGGTTATGTGAGTTATTGTTGCCTTTCTGTTTTTCACCATTTCAAGCCTTTAGATGCCACAAATATTACATCACAGAGAAATTGTTCCTTCTAATATCCTAGTTTGTTAGAAAGCAGGGGTCAGAGCGCGGGGTCAGCTATGAGAGAGAGGGGTGGTGGGGGGGGGGGGGGGCTCTGCCCTGATTCCGATTACTTCCCATGGACTACAATATGCACCGTGTGACATGAACTAATATACAGGAGCAGTTTAGGAGACAAAGAGAAATGGTTTGCTGTTGTTAAACTTGAGATGATTGGAGAGGGCGCTTGAGGGAGTTTATCAACCTTCATGGAGTGACACATCACCTGCTTCGGGATGATTTATGGGCCAGTCGGTGCACCCGGGTGCAAACCAGCAGCTCGTTTGCCTCCTGAGTTGCTCTGCATAATTTCACCTAATAAATCAATAAAAGGTAGTTAAATAATTTCTTTTCAATATTCCGAAAGTCTGATGATGGAGAGCTCCATCTATCTTAAAGAGGGAATTCGTGATATTGTTTCTCCTTTTTTATTGACATTACCCCACATTCTATTCCCTTTTTTTATTATTTGTTTCATGTGTGTGTTGTCATCTCTGGAAGCTCCTGCCACCAAAACTACTGTAATTCTTTTATATGTGCAAATATACTTGGCAATAAAGCTCTCTGATTCTGATTATTTCATTCTTTTTTTTTTTTTTCCATTTGTTTTTCTTCCCCTTCTAATATACTGTATGTCATTCCAATCATTATTGGTAGCAGACCTGATTTATGGCTGGACCTTTATCTTTCTCTTCGCATCATTCCTTAACTTCTCAATTTTTTAGTTCATGTTGCTGTCTGATATGGCTGTGCGTGCATCTCTGCGGTGGTGACAGCTCAGCCGTGAGACATATAGCCTCTTTACTTTAGCCGTACCCTGAGAGAGTGATGACAGCCATGATCAGGACATTTTATGAGAGTTCCGCTTCTAGGAACCATTCAGCACAGACAGACGTAAAGATAACTCATTGAATATATGTCCCTCTATCCCAAAATAACCTCCTTTCCTTTTCTCTTCAGTACCAGAAATAAAACCGACAACCTAAGTTAGTGCATCTTTTATTTCTTCCTGTGATTTGGTCGGATTTTTTTATTTTATTTATTTTTTATTATCATTCTCCTCAGCATCTCCTTAAATGTAGTTAAATAAATAAAAATAATAAAAATCTAGGCACAGTCTGTCACGTTCTGCTATGGTGTTGGACTGTGGGCTTGGTGTTGAGGCATAGATGCAGAGGGGATGCAGTGAAACAGAAAAGAGTCTGTTTTGGAATCAAAAACAAAAAGCAAACATGAACAAAACATGAACTAAGAGAGTTGGCTAAAATCATGGAGCATGCTAACAAACGAGAACTCAAAATACAAACAGACTCGGGATTACATGATCGAATACAGTACAGACATGGGGATACAAACTGGACGAGACAAGACATACTAAACAGCCTAGAGGACTAAACCCAAGGGACTATACATGCAAGGGATAAACAAACACAAGACAGGCTTGGCTAGGTCTACTGGCTGTGCTGCACATTAGCTGCTAAGCTAGCTCATGGCTAATCAGACTAATGGCTAAACAGGCTAGTAGCCTGAGACCCAAGGGGATGAACAGACAAGGTACACAGCAGACTAGGTATGAAACAGACTAATAACTAAACATGCAATGGGGGTTACTTATACAAAAGGGTAAACACAAAGGGCTAATTCTCCTAGAGGCTAATCCTGCTAGGAGACACAAAGATAAGGACATCTTAATATAAACAAACTTAACTTAAAGTGTTCCTGAAACCAAAAGGCCAACCATACTGTAAACCAGAACAGACCAGAACCCACATAACAGAAATTAATGCTCGACCCAGTTTCCCAGAACAAACAGGTATTTATAACGGTGCTAATGAGCCTCCTCAGTTCAGGTGAGCATCCACGTCACCTGACTGAGGAGGCTTCTGGGAAACTGAGTCTAGGAACAGAACTACAACTAAAAAACACTGCCCTGTAGTGGGCAACCCTCACACAGTCCATGATAGTATAAAGTCATATGAGTTTCATAACTAGCCACTTACATTCCTAGTAATAACGTTCTATCACCTGTCAAGGCAGTATGCTCTTACCTATAAATTAATTTACAGGTAATAAATCAAATGTTTGGTACTGTTTTATCTAGATGTATACTGCTATCTCTCTATTTTTTATTTTTTTTTTATAAAATACTACATTCAACAAAGCTAAAATTGCTTAAACTGCTTAAAGCATTAATAAAATGTGTTTAGAATAAAAAAATGTTTATGAAAAAAAAACTTATAGTATTTAGTTTAGGAATATTAGATAAATTTGACTACGTTCAACATAGGTTTACTTGCTATCACTTTTTGCAGTAAATAAATGTATTAAACTTAACGTTCTAGCTCACAGTGACAAACAAACAAACAAAAACAACCCTTTATTCTAAGATTCTTGACAAATTTTTAATTTTTTTAATTTAAGGTTAGATTTTTACAAATTATTAAAATTACATTAATAAATGCTTTTTCATTTTGCAATATTCTTAATTTTTTTAATACACAAAGTACACAAACCAAAATACACAATTTTACAATACAATATTTTACACATTTCACACATGATTCAAAATACGGTAGAAATTTAATTCTTTTGCTTCATTCACTTATTGTGAACTTATATTTCAATTAAAACCCAAGATAAACAGAGGAAAAGTTTCACAGTTGTCCGTGCATGTACTTAACATGCAGTGTATCTAATTGTAGTACAATTTACATGCCATTTCAGATGTCAGAAATTAATGAAAAGCTTTATTACATATTTTTACATATTATTTTACGATAAAGTTTCTTACAGTATGATGTCAAACACTTTATTGTAAATTTGACAGCTTAAGTTCAAGTACTGTATTCTAATTGTATTTTATTACATTTTAAAGTAATTTCCTATCCAAAGTAAAACAGTAGAAATCCTAAATATTGAATTTATATTATTGAACTTGTTTTGTACTTCAGTCTGGACTGGTGGGAGAGTAGAATTATGATAATAGTCCTTTATGTTGTTGATGAAGTTGTTGTGTTAGAATGGCAGCTCTGTGTAGCGGTATCTCTGAAATATTTCTGTGTTTGCTTTGCCAGTGGTAATCAAAGTTTTTCTTTACGATCCCTGTAAAATAACAGTGTTCTTATTTTTGTGACTCCCAGCTTCATAATGAGAAAGAAGGGCTTTCTTTCTTACTGGCAGGAAAAAGTAAAATGATCAGCAATTGTTTTTTTACCATTGGGACGTTTATATTAATGATGTGCATTATGTGTTTTAATTGGATAAAAAAAAAATCTATAAAAAAAAAAAACGCTAATGAATGAGACAATCAAATATTAAGATATTTCAATTCACCAGATAATTTTTTAAATCATCTTTCAAAGCCATTCCTGGTTATTAGTGGATGTTTATTTTTTGCTTTTTTGGAACATCGATCATGTTATATAATAACTGCAAAATGAATGTCTTCCAAAATATCTCAAATCTTATCAAATAAATCTACAATTTTTAAAATCTAACGTTACAACATAGAAACTTATAACAAAATAGAAGATTATTAAGGCTATTTTGCGACTAATCTTACTCATTTGTAACTGATTGCAAAGGATTGTTTTCTGAAAGAACCCCCTTTTTTTATAACACTATATTTTATATAGAATCTTATATTTGCTTTGTTAATTTCAAACTATAAAAATGTTCACGTTTGACTAGATTTGCATTATTGCAAATTATTGTACATATACTTTTATGTAGAGTACTTAGATGAGCTATAGTAGATGCTACTGTATTCAAATATCTTTATTAATCCCTGAGGGAGATTGCTTTGTATGATCATAATTAGAAATTTTGATCCATGATGAACATGGACATAAATACTAAATCTCAAATAAAGCCTTGAATTTTGATATTTAATGATTAATTTGAAATCCTGGAATTTATTATATTAAAACAGCAAAAAAAAAAGAAAAAAAAAGAGAGAGACATATTAACAAGTGAAATGCTCTTAAATCTAGCAAAACATTTCTTGTTTTCCAAATTTAAGTTTACAACAAAGCAAATATCAAGTTTCAAAAAATCTAATGTAAAATGTTACTAAAATCGTAAGTTAAAAATTCTTGTTCTATTGACTTTTTCTAGAAACTTTTGCTTTTTGAAGAAATGAATTCCTAAATCTAACCAAATTATCTGACAGAACAGGATTTCTAAAAAATAATAATAATAATTTAAATACTGTAGATCGATTAAATAAGCTTAATAAGCTTAGATTTGGTTTGTTGCAATCCTTTTTTAAAAAGTGTGGATAAACCATATTCAAGGTATTTTCATAGGCCAAGATATATTTTTTGTAGTGAATATTGTAAGCCATCAGCAGCATAAATGATCACCTGTGCTGTGATTTATTGGTCACCGATCTATCTTCATAGATTTTCAATGTGGTCTTTGTGGAGTCGTCTTCCAGTTCCTTTGGCTCATGGAACCTAAAATAAGAATCCTATACTGGTGATTCATGACTACTAAGATTTCAATGATAATGATGGGAATATCGTGGGGGTACCTGGGATCAAGGCGCTCCTTGACTTTTGCTATAGACAAAATGTATGGTCCAATCTGCCGTGCAATAGTCATCAAGTAAGAGTTTTCCTGTTTTAATTGGAGAAGATCTTGGAGCTGTGCTGAGATTAGAAAACAATCATCTGCTTTAAAGGATCCATTGAGGAACATTGAGATTTACAGGAACATCCTAAACATCATCTTTTGCTTACCTTCGTAGATATCCTGCTCATTCGTGAGTCTTGGAAATGTCTCCTTACATGCCTGTTAAAGAACATATACATGCGGAGATGCAGTAAAATATTTTTCCTGCAGTGTTTTTACATACTAACAGAAACTGGCATAAAAAGTACGAGTGCTTCATGATGATATCCTTCATCCTCACCTCCTCGAACATGGTCCTCAGAGTCTGCATGGCAGAGTATTGTACTGTGATCTGTTCGTCAATGTGTACAGATCTCTCCAGGATCTCCTTGGTGGAGTCTGTGTTGATGAGTGAGTGGTGCTTGGTCAGGTCTCTGTGCAGCTCCTGCATCTGGTCCTTCAGCTTTTGAATCTCTGTCTGTAGAATCTGGTTCATAAATTGAGACGAATTTGTTACTTGCGTCAAATTATATCATGAATTAAAAACAAATGCCTGCTAACTACATTACTTCAATTACAAGCCCTGTTTGCAATTTAAGAATCATAAACAACAATATAATAAAACAAAGCCCCATCTGGTACTGTAAAACATTCTTTGTTTGTCCCGCTGAAGTGAAAATTTTGAACAAAAATGCTTCTAGTTCTAGTTGGTTTTCTGATTAAGTCTAGTGCTGTTTGACGTAGGTGGCGAATGTGTGTCTCACCTGAAACTTATTTTCATAGTTGCGACAATGCTCAGTGAAAGGCGTCTCCTCACCCTCAGCCAATAGGACTTTAGTAGAGATGTCACGGTGTAAAGCGGTTCTACGTCGCAAAGAAGGGATCTGGGGCATTGCACTTAGAGAAATCGATGACATGGACTGAGAAGTTTGTAGCCTGTTAAGTAGACAAGCCAGGGAAAAATGAAAATCATCACAATATGTACAGTTCATGCTACAAGTACAGTACAGTATGTGAGGAATTTCACCGCAAAAAATTACATCTTAGCACATGACATATTCTTGAATCTAAATAAATAATACTACAACAGACCAAATATAGGATTATTATGCTTATTCTAGTCAAAATTTACAAACATTTTAATTAAAAGTGTAGATAATTAGCAGATAATTTAGCTTCTTTCAAGAAATGAATTCCTAAAACTGGTAAAATTATCAAAAATGATTACTTAAACTAATAAGTAAATTGTGACTAATAAGCTGAATAATAATAATTTGGTTTGTTGTAGTATTATTTTTTAGACTTAAGAATATGTCATGTGCTAGATGTAATTTTTTGCATTGTTAATCAGAAACATGGATAAGAGTCATAGTGTAATGGTTTCTTTTATCCGTTTGTCACATTTGTGTTACAAAGAATTATGAGGAAATGTACTCAAGGGATTACTAAATAGAAATACATTTATATTAAAGGTGTGAATAAATAAATGCAAAGTATTCTCATTAACATATCTAATTTAAGTGATATAATGTGTGAACCTCAACACAGGTTTTTCATTCTTCTAATTAAATTCCAGGATTTTAATTATTTTATTCTTACATTTGAAGTTTCCTTTACCAAATGTATTGGTAATGTTTAAAGAAACTTGGTCCTGGATGTTTCCTCGTCAAGAAAAAGTTTGTGCCAGAACCCTACAGAGTGAACTTACTATAGTATCTAAAAAAAAAAAGGAAAGGCCTATATTAAACATTACATATTAAATATGGTCAAATACAACCATAATACTATTCACACACACAAAAAATTACTATTACATAATGATAACAATCAAGATTCATATTAACGGCTTAACATATGAAGCCACTATCAACAGAATTTGGATTACCGTAATGATGAAGATCTGTCAATCACGTTTTTCTGTTGTCTAAACACACAGATTTTCACTGCGAGTTCCTTGCAAATTTCTAGGCAACATGTGGAAGTCTCGGCCACTCCGTCTGACCTGCACCAATTTAAGATAGTGTCATGGTTGGCAAAACATGCTGGCCTCATATCCCACCCTCTCTGTACGTCAGACCTGTGCTCAGAGCTCAGTCCTGAAGAGTTCTGTGTAATTCTGTTAAAAATAGTGAGAACCCAAAACGTTCCCTGGGCCTGTGTGTTGCCATGGTCAGTCTAAGAGAGCCGAGAACAGCAGGGGATGATTGATGTGGAAAATTGCTGATGACACCTGTGTCATTCAATATCCTCAGAGAAAAGGGGGCAGAAAATTCCTTGTTGTTACCTACAACCCAATCAGGCGACAACTGCATACGTGCTACATGTACACAACATCTGTACATGCCGATAGATAGGGTGAAACAAACACTGCAGGTTTCCAGGAATGAGAATGAGAAATCCCAAGGAGAGGTTATTGTTATTGCAGAAACATACTGTTATGGCACCTGACAGAGGCCTTTAAATAGACTGAGCACAGTGCTAGACAAGCTTTAACATTTCACACACTGTCATTCCAAAACACTCCTCTTTGGTATGCAAGTATGCTTAGCTCCACATACTGATGATGCCAACCAGGCACAAGCAAGAGACTGTAATGTTTAACCATTAAAGTGATTATAATCAAAATGCTAGCTCCTACACTTGGCCTGTAATTCATCTGGCCAGACCTCAAAGTGCTTCCGCCCATGATGACCTATAAGCATCATTTAAGCTTTGAGTTTCTCAGAAATTGGTTATAAAAAAGTATATACCAGGGAATGGGAGTCATTACAAATCATTTAGTCACTCTTGGCCCTTCTGCAACTTTATTCTCAAAGCATTTCAGTGTCAATCATGCTGACCTTGGTCACCAGAAACCAAACACCCACAACTGATTTGAGAGTCAGTGCTGCAATTTTGTAACACTACCAGATTTGGGCTCCTTTCCTTATACAGTACAAGGAATGGTATTAACCAAATCCCTCCTTCAACAAAGTTAACATATGCCTGCTGACTGGCTGTTTTTTATTTTATTTTATTTTTTTAGCTTTTTTATTGTTGTTGTTGATTTTTTTGTTCTGGGGTATGGGGAGGAGTAGGGTTAGAAAAAAAATAGTGTACAATGTATGTATGTATGTATATGTAACTTGTTTATATTTCCAATAAAAAAAAGACGTTGATCAAAAAAAAAAAGTTAACATATAGAATTTTATATTTTATATATCATTAAAATTAAAGATTGACAGGGCATAATAATTTGTGAAACTGCTGCTGCTTCCGTAGACCATTTTCAACAACATCTCAGTTAACATTTATGTATGAGGTAGAGTTGCAGCTATAGCTTTTAGTAGTTAAATCAGACTTATCTGTTATCTGTATATACAGACAACTATAGAATATATAAAAACATTAGTTATAGACATATTTAAGCACTTTGCCTCCAGTTATATCATGTAGAAGCTACCACTTAACTTTTATGAACTGTTACATAAAGAGAGCAAGACAACAAAAACTAATACAATGGTCCTCTGGAAAACAAACCGGATAATAAGCGGTCACCATTATTTTGTCTATATTAGTGTAAATATTCTGATATTTTTCCACCTACTGTATCTTAAACCATATCGTATTTTGATATGCAATTACAAGCCTGTGATTGTCAAGAAACATGTACAAATAGAGGTCATCTGACATTTCAGATTTAGGAATATATGGAGAACAATTTGCAAGGAACCCAAGAAAGGATCTTTTTAAACCTTCGTAGAAACAGTTAGTTACTGAACCCATCACGACAACTAGAACTTAATTTTATATCCTGTTTAGAATGCTTAAAATTATTTTCCACACCCAAGCATGTGGAAACGTTTTTACTTACAGTGGCTTGCAAAAGTATTCGGCCTCCTTGAACTTTTCTACATTTTGTCACATTACAGCCACAAACATGAATCAATTTTATTGGAATTCCACATGAAAGAACAATACAAAGTGGTGTACACGTGAGAAGTGGAACAAAAATCATACATGATTCCAAACATTTTTTACAAATAAATAACTGAAAAGTGGGGTGTGCATAATTATTCAGCCCCCTTTGGTCTGAGTGCAGTCAGTTGCCCATAGACATTGCCTGATGAGTGCTCAGGTGGGGGATCTGTTCATAGGACAACTATTAGTCGTGCACTGCACAAAGTTGGCCGTTATGGAAGAGTGGCAAGAAGAAAGCCATTGTTAACAGAAAACCATAAGAAGTCCCGTTTGCACAGCAAACATGTGGAAGAAGGTGCTCTGGTCAGATGAAACCAAAATGGAACTTTTTGGCCAAAGTGCAAAACGCTATGTGTGGCGGAAAACTAACACTGCACATCACTCTGAACACACCATCCCTACTGTCAAATATGGTGGTGCTTGATGAAAGCATCATGTGGTGGTGGTGGTGAAAGCATGATGGTCAAATACATCATGCTCTGGGGGTGCTTCTCTTCAGCAATGACAGGGAAGCTGGTCAGAGTTGATGGGAAGATGGATGGAGCCAAATACAGGGCAATCTTGGAAGAAAACCTCTTGGAGTCTGCAAAAGACTTGAGACTGTGTTCTTTATTTTTCTATATTGGATTCTTCTCCACTGGTAAGGTAGGTTTTTAACTTTTGTACTCTTTTTGAAACACAATTGGTTCTTACTGTATACTGTACCTAGTTTTTGCTGTTTGGTAGTGTTGATTGCAGTGTGATTGAAGTAGGTCTAAAGCAATTTGTTCTCAGGTAATTAATCAACAGTAGTTTCAGGCTTCCTTAAGGTGTGAATTGTGGGCAGGGCTTAGCTACATATACTGAAGGTGTCTCCGCTACAGACACAAGTGTCTGTAGCGGTTAATAAGTTAGTCAAGAATCTAGATAGCAAGTGCAGAGAATTGACTCAAACTCTTGTTTACCAAGTTTTATAGACAATTACTTCAGTCTAGCATGTGTCTTCAAACTATCTTTGTCAGTTCTCACAGACCAAGATGCTTTTACTCACACAGCAGAGGCAGATCTTCCAGAAACCTCATCTACTCTCCAATACTGTCTCATTGTCCTGCACTGGTGGCAGGTGGGCTCTGTAACTGCCAATCTGCTGTAAAGATTTTATCTCTGCAATAGCTACCCATTACTCTTTTGACATTCTGGCACTAACTGAGACCTGGATATCTCCTCAGAACTCGGCTACACCGGCTGCCCTATCCTCTGCCTATGTATTCTCTCACACTCCACGAGAAACTGGTAGAGGTGGTGGTACGGGTATCCTGTTGTCCAAGAGATGGTCCTTCTCGCCAATCCCCCTGTCTCATCTCAGTTTTTCATCATTTGAATTTCATGCAGGTAAGGTAACCTCTCCAATTAACATCCACATCTTAGTTATTTACCGTCCTCCTTGCTCTCTATGAAACTTTCTAGATGAATTGGACATTCTTCTCAGTCTTTTTCCTTCTGCTAACACTCCTCTCACTGTTCTAGGAGATTTCAACCTTCCATCTGACAAACTCCAATCCTCTTTCCTTCTCCCTCTACTTAACTCCTTCTCTTTAACTCTAAACAGCTGCCCTCCCACACACAAGGCAGGGAATTCTCTTGATCTCGTTTTCTGCCGTCTTTGCCCAGTCACGGATATCACTACTATTCCTCATAAATCTGATCATTACCTGGTATCCTTCACCATAACCCTTCCTATTCTATGTAATAGGAACCTAACGACCAAAATTTCTCTTTTTCTCGCAGAAACCACTCTGTCTCCCCCTCCTCTGTGTCTTCATGCACCCTATCATCCCTCCCAGACCCAACCTCCTTCTCCTCTCTACCACTAGAGACTGCAACCGAAACTTTCCTCTCCTCTCTCTCCTCATCCATAGATTTCCTTTGCCCACTGTCATCTAAACCAAGGAAGACATCTTGTCCTGCTTCTTGGCTATCAGATGTACTACGCAACAACAGGAGAGAATTAAGAACTGCAGAGAGAAGATCGCAACTTGATGCAGATCTCATCTCTTATCAGACTCTTCTCTCCAAATTCTCATGTGCTGTGACTTCTGCCAAAACTACTTTCTTCAGAGAAAAGCTAGAAGCCTCTGCACATGATCCTGGAAAACTCCACAACATCTTCTCCTCACTACTCAACCCACCAACTCCTCCTGCCCCTTCCTCTCTGACTGCTGACGATTTTGCCACATTCTACGATGGGAAAATTGCAGCAATCCGCCAGTCCTTCGCTCACAACCAAACTCCTACAGCAGAACCTCAGGACCTTCCCTTCCCTCCTTTAGCAGAATTCTCCAACTTGTCATCTGATGAGATTCAGCAGATCATCTCATCATCTAACCCCACCACCTGTTCATTAGACCCAATCCCCTCCACAATGCTCCAGGCAATCTCACAAGACCTCCTTCCCTTCACCACAACCATCATCAACCATTCCATATCATCTGGTCATGTTCCTGCTGCTTTTAAGAAGGCAAGGGTTATTCCCATCCTCAAGAAACCCTGCCTGGACCCATCAGAAGTTATCAACTATCGCCCGGTATCACTTCTCTCTTTTATTTCCAAAATTCTTGAAAGAACTGTTTATAACCAAATGTCTCTTTATCTCTCACAGAACAACCTTAATGATCCCAACCAATCTGGATTCAAAGTGGCACATTCCACAGAGACTGCCCTTCTGTCAGTCACTCTCAATCTGCTAAACTGTCATCTGTTCTCATCCTCCTGGACCTGTCAGCTGCATTTGACACAGTGAACCACAGGATTCTATTATCTATTCTTACAAGCATTGGAATTTGTGGAACAGCGTGGCAATGGTTTGCTTCTTACCTAGAAGATAGGTCATATAAGGTAACATGGAGGGGATCTACATCTGCCCCACATAGACTCTCTACAGGTGTCCCACAGGGCTCAGTACTTGGTCCTCTTCTGTTCTCCCTCTATACCCGGTCTCTTGGTAAAGTCATATCAACGCATGGATTTTCATACCATTGTTATGCAGATGACACCCAACTTACTCTCTCCTTTCCTCCCTCTGACACTCAGGTTTCCACCCGGATCTCAGCATGTCTGGCAGACATCTCATCCTGGATGGCTATACATCAGCTAAAGCTCAATCTGAGTAAAACTGAACTGTTGTTCATCCCTTGTGACTCATCCCCAGGTCAAGACCTTGTGATATCCCTGGACAACAACCTAATCACTCCTTCAGCCACTGCCCACAATCTTGGGGTAACCGTGGACAATCATCTGTCATTTTCCCCACACATCGCTAACCTTACTCGCTCTTGTAGATTTCTTCTTTAAAATATCAGAAGAATTTGCCCATTTCTTTCTTCACAGGCTACTCAGGTGCTTGTTCAGTCCCTTGTTATTTCAAGACTGGACTACTGCAACTCACTCCTGGCAGGTTTGCCTCTGTCCACGATTCGTCCTCTGCAACTGATCCAGAATGCAGCAGCATGTCTCGTTTTTAACCTCCCCAAGTTCTCCCACACCACCCCACTCCTCTGCTCCCTGTACTGGCTTCCTGTAGCTGCCCGCATCAAATTCAAAACGCTGATGCTCGCCTACAAAGCTAAAAATGGCCCTGCACCCACTTACCTCTCTGCTCTAATCACTGCAACACGTTCCCTCCGATCCTCCAGCACTGCACGCCTCAACCCACCATCTCTCAGGGATCGAGGGCGGCATTCATCCAGGCTCTTTTCTGTTCTGGCACCTAGGTGGTGAAACGAACTTCCTCTAGATGTCCGTACAGCAGAGACTTTGACTATCTTTTAACGACTACTCAAGACGTTTCTCCAGCATCTGTTTCTCCTCCCCCCCCCCCCCCCAAAAAAATCCCTCTTCCCAGTTATGTTGGATTAATGGGACTTAGTTATTAACCTAGTTAACCCAGTGTAAGTATGTATCCAGTGATGTAAACTTTAAAGCACTTTTTGTAAGTCACTCTGGATAAGCCTAAATGTAAATGTAAAAGACTTGAGACTTGGGCGGAGGTTCACCTTCCAGCAGGTCAACGACCCTAAACATAAAGCCAGGGCAACAATGGAATGGTTTAAAACAAACCATATCCATGTGTTAGAATGGCCCAGTCAAAGTCCAGATCTAAATTCAATTGAGAATCTGTGGCAAGATCTGAAAACTGCTGTTCACAAACGCTGTCCATCTAATCTGACTGAGCTGGAGCTGTTTTGCAAGGAAGAATGGACAAGGATTTCAGTCTCTAGATGTGCAAAGCTGGCAGAGACATACCCTAAAAGACTGGCAGCTGTAATTGCAGCAAAAGGTGGTTCTACAAAGTATTGACTCAGGGGGCTGAATAATTACGCACACCCCACTTTTCAGTTATTTATTTGTAAAAAATGTTTGGAATCATGTATGATTTTCGTTCCACTTCTCACGTGTACACCACTTTGTATTGGTCTTTCACATGAAATTCCAATGAAATTGATTCATGCTTGTGTCTGTAATGTGACAAAATGTGGAAAAGTTCAAGGGGGCTGAATACTTTTGCAAGCCACTGTATATTTTCTTTTTTAAATGTATATTAGAATGAGGAAGTAGAGGTGCAACTACGGGCGAACCAATCTACAGTATAAGAAAAATGAAGACTTTTTTTCATAAGACCACATCTCCATACTTCTCACTCCAGCCTATAGACCAATAAACAAACAGTTCAGACCAGCCATGAAAGAGGTGAGAACGTGGCCACGGGGGCCATGTCTGCCCTTCAGGACTGCTTTGATTGCACAGAATGGGACATGTTCAGAGAAGCAGCCACCTATGAACATTCAGTCGATCTGGAAGAGTACGCAGCCTCAGTGACTGGTTACATCAGCAAGTGCGTTGAGGATGTTACTGTCTCAAAGACTGTTGTCACCCGGGCAAACCATAAACCCTGGTTCTCTGCAAAGCTGCGCAGCCTGGTGAAAATCAGGGACAGAGCCATCAAGTCCAAAGACAGGGAAGCTTACATCGCAGCCAGAGCCAACCTGTCACGGGCCATCAAAGAGGCAAAGCGGGCGTATGCAGAGAAGATCAGCAACCACTTCTCAAGCTCAAGAGACACGCGGCGCATGTGGCAGGGCATCCAGACCATCACGGGCTACAAACCAACACAATTGGAATGTAGCAGTGATCCCTCCCTACCAGATGAGCTGAATAACTTTTTTGCACGATTTGAGGCAGAGAATGAGGCACCAGCGAGGAAGATGACCACCTTCCCCAATGACCAGGTACTACATCTATCCACAGCAGACGTCAGGTCGACTCTCCGCAGAGTGAACCCACGAAAAGCTGCAGGACCAGACAACATACCTGGCCGGGTGCTCCGGGAATGTGCTGATCAGCTTGCGGTCATCTTTGCAGACATCTTCAACTCATCACTGAGCTCTGCTGTTATACCTACATGCCTGAAGACCACCAAAATCGTCCCAGTGCCAAAAAAGTCAACTGTGTCTTGTCTTAACGACTACCGCCCCATAGCACTCACATCTATCATCATGAAGTGCTTTGAGAGGCTGGTACTGAGTTACATGAAGTCTAAGCTCTCACATACTCTGGACCCGTTACAATTCGCATATCGACCAAACCGCTCCACAGATGACGCCATCTCATCTGCTCTTCAACTTACCCTCTCCCATCTCGACAGAAAGGACACTTATGTCAGAATGCTGTTTATCGACTTCAGCTCAGCATTCAATACAATAATTCCCCAAAGGCTGGTAAGGAAGTTGGACTTTCTAGGTATAGACACTCCTCTTTGTAATTGGATCCAGGACTTCCTCACTGACAGGCCGCAGACTGTCTTCATAGGCAACAACTCCTCCGGGGTCCTCAGACTGAGCACAGGCTCCCCACAGGGCTGTGTGCTTAGCCCACTGCTTTTCACTCTGCTAACGCACGACTGTGCTGCACAGCACAGTTCAAATCACATCATAAAGTTTGCAGACGATACAACAGTAGTGGGTCTCATCACCAACGACGATGAGTCTGCGTACAGAGAGGAGGTAAAACATCTGGTGGACTGGTGTCAAAATAACAACCTGTCTCTTAATGTTCAAAAGACTAAAGAGATAGTTGTTAACTTCAGGAAGAGCCCGAAGGCCTACGCCCCACTGTACATCAACGGATCTGCTGCCGAGATTGTCAGCAGTGTGAAGTTTCTGGGGGTGCACATGGCAGATGATCTTTCCTGGAACCTGAACACCACCACCATCACCAAGAAAGCACAACAACGTCTTCACTTTCTTCGGAAACTGAAGAAGGCCAGTCTTCCACCTCCCATCCTCACCTCATTCTATCAAGGGACCATCAAGAGTGTTCTCTGCTGTTACATCACCGTCTGGTACGGAAACTGCACCACCGCTGAAAAGAAGTCCTTGCAGCGGATAGTGAAGACAGCAGAGAGAATCATCGGGGTCCCTCTCCCAGCCATCTCCCAACTCTACGACAAACACCTGATCCGCCGTGCGAGCAGCATAGTGAAAGACTCTTTTCACCCCTCACATGCACTGTTCTCCCTCCTCCCATCAGGCAGACGGTTCCGCAGCATCAGAACTGTGACTGCCAGACACTGCAAGAGCTTCTTTCCACAAGCAGTAAGGGCTCTCAACTTACTGACAACATAGAACTGAACAAACATACGAAACACACACTCAACATAAACACATAATGGACTCCTATATTTATAAACTCACCTAAACAACTAAACCCTCATACAATATGCTACATGTACACCAAAGACAAAAACACACAAATTGGACTGTGGTACAACACACATATTGTACACCCTGTATTGCATACTGTATTTTTGTCCAAGAAATTTTCTACCTCATGCTGATTTGCACTAGTCGCAATTTGCACATGTCTTGTCTTGTCTCGTCCAATACTCCTACAATAACTTGAACCTGCACACTGTACTCTGAACCAATTGCACGTGTTCACTTTGTATCATTGCACTGTATTGTCTTCCTGTCCTGATAGTGTACAGATAGTTTATTTAAAAATAGTCACTTAGTTAGTTTAGCTTAGTTAGATATAATTTAGTTGTAATTTCTTGTTTTCTATTTCTTTCTTATTAAGGCACCACGGAGGGTCTGTGTGAAACGGCATTTCAATACAATGTATACTGTGTATATTGTTGTATTGACAATAAACCTCTCTTGAATCTTGAATCTTGAATAAAGTCAATCTTTATTCATGACATGGGTTTCTGGAATGTTCTCTTCTGGAAATTCAGCACTGGACTGGCGTCTCTCAGGGCAAACCCTGAATATGGTTGTGAAGGTCCATCCATCACAACTTTATGAGACAGTTTGGTCAACTAACTCATGATGACAAAGGCTGTAAAAATTGTGGAGAAGGCTTGACAAGAACACCTAACTGACCACTAGTCTGGTCCACAACATAACCACTGGTCACAAGGTCAAAAACAGACCTTGTCATAGTAAGCCCACTTCCTTGGGACATAGGTAAAGGGAAAGAACTGTAATAACCCTGCATTGCTTTAGAGCTAAAATAATAACCCTCTCCAAGCAATAAATTTGTCACAAAGCTATAACCCGACTGTCCAGTCGATTGTCCAGTTTGTTGGTTGTAGTTGCTGGATATAGGTTATCTAGCTGGAAAAGGCAAGCTTGACAAATAATGAAACAGGCTTTTAGGTTTATATGGATGAGACTGGATGGATACTAAAAGTTGAGAATTTGGGTTTTGAGAGCACTTCCCTTGATAACAGTTTTGGACAGGGGCAGAGACCGGGACAGTTTGAAAGCCTTTTAAATTTCCAGCCTGCACATCAGAGATTGGATTTAGTTGTTCAGAATTCTGAACAGAATCATTTTGAGAAAAGGAAGAATTGAAACTCTTGGTTGGCATCTGGCGAGTTCTTGTTGGAAAATATTTGTAAATGGGTTGCAGTGACTTGAACATAAAATAAGTGCCTCGACCTTGCCTGGCTTTGAAATATGGATTTTGAGAAAAACTGGAACTGCTAACAGTAGGTTGAGAATCTGAGGTATAGGCAACACTTGTGCCATACACCTTTCCTAACTGAGTAAAACTATACGTTGAGTCATCCGAAACCACTGCAAGGGAAGGAGAACCATAAACAGTCATGGGGGAAAGAAAGGCTAGCCTGAGAGAAAGTTTGACTGTAATTACTTTCCCTTGTCTTAGCACTGCTAGATGGCACATGCCCTGGTACATGTGCTTGTACTTATAGATGTGCCATAGTCGTACCCAGGTCTTGTAAATTTATATATAAATCTATTCAAGGTCACTCCAGAGGAAGAGGACATAGCATTGTAACTAGAAGGCTGGAACGATGGATCATTACTGACACTTGTTCATAACATCTCAAAGCAAGGACCTTGGCCCTTTATGCCACTGCAAGAAACTTCCTGTGGCAGAGGTTCTCTTGTTGCAGGGGTATTTTCTGCTTCAGTTAAGTTTCCAGGTTCACCTCTATATTCAGAGCCATCGCTGTAAACTGGACCACATAATGGAATTAATATGTAGATTTTTATTTAGTTTTTAGACATTAACATGTTGTAATGAACTCACCAGGGTCAGCATGGCAGTTTACAGCAAGATTCATCAAGAGTAGCCAGAGCCTGTGAAATAAGCATATATTTAAAAACAGGGAAAATAAAAAGTACCTTTCTGTTGGAAGCAGAAAAAAAACAAGGAATAAGGATTTGAGAGACTTTGTCATGGGTGGCCACGGCTCACTGATGCATATGGGGAGCAAAGTCTGTCCCTTCACCCAATTGAAGCGCTAGTGCAGACCAAATTGATGAAAAGGTTAATGCTGGATGTGATAGAAAGGTGTCAGAACACGCCATCGTGCATCACCTACTCAATATTATGCAGGCGGTCATAATGTTATGGCTGATTGGTGTATTTGCTCATTGGAAATGAGTTACGTGGATAGAAATTAATATGACCTGTCACAACTACTAAGATCCTATTGGTAGTTTTGCCAAATATCAAAATGATATACACTATCAAGCAGTCAATAAACAATACAACAAAAAACAGAAAATACATTGTTCAAAACATATAGTTCTCAGGGAGAAGCGCATTTTTAATCTCAATGTTTTGGGCAATGTTTTACAATTTGTTCATTGTACAGTAAACAGCATACAATGCACTGTACTACAGTATACAATACTAAAAGGGACAAAAATCAAAGGAGTAAATGTGATCAATTTTCGTCTTTGGGCTGGGTCAGGCCTGAGGCAACGGGGGAAGAAGCCTCTCGTGTGCCGTATCCATGGGGTCTGTCCAAGGATTCCAAGTCAAATATTGTCTGTGTAGAAATACAATATACTGCATTTTGAATTTTGTACGTCATACAGAGACAGTGCTATACTGTAGAGTACAATTAAGCCTACTGTATGCACTTCTGATTCACATACATTGTATGTACTGAAGAGTATGTGAATGTACACTTACTTGCAAATACAGTTCTTTCACCCATGGTGAGTTGCGCTCAAAGGGTACTTTGTATACTTGTTTCATTCGCATCCTGTTACGATGGAGGACACAGTCAACTGTGGAAATGCTCATACTGTTGATTCCCTGGAAGTGTGTGTTGTCTTGTGTCACGTGTTCCTGGATTTCTCTGTGTTGTATTGCATTATGTTGAAGGACCATGCCCACTATAACGGCCTCTTGCTCTTGAATGAATAAAGCCGTCCTTCCGCCTGCATGTGGCAGCCTCGCAATTCTACAAAAAGTAGATGTGCAGTTACAACAAATATTCATGCAGTACTATACTGTACATACAGTGATGAACTTTACAAATGTCTATTGTTATATACTGTATACTGTAGTATATTCAATTTGCAATTACAAAAATAGAGTACTATACTGTACCTGTTCTCTTCTCTGAATGTCCTTACTATGGTGGGCACAGATAATTGGCTCAAATTGGGTTGCACTCTTAGTCCTGCTTCCCTCATTGTCAGTCCATGGACAAGAACATGGTCTATGAATACTTGTGCTCACCAGTATGGATGACGTGTGCATTAGAGTGTAGAATGTGTTTTGAGAATGAGAATTTGTTTAGAGTTCTGCTGAAACGTCTAAGTAAGATCTGCATATTGTGTTTTACCATGTGAAATGGTTTAAGGTATTGACAAAAGACTGCTCAATTAGCTAATGCCTCTTTTCCACTGCATAGAACGGCACAGCACGGTTCAGTACAGCTCACTTCGATTCGGCTCAGTTTGGCTCGGTTTGCGTTTCCACTGCAGTTTAGTAACGCTTTAGAGTGGGCGGGATTATTCACGTGTCGTTTTAGTTGCGGCGCCTCTACTGCCGTGACATCATCGTAAATGCGCCACAAACAAACACACAACAATGGAGCATGTCGACGGCATGGTGTTCTTCATTCTCGGCATGTGGATGTTTTTAACAGCGAGACGAAGGAGTTTGTTTCAAAAGAGGCTGATGGCAGCCAAAGAACATTTTTGGTTAATACAAAAAGGTGCGTGCGATCCTTCTCTGGCTGTTTCTAAATATAGCGGTTCTGTTGTGTCTCGTGTCGCAAGTTCAGTGACGCAGTAATGACGATTTTCTCCGGCCAATCAGTGACCAGCAGAGTTTACACGTCACGTTTTGGTAACGGTTCGGCGCGCTTGGAACCTCGGCTGAGGTGGTACTAAAAAAAGGACCAGGTACCAGGTACTGTTCCCAGTGGAAAACCCCCCAAAAGTGAGCTGAACTGAACCGTGTCGTGCCGTACTATGCAGTGGAAAAGCGCCATAAATGAGGTAAGGCAACTGAGAACTTTCTTCAGCCAATGGGATTTAGTGTTTTAGCAATTGAGAAAAACTTTAATGCTGTTTATAACATAATTTTGTTTCTAGTGTATAGTAAAATATACTTTAATTCACAAATACTTGCATTGTAGGCATTCTTCATAAATGGGTTGGAAAAAAAATATGGTGTTTTTTTCTTTTGGAAGGAGTCAGAGCAATCAGCTTGTAATTTGATTCACCACATGCTTTCTGGTAAATGTATCTCAGTGTGGTAAAAGCAAATTCTACCATGATGTTGAATGATTTGAATGATATATTATGTTTTATTCATAAATATATCTTCTATACCGCTTATCCTGTTACAGGGTCACGGGGGGTCAGGAGCCTAGTCCAGGAGACTTTGTGTACAAGGTAGGGCATACAAGAATATACTGAACAGGGTTCCAGTCAATCACAGGGAACAGACATATACATACTACATGCAATTTTGGGGAAGCCAATATTCTGCATATCTTTGGACTTCAGGACAGTACCTGAAAGAAAACCCACGAAGCATGGGAAGAACATGCAAACTCCATGCATACAGTAAATTGAACCTCTGAACCTCTGACAGTGCTATCCACTATAGGGTATTTTATTTCTAACATATTATGTCTTTGTTCTAAAGATCACAAAGAAACTCACTCTCTCCCTCACTCATTCTCATTCTCACTCTCTGCCTATCTCAGGGGACTCGAGGCACAAGGCAAGTTACACCCTGGATGGGGTGCACTGTGAATTGTAGGGCACAAGCATGCGTGCACACACACACCCACACACACACAAACTCATACACTATGGGCAATTTGGAAATTCCAAGTAACTTAAATTGCATGTCTTTGAACTGTGGGAGGAAACCAACCAAACACAGGGAGAACATACATGTTATAATCTAAATGTGATTAATCTAAAACCAGTGCCTCCTTTAAAACTGTTTCTTTAAATCAACCCATATGTTCATCTGTAAAAAAAAATTTATTGTCCTTTCAGACATTGTGCAGTACATGACTGTTATGGCTGGACACTTTGGAGATCTGTGCAAGCTTTCTGCCCCCTCCTGGTAAGAAGTCTGTCTTGCATGCTGTTGAATAGCTATGTTCACATCATGTACATTTGATCAGTACTGTATATTCAATCATTCATTCATTCATCTTCTATACGGCTTAATCCTGTGTTCAGGGTCGCGGGGGACCTGGAGCCTATCCCAGGAGACTTCGGGCACTAGGCGGGGTACACCCTGGACAGGGTGCCAATCCATCGCAGGGCACACACACATACACACACTCACACACCCAATCACACACTACGGGCAATTTAGGAACGCCAATTAGCCTAACCTGCATATCTTTGGACTGTGGGAGGAAACCGGAGTACGAGGAGGAAACCCACCAAGCACGGGGAGAACATGCAAACTCCATGCACACAGAGACGGGAATCGAACCCAGACCCTGGAGGTGCAAGGCGACAGTGCTAACCACTACACCGTGCCGCCTTGATCAGTATATTCATTGTTAATATGCAACATATTATCTCAAGAAAGCACCTTTTAGATTATCCATCTGGCTGCACTTTTTCTTTTTCTTTTTTTACAGTATATATTATGTACATTATACATGTATTATGTATATTTTTATACAGTAATATTTTGCTATTCTCTATTGTAAATCATCTTGCTTTTTCTCCTGTAGTGACTGAAATTTTCTCCCCCTAGCCTTTTAATATTCTTCCACACCTGCTTTGTATGTATAATTTGTGAACTGGATGCTGCAACCTTAGGATTTTCCTTTGGGAGTTAATGAAGTACTCTATCTATCTATCTGTCTGTCTGTCTGTCTGTACGTCCGTCCATCCGTCCGTCCGTCCGTCCGTCCATCCATCCATCCGATCTAATGAGTAGCAAATGAGTGCGCTTCTCTACTTCCGGGAGCATGGCAGTGAGCAGAAGAATAGTCTGCCATGCTGATGACCGAAGCTTCTTTGTTGTTTGCAGAAGTGAAGGACAGAGTAAGTGCTACAGACTTCTTTTCAACAGCAAGTCCTACATTGCATTCATTTAAGGGAAAAGGGAGGGAGGGGTGAAATTAAAGGACCAAGTCATTTGTCATTTATTTTGTTTCTGCTTTTGGTCAATCCTAACTTCTCTATCCAGGCTTCCCAAGTTTAACTGTAAGCCATGCCCCGTGCAGCAGTTCTTTTTCTGACACATCTCTAGCAGGAGCTGACACGCAGACGTCCTTGTAAAGTGCACAAACCACTTCAACAGAGTCCATGGGAGGAAACCAGAGTACCCAGAGGAAACCGAAAACTCCATGCACCCAAAGACGGCAATCGAGCCTGGCCGGCAATCGAACCTGGAGCCTGGAGATGCAAGGTGAGAGTGCTAACCACTACACCGTGATGAGCATCAGCTTTAATAAATATAATGAGGTGGCTCAGCGTGTATCACTGTCGTCCTGCACCTCTAGGGTTGGGGATTAGAATCTTGCCTTTGATCTACGTGTGGAGTTTCTCTCCTGTTCTCTCCGTGCTCGTGGGATTTCCTCTGGGTGCTCTGGTTTCCTCTCACAGTCTAAAAACATGCACAGACTGGCATTCCCAAATTGCTCATAGTGTATGTGTGGGTGCAGTTATGTGGGTGTCTGTGACATGCAATTGGTTGGTATTTTGTAAGACTTTCTTGCCCCACTGTTTGCTTTTACAGGTGCCTCTTCTCATAGCTTTTCTCTATCTTTTGACTGAGCTGGTAACAAAAGGTTCAACAATCATTATGAAAATGATCTTTTTTTTTTAATTATGCTGCATTTAATACATAATAATTATGTGAATGATGAAACCTAGGAAGATGAATAATCTGATAAATAGTAACATCTTGCATACACCAAAGGATGTTTAACATTGGGAAACTTATTGCTTTTATATGTGTTCATATCTTATTTTGCAGATGTTGAACCTGGTTACATACAGTAATTAATGGATAAATTAGATGCCATTCATCATGTTGTTGTAGGAAAATAATCAACATTAGGATATTAACAGTAAAACTGCTTCATGAAAACATTGAGTGTTTTGCAACAACAGCAAAACCCCAAGATTTTCCCTTCTCATGGTGCTTGTTGGATTTTGTACAGGACTGGAGCAAGTAAGAAATAATGAATGCAAAAAAATGTATTGTGATGTATCACAAAGAGTAAATAAAGTGTGTCAAAGGGTACATTAAATAACATATCGCACACCAACAACACTACTACTATGATTCAATTATAAAAAAAAAAAACACACATCTAGTATATTTTAGCTATATTTTAATGCATATGCATGCCAAGATATAGACTGCAACCCATCAACCAAAATGATTTATCCTGGATATGGTTGGATCCAGTAGAGGGTGATATAACACAGTTAGAGTCATTGTGTCAATTGTAATTCCTCAAACTGTGCACACATTTGTACACACATGGAAGAAACATTTTGTATAATTAGGGGAAAAGCACTATAGGGTGCGCAGGATCCTCTTGTTTTCCTAAGGATTATTTTCCCCTCCCCCCTCCCTTTTGGGCTTTTTGGGGGTCTTAACATGCTCGAAAACTCATGAAAATTGGCAAACCGGTTGGAATCTGCCGTCATTAGGATGCCTGAAAGTCATATGGCCCAGGACCCCCAGGGGCCCCCAAACGAGATTTTGCTGCATAGCTCATACGCACTTGCACGTAGGCACACGCACACAACTTTCGCACTGCATGTCGTGGGCTCAACTCAACAGGAGGCCGGTTATTTTGGGTTGTTCACAAAAACGCACACTATGGATTTTTATATACTTCTCCTAGGGAATTTATACAAATGCCACCAAACCGGGCCGATGTCATCTAAAGACATTGAGGACACAAAATTGCGGAGGGATTTTTGATATCTCAAACGGGTCAGCCGTGATAATGCCTTAAACTTACGCTGAAAATTATTAATAACTTTTTGTGTGGCATTATATTGAATGACATTATATTCAGTCACACTACGTTCAGTATCATCATGGTGTGATGCTTATTTTCCAGCATCTGCGGCCTATTGTACACATCACAAATGTTAACACTCACACACACACACATACAGTACACACATGCACACACACACAAACGCTCATACTGTACATCACACACATGCACACATACATACACACACATTACAAATGTTAACACTCACACACGTACCTGTATACCCACTCACATTCACATGCCCGCACACAGAAACACACACACCTACACACACTAACAAGTCACATGTCTCACACACACACATTACACACATACTAACACACATCACAAATGTTAACACACAGACTCACACAGCACACACACAAACATGCACAAGGACATTTATTCGTCACACACAGACTAACACATCCACACGTCTCACACCAGTGTCCCTCACTATCACACACACACTAAACCTCAGTCACACACACACACACACACACACACACGCACACACACACACACACACACACACACACTAACGCACTCAACAAATATTTAGGGCCCAAACCGACATTAGGCCTGTGTAGTGTGTGAAGTTGGCGATGGCTTTTTCCAGGTCCTAACATACTCAAATAACACACAGGTTGTGCGGTGCCCTCAGGGTAGCGATCGTACACGGTGCTTGGGTCCGTCATTGTTGCTTGCAGCTATATTTATCTTTGCAGTTTAAGATAAGAGTTGTTGGTCTGATTTAGAAAAATTACATATTATTTTTGCAAACTAATCTGGCATTGGTGGCTCAAGGGTAGATTCCTTGCCTTGGTTTTATTCCCATCTACTGGATGCAGTGCCGGTCCTAAGCCTGGACAAAATGGGAGGGTTGCAGCAGGAAGGGCATCTGGGGTAAAACCTGTGCCAAGTTTTGTGTGGACACCTTGACAAGATCAGCAATAGGACAAACAACAGCAACAGTATTCATAAAAATGCATCTCATATCTTAAGAACATACAGTATAATCTTCTTTTACAATAAAGATATGATTCATCAAACAAAACACGTTAGCATTCCCACTTAATATGCTTCATTCTTGTACTTAAACATCCACTGCTTATCCTACAAGAGGTTTGGAACTGCCAATCAACTTAGACTGCTTGTCTTTGTACTGTGGGAGGGAAACCCACCATGCACGGGAAGAACATCCATAGGCGGGTGTGAAACACAATGTACAACTTTCAGTATTTGGTTCAATTTAAACACTGCCTGACCAGAAAGAAATGCTCCAGACCAGACTTCATTTTATTGGCTAATAACATTGATGAGCCTAGATATGAGCAACTGAAGCAACCCCAGATCATACATGTAACACTGCCTCCAGAGGCTTGTACAGTGGGCACTATAAATGATGGGTGCATCAATTCATGCACTTCCCTTTTTGCATCTTGCTGATGCACACATCACTCCGGAATAAAGGTCAATCAGGACTCATCAAACCATATGACCTTTTTCCATTGCTTCTACTATAAGTCCAATCTTTAAGCTCCCTAGCAAACTGACATCTTTTCTTCTAATTTGTCTCACTAACAAGTGGCTTTCTTATGGATGCACAGATGTTTACACCATATTGTACATGTGAAAATGATTTTACCTTCACTATTAAACATGGCTTCGATTTCTACGTTTAAATTGTGAAGATGCAGCTTCAACTAACATCAAAGCAATCTCTGATCACAATCATTAATGCTTTTTTTTTTCCTCCCAGGCTTTTATAATGAGTTGGACAGTTTGAAAACCAATTCCCGCATTTTCAACAATCTTTTGGACAATTAGGGTACAATTTAACTAAGGTTAGTCCATTGACATCTGCTTTTAATCCTTTCAAGTTGATTTATTAAAACATAATACAAAACTATATACCTAATTAATTAGAAATGCATCTAAGGTATGTCAGTAAAATATTTAGACAGAACTAAAGGTTTTCATCCCCTTGGTTTCTGGGTGAAAAGAATGAATACTATTTTACAGCTAACTCAAATTTTTTTTTTTTTTATTTAATACTCATATTCTGTACCTACATTACATATTAAATCAGAAACCTGACAAAGAGACAGCATTCAGTTCCCCTTCATATGTGCAGAGCTCTGTTTTGTGGTAATTAAAGCTCAGGGGAGTCCATCTGTTGGCCTGCTACAGGACGTGTCTATCTGCAGAGAAATGCCAATCAGCAATGCGATTTAGGGAACAAGCAGCACGTTGCTTGTTATGAATATTGAATATAAGGAGAAGCTGATTCAAGATCAGTTCTACTGTACATGTCAAGAGATTTATGGTAAGTTTAAAAAAATGCAGTTTTGTTTTTTCCCCCTCGTTAGAGGTTCTTTATGAGTTTCAATACTTTTGAAAGTGTTGTTTCCCCACAAGAAAAATACAGTAGTAAATAATACAGTGTTTTCAACCTCGTAGTAAAACTATACTAACTTACTATAGTACAATGTAGTAATAATAAATACTACAGTATACCAAAGTGCATAATATTGTAACTTTCTACTGTATATACGACAGCATACAATGGTGTGTAGTAAGTTAGTAATACAGACTATTACAGCTGTACATAGTTTTAGTACAGTTTACTATAGTGTGTACTAATGACTATAATAAATGACTATAATGACTATAATAAATACTACAGTTCAAATTCAAATTTTACTTGTTACATACACAGTCATACACATACGCAGTGAAATGCTTATACGACTGCTCGTGACCTTTAAAAATCTAAATTATTAATAGAAATAGAAATAAATTAGGGAATAGAAATAAAGAATAAAATAAAGAGAAGAACAGAATATAAAATATAGAATATAAGAAAAAAAATTTTTTTAAACCTAGATGTACAAAATATACACAGTAATGACTGTACAAAAAGTGTGAAAAATGAAATGGATATAAATGTCCAGAAAGTATGCAGAAATTAAATGACCAGAAGTGTGCAAAATGAAATGAAGTATAAATGTCTATAAATGCCCAGAAATGTCCAGGGTGAGTGCAAATGTGCATGAGTGTACAAATGTATAATGTCCATAAATAGACTACAATTGTCAGGTGAGAGAAATGTCCATAAAGTGCACTGTGCAAAAGGATGTTTTTAGTCCTGTGTGATGTTTAGATTGAGAGACAATATCGCCTGAGGGAAGAAGCTCTCCTCAGTCTCTCTCAGGCCTTCAGGGAGCGAAATCGTTTTTCTGACCCATCAGGATGCTCTCTATGGTGCAGGAGTAAAAGTTCCTGAGCACCCCGGAGGGCAGTCTGAAGTCTCTCAAGAGTCTGTAGAGGTGGTAAAGATGCCGGGCCTTTTTTTTTAACACAGTGTTCATGTGACAGGTTCATGATATGTCCTCGAGATGTAAACACTGAGGTATCTGGAACTGTCCACCCTCTCCACTGGGCTCTCGTTGATGATGGTAGTTCCTCTCCTGCTTAATGCTAAAGTCCACTATCAACTCCTTTGTCCTGCTGACATTTAGAAGGAGATTGTTCCTCTGGCACCAGTTCTCCAGATTTCTTATCTCCTCCAGGTAGGCCGCCTTGTCATTGTCAGAGATCAGGCCCACCACAACGGTGTCGTCAGCAAACATGATGGGGTTGGTAGTGGCCACGCAGTCGTAGGTGTACAATGAGTACAGCAGGGGGCTCAGAACACAACCCTGGGGGGCTCCAGTGCTGAGGGTGAGGGAGGCTGAGACGTGTGAGGGAGGCTGAGAGATGTCCCCATTCTTACTGCATGCGGTCTGCAATTCAGTTCTTTACAGAATATAGTCGTTTCCTACAGTGAATACTACAGTTTCGCACAACATGTAGTACATTACTATAGTAATTACTACAATGTGTTACAGTTTGAAGTAATTACTATATTAAATATTACAATTTACTAAAAGTGTAGGAGTAAATTACTATAGTAAACTACAGGAAAAGTAAGTCCCACAGTGTATAGGAACTTTCTATATTAAATACTGTAATTTACTACAGCATGTTGTAATTACTATAGCAAATGCTACAGTTTACTACAGCATACAATATATTCATTTTAATGCAGCACCTAAGAAATTACTATAGCATGTTTGCACATTTTCCCAATGCTTGGTAGATTTTCTCTGCGTACTCCAGTTACAGTCCAAAGACACAATTGGCATTTCCAAATTGCCTGCAGTCTATGATTACAAGGGTGATGTGTGTACTTGTGGCAAGCGATAAGTTGGAACATCTTGTACTTAAAGTTTCCTGGGATAAGCCCTGCAACCCTACATTGGACAATGTGCCTTAGTGCTTTACAGCTATTACAGACAAACTGACACCACAGGCTGTCTACTTGCTATCGACGGATGCTTCCCACCTTAGAGATATATCCATTTGGCAGTTTCTTTGGCAGTCGGGTTGCCAGCTCAATGCCAGATTGTCATTCACACATTATGAGCAATTTGGGAACCCCAATTATCCTTACCTGCCTGTATTTGGACTATGGGAGAAAAGTGGACTACCTGGATGAAAGAAACCCCCACTGAGCATGGGGAGAACATGCAAACTCCATGCATATAGACCCAAGGCAGGAATCAAACCCTTGCCCCTGGAGGAGCAAGGCAACAATGCTAACTACTGAGCCACCATGACACCATCACCACCTTTAGACTGTCTTCTTCTTTGTCTTTCAGCTATTCCCTTTCAGGGGTCGCCACAGTGAATCATCTGCCTCCATCCTTCTCTATCCTCTGCATCCTCTTCTCTCACTCCAACTAACTTCATACCCTCTCTCACTGCATCCATAAATCTCCTCTTTGGTTTTCCTTTAGACCTCCTGCCTGGCAGTTCCAACCATCATCATACTTCTACCAATATGCTCACAATCTCTCCTCTGAACATGTCCAAACCACTTCAGACTGTCTGATTGTGTAAAATGAAAATGACAAACAAAATCACCCACAGATTTTCCCATGTCAGTTTCTATATTTCTTGTGGTAAGTTGAACTGCAATGATTCCAATTAGTTAGCTAAAGTGATGCATAGCAGACAGTTAAGACAGTTACCTTCAATAAAGCTGTCACTCTAATTGGCATTCCCGAATTTCCCATAGTGTGTGTGTGTGTGTGGCATGTGGTGCATTAACTCTATAAACCTCATTATAGAAAACATTCATTGAAGAATAACTGTTACTTTTGAACAGTAAAACAAATTAAAAAAATCAATTCTGGTATTTAGGAAGACTAAATACGTTATTTTGTCTGTTTTCTACGAATTCTGCTGTAACTTATCTACATAAAACAATTATTTGAAAGGTGAATATTTAAGAACAATATTGTAACAGACAACCGTCAAAGTCAACAATAAATAACACGGATATTAAAGCAGAAATGCAAATAAATAAGCAAGTAAAAATTCACGAGCATTTTGTATTATCTCTCAGTCCTGGGCATCAAGCGCTCTGAAAGCGCGTTCTCTCTGTGTCGTTCCTGAAACTACCGTAATCACTGTAATATGTGCGCACACTAAAATCAATCGCGGCTGGCTTGACCGTGTTTTTCTGAACCGCGGCTCGCTTTACCGAAGTGTCCAGGCCAGGGTGTAGCCGCCCTCATGCCCTACGTACTAGTCTCCTAGGATAGGATCCAAGCCCCCCCAAGACCCTGACTCACTTTTGGAGCCAGCCCCAGTGGATATTCGAGGAAATGCAATTTTTTTTAGTTTCACGTTTTTTTTAGAACCGGAAGTTGCTTCTTGTGCGAAGTAAACCCTATTCTATTTGAAGAAAACAAAACAAAACATGAAAGTGTAAAATTAAACCTGTTTAATTTTTTTGTGGAAAAAGCTATTTTTATTGACAAACATTATGTTGAATATTATGACGAAAATGACATGAACACGACGAAAAATGAAATAAAAACCGAATAAATAAATAAAAAAAAATCACATTGCGCACTCGATTACATTTCCTACAGCTCATCGATTAACTCTGTGATCAATCACTTGACTGGCTTTCTCTCAAAGCGCATGCGCGCCCTTCCTCCTCCCTTTCTGCCAAAAGTATCCGCCATGGCTCCACTCGTAAGTACGAAGTCGTGCTTGAACATGGTCGAATATCTCGTGTCTCGTCCTGGGTTCGGGACGGAAACTGTTAGAGATTTTACTCGAAACCCTCACCTAACCTTCCGCGTGATTAAATCCCGGTTTCACCGAAAAATAGCGAAATTATCAGCGTCTGTTTATAGTGGGTCTGAAACGAGGCCTAGGAAAGCACGTTGTAGGCTGTAATGAAAAGCCTGAAACCACAAGTACCCTGTTATTCTCAGTTCACGCACTGGATACGGTGATAAATATTAGTTTTTAAAGTATATATGTTGCACTTTCTGGTTGTGAAAGAGTTTATGACGTTGAGACGAGCTAAAGCTAGGCTAAGGTAACAGATAAATGACATGCTGTCTGATTAGTCATGATAAAGTAGTAACCTTATAGCTGTTCAAGTAGGATGGAAATACTATACTTAAGTTATTAATTTTCCCAATTAAATATGATGTTTAACAAATTATGCACTCTAAATGTTGCTGATTCGTTCTGAGACTCAATATCTAACATTTAAGCAAAACTATAAAACTCCTGCTTTATTTTCTTTTCTTTGGCAAGGTCCAGAGACTATACTATTTGTTCACTATACAGTATTTTCCTTCCTTTGCTGTTTCTGATGATCTCTCAGTATGCTTGATCTGTTTTACTCTCCTTCACAAAGTGTGATTTTTGTACATTTGCAGAAGAAGCCTATAGTGAAGGGTGGCAAGAAGAAGAAGCAGGTCCTGAAGTTCACACTGGACTGCACCCACCCTGTTGAGGATGGCATCATGGATGCGGCCAACTTTGTACGTATAACACGTGCAGATCTGTTGTATCACGTGAACACTGTTCGTGCATACAGGATGCGTGACCTAAAATGTGTTTGACTCGTGCTTCAGTGTTTGAGGTTCTTTATATTATACTGGTAAATAAGTACATTGAAGGACCTGAAATCCAGCTGTTTTAAAATGACTTTGGAGTGTGTGGCGTTTCTAGATCGTAACTGTTCAATCCTTAGTTTGGCTTGCCAGTTTGTGTGCTCTCTGCTGGGTCCTGCGAGTGTAACTTGGGTCCTCCAGGTTCCTCCTGTCATGCAAAACCATTTTAAACTAAATTTACTCAAAAGTAGTGTTTGGTGTTATGACCTCAAATTTAATATTACAATTAAACATTTACTTTTATGATAAATTGACTGGTTAACTTTTTTTTTTTAGTTTGCTTGTTTTCTGCCTTTATAGTTAATAGGCAAGGTTTGTACTGTAATGGCTCAACTTTACATAAACTCACACAACAGGGAAGTATTAACCAAATAAAATTGAGGATTAAGAGTAAAAAAAAAGAAAGAAATTGATTGACACAGGCATGATTATTTTCCATTAATTACCCAGCAGCTAGGATGGTGGCTTAGTGGTAAGCACTTGCACTGACAGGGTCTGGGTTCGATTCCCTCCTCGGGTCTCCTTGTGCATGCAGTTTGCATGTTCTCCCTGTGCTTGGAGATTCCTCCAGGTATTCCGGTTCCCTCCCACGTTCCAAATACATTCCCAAATTGCCCATATTGTGTGCATCCTGAGTCCAGCGTGTGCCCCGTCCGTGCCAAAGTATTCTGGGATAGGCTCCAGGCCCCCCACGATCCTGTACATAGGTTAAGCGGTATAGATGAGTAAATAAAAAATTGCCCAGGCCTGGTGCTGTTAGCATCATGGACTCGCACCTCCAGGTATGTTTTCCCCATTCTTGGTGAGTTTCCTCCAGGTACTCTGGTTTTCTCCAACAGTCCAAAACGTTTTAAAATTGTGCATGTGCTCCACAATGGATTGGCACCTCATCCAAGGTGTTACCCCGCCTTGTGCCAGAGTCCCCTGAGGTAGGCTCCAGGTACAAGACTCGGTACAGGATAAGCAGTGTAGAGAATGCGTTAGAGCGAATAGCTCTAAGTTGTGTGAAGTCTTTCTTGACATGACTGGGTGTATTCAAGTAAGTTGGCTTGTGCCAACTTAAGCCTGGGATAGACCTGCAGATTTCCTGGGAATGCTTAAAGCGCTCAGATAAACGGTTGATTATTATGCACTTTTGAGCAAGCACATGAGATGTCTTTCTCCCATTCTTCATGTAGGAGCAGTTCCTGCAGGAGCGCATCAAGGTCAACGGTAAAGCTGGGAACTTGGGTGGTGGCGTGGTGTCAATCGAAAGAAGCAAGAGCAAGATCACCGTGACCTCAGACATCCCCTTCTCCAAGAGGTTAGTTTAGCATTTATGTGCTACGTACAGTACGTTTTCCTTTAAACGCCTGTGTTTGAGGAGACTCTGTGTCTTACTCTTAGAGTGGAGCGTGGTGTCTTCTGTGTGGTGTGGAGTTTTTTTTTGTTTTGTTTGCTTTTTCCTTTTTTTTTCTTTTTGTTCGTTCTTCCCATTCTGTGTGAACTGTAGAGAGGTCTGAACAAAAATCCTCGATCATCAGCAGTTAATTAAATACTCTGCATGCAACTCTTCATGATGTTTAATGAGAATGTTAACTGAACTGTGATTTCATGTAACATTCTCCTGTAACACAGTAATTGCATGTATTTTTTTTTACCTTTTTTTTTTTTTATTTACTTTTTCAGAAAGAATATACATAGGCAAGGACATTTATAACTTCTCTGTATCTCAAAAAAAAAAAAAAAAAAAAAAAAATAATAATAATAATAATAATAATAATATATATACATACACATACACACACACATACATATATACACACATATACACACACATACATATATATATATACATATATATACACACATATATACATATATATATATATATACACATATATATATATACATACATACATATACATACACACACACATAAAAAATAAGTAAATAAATAAACATAAATAAAATAATAAAACCGTAATAATAGTAATAATTGTTCACACACACCCACTCACACACACATATATATACATATTCACATACCCATATACACGTATATAACCACACACACACACATATATATCTATATATACACACATACATACACATACATATATACATATATATACATACATACACACCTGCATACCTGCCTATCCACTCGCCCATACATACAAGAAATAATATTGCTGTCTACATTACACACACCCTCATCTATAGTGAAACAACTAAAAATAAATATAAGTGTGATTAAATAGGCAGATAAATAAAATAATACTAATAATAATACTAAAAAAAAATAAAATAAATAATAGATACAAATCTAAGGTATTGTTTGTTCCCAGCCTAAAAAAAACAAAAAAACAACCAAAATATTACATCTGTGATGTATTTTCTTCCACTTAACAACTATATACACATCCGAACAATAGAACAAGGGGAGCTCTTACAACATGTGTTAATTTGTGCATTATTGCCTACACTGCACTTGTTACAATTCAGGAAAAGTCTGGGCGTATTGGTTTAATGTAGTCCAGCCATTTACTCCAGATCTGCAAAAAATCTTCCATTTGAGTTCTCAATGAGAAGGATAGTTTTTCCATTACATATATATCATGTATGATATCAATCCATCCTTCAACTGTGGGAGGCTCTGGTTTTAACCACTTTCTAGTAATTGCTTTTTTACTTGCTGTGAGAAGAATTAACATCAATTTTCTCTTCTTATTGTTTCCTCCATCTAGAATGATGTTACCAAAATACAGGGATTCGCAAGTAAAATTAATCTCTATTTTAAAAACAGCTTCCAAATTCCTTTTAATCTCTTGCCAATATGGGGTTAGTTTTCGACAAGCCCAAAATATATGATGATGATTAGCTTGCCTTTCCCCACACTCTCTCCAGCAATCAGTACTATTTCCCTTGTGTATTTTCTGTATAGGAGTAATAAAGAACCGGATAACATTCTTCCAACCGAATTCTCTCCATAGTGACGAATTTGTAGACTCCCATTGTGATTTGCAAATTTTCCCCCAGTTCTCCTCTGAAATATTGAAATTTCCTTCCGTGTTCCATTTGTCTCTGACATATAATGTGTTCTCCTGTACCGTTTGCAAAAATCCATTATATAATTTAGAAATAATCTTATTGCATGGCTGCGCCTTTGACACTGCTAGGATCACCTTTATTATTCCTGTCTCTGCTATTTTCAATACTTCTGATTTAAAATTACATTCAGCATAGTGTCTTACTTGAAGGTACCTATAGAAGTCTCTATGATTAAGTTCATACTTTCCCTTTAGTACTTCAAAGCATTGAATTTTACCCTTGTTAAACAATGTATAATAGTTTGTAATACCTTGGCGAGCCCATATTTTGAAACGGTCATCTAATCTATTCGGGGTGAAGTCCGTATCATAGGCACACCATCTTAATATTCTCGACGCATCTTCCAAATTGCCCATTTTCTTTGCTTGGTGCCAGATTTTAAATATTTGATTAATCCATGGATTTGCTTCCTCACTCATTCTAGTTCTTAATTTAGTATCAGCAACCAGTGCGGGTAGAGGAAGATCACCCATCATTCCTCTCTCCATTTCGATCCATCTTGCTGAGTAAATTGGACTACACCAACAAACAAGTGGCCTTAGTTGAGCAGCATAGTAATACTTCTGAAGACACGGAAGGCCTAGCCCACCCCCTTCTTTCCCTAGTTGCAACGTTTTAAATCTAACTCTAGGTTTTTTACCTTGCCATAGAAATCTGGATATTAACTTATCCCATTCTGTAAATTGTTGATTTGATATTTCTATTGGGAGTGTTTGAAATAAATATAACAATTTTGGTAAGATTATCATCCGCACTGAGTCAACTTTTGAACTTAAACTATAGAGAGGGATAAGGTTCCAACGAAGTAGATCAGATTTAATTTTTTTAAGAAGGGGACTATAATTTAGATCAAATAGTTTAGAGTGATCACCCGAAATATTTACTCCCAGATATTTAATTGACTTATTATCCCATTTTAGATTAAACTTCTCCTTGATTTGTCTGGGTGGTTCATAATTAAATGATAATACTTGGGTTTTTGTGACATTAAGTTTATAACCTGACATGGTCTCATATCCTTCAAGAAAGTTAAATAAAATAGGCAGTGACTTTGTAGGTTGGGACATATAGATCAATATATCATCCGCAAAGAGAGCTAATTTATGTTCTCCAAACCCCATGTCGATACCCTTAATTAGATGGTTTTGCCTTATCCATTGGCTCAAAGGTTCAATAAAAAGGGCAAATAGTAATGGCGAGATGGGGCACCCTTGTCTTGTACCCCGTTCTAAAACAAAAGGATCTGATAAATCTCCATTAATTTTGATTCTCGCATAAGGCTTGTTGTATAGTGTCTCGATTATTTTTATAAACTTATTATGAAATCCAAATTTTGCCAGTACCTTGTATAGAAAATCCCACCTCACTGAGTCAAAGGCTTTCTCTGCATCTAAACTCAATAGAGCTGCTTCCGCTCCATGGTTAGAAATGTAACTGAGTATATGTAGAGTTCTCCTAATACTGTCTGATGCCTGCCTTTGGTTGATGAAGCCTGTTTGGTCCAAATTAATGAGATCCGGAAGAATCTTTTCTAATCTCCGAGCCAAAATGGAGGTGAACAACTTATAGTCAACATTTAAAACACTAATTGGGCGGTAATTACTACATTCCATTCTATCCTTCCCCTCTTTCGGAATAACTGAAATTATCGCTTCTCTCCATGAAGGTAAGATTTCTCTTTTTTGTATTACCCAATTAAGTGCCTTTAATAAAGTTGGTGCCAAGTGATCGAACATGTTTTTATACCATTCTGCAGAGTAACCATCCGCTCCTGGGGATTTACCTGGCTTTAATTTTTTTATTGATATTTTCAACTCTTCCATCGTAATTTCCGCCAATAGTAGTTCATTTTGTTCCTTTGTTACAGTGGGTAATTCTAGTGATTTTAAAAAAGAATTTGTTTGCCCATCATTATCTCTTTTAGGTTGTGAGTAAAGAGCTTTATAGAATTTCTCAAAACTCCCTTGAATTTGCTCCGTTTTACAATGTATTTCCCCTGTCTGAGTATTTCTTATTTTATTTATGGTTCTATCTGTTGTTTGTTTTCTAAGTTTATATGATAACAATTTTAATGACTTCCCTCCTACTTCGTAGTACCTTTGTTTAAGGAACAGGAGTTTCCTTTGTATTTCTGTGGAGTATATTTCATCTATTTCCTTAACTATTTTTTGTATATCTCGCTTCACCTTTTGGTTCATTGAGGTTGTGTGTTCTTCCTGTAGTCTTTTTAATTTAATTTCAAGATCTTGTAGTTTCTGCCTTCTAAGTTTCTTCAAATTGGTCGTGAGTGCAATAATTTTACCTCTTACCACTGCTTTCAATGCGTCCCAGAGTATTGATGGCGTCACTTCCCCGTTATCATTCATCTCTAAATATGACTTAATCTCCTTTTCCAAATTTAGTTTAATCTGTGGATTATTCAAAATATCTGAATTCATTCTCCATACCGTAGATCTAGGTTTTTTATCCAGGCCCATCACCATATAAATGGGGCTGTGGTCTGAAATATCCATCGTACCCAGTTCACAATGTTCAATCAGATGTAGATCTTTTTCAAAAACAAAGAAGTAATCTATTCTAGAGTATGTCCTATGAGGGTGGGAGTAATAGGTGTAATCTCGGACCTTAGGATTTAATTCCCTCCACACATCTATAATTCCTATTTCCTTAAACAAGCCATCTATCTTTTTAATTAGTGACTTTGGTTCCCTGATATTGTTAGAACAGTCCAATTTGGAGTTTAAACGTATGTTAAAGTCCCCTCCACACACTAGGATTCCCTGAGCTTTAGTGACTGTTAAATCAAATACGTCACGGTAAAAATTCCATCCTGAGTCTGGTGGAGCATAAACACTCAAAAAACTTGTTAGAATTCCCTCTATTTTCCCTATTATCATTATAAATCTCCCTTCTTTATCCTTTATCTCAGATATATGTTCATAGTTTACCTTTTGGGATATAAGTATGGCCACACCTCTTTTACGTGTAGATTTATAGGATGAAAAGTATACATTTTTAAACCCCATTTTTTTTAATTTTGTGTGTTCTGTATCATTTAGGTGGGTTTCTTGTAAAAACACAACCTCTGCTCCTGCCGTCTTTAGTTTAGATAAAATTTTCCCTCTCTTAGCTGGACTAGTTACGCCATTAACATTAAACGAGGCAATTTTCATACTTTGCAATCAAATTATAGATTGATTTTAACAAATATATCATTACACAAAGCTCCCCTTTAAACAAAACGAACCAGAACAGGTTAACAATCATTAAATCAAAAATATAACACAAAGTGTACAACATACAGTGAACTTCCAAAAGTGAAGTCATTGTCATGACTACGGTGGAGCCGTCGCCCGACTCCAAGGGAAAGCCCCTCTTTATGGGTCTATAGAAGGGGCCCTTGTGGATGGCAGTGAAATAATATGCCATTCGAGCTTAGCGAGTCACATTTCCCGATTAATCGAAACTTCACTCTATTCAAACTAGGCTTATATATTTATGACTAGATGTAGATTAACTTTATAACTCTCTCCCTCTTACTATCTTAAGTACCTTCGCCGTTCATCACGCCCGTCTACACAACGCGGCATTCTCCCAGCACCTTCATTTGTACTCCTCTTTCATGAAAGGATGCTTCTCTGTGGAGTTTATGGCGGCGTCAAACGCGCATCCACTCTTCGAAAGGTTTGCAGCTTCTCTTTAAATGACGGTGCTCCCCTCTGCTGCTTATCAGTGCTCCTGGTGTTCCTCTGCCACGACATTCTCTGAATCCGCTCCATGAAGGTGTTCGGGTGGCTGGTCGGCTGCACGGAGAATCCTTTCTTTGTCATATCCTGCGTTGCCTCCTCTACTGTGTTATATATCTTCACTCCGTCCTCGTATAGCACTTTCAAACGGGCAGGATACAGTGTCTTAAATTTCACTTCTTTCTCTTTCAACACCTTGCGTACCTCTTTATATTCTCTTCTCATCTGCAGCAGTTCTGGGGCATAATCATTATCAAAGCTGATCCGCTTTCCTTGCCAGGAGAATCCTCTCATCTGCCATGCCTGTCGAAGTATCAGTTCTTTGGTTGTGAAACTTTGAAACTTGACCACTATCGAACGTGGCGGCGCGTCTGCCGGTGGTGGTTTGCCGAACGCTCTGTATGCGTGTTCTATTCGAAGGGACGTGCCCTCGGGTAGAGTTAGATTTTCTTTCAGGAATTTTTCTAGAAAGTGGATCATTGTCGGAGAGTCTTTTTCGGCCCCTTGGGGTACTCCGTATATTCTGAGATTATTCCGCCTAAAACGACCCTCCATTTCCACGAGTTTCTCTTCAATTATGGTGTGTGACTTTAACACATCTGCGAATACCTCTTCGACATTTTGAATCCTGTCTTCTACCGTTGCAATTCTACCTTCTGCTTCCTCCAGTCGAGCTTTGGTATTTGAAATTTCAGCTTTAATTTCCTCCATTTGGGTTTTGTTATCCCGGCGAAAATCCCTTAGTTCTCTAAGAATGAGGCTCAAATCAATAGTCTCTACGATGGGATTTGCCGCGTCTCCCTCCCAGCCGCACGTTGGCGGGCCGGGGGAAGAGCGCGCCGACTCACCCTCGTCCTTTTCTGCAGGCTGCATGACTTTCTTAGTTTTGCACCTAGTTTCCATGTTTCTCCCCCCTTATTTTAATTATGTATCTCACGTAAATCTCTATTTAAATGTTTTTTGGGGAGGTTTCAAAGCTTCACTAATCGGGAGCGCTAGCTCTATGCTGCCATCTTGCCAATATCCAACCCGGAAGTCCAGTAATTGCATGTATGACTGTACAAGTTAAATCCCACAATTCGCTACAAGTTGTCTGTCAGCATTGGGATCGTTGTTCATAGTCATAAATTTAGCAGAAAATAGAAATGAAAGCGTTACACAGCACGGCTTACTTTAAAAAAGACAAAAGTAGACTAAGAGAACTGAACTTTCAAAGGTGAATGGAAACATCGATATGTTTTTCCTACAGAAAGTTTAAAACCAGTTTCTGTTAGTTACAATATTATCAATATAAAAAAGCAATAGTGTGAAGTGCCACCATGAGGCAAGACACCGGTCATTGTGTGTAAAATGCCCAAACTGGGAGCCTAGTATGATAGCGCAAACTTTCACGTTTATTTACAGCCCAGCAATGTGCAAATGAAGATTCATTAAAGTTTGTTGTTTGCATTTTGCACAAATACAAAGCCATCAAAGTTCAAACTGTCCACGTTTAATGTAGTTACTGAAAACTGCCAATGAATATTACTGAAATGCTATAGAATTAATTATTTTTTTTTTAGACTTGTAATAGAGACTGCATATATAGAAATCTAAATCATAACACATGAAATTTGCACCTTGGCTAGAAAAATTTTTAATTGACTGGACCTTCTTAAATTTTAGTTCAGGATCCCAGCTATAAATTTTGGGATCTAACCACAGGAATTAAGCGGTCGAAGTTTATTGGCTCATTTGCGTGTCGGCTCTGAGGCAGAAAACGTAATCTTGCTGAACAGACACCCCTCGAATATACGCATGTAAGTACATGTAAAGTGTGTTGGGGTAAAATAAACATATGCAATTTCGTGCTGCACGGTTAATATTGATGTAGATCTGTGCAATTATTTAATTGCAAAAGGCTGCAATTTTTTACAGGTGTATATGCAGAGTAAGGAATTGATGTAGTGTTTGTCAGTTTAAATATTTAGAAAATATTTTTTAGGTGAAAAAATACAGCGCCCTATTAATGGGATCAGTTGTACCATTGTTTGCTTTTAGGCGGAATAAATTTATTTATATAGTTGCGTATCGCAGTTTAACTCACCATCACGGTGTCTATCACAATTTTTATTTTCTTGTTTATCAAATTGTGAAGCTGTAATGCATGAAACATGAAAGCAGATTTAGCTGTAAAGTTTTAACTTGTGATGCAAAAGACAACACTGTCCTAGATTTCCATGTTTTCAGTTTTTGGAAAATATTTACCTGTTTTACCTGTAAATTATTTTTGCTTGTTTTTCTTTCCTTAATACAAAGCAGTATGAGGGCTTTTTATATTTAAACAAGCAAGGAAAGCAGATTTAGTGTAAAGGTAAAGGATGGAAACATGAAACCTGCTTAACTTTTTTTTTTTTTTTTTTTAAATGCCATCAACTTTATTCAGTAAACAATTTATTCATTCTAGGCCAGTCAGTGGAACTGTAATGAAGTGAAGTGTTTACAATACTTAATTTCCTTCTTGCATTTTTCATCTTTCGTCCCAAAGGTACCTGAAATACCTCACTAAAAAGTACCTGAAGAAGAACAACCTGCGAGACTGGCTGCGTGTCGTGGCAAACACCAAGGAGAGCTATGAACTGCGCTACTTCCAGATCAACCAGGACGAGGAGGAGGAAGAGGACGAGGATTAAACTCATGTTGGTCTTTTGCAAAATTAATAAATTTTCAAAAGAATATGACTTGTGCTGATTTTGTTTACTGGGAGGTTAAATATAGGTTATTTATATACCTTTTTTGTGCAGTTTAGGGTTAATGGTCTGTACAATTGATTGAGCCACATTGATCGCAAAATCATAACATATATTATTTCTTTTGCATTTGAGGTAGTAAAATCGTGCAGTTCCTTAATATTCCTATAGGTGGTGTACTCTAACCCTTTCACACTTGGCAGACAGCACAGCGTCCCATGTGGTGGAGGCAAATAGTTTATTTAGAACTAACTGTGCCCGCAACTTTGTGTGGAATTTAATCGAAAACATGTGTAAGCATGTTTTTAAAAATGTCCAATGCGATGTTGAACAGTTTGACAAATTGTTACCGTGAAGTGCGTGTAATTGTGTAAGATCGCGTTTAAGTAGATTTCAAATGAACACAAGCCTGTATTTAAAATATTTACACTACTACTGTTGAATTTTGAGTTTTTCAAGGGTTTTTTTTTTTTTATGATAAGGTCATGCAAATTAGCATATCATCTCTTCCCATGGGCCAATTATGATGGTCTATATGTTGCCTTAATCTCGACCAAATACTCTTGTAAAAACTCCAAATTCATCAGTTGTGATGTGCGCAGAAAGATGTAAATTCCAAAAACCATTCTGTTTTATGACTCATCTTGCACCCCCCCCCCCCCCCCCCCCCAAAAAAAAAAAAAACTGATACTATGATAGTGTGATACAAGACAGAAATTTTAATAAATGTTAAGTGTAGAGCTGTTGCAATATAATGTCATGAATCTACTGAATTTAATGTTAAGCTAAAGTGTTCTTTATATATGACTATAGAGACATTATATGGCCAAAAGTATTTGGATGAATCAAAGTTGCTTATTAAACATCTCATTGCAGATCAAGTTCGCTTAAGTCATACAGGAAAGCGTTCCGCTAGCTGTTGGAGTGTGACTGTTGATTTGTATTAGTAAGAGAATTAGTGAGGTCAGGTACTTGTGTTGGGATGTCGAGGAGGCGGCTTCAGTTCCAGTTCATCCCAAAAGTGATCAATCAGAGCTCCTTGAGTCCTTAATAAACCATCACTTTGTCACTTACAGGAGCATATTTATGCTCTAACAGGTTTGGGCCTCAGTTCCAGTGAGGGTAAACCTGTGACAGGGTAATCAGAAGGTAAGTGTAATCTGTACACTTGTGTAATCTGATCCAATAGAAGAGCTACTGTAGCTCAGATTGATTAACAGGTTAATGTTGGTTCTGGTAGTGAGAAGTCAGAACAGTGTACCGCTGTTTTGGTGGTAAAAAGGAGAGACCCAGTAAATATTAGCCAGGTGGTCATAAAGTTATTTAAGTTGAAAACAGTTTTTCAATAAAGACTGATATTTCATTGCAGTTTTGGGACATTACTTTTAAAGTAACTAACTACATTACAAAATTACTCTCTTTAAAAAGTATTCAGTTACATTACAGGTGGTACTTTGTGATAAAAGTAACTACAGTAGTTAGAATACTTTTCCATTGCAGAAAATGAAAACTCCTTTGTGATTCCTCATGCATGTTGTTTTAGCCAAGACCTTAATAATTATTCTACCATCACTTAGCAAAGTTTGGTCCATGATCTGTTAACTCCTAATACCCCTATCCCACCTATGTGGTTTCGCCCGTTGGCCGTAAATACGGTTCATTATGATTCACCGCGAGTTTTTGGCGTTGAGTACGTTTCCATCTTTCCGCGCGAAAAATTAAACGTTAAATTTTTTGGCGGTCCTTGCGGAAGTTTGCGGACCTTGGCGCACTTCACGGAACGTCGGCGGGCAATCGCGGCAACTCACGGTGCCCGACACCGCATCTCGCCGTGAGTCAAACCGCATAGGTGAGATAGGCGTATAATGCCCCATCTCACCTAAGCGGTTTTGCACGGTAGCCGTAAGTTCGGTTCATCATGATTCACTGTGAGTTTTGGTGCTGTGATTACGTTTCCATCTTTCCGCACGAAAAATTAAACATGTTCATTTTTAGGTGGTCCTCGCGGAAGCTCTCGAATCTTGCGGGCAATCGCGGAGGCTCACAGTGCCTAACAATGCATCTTTAATTTAACTTTAAAGAACTTTATTAATCCCAGAGGGAAATTGCTCTTGGTTATACAGTTGCTCAGATTAATTTACCGGGAAGCAAGGAAAAGTTAGATTAGGAAAAAATATATATATTAGACATGAAAAATAAAATTAAAGAAATAGAAATGTAAAAATTCTAAGAAAAATAGCAGAAGTAAAACAATAGAATTAGCTATGGCATATAATTTAGATACATATTGCACTAGAACTGTAGTGTAAGTGAAAAGAAATATTGCACAAGTGTATTATAATCAGACATTGCACTTTGAGAACACTGAGTTGTGTGAACAGAAGTGTCAAAGTGTAAAATGTTATTAACCAGGAACTACTGACAGTCCCTGACCCGTAGTGAAAATGCCACAGAGAAGAGTTATATAATTTTATGGCCATAGGGAGAAAAGATCTCCTATGGCGCTCCGTAGAACACCTGGTCATAATTAGTCTCTGGCTGAAGTTGTTCCTTTGGTCGGTGGGAACTAGAGACCTGCGCGATTTTTCAGTCCTGCTCCAGCAAGATTCTGTCCCGCTCCCGCAAAAATATATATTATTTTCTCCCGCTCCCGCCCGCAGGATTCAAGTTTTGTCCCGCTCCCGCCCGCAGGTAAACATATAAGTAGTTTTATTTTTACTGCTTCTTCCCCTACATTGTTATTTGTTTCAATTGCTTCCCTTTTGAGTATATATAAAAAAAAGAAACGGAAAATAAATATGTTTTGTTGTATTTGAGTTTGATTAAATTGAATGATGAACATGGACACGAACGAGGAGCTTTTCAGAACATAGAAATACACTCAGAACTGTTAGAAATAGGGTAATAATTTTGCAATGAAACAAAATAATAATAAACGTTGATCTCAAGTGGTTAAACAGAAAAGCATTTGGCCTAATACTGCTTCAGAACGTTAGGCTTTTTTGCCTTCAGCAATGTCCAAACATTGAACATAAGTTATCCATATTTCTCAATAAATAAAAATACGTTCTGACTGTGCGCCTGTTAATTGTTTTTATTTTAATTCAGTCGTTCTTGTTGCTTTTGTGCAGTAGATAAATAATATAGTATTTGTTTCAATAAATACATTTTAAGATAATTCCACTTTGCGGGAGTCCCACGATTAATTTTATTCTCCCGCAACCTGCACATATATGAGGACCTTACTGCCCGCACCCGCATTCACCCATCAAATCTTGTGCCGTGCCCGCACTCCGTGCGCTGGGTCCCGCGGTACTCCTGCGGGAGTGCAGGTCTCTAGTGGGACCTGTATAGCGGGTGAGAAGGATTGTTCAAGATTGTGCGTATTTTGGACAGGATCCTCCTCCTTGCCACAACATCAACAGAGTCCAGATCCAAACCCAGGACAGATCTGGCCCTTTTAATGACCTTGTCCAGTCTGTTTCTGTCTGCCGCTTTTATGTTACATCCCCAGCAGACCACGGCAAAGAAGACGACACTTGCCACCACAGATTCGTAAAACATCTGAAGAATAGTATTACAGATGTTGAAAGATCTGAGCCTTCTCAGGAAGTACAACCTGCTCTGTCCTTTCTTGTAGAGGGCCACTGTGTTAACTGACCAGTCTAGTTTATTATCCAGATGCACTCCTAGGTATTTGTACTCAGAGACCACGTCCACTGTCTCTCCCTGGACAGATATAGGAGTCACAGGGGTTCCACCTTTCCTAAAGTCGACCACCAGCTCCTTCGTTTTCTTGATGTTGAGTTGAAGGTGGTTGCGCTCACACCAGGAAACAGACTGGTCCACCACAGACTGGTACTCGGAGATGTCACCGTCCTTAATACATCCCACCACCACAGAGTCGTCAGAGAACTTCTGTAGATGGCATGATCCTGAACTATATTTAAAGTCCGATGTATAGAGGGTGAAAAAAAATGGTGACAGAACAGTCCCCTGAGGAGCACCAGTGCTGCAGATCTCAGACACAGTTTTGTAAACAAACATACTGGGGACGGCAGGTCAGGTAGTCCATTATCCAGGAGACCAAGGGAGTGTCAATTTCCATGATTCTTAGTTTCTCCCCAGCACAGCCGGTCGTATGGTGTTGAAGGCACTGTAGAAGTCAAAGAACATAATCCTCACACTGGTCCCAGGTTTGTCGAGGTGGGAGTAGGTACAGTGGAGCAGGTGTATAATGGCGTCATCTACTCCCAGGAGCGGCTGATAGGCAAACTGAAGAGGGTCAAGAGAAGTTTGAGGATACATTTCTCAACCACCTTCATAATATGTGATGTTAGAGCGACGAGCCTGTAGTCGTTCTGGGCAGAGGGTCGTAGTATCTTGGGGACAGGAACAATGCAGGATGTTTTCCACAGGGCAAGGACTTTCTGTAGAGATAGACTTAGGCTAAAGAGGTGCCATAGGACCCCACACAGGTGAGGAGCACAGGATTTCAGGACTCTTGGGTTGATATTGTCCAGACCTGTAGCTTTTGTAGGGCAGAGCCTGCTCAGACCGTGTTTTGACTGGTCATCTGAGATGTTGATTAATGGGATTGTAGAAGAAGTAGGGGCGTTTTCTGTGTGTGGGTGGATGGGGGAGCAGTGGATCCTGTATTAGAGCTGAAGTTGAGGGTGGTGAGAAACAGAGGGACATCAAATCTGTTAAAGAAGGTGTTGAGATCGTTAGCACGTTCCACATCGCCCTCAATAGCTTGTCCACTCTTCTTGTAGCCAGTAATGCTCCTCATGCCTCTCCACACCTCTCTCATGTTGTTCTTCAGTCTTTGTTCCAATTTTTTTCAGTAAGACTCTTTCCCCTCTCTGATTTTGACAGCCAACATTGTTTGAGCCTTCTTCGCCGCTTCCTTATCACCAGACCTAAAAGCCCCTTTTTTCTCATTTAAGGAGGCTTTAATGTCCTTAGTGACCCAGGGTTTGTTGTTGGGGAAACAGTGAATATTTCTCATAGGAACACAGGTGTCCACACAGAAGTTTATGTACTCTGTAATGCAATCTGTCATAGCAGGCTGACTCTGGACCAGGGGTATGTATATTGGCTGGAGATGAACCAGGTTGTGGTCTGATTTCCCTAGGGCTGCAGCACTATAAGCACTTTTAACATTAGCATACAGCAAGTCCAGTATCCTATCCCCCTGGTGTGGCAATCCACATACTGGGTGAAAGTGGGGAGAGTCTTCGTCAGGGATGCGTGGTTGAAATCACCGGAGATCAGAAGAAAGGCATTTGTGTGCCGGGTCTGGAGTTTGGCGGTGACCGAGTGGATGACGTCACACGCTGCGGCGGCATTCACGGACGGAGGAATGTACACGGTAGTTATTATAACGTGACATTCTCTGGTAAATTATCTGGGTAAATAATATAGGCGAAGTCCGACAGCCAACAGTTCAATATCCGGACTACAAACGCGCTCCTTAACAGTCACATGACTGGGGTTACACCACACATTCACACGTTGTTGATGTAAACAGCCAGCCCCCCTCCTTTCCTCTTACCGCTCTCACTCATCGTCCTGTTGCTCCGTATCGCGCTGAAGCCGTCCAGTGTAATATTAGAGTCAGGCACATCACCATGTAACCAAGTCTCTGTAAAACACATCAGAATGCACTCATGGAAAATGTTTTCAGTCACCTCGAGTCAAACCGGATAGGTGAGATAGGGGTATTAGGTTTCCATCTTTCCGCGCATTGGTCCTCGCATAGTCAAACCGCATAGGTGGGATAGGGGTATAACAGCAGGAATAACAGAGGGGGGCAGGATATCAGGGGTGGGGACACACACACACGCTAACGGATTGGGAATCACTGCTGTCTGACTCACGGATTACATATATTGTCTGAACAACAGATTACATTCCCCCCCCCCCCCCCTGTGTGATATTGTCTGTTATCTTAATAGTCTCACTTTTTGTCTAGCCTTTGCTAAGAAGTCCTCTACCTTAGCATACACTGTTCCTCTGGATATGCATTATGGGTACTGTAGTCTCTACTGCTACACACCGGTACTTAGCGCTCCTGCATTTTCTCTATCTCACTCCCCACCCCTTCTTTGTCTCAACCTCCTTCCAGCTGCAGTAACCATGACAACCGCTCGTGACTTCCAGCCGGCCATGTAGCTGCCATGCGCGCGCGCAGAACATAGCAACGAAGCTTTGTATATTAAAATGTCTTGTTTAATTTTTAATCCCGGTAGCCATGTTGGCATCGAGAGAGTTAATCAGCATAAAGCGAAACACACACACACACGTTGTTTGTTAATTATTATTGAAGTAACAGGATATAAAAATGTTCCTCGCAGATAATATTAACTAAATAAATGCACGCGCTCAGAATGAAATAAAACGAACCATGTGATACACACAAAAGGCGCGCGAGTTATCCTTTACTGAAGAGGCCTAGCGTTAACTGTCGCAAAAAAAAAAAAAAAAAAAAAAACCCGGCTCGCTTTCCGTTTCCTCGCGCTGGCTCGAGCTAACTTTCTCCTCTGCGAGTGTATATTTATATATAAATGTACACTCACTCACACACACACACATATACAGTATGTCCCGACGTGACCTCCTGTGTTTCCTCCGCGCGTGTGGACACACTCCACCGGGGAGGGGAAGAAAAAACGGACAATGCGCGTGAGAGAGATGAAGGGGGCACGCGGCGCTGTTTACACACACACACACACTCGCGCAGATATCTCCACGCGCTGCTTTCTTCCGCGCTCTACTATTAGTAACACCTGGTTACCAGGGCAGCACTACTAACTAGTCGCCTGCGCAATTATGGGATGGATTGCCATGGCAACAGACCAGACGTCACGAGCTGGATCTGGGCATGTGTGTTCCATTTTCGTCTCTTATTTTCAGAGCCGAGGATTTTTGGATAGACGAGGAGGAGGAAGAGGAGCGACTCCAGACCTCCAAAGATCTATTTCAGTTTTTTAGTAAAAAAAAAAAAAAAAAAATTTGGATAATAATATACATTTATATATATATATATGTAAAAATATCCCCAGTTTTATTCGTCCTCATTTTTTCTAGTCTTCATCTAGTCCTTCGTTGCTTAACCGGGAGTTTGCACGACTTTTTCATTTTTTTCCCTAACCCCCCTCCCTCCAGGACGCACGGATGTAATTTTTGTGCGTGAGGGCGCGCGCGCGTGTGTGTGTGTGTGTGTGCATGCGTGTGTATGCGTGTGCGTGTGTTATGCGGTGAAGATGCCCGGATCGCTGAGCAACGAGGAAGAGGGCCAAGACGATTTGGATTTTGAAGACGACGTGCCAGGTGAGGGGAGTGAATGAAGTGGACATGGGAGGAGAAAGGAAAGAAGGGACAGAGGGAGGGAAGGAGGAAAGGAGGGAGGGAGTTTGTAGCCTTCAGAGATGTTCCTGCTGCTGGGATCGATGCATGGGGGTGAAAAAAAAAACAACAGAACTCTTTACACCTTATACAAAAGAAGGGGGCAGGACGCAGTGCCACAGAGATGTCATAACCACGTTATCGTATCGCGTCATGATCTCCTGTGCCCGAGGAAGCCTTCAGTCTAGCCGACCATCCCTGCATCCTGCATGCCTTTGTGCTTCTCTGGTTTTCTTTCTTTCTTGCATGGAAATGCCTTGTGTTACAGTGCTTCACAAGAAGAGGACAGCATGTCTAAGATCTAAGCTGGCATCATTTTTCATCCATCAACATCTCCATGTCATTATTTTAAACTTAGTCATATGTTCTTGAGTAAATTATAACATAATGCACTACGGGACAGAGATGAAGGCCGGCTTTTGTCCTGGGTCCAAAAAACATCTGGACAGGATTCCTCCAAAGAGCCACGTGTGACAGGAAAACATCACCTATGCACTGTAGTACTTTCACCATTAGGATACGACTCTGGATAAATAATGTCCAGATGTCGCTTGGTTTGGTGCATCTGGTATGATTTCTCCAAATCTTTGTACATAAAAATGGAGATATTTGAATGGTTACCAGATTTTGTTTTGCAAAAAAAAAAAAAAAAATGTTATGCTTTACTGAATGAGCAACCAGGTAGAACCCTTATGGACTAACTAAAGAACCTGTTCGATTTCGGTTTCCTTTTAAGTTTATTACACGGATGTCACACAGATCCTGGTCAAATCTCGGTTGAATTCTGTTAACTAAAGGAGGGGTTCTCGCTGGCCTTTTGTCCACACACACACACACACACACACACACACACTGCGCTATAGGTCACTTAAAATGGACCTTTTGGAAAACTTCTTGGAGGATCTTCAGATAATCAGCTCTGTTTTTCAATGTTAGTGCGTAGACAGGAAAAATTGTGTTTTTGGCTTGTACAAGTTTGTGATGTATGTCCTTTATTAGACATCAGACTGTGACATTCCCAGTAATAATTTATTTTCTGATTGGCAGACATGGCTTTACAATCAGGGTTGGCTTGGCATGCGCGTCATGGTGATTTGTTTGCATTTTTTTTTTTAAATATACAAACCCCTGCGTTTTTTATTTTATTATTTTAACAGATAATCCAGTAAATAGCATCATCCATTTTAGGTTTTCAATGAAAATCCAATAAATGTAGACCTCTGATTTATAGATAATGTCATCAATCAGTGCAAATTTATAGGGAATTAATCAACATATTGAACATATTGAAACTTTGATTTGACATTGATTAATCCTATAACAGCACACATTATTTACTCTCTATAAAATTGTTTTACCCTTACTTGATAGACATGGAAGAGACAAGTTTGTCGTATTTTCTGAAAGTGTTAATCGATAAATGAAACGATACATGATAAAACTCTAAGCTATAAACATAAACTTAGTAAAACTTTCATATTTTACTATATATTAAATATAGTTTTATATATAGTTAATGCTCCAGCTTCCTTAGTATTGATATATCTATCCATAGTGTATATATCGTATCATAAACCATCATTATTCAGTGTTTATGTAAATGAGGTACAGTAGAGCCATGCCCCACCAGAGAACCAGAGTATAATTTTTTTTTATCCACAGTTGTCATCTTCAAAGTGAATATCAGGCTGCGGGTTTTCACACTCTAGCTGCAAAATCAAACATATGTACAGCGATTACACCTTCCTATACTTTACACTCATATTCATCGCTCATTTTAGTAAATATACATACTTTGCATGTATTGTTTTCATACTTAACAGCATAATTTGGCCAATCGACAAACTATTCTGGAACTTTTTTTGATCTCTTTAATACACTTCCTTTCCACTAAAAAGCCCCTGTTTCAGAAAGGGTGTAATTATTGGCTTTCATCAAGCAAAGAAAATATTAGAATTGGTGGAATCAGGCAAAAAAAAATTCTAACACATTACTAAAACCTGGAAGGATAGCGCCAAACTGTCGACTTTGCAGAAAAAATGTGGCTGGAAAACAGATGTGGCCCTGAAATAAGAGATCGCTGATTGCAGAGTTGCATCATAAAAAAAACAGGCAGTAGAAATCTTTGTCTAATCGTGAAAGTAAGAGCATTTTTACACAATATGATACGATCTGGTTTGGGACTAAACAGCTGTGTGTCCGTCATAAAACCAGTAAGTATAAAGATAGAATTTTGGAGCCTACATTAGGCATTCGTGTCTAATGAGGTCAGATTGAGCCTATTCATGAGTCATAGGTGCGTCAGGGTACGAAGGGAAGTGAATGAATCGATGTACCCATCATGCATAGTGTCCACTGTACAAGGCTGTAAAGGCAGTGTTATGATCTGTGGTGGCTTCAGTTGCTCAGGTCTAGACTCAGCAATGCTATTTGGCAATAAAATGAAGTCAGCGGATGACCTGAATGTACTGGAATGACCAGGAAATCACATCTATAGAGTTTTTCTCACTGGTGCAACACTATTGTACAATATATGGTTAATGGTGAAAATGTGTAAAGAGTGATGTGTCAGTGCCAGTCATTGCAGACATCAAGAGATCAAACAGAAAAAAAGAGAATGCGCTTTAGGTTTTAATGTTAGGTTTTTCTGTTTTTTTTTCTGGTTTACTGTGCATTAGTGCAGAATCACCTTAAATCCATCATCCAGCTGAGGTTTTATGATTTACAACTGCAAGCAAACATTTCCCTCCTACACAGCTGGGAATATTATTTCAGCTGTAATCTTGTAGTCTCTATTTAAACCTGAAATGGTTTCAGTGTCCTTTTTTTTTGCCTTTCTTTAGCCTGTCAGTTCTGGACGATTACACTTTTTCCAACTATGATTGTTTAAGATGCTGAGAAGGTAATACGTCTGGTCTACGGTGCCAACTGCGTCCATCATGATGGATCGCTCTAATGAAACAGACTCTGCTATATAGTATTAATAATGTGATTTACATTTACAGTAAAGACTGGCTGGATTATAATTTTTAGGAAGGATATCATTTGTATCCTGCTTACAATTTTATTCCAATTCGCTGACTGGATGTAGCCTCATCTGCCTGCACTTCCTCTTAACGCGAATCTGTGGCAGATCTATTTTTCAAAATAAGGCTTCTAATGTTGCTTTTAATACACGCCAAGAATTGAAGGAGCTCCTCTGTAGCTCTTAAACAAGACTCATCAATCTCACAGTCAGATCAGTCTCTGCCTTCCTGCAGGGTGCAGGTGCCACGCTGGGAGAGATGTGATGAAGTGGCGTCGAAGACGGGCCGCAGTTGCACTTCTTTATACTGCCATGGCGCTCTGCGTGATAAAATCAATGCCGTCATAGTTTTCTCGCCTTCAGCTGACTCGGGGCGGTCCGAAATGATATCGGGTTAGAACTGCGCTTTAGATGCTCGACTTTGTTGTTGTTGTTTTTTTTTTTTTTTTTTTCTTTCATCAATAGAGTTAATCGATTGGATAAATTAAAAGCAAAAGCTGACTATTTTAGGTCAGATTTGAAGCCAAGACTAAGTGACCGCTCTGCAGATTGACACTTGGTCAATACAAGAGCGGATTAGCTTTTTATTGATTTTGGAAAATGCTGCTCGGGTTTCAGCGACTTTGCACTGTAGACGGAGCAGTTCAGTCCAGACTTCTTTGGAATGCCGAGAGTGTAAGATTCATACTTTGCCGTGAACCTAGGTGTTTTATTTAAATGAAAAAACCTCTACAGTTCATATCTAAATCTATTCTAAAATTTCATGTGCTTTATCTAACTCAGTTAAAGCTTTGACCTTGCTTGTATAAGAAAAAAAGCAAAAAAGAAATAAAAAGCATGGAAGCTAATGAAAAACGCGACGCACAAAATCAAATCCAGAAACTCCCACAGACTTCTCGGATTAATTTTACATTTGCTTGATTTGAGTTAAACCGAAGCGTCATGCCACACAATCCCTATAATTGCTTGATGTTTGCATGGATTTGGTTATGCCAACTTAAAAGTCTTTCCTCAAGCCCTCACCTGTTTGGCTGAATGTTGAAATGAAACAACACACTCATTTCTGTAAGCCAGAACTCTGTAGTCTTAAATGTAAGTTAACCCTCAAACATCTGGATAGAATAATGAGTATGAAATTCTTTACACAATTGTATACCTGTATCACATTTGAAGGGTATATTCATGTGGACCTCTAGACCTGTTTTCCTAAAGCATACAGAAGTTCTTATTCGTATTTCCAGTCAGGAATTAGGTGATCTGTGGACAGAAAGTTATTCAAGAGCCTATTAATACTTCCTGCATTTTACCACTCTCGTCATCTTTATTCCGTTTTGTCTCTAAATGAGATTATAAATGGAAAAAGTAGCCAGAAAATTGTGCTTGTATTACAGTATTTGGCTCTCCTATTTTGATTTCGCAAAATTGATTTCCCTATGTCATGCTACTGGTTAGCGCTCCCGCCTCGTACCTCCACGTTTGGGGGTTCGAAACTCACCTCTCGTCTGTTTGCGTGTAGTTTGCATGCTCTCCCAGTTCTTGTTGGGTTTTCTCCAGATGTTCCAGTTTGCCATCAAAGTCCAAATACTTGCGGTGAAGTCTGATTGGTGTTCCCAAATTGTCCAAGGTGTGTGAGTGTGTGTTGTAGGTTGCTTGAAGGTTGGGGTCCTAAGAAACGTAACTTTCCCTTACAGCAAATCATAGGTCATTGATGCCAACCATTGTGCACAATGACTCCCAGGTAATTGGTACTGTCCCATATCATGTAAAAAAGGCATTCATCTTAGTCACAGCACAACCATACGAAAATTGAAAGGTTAGCATATCATATAAGGAATTGCACATGATGGACTGTTGTGATGCGATACCCCCTGATGGGAAGCAGATATTTTTCTCCTTATAAGATTATTTTCTTTAATGGTGTGTAATTTGTAAAAGTGATTTGAATTTTTACTTGTTGATTAATTAAATGTCATTCCCTATATAAATGTATCATTACAGTTACTGTTAAAGAACATTGATATATAGCAGTTACAAGCATCTACAGCCTTTAGATTTATCTCTTTTGAAAGGGAATATATAAAAAATTGCAGCTTGTGACTCAGTTTCTGAGAAGCTAGAAAGTGCAAACTCTTCTTACCTGAGGAGTTTCTGTTGATTGTAAAATTACTGACTGATTAAAAAGCACTGGAGACTTCGTTCATAATGTAGAAAGTGGAGACTCTTTCCATAAAGCTGACACTGCAGACTCCATCCATAAGGCTGACACTGGAGACTCCTCCCATAGCACTGACATTGGAAACTCTCTCCATAACACTGACACTGGAGACTCCATCCATAAGGCTGACACTGGAGACTCCATCCATAAGGCTGCCACTGGAGACTCTCTCCATAACACTGACACTGGAGACTCTCTCCATAACACTGACACTGGAGACTCCATCCATAAGGCTGACACTGGAGACTCCATCCATAAGGCTGCCACTGGAGACTCTCTCCATAACACTGACACTGGAGACTCCATCCATAAGGCTGCCACTGGAGACTCCATCCATAACACTGACACTGGAGACTCTCTCCATAACACTGACACTGGAGACTCCATCCATAACACTGACACTGGAGACTCCATCCATAACACTGACACTGGAGACTCTCTCCATAACACTGCCACTGGAGACTCTCTCCATAACACTGATACTGGAGACTCCTTCCATAAGGCTGACACTGGAGACTCCATCCATAAGGCTGCCACTGGAGACTCCTCCCATAGCACTGACACTGGAGACTCCTTCCAGAAGGCTGACACTGGAGACTCTCTCCATAACACTGACACTGGAGACTCTCTCCATAACACTGACACTGGAGACTCCATCCATAACACTGACACTGGAGACTCCATCCATAAGGCTGCCACTGGAGACTCCTTCCTTAAAGCTGACACTGGAGACTCTCTCCATAACACTGACACTGGAGACTCCTTCCTTAAAGCTGACACTGGGAAAAGCTGAGACTTTTCCCTATAAATCTGGCACTGGAGACTTAAAAAAATCACCTAACAGAAAACTTCATACCAACAACTACATATTTTCCATTGTTAAATAACACCCATTTATAAAATTAATTCATTATAGACTTTGACTAAGTGCTGCATTTGCAGTACAAGTCTCTGTGAACAGTCTGTTACTATAAAAACAGTAATAGATTAGAACAAGGATGCTAACATAAATATGTCATAAATGCTACTCTAAGAGCCAGAATGGAATAAATTATGGACCAGTCATTGTAGGAAATGAACACCAGCCTCACCTGAGCCGGTCACTCGTACTGGCATCCAATAACTGAAGATTTATTAAAGTATAAATGGCCGGGCTGTGATATGTCAGAGAAATGCTATGGATGAGGAATTATGTCTATAAGTAAGTGCTTTTTTTCGAACAAGACTGTTGTTGGCTTTGAAGTTTACTTCCTGCCCATAATACTTACTATACACCTATGTCTGTGTTTTAGGGCCACTGATTAAAGAATGAAAAAATCTTCCGAATAAAGTAATAATATTTGAAATGTAATGTCATAATGTATGATATTACAAAAAATGGTGAGCAATGAACAGGTCTACTACTTAGGAATTAAGGTTATAATATTTAATATAATAAAGAAAAAAGTTAGACTATATTATAGTTAAACTATAATATTACAAGTTTCAATACTTAGTGTAGAAAATGTTAATACATGTAAAGAAAAAGTAATGTAATATTATGAGAAAAAAATATAGTTTCAAACTTAAGGGAAAAAGTTGTAATATCTCAAAAGACAGAAAAAGAAAAAGTCATAACGTTTAGTGAAAAAAAAAAATCGAACATTACAAGTAAAAGCATTGGTCAGAATATTTAAAGAGCAATGTTGTTGTACTACTTTAACACGTATGTTGTACTACTTTAAATACTATGAGAAAAATATTTCATATTTCACTGTAAAAGTCGTAATGTTATTATAATATTTAGAAAATTGGGATAAAATATATCAGAATAGTTGTACTTGTCTCAGTAGTTTTCATATACCAATGTTTTAATGGATAATTTTTTTCTCTTTAATATTTAACATTAAAATATTAGATATAAATATTTTTTTATTTGTGGATATTTTGAACATCTTCCGTCATGGTAGTGTGTCTTTTATCTAGGGCTGGACGATTTGATCAAAAGATCACATTGTGATTAGTTTGATGCATAATGCAATCACAGTTTAATCTGTAACTTTGCTATATGTAACTATTAAATGTACCTACCGTTTTGTATTTAAATGCAGTTATCTAGGCTAACAACAAATAACTGAACAAATAATCTGATTAAGAGCATGGTTGCCAATATTAATTATATATTTAAAATAAACCAGTACTTATTATTGACGAACATTATTTACTAACTCTATTTCAATTCCAGGCTACGTCTATATTACCTGTAATAATTGTAGTCTAGGGCGGCACGGTGGTGTAGTGGTTAGCACTGTCGACCTTGCACCTCCAGGGTCTGGGTTCGATTCCCCGGCCAGGCTCGATTCCCGTCTCTGTGTGCATGGAGTTTGCATGTTCTCCCCGTGCTTGGTGGGTTTCCTCCAGGTACTCCGGTTTCCTCCCACAGTCCAAAGATATGCAGGTTAGGCTAATTGGCGTTCCTAAATTGCCCGTAGTGTGTGATTGGGTGTGTGAGTGTGTGTATGTGTGTGTGCCCTGCGATGGATTGGCACCCTGTCCAGGGTGTACCCCGCCTAGTGCCCGAAGTCTCCTGGGATAGGCTCCAGGTCCCCCGCGACCCTGAACACTTGCTTGATGTTGCACTTACTGTAGATTTGGCCGGAAATTTGAAAATTACCTTCGATAAACCTTGTGTGACTTGGACACACAGACTCTACAGGTGAGTTTTCTGCATAATTCAATTACAAAACTTGCAGGAAGTTTGACTCTGATACTGTCCTGGCTCGATTTCAGGTATCATCTCATACTCCGAGCTCTGATTTTATCGAAGAAAAGAAGAAAATGAGTATTGCATGTTCCTTTTCTCTCTTATTATCTGGCAGGACGAACTGCTAGAATATGACAGCTTTTTGGGTGTGTGCGTGTGTGTTTCCTTTAATAATGATTAGCGACGGGGCTTCCGTTGTTAAACAGTGAACAGCACATCAACAGTATGCTGTCTCCATTGAGCCTGGACGTTCAAGTCGAACGCTCTCTGAATCCAGTACGGATTGCAAATCGTCTGCGCTGAAAACCCCTCGAATGCCCTCTCGCGGAGCGGTTAAATAGAGGTTAAGTGGATTTTAAGGATAGCGTGCAGGAGCTACAGAAAGCCTCTTTTTTCTTCAGTTCCCTCGGGGTGCAGTGCAGGATTTGAGACATGCTGCGTATTTCATGGCCTACCGCCTGAGCAGCAACATTAAGAGAACGAGAGACAGAGGGATAGGGAGGGAGAGAAAGATGTATCCTTCTCAATCATTAACGTCTGCTGCTCTCTTCATTATTTAGCAATGCAAGTCTTATCGCCACTGGCCATTTCTTTTGATTTCACAGCTGGACAAGTGTGAAATTTAGTTAAAAGATTCTCATCTTTTTTTCAATGATTATTAGAATAAACACTGATAATACAAACAGGCTCAGAAAACAGAAAATGGTTCGTGGATCGTTCTTAGTTTTCCGTTCTTATAGGGAAGGTCAGTAGTAGCATCCGATAATCTTTCAGAAAACACTTTTAACATGTTAATAGAATTCTTAACCATTCTAGATTAACCGCCTTTAGCGACCAGAGGATACTTCTAGTTGTGAACAGTATATACAGGTGATAATACTGTATGAGCGAAGTAGGGGAGGTAGGAGGTCAGACACTATATGACTCTTCCCGGGACAAGGAATGGCTATGTTTATTGTTGAAAAAGTTGATTTGCTCATGCTTGACTGTGTGGATCATAAGTCAGGCTGTCAACCACAATAAAGAACTAGAGACAATTCCGCGAGAAATCGTGAAATATACATTAGGCTGAAAGACACTGCATCGACTTTCTTGGACAGAGTGGTGAAAACAGCTCATCCGTAGCTCATACGGTTCATTAGATATGTGGGTCCGTCCTGGCTGTGTGTTGTGAGTTGAGGGGGTGTGGTTTCACCATGTCGGGATAACACTGGTGTTTTCTGCACACAAACGATGTAACATAATGTCTCTGTAACAGAGAGACAAAGCCATATGATATTTAGAGGTGGGCGATATACCGGAATACACGGTTAACCGGTAGAAATTTGTCAGCCGATAGAGATTTTGGTCTATCGTCTTAATCGCGGTTGAGATCACGTGACGTTGCAGGTGACGTAACCACGCAATACACATTCACTTCTATGGGAAGCCAAACACTAAAGTGGGACGAAACCGTGGCACCCGATTGAGCCGACGTGGACAGAACAAATATCCAGACCCGGTGGATCGCGTAGCGCGGAGCCACTGTTTTTTATTTAAAAACCATTTATTTAAAATGTCAGGACAGTTTAATATTGTTTCCGCCTTGCCATGCCTGGTTTGTACGTGCGAATCCCAGTGGGGTAAAATGTATTTTGATGGACGGCGCGGTCTATTTCTATCAGCGTCGCGCAGGTTTGTGATTCGAGCAGCGCTGCTCAAGTTAATCCGTGCTGCGCGATCCACCCGGCTGCGCGAATAAACCAGATCATCTCTGCGCTATCCATGCGCTGCGCTGTCCACTGGGCCGCGCAGATATTTGGTTCAATCGGGTGTCGCGGTTTCGTCCCACTTTTGATGTGTTTGGCTTCACATACACTTCGACAATGGAAGAAGACGGTGCAGCAGCAGTGAGTTTGCTTACATGTGACGAAACTGACAATGAGGAGATTGTAAAGAAAAAAGCTGCCTCGTCTGTGATGTGGAATTGGTTTGGGTATAAGAAAAGTGATATGAATGAGATGAACGTGATTTGTGAGGTACACAAGTGCACCGTTTTAACAAGTGGTGGAAACACGTCAAACCTTTTCTATCATCTGAAATCCAAACGAATATGGCCAAAGTAAAAATGTGTTTCTTTGTGTTTGAATTTTTATTTATGCATTTTCAGATACAAATTGCTATATTGTGATGTATATCGTTATCGAGGTAGAAAATTGCTTCTACCGTGATAGAAGATTTTGATTATATCGCCCACCCCTAATGATATTGCAAGGTAACTTTTGCATTGACTTGTATAGGAATGCAGTTCTCTGATTGTGAGCTGGATATCTTGGGATCTGTTAGTGCTAGAGCATTGCTCTGTATATAGATGTATATGGGATTTTTCAGGCAACCGGCAGCCAGATTCCTTAAAAGAGTGATCGCTGCTGTAATCGCAATTGTATTGCGATTGCAATAATAATAGTAAGGTCTTTCTTTTTATATTAATAATCCATATTCATAAAACTGGGAACAAAAATGAAAAGCCAGCACTAGGGAACATGGAAGATAAAAAATGGAACAGGTAGACCCAGGCATGTCACAGAAAAGGAGACAGACTAATGACAAGACAGGGGTAGAGACAGGCTTGCCAACCAAATGCACATGGACGATGTTGTTTGGCAACTTGAACAGGGAATGAACAGGAAACATTCATTCATTCATTCCTATTCTGTAAATCTTTTATCCTGGTCAAGGACACTACAGTTTAAATGAATAACATGCTTAGACTTTCTTCAATTCATTTAAACAATATCGCACTAGCTACAGGTACATGGCCGAAGGTAATCACAGCCTTGCTGATATTCGGTACATAAAGGCTTTGAATGCGATATTACTTTTATATAACAGCTCTACAACCAAGAAATGAATATCTACAGTAATAACTGACATTTCTGACACAATATGGTTAAGTATTTTCTTTACTTTTGCTCTGTCGATTCAAATAGAATTGAGTGTTGCTATGCCAACGCACAAAGTGACTGACAGCTCAAAATAAGTAAAGGAACATTCTCAGTGTAACAGGCTATTGCTAGATTTGGAATTGTATCCCTGATACAGGCAGTGAAATGTCCCAAACTGTGGACTGGAACATAATTCAGCAGTTCCTTTGGTAAATATTTCTGTAAGGACACATTTATTTAACATGTGAGGTTCCTTTAACCCTTAAAGCTCAGAGCATTTACGGCATTCTTGCTGTTGTTTTAAATAGATATATACAGTCTTGTGTACACACTTGTGGACACTCAACAACCATGGGTTCCTCTAAGCAGCTGTGTGAGATTCTGAAAATGAAAGTTTGATGCCCACAATTCAGGAGAAGGCTACAAGAAAATAGCCAAGCGTTGTCAGCTTGCAGTTTCCACAGTAAGAAATGTAATTAAGAGATGGAAGGTCAGGGCAACTGTGGAGGCCAAGACGAGATCTGGAAGACCAAGAAAACTCTCTGAGAGAACTGCTCGTATGCTGGCCAGAAAGACCCCCATCAAAACCCCCATGTGATTGCAAAAAACCTGAAGGAAGATTTATCAGACTCAGGAGTAGTGCTGCACCATTCCACTAGACTTTCATGGATGAGTCAACAGAATAAGACCTTACCTGCATCCCCATTATAAAATTCATCGTCAGACGTATGCAACAGAAGATGTACAGAAGCCTGATGTGTTCTGGAAACAAGTGCTGTGGATTGATGAAGTTAAAATAGAACTCATTGGCCACAATCATCAAAGGCATGTTTGGAGAGAAAAAGGAGCAGCATTTCATGAAAAGAACACCTTGCCAACCATTAAGCATGGGAGTGGATCTATAATGCTTTGGGTTTGTGTTGCAGCCAGTGGCACGGGTGGAGGGAAGAAAAGATCCCACTAAATACCAGCAAATTCTGGAAGCAAACATCGCACCATCTGTAAAAAAAAAAAAAAAAAACTGAAGCTGGAAAAAGGATGGCTTCTACAACAGTACAATGTTCCTAAACATACCTTGAAATCCACTATGGAAAACCTCAAGAGACGCAAGCTGAAGGTTTTGGAATGGCCATCACAGTCCCCTGATTTAAACATCTTTGAAAAATTGTGGGTAGAGATCTTAAAAGAGCTGTGCATGCAAGATGACCAAAGAATATTACAGAACTAGAAGCTTTTTGCAAGGAAGAATGGGAGAAAATCCCAAGTACAAGAATTTAAAGACTTTTAGCTTTAGAAAGCGTTTGCAAGCTACTGTATGATATCTGCCAGAGGAGGTGTTACTAAGTACTGATTATGCAGGGTGCCATAATAATGTTTAAATTATTATTTTTTTGTTCAGTTTATGGCATAAGAAGTAACTGTGCATCAATGTTTTAACATCTTTTCAATTAGAAAAAATCACCAAAATCTGTTATTTACTGTATCAAGGGGGGCCCAAACTTTTGCATAAGATACACATATAAGGATTGTGCAGTATAGAGTGCTTTTTTTAAGCACCAAATAGGCAATATTATGAACTGAATTTTATTTAATTTTAACCAACTACCCAATTGGGTCACATACGGTAAAGAAACACAAGTACACATGATCAGGGATTCTATATTTTTCCACATCCTTCCCATATTTTGGTAATGGTAAAATGTACCCGTTATAATAAAATAATTTACCCGTAATGATAATGTTTGTTCTGCCCAAATACACATTTTGAAGTCTGAAGCCATCCCGTTAACACACACCAGCAAAGCTTCCATAGAAGCGCAAATAACCCGCCACCAAAATTCATGGGGTTGTGTTCCTAAAGCAACCGCGAATTGTGAAAAACCTAAAATTTTTGATGTGGTCAAAAATGCCTATAAATGCCCAAATATAGTCCGAAAACACTTTAATTCCATTTCATTCAATCATTCATCTTCTATACCGCTTAATCCTGTGTTCAGGGTCGCGGGGGACCTGGAGCCTATCCCAGGAGACTTCGGGCACTAGGCGGGGTACACCCTGGACAGGGTGCCAATCCATCGCAGGGCACACACACATACACACACTCACACACCCAGACACACACAGAGACGGGAATCGAGCCTGGCCGGGGAATCGAACCCAGACCCTGGAGGTGCAAGGCGACAGTGCTAACCACTACACCACCACGCCGCCAATTCCATTTCAAACTCAGTTTAATACAGAGCCCTTAAAAAAAAAAAAGAATTGTAAAGGGAAAAACTGTATGCTGTACAGTAATGTACTGTTATGTCTCCCACAGTGCTAGAATGCAAAATACAGATGTTACCCTATATGTACTGTAATTCATGCAAGCACAGATTTTTTTTTTTGGTATACGTAGCACAAATAAAGAAATCAATCAATCATGACAAAGCTGCGTTTTCCTCTACGGTTGCTTTGTCTTCTCTCTACAGTACACTAAAAGCTTCATACAGTACTATATTTCATATGGAAATTTTGGTGAATTTACCTTAATATTTTTGTTACAAAATTTAGTAAACTATATTGTTCTTAATTGGTTAGCATTAAAACGTATGAAAAATAATATATTCCCACAAATTGTAATTTTTTTTTAAATTGCGGAGGATTTTTGAGGTTTCGCTAAATTGCAGCGGTTTCTGCCAGCAATTATTAGTTAGGTTCTAAGGAAAAATCCGCGAATGACTGAGGCCGCGAACCGTGAACCAATACGACTGTATATATATATATTTCCTAATTGCCATTGGCGTATGATGTGTTGCCTGCATGTGTCTGTACCGCATGAGTTTTATTCAAGGGGAAAATTTAGATTTTTGTAATTTTAAGACATTAATACTGTATAGGTCACCAGACCTATATTAAACCCAAATATATGAGAAAAATAATTTCCTGCTTTTTTTTTCCCTTTTCCTCTCTTGTATTGGCTGGGGGTTTAAACAAGCCAATTAGAGTTTTTGTCTAATTTGACCTGACAATAAGAAGATCCCGTGCTCCATCTGGTTGTGCAGCTCTGCTGCTCTTTGGTGGGTCATGGCTCAGAAGTAGCTCATTTACATAAACTCTCAAATTCAACATTTCGAGCATTAGAGCATTCTGTACACACACACGGGTTGGGGGAGCTCTGAGACACAAGAGATGCGACTTTTACACTTTCTACTTGTCATTGTGGAGAACTTTGCTCTTTGCATTTTTGGTATTTCATCATCGAGAAAAAGAGATGCTTTTGAGGGAAAGCCCTTTTACAGCTATACTGTAAGAGTTTCCAATACTTTGTAGTATGCAATCAGATATATACCAAAAATGACAATGACAGTTACCACATAAGAAGACGTATTCTTATAGATACTTGTTGTATCGATAAGAAACTTTAATCAAAGAAAGAACTTTGTAGGGGTCGGCGCGGTAGTGTAGTGGTTAGCACTGTCGCCTTGCACCTCCAGGGTCTGGGTTCGATTCCCCGGCCAGGCTCGATTCTCATCTCTGTGTGCATGGAGTTTGCATGTTCTCCCCGTGCTTGGTGGGTTTCCTCCGGGTACTCCGGTTTCCTCCCACAGTCCAAAGATATGCAGGTTAGACTAATTGGCGTTCCTAAATTGCCCGTAGTGTGTGATTGGGTGTGTGAGTGTGTGTATGTGTGTGTGCCCTGCGATGGATTGGCACCCTGTCCAGGGTGTACCCCGCCTAGTGCCCGAAGTCTCCAGGCTCCAGGTCCCCCGCGACCCTGAACACAGGATTAAGCGGTATAGAAAATGAATCAGTGAATGAAGAACTTTGTCGGTATTTTGGGAGTAAATGCACAGAAACTTTGAGAGAATCAGAACTTGACATTCTGTCTACATTTTATGTGTGCAGATGAGGATGAGGAGCCCGAACACGTCCGTGTGCCGCTCTCACCTCTGGAACACTTCTTCTCAGACGATGATTCGATCAAGCAGAAGAAAAAGAAAGCCAGCAAGCAGAAAGAAGGCAAGATGCCTAAAGTGAAAAAGAAGAAGAAGGAGGTATGTTCAAGGCAAAGAAATGCAGCTTTCTACCGGAGATCTCTAATCAGTAGCTTTAAGTATATTACAGAGGGATCTTTCCAAAATGTTAATAATTGTCATTATCTCTGCATGAGGTAATGGAGGGATACTTGTTTTTCCACCTCTTTTGTTTGTCATATCAGACTTCCATTCTGTCCTTCTCTCTCTGTCTGTCTTTCTCCCTCATGGCTTGTTTTTTTTTTTTTCCTGACATTTTCAAATCATACAAATTAAAACCCATTTGGTATCCGATATCATTTTAAAAAGGGAATGGAATATGAGTCATACCAAAGATGATTATTTTGTTCAAGAGCCATTGTGCGCTCGTGATTATGTCTCTTTACCATCTCGCTAGATTTGCTACCATATTCTGCACTCACCTTTACATGTTTTGCCACCTTATAAGAAAATGAGCAAGAACGACTACGAGGGGCGTTCAAGTCAAACCAGGACTTGTGATGAAATTTCTCATGAATGAAGGCATGAAACCCGAATGACACTTACCTGTATATAAGACTTCGGCCTCAGTAATGAGACTCTTACCCGCAGTAAAACATTTGAATGGTGAAAATGTTTTAAAGAATTCTGTACGTCCATGAATGACGATCTCAGATGACGAGCCCACTGCAGTCGTTCCAGTGAACATTCAGCAGGTGGAACACCTGATCTTTGTAAATCGATGGATAACTTGTAGCTAACTTGCAGAAGAGACGCGTCTGTAACTGTGCACACAATCACAATCGATTCTGTCCAAAACAAAACTTGCACATTACAGATCACAATAACTCACAATAACTTAATAAGAGTTATTGCCGCATGCCCCGGACAGCCTTGACCACACCTGACCAAGCCATTTCCACATGCTCGGGGTATTAAAGGAGTTCCTGGGAGTCCAGAGTTTCAGACGTGAAGCAGGCAGTCAGATCCTGGCTCTATCATAGTGAGAAAGTTTTCTACCTTGATGTATCCAAGCATTAGTGAAACATTGGGGTAAGTGCATTATTGTAGCGTTGGATTCTACATAGAAAATTAAAGGAAGTGTTCTGTTATTTTACATACAAGTCCCGGTTACACTTGAACGCCCCTCATATATGTATTGCATACAAACTAGCTAAGCTATAATATTTTGTGCAGACAGGTTTTTACCTGAATTATCCTCTTGTTTTACATAATTTGTGATACCAAGTGTCCAAAAGAGCTCACATGCTGCTTATCAGTCTGCCTTGACTAAAAGTAAAAAATTTTGGACCAAAACATGCAGATGGCGTTTACACTCAAGACGGTTTTGACAGTGATTTTTTTATCTGAGCATTGTGTTTGAATTTAACTGTAGTCTCAACAGTCCTCAGGGAAAATTAGCAGAAAATAATAATAATAATAATAATAATAATAATAATAATTTTGGGCGGCGCGGTGGTGTAGTGGTTAGCACTGTCGCCTTGCACCTCCAGGGTCTGGGTTCGATTCCCCGGCCAGGCTCGATTCCCGTCTCTGTGTGCATGGAGTTTGCATGTTCTCCCCGTGCTTGGTGGGTTTCCTCCGGGTACTCCGGTTTCCTCCCACAGTCCAAAGATATGCAGGTTAGGCTAATTGGCGTTCCTAAATTGCCCGTAGTGTGTGTCTGGGTGTGTGAGTGTGTGTATGTGTGTGTGCCCTGCGATGGATTGGCACCCTGTCCAGGGTGTACCCGCCTAGTGCCCGAAGTCTCCTGGGATAGGCTCCAGGTCCCCGCGACGCTGAACACAGGATTAAGCGGTATAGAAAATGAATGAATGAATAATAATAATAAAAAAAATGAATAAATGAAAAATAACTAAGGTCATTTTAGTCTGTATAAATAAAAGAAAGGTTGTGTCTGTACATTTATCAGAACTCACTCTTTCAATGATATCCTTATGTTTCATTCATTGGAGGACACAAAACCAGGAACAAAAATGTTTGTCTGGCTGTATGTCTGTCCAGACCATTTTGTCACATTTGTGCCATAAATGAAATCAAAATGTTGAGAAGAAGTGAAGTTATGAGCAGTGACGTGGCAGATTACCCAACATTTAGCACTTTTTTGGAGGAATGTAGCGCTTTTTCTTTCGAGGTGGTAAAAAAAAAATATGCGTAACTCAGTAGATAGGCGTAAATCAACAGAGACAATCAACATGATAGTTTACTGTAAATACACAGAGGATGTGGAACACACAGAAACGACCGTGATGCATCTACAAACTATGAAAATTACATTTTTAAAATGAGTGGATCAGTGTACAAGTATGTTTATTCTTCATGCCGGAAGTTTAATCTAGTTTGTCTCGTATGTTTTTAAACCGTGGCCCTGATAAAAAGCAGGACTTTGAAGCGCCACTAAGAGATCAAACACAGGACGGGCCGAACATATCCGCAGCAGTCTGAGACGAAGGTGTGTAAAATACGTACCCAAACTGAGAGTGTTATGTGCTAAAATCAAAATGTTACAGTAAGTAAAAGGGATGTAATAAACAGTTACGTGACGGATTTAATAATCTACATTATTATCCACAATAAAAGGAAGTACAGCGTAGCATAAACAATCATTCTGAGGTTGACTATAATTTCCTGTCAATTCTTTTTACCTCTATACACAATTATCTGACCGAGAAACAGAACTCATTAAGTACAGAGTTTATTTTATATATTGTTTTTTTTTCTCACAATTTCTCACATTTCCTTAGGTGCCAATATTTATGGAGATTAGTGTAATTTTCAGTAAACCCTTCACCACTTTTTTTTTTTCTTACTTTCCCCTTTTCTTTCTCTTTATTTTTTAATTCTTGTACTCTTTCTGATGTGCTCCTTCTCTCTTCTCTCTACAGCTTATTATTATTCTCTCTGCCTCTTTCTACCCCCTCCCTAACTCTCTTCTTCTTCTTCTTCTTCTTCTTCTTCTTCTTCTTTCTTTAAATCTTAGTTTTTTATTTAAATTTTTTAAAATGATTTTCCTCAATTAGGATAACAAACGACAGAGTTCGGATTATAACCGTATTACGGTATTAAAAAATAATAAATTAGCAAGTTAATATAAAATAAATATACATTTTCTATCACTCTCTCTTTTTCCTTCATCTCTTATTCCACTTCTCTTTCTTATTTTCATTCACTCTCTCTCACTCTCTCTCTCTTTCTCCGCGGGTGTGTAAATGAGATTTGTCTAGACTGCCCCTCCGAGCGCAGCCGCTGCATCCTCTGCGAAACGAGCTCGTTATGCAAATGCGCCTGATCGAGTGGCGCACTCTCATTGGCTGCCGCAGTAGCGGAGGAGAGAGAGAGAGTTACTATGGCAACTATGGTGGATGGTCGTACAGCTCTGCGGCATCGCAGCCTTTCCCTTCTTTCTGCCACTGAAATGTGCATCTGAAAGCCAATAAATGTGCAACAGGCTGCATGCACGCACACACACACACACACACACACACACACATATAAATCTTCTGTGTTTTCAGAGAAGCAGAGAATATTTCATCCACATTTTTAATGTATTTATTTTACAATATTTTGTATTTTTGAATGACGTAACAAAAAAAAAAATGTATTTGATATTTTTAAAATGTAAATGAGTAGAGAATGAGACACGCTTATAAAAGCATTAACAAGCAATACCATGTGTAACTTTGTCATGCAACTTGAGTACTGTTTGTAGCAATGTAATAAATGACATTAGAGATAGGGGATTGTGGTGATGATGTATGCATGGTCATGACACGGTACAATTGCCACATACTTGCTATGAATATATCAACATAAACTGATTATTTTGACATTTCCTATAACCAATTCTTGACGTGAAATCTCTTTTTCTACAGAATTTAACGTAACCCTGATTTTTACCACTCAAAACTCAGTGAGCGGTTTATCCGGTGATCATCAAATTATCTAATTCATGTGTTAGAAGTGCAATGCATAAAATCATGGAGTGAAATGAAAAAGTTTACGTTAGTTTCATCTTGTGAGTGAATGTGGGAGTGTATGCTTCTGCCCTGGGATGGACTGGCATCCTGTCCAGTGTGTATACTGCCTTGTGCCCAAGTCCTCTAGGATAGCCTCCAGGCCTTCTGTGAGCCTGTACAGGATGAGTGGAAGGTGTAGAGAATGAGTGAGTGAGTGAGTGAAGAGCTTCAGTAAAATGTTCACATCAAACATCAGCGTGGGGAAAAAGCTTATCTTGACTGTGCATGGTTGTTGGCAATTTGAACATTTCAGATATTGCTGAGTTCCTCAAATTTTAAAGTACAGGGATGTGAGGAAAAAACTTCTAGTGAGCGGTGGTTCGGCCAATGAAAAAGGCTTGTTCCTGAGAGAGGTCCGAAGTGAATATCCAGATTTGTTTGATCTAACAAAAAGCCTAGAGTTACTCAAATAATCAGTCTTTACAAATGTCCTGAACTAAAAAGCATCTCAGAAATCGAAGTCTTTTTAGTCATTACCTGCTGTGGCTGATTTAACCCTATGTTGCTTAAGATGCTTTTCTGCCAGCTGGCAGCTTGAACCAATCTGACTGTTTTCCTTTCTGAACAGAACAATACTGATGACAAAAAAGTGTACTTTGTTCTCAGGGTGTCTCGAGCGGGCATGAGGATGTGTCAGACAGGGAGGACCAGCGCTCCGGGAGTGAGAGCAGCAGCTACGGGATGCTGAAGAAGAAAAAGAAAAAGCCGAGAGAAAAGAAGGAGAAGAAGGGAAAGTGGAGGAAGAAGGACGATGACGATGATGATGATGATGACGATGCAAATATGAAGGTTGGAAGATTTTATTGTAGGTCTGAAAGTACAAGTCCTTCTCAAAAAATTAGCATATTGTGATAAAGTTCATTATTTTCTGTAATGTACTGATAAACATTAGACTTTCATATATTTTAGATTCATTACACACAACTGAAGTAGTTCAAGCCTTTTATTGTTTTAATATTGATGATTGTGGCATACAGCTCATGAAAACCCCAAATCCCTATCTCAAAAAATTAGCATATCATGAAAAGGTTCTCTAAACGAGCTATTAACCTAATCATCTGAATCAACTAATTAACTCTAAACACCTGCAAAAGATTCCTGAGGCTTTTAAAAACTCCCAGCCTGGTTCATTACTCAAAACCGCAATCATGGGTAAGACTGCCGACCTGACTGCTGTCCAGAAGGCCATCATTGACACCCTCAAGCAAGAGGGTAAGACACAGAAAGAAATTTCTGAACGAATAGGCTGTTCCCAGAGTGCTGTATCAAGGCACCTCAGTGGGAAGTCTGTGTGAAGGAAAAAGTGTGGCAGAAAACGCTGCACAACGAGAAGAGGTGACCGGGCCCTGAGGAAGATTGTGGAGAAGGACCGATTCCAGACCTTGGGGGACCTGCGGAAGCAGTGGACTGAGTCTGGAGTAGAAACATCCAGAGCCACCGTGTACAGGCGTGTGCAGGAAATGGGCTACAGGTTGCAAATTTTGCATGTCATTCGGAAATCAAGGTGCCAGAGTCTGGAGGAAGACTGGGGAGAGGGAAATGCCAAAATGCCTGAAGTCCAGTGTCAAGTACCCACAGTCAGTGATGGTCTGGGGTGCCATGTCAGCTGCTGGTGTTGGTCCACCGTGTTTTATCAAGGGCAGGGTCAATGCAGCTAGCTATCAGGAGATTTTGGAGCACTTCATGCTTCCATCTGCTGAAAAGCTTTATGGAGATGAAGACTTCAGCACGACCTGGCACCTGCTCACAGTGCCAACACCACTGGTAAATGGTTTACTGACCATGGTATTACTGTGCTCAATTGGCCTGCCAACTCTCCTGACCTGAACCCCATAGAGAATCTGTGGGATATTGTGAAGAGAAAGTTGAGAGACACAAGACACAAGAATCTGCAAAAGGATTCCCGACCAAGTATTGAGTGCAGAACTGAACATAATTATTTGAAGGTTGACTTTTTTTTGTATTAAAAACACTTTTCTTTTATTGGTCAGATGAAATATGCTAATTTTTTGAGATAGGGATTTTGGGTTTTCATGAGCTGTATGCCACAATCATCAATATTAAAACAATAAAAGGCTTTAACTACTTCAGTTGTGTGTAATGAATCTCAGTAATGAGATCTCAGTAATCTCTGTAATGACTATCAGTACATTACAGAAAATAATGAACTTTATCACAATATGCTAATTTTTTGAGAAGGACCTGTATATCGTTGGTACATTGATTCTTAAAAAAAGATTGTGATCATTAAGATTCAGTTATTTATTACATGTACTTTACAGCACAGTGAAATGTAAATTATTTTGTATATTTCAGTTAGGTAACTGGTGTCAGAGTGCAGGGTCAGCCAGGATACAGTGCACCTGAAGCATATAGGGTTAAGGGACTTGCTCAAGAGCTCAATGGTGGCAACTTGGTGGTACTGGGTCTCAAAATCTTGCTTTGTTATTAACCAGTGATTAGAATTATAGCAGAAACTACTGTTCAAGCTGTTGTTATGGAAGATTAATCAAGACCCTCTAACCAATCAGATTTATGGAATTACTGTAGAATGCATTTCATAAAGCTAAATGTGTCATGACAAGCCAGCTTAATAAACACTCAGCTAATTTAAAATTCAAACACTTTTAGCAGGTTTCTTGTGATACTTCGCCATCTTTATAAAATGAGAGGCTATAAACAGATTCTGGATCGACAGATGTGCTGCAAAAAGACACATTTGCCACCATGGGTGTTCCTATGCTTAGTAGATTCTGAGATCCTTTCTTTCCTCTTGTGTCCTCCAGGAACCCAAATCTTCAAGTCAGCTGATGGAGGAGTGGGGTCTCGAGGACGTCCAATATGCTTTCTCTGAAGACGATTACAAAACCATCACCAACTACAAGGCCTTCAGCCAGTTTCTCAGGTTCTTCTATTGGCTTTACATACACTGGAATTTACTATATCAACTTTATGTTTGCTTAGAAATATACAATACACAATGTATCCACCATTTAACTGATGGTGAGCCATGTGGCTAGCCAACAGGAAATAGGAGCACTGATAATAAACTAGCTAGGAACTAAGGCAAGCTAGCATATGTCTTTTATATAAATATTATAATGGCACAATGATGCTTATCAAGTTATGCTTATCACAGTAGTTATTCCTAACTATCAGGAATATTAACTTCAGATATGTAGATAAATCACTAAAAAGTTGCTATCATTAAATGCATCCTAATACTGCTTCAATAAGTTCCACATGGTGCAGTGCAGGGTGAGATAAGTGAGGAATTGTCGTTGTTGGGTGCTGGCCATTTTTTGCTTTATAGGCAAGCATCAAAGTTTAAATCTGATGGGCAGCTACAGGAAGCCAATAAAGGGAGTGAAGTAGTGGGGTGGTTTGGGAGAAACAAGATTAAAACCCATCAAGCACCATAATGAAACTCGATCTCATGAAGAGCTTCCCAGGAAAGCAAGACCAAAATTTACCTCTGCTGCAGAGGAGTTCATTTAGAGTTACCAACCTCAGAAATTAACAGCACCGCACCGTTATGAAGGCCATACAGATCATGAGTAGCAGATACTTCTCAACAAGGAAGTTATTGCATATTTTGGACGCCTTCAGCATTGCTTTACAATGTAGAAAGGAATGACCATCGAGTTAGAAAGTGATCACAAACCTTTGTACCTGAATGGCTTGTGAGGACAGGAATGGCTGATGTTGTAAAGAAGAAATCGTCATGAGTGTGTCAGGTTAGCAGTGTGAGAGGAAGATAGTTGATTACTGTGTAAAGATACTGCTAATGATGAGATCTGAGAGTTGTCCAGGCAGATCTTAAGTCTCTGAAGGGTGGAAAAATCAGTTTTGCTGAGATTAAGTTTCAGTTGATGAGCTGCCATAGAAGATTAGATGTCTGCCAAACATGCTGAGATTTTAATGTGTAAGGGAGGGAAGAAGAAGGTGAGTTGAGTGTCGTCCACATAGAAGTGGTATGAACACAACTCGTCTGTGACTATGACCTCACCAAGAGATTGTTTATAGAAATAACAGTAAAGGACCAAAGACTGAGCCATGTGGGACACCACTGGAGAGTCTCAGAGGGGCAGATGTAGATACCCTCCATGTCACCTTACAGTATGGCTAACCTTCTTAATAGGAAGCAAATCACTGCCATGCTGTGCCACAAGCTGTGCGGATAGTACTATGGTTAACTATGACAATCAGCCTGTGGAATGTGTCTGTTCAATTCTAGACTAATTAGGATCTTGGAGGTTGTGCTGTGAGAGATGAAGAGACAGATGATTGTAGATAGTGCATTTTAGAAAAGAAAGAGAGAGAAGTGATTGGTAGTTTATGGTGTCTGCTGGGTCCATAATTAGTTTTTTTAGGATGGGAGTAACTCTTCTGCTCTTGAATGACCAGATGTTATGTAACTGTCGATGATGCTTGGGATGAAGGGAGAGTGAGATGGTCCAGAGCATTGTGGAAAAGATGTTGTCCAGTGGACAGGTTGTAGGACGGGAGGACGGGATGACTTGCATGATTGCTTCTGTTGTAATTAAACACAGTGATTTTACAAAGTTTAAAAACAGCACCTTTGGGAATATTGTGGTTCCTGGATAATATACAAATAATCTAGGCCCGGTTTCTCGATAACGCACACTATTCGCGCGCTAAGAAGACTCTTAAGATATATCTTACGTTAAGTGATAACTTTTCTAAGTGTATTTCTCGAACTGTCTCTTAGGAGTCTTCTTAAGTCGCTGCCTCTTACGTCCGACGTTACAAGGCGCTGTCTACAGTGAATGCCCTGAATTAGCAGACATCGGTGGCTCAGGAATCGATTTTTCACTCCTTTTTCGTGACAGTGTTAAGAAAGACGGCACTTTCTATGCAAATTAAACATTGCACTAAATTCTTTTAATAGCGTTTATTTCGACATGGGTTAACTTAAACAATAACATTCCATAATAGACAAATATATAAATTAAATCACCAATCTGTCGCTAATATTTTCATGTAACATGTAGTGACGGTGAAACGAACCGGGTATACAATCATAGTTGATGGACAAACAGCTGATAACACTCTTCACCAGCTTCAGAAACAATGTGAAGTGTCAGTTGTTGGGGTTGTATAGCGCACTTATGGAATGAATACGATGAGATGACAGAGAGGAGGTTTAATACCCCTATCTCACACGCGGGGCCGTAAGTGCTGTTCATCATGATTCAGCACGAGTTTTGGTGCCGTGGTTACGTTTCCATTTTACCACGCAAAAAAATTAAACATGTTTAACATGTGGAAGCTCGCGGACCATGTAGATCTTTGCAGACCGTCGGGCGGCCACTCGAGGCGGATCACAGTGCCTAATACCCCTCTCTCACCTGTGTGGCCTGACTCATCTCCGTGAGCTGCCGCGATTGCCCGCGACGTTCCTTTAACGTTCCGCAAAGTTCTGCAAGGTCTGCAAGCTTCCGCGAGGATCAGCAAAAAATTAAACGTTTAATTTTGCACGCGGAAAGATGGAAACGGAATCACAGCGCAAAACTCGGGATGAATCATGATGAACCCCGCTTACGGCCACAGCGCGAGACCGCGCAGGTGAGATAGGGGTATAACACACCGCATCTCACAGCGAGTCAAACCGCATAAGTGAATACTGTAGGGGTATTAAACATTACAATCACTCAGAAAAATGAATGGATGCGGGGAAACTCCCAAGGTTATTTTCTCATTTAACTAAATCAAATTTCATAAAAATAAAACGTGTCCATAAAGAAAAGTCCATAAAGTTATGGATAATGGCTAATGATCAATGAAACATATTTTAAACAAAAAGCAGAGAGCAGCTGCACTGTAAACAATCTGACCTACTGTAGGGTTTACTTAAAAAAATGATGGCAACAAAGTGACACCTAATATATTTAAGTAAATTTTACTACTATAATAATGAGTAAGAAACATAGAATAAATTATTTAAATGTAAGACAATATATATATTTAATTGTAAATTAAATCAAATATTTTATTGTGTTGGATTTAATATTAACTGTCAAAAATATAATGTATTCAGCATAAATATTTTAAGCTAAATTAAATAATTTTAAGGAAAACAGTTTTACGTTTAATTAAAAAAAATGTGTTCCATTCAGTGAATATCTGAGAGAAATCTGGAAGAGATTTATTTTTATTGAATATTTGAGAGAAATTGAGAAGAGAAAAGAGAGAAAAGTCACTCTATTAGTTCTGATATCAAATAAAATAACATTCTTCAACAGGTCTACAGTATATTCCATCATTAATTTGACTTTGATAACGTGTCATAATGTGTTTCCATACACCGCTGATTTATAAAGACTGCTGCTCAGTGGCGGCGACTAGCGTCTTGAACTGGAACTACGCTAAGTATGAGTTAAGGTTGGTCCAGACCAACCTTACGAACGTGTGACTTAGCTAAGAGATACTTAGCGTAAGAACGTTTCGGGAAATGCGCCATAAAGTTAAGAGAGAGATTAAGGTACAACTTAAGAACTACTTAGCGATAAGAAGCTTTCGAGAAACCGGGCCCTGTATAGTACTAGATAGTTTAAATTATTAATCAATGATTCATTGTATTTTATCTAATCATCAATGGAGCTTCCACTGTACTTATTCCTATTTTATTTGTACCTTTTATTTAGGCCTCTCATCGCCAAGAAAAACCCCAAAATCCCAATGTCCAAGATGATGACGGTATTAGGCGCTAAATGGCGCGAGTTCAGCGCCAACAACCCTTTTAAAGGCAGTTCGGCCACAGCCGTAGCTGCCGCAGTGGCAGCAGCAGTGGAAACAGTCAATATCACTCCTTCGATCTCCATCAGCAGCGTCCAACAGCTCTCTCCCATAGGGCAGGTCAAAAAAGCCAAAACCAAAGAGGGCAAGGGTGAGGATATATTTCTTCCTACTATTAACATTTGACTTGTACAGTGGATGCACCTCATAAACGTATTGGAAAAAATGCCTCTGTTACAGGGCCGAGTGCAAGGAAGAAGAGCAAGCAGCCAAAGGACACGAAAAAGAAAGCTAAAGCCAAGAAGCCCAAATTGAAAGCAGGCCAGAGCAGCAAGAGGAAAAAACCGTCCTCTGTAAGAGATAGAGCCAGGAATTCCCTGTTTAAGATGTCCTATTGAATTAAAATACAAAACAACAACAATCTATCAAAATTAAACTCAAAAGATTTTTTTTTTTTGTGCTTGTTGAAATGCGTAGACATGGATCTATAGAAATGTTTACAATGAAAAATTTAAATCAGGTTCTACTGAAACTTTCGTTATGTCAGTAGAGCTCAATTTAATTTCTTGTAGAGTCCAAGGGTCATATTTCAGTTTGTGACCATTTCTTATGCACATTTATCCAGTATAAATCTTCAAAACATCTCATACAAAGCTACAAAAACACACCATACTGCAGTGCCATCTTGGAGCAACATATTAAGTGATATAGAAATGAAAGAATTCTAACCTGATGGAAAGATTCTATCTAACTTTTATATGTGATGACTGGACGTCAGTCCACCATGGTCCTGCCCACTTCTGAAAGGTGAAAGAGACCTTATTTACCAGTGCCAAAACTCACATTCAAAACCAGTCATAGAAGTCACTTTTAGCAAGAAAACACATCTGATAACATGTCATCTTAAACAACACTTTGATCTAATGTACAAAGCTAACTAGCTTCGACATTAACACAGGACTGAATCACAAATCTCCCTCTGACCCCTGGTTAAGAGATTGTACGTCCTACATAGTGCACTAATTTTCCATTTTGCACTATTTGAGATTTAATCCCAGAGCAGTTAGTTAGCTGTAAAAGCTTGAAATTTTAGTAATGTGTAAATTCTCCCCAGATATCATGGCACACCATTGTTATTTTACTTTACATTCTTATGAAGCTCTATACAATGTTGCCTTTCTTTTCCTACCCCTGACAGAGCGAGGACGATTTCTTAGACGATTTTTCTGACTTCGATGACATCAGCATTCACAGTGCCTCTGTTCGCTCCGACGCCTCGGGGGTGCCCAAGAAGAAAATAAAGCGAGGACGCAAAAAGAGGAAAAGTAAAGAGAGCATTTCTGACATTTTTATCTTTTATAATACTTTACACCTCTAAAGCTTTGCATGTGAGAAAAAGGCAAATTTCAAAAAAAGATCATTTGAGTTGAACTCCAGCACGTGAAATGTGACTTACGTTGTCTAAGCGACAATATTAATGCATTTCCAGCTTTTCTTTTCCCTCTGAACATGTACTTGTGCCTTTTTTTTATTGCATGTCCATCCTCTTGGGTTTCCCTCTGGGTGAAGGAGAGGATGGAGACGGCTACGAGACGGACCATCAGGACTATTGTGAGGTGTGCCAGCAGGGCGGTGAGATCATTCTTTGTGACACCTGCCCCCGAGCTTATCACCTTGTGTGTCTCGAGCCCGAGCTGGAGAAAGCCCCCGAGGGAAGATGGAGCTGTCCTCACTGCGTGAGTCAATTTCTTCTTCAGAAAGAAAAACATATAATTTTTCAGGGATGGGAATTACCCGGAATCAGACGATACAATATTATCCCGATACTTTGATGCTGATTCAATTACTGTTAGTATAATGCATTTATAAATATCCTGATTCAATACTATTTTCGATTTTCTTACAATGTTAAACACTTTAAGCATTGCAAATTATTTTGACCACATATTGTCATATAAAAAATATGTTATACTTTAAGGCCAAGTGCCAAATTTATATTAGAAATGTCTTCTTTTGTATTTTAAATGCTGTTTGAGCTATTTTGCAGTAGAATTTCAGTTCGGTTACTAATCGATACGTTGCTCTGTTTGTCATTTGCACACTTAAACTCTGTTTAACTTTTTTACAATGCTTTGCCTCGCCTACATTCATTGGCCGATGGTTAGTAAACATTCCGTCGCTATAAATATTCAGAGTAAGAGTGGAACTAATCTTGGAAGGAGTCTCGATTGAATCTGCAAAAAAGTTTTCCGAATAAAGCTTTCATGATAAAAAACTTTCTCAGTAACTTCTCAATGACTACTGAACATTAGTAACTATATCTTAACGTTAACTATAACTATCAACAGATAAACGGTAAATGCAATTGTTTAATACATTAAATATTTTTCCAGTGCCAGCAATATTAAACACTTGGTCACAATCTGATTTTTTTATTTCCGTGAGAGATTCTTTGTCTGAAAATGTCATGTGCGGTTTATTTTACTTCATGTTACGATTTGCTTTGCCTATAAGTGACTATGAGCTGAAACAGAAGCTTGTCGACATGGATCCTATTGCATTTTGTACTTTAAATCGAATTAAATAGAACTGTATTTTCCCACTCGAGGGGCGAATGGAATAGAAGACTCTGTACTGCGGCATATAATTAGTTTCAGATAGCTGCACAAGCAGCATTGATGGGAATAAGAAGGACTTAAAGCATGAATAGATGCACGGATGCCACGGCATCTAGCAATACATGAACCTACATGTCACTGTCATTTTATTTCCCTAATCAACATGAATACACTGTTGTTACAAAAATTCAACATTATTCTAATGAATATACAGATAGTACACTGTTAACGAGGATTATAGATTTTAATTCGAGTGTCTATTTGAGCCACATTTAACGATCTCCTGTCCTTAGGAGAAGGAGGGAATTCAGTGGGAAGCGAAAGATGAGGACGAGGAGGAAGAGGATGCTGCAGGAGAGGAAGAGGACGACCACATGGAGTTCTGCCGAGTGTGTAAAGACGGCGGAGAGCTGCTGTGCTGTGACACATGCCCTTCCTCCTACCACATCCACTGCCTGAACCCTCCTCTGCCCGAGATCCCTAACGGAGAGTGGCTGTGCCCGCGTTGCATGGTGGGACAATCCTATACAATATAGTGGTTCAATTATATCAGTTGAAATGTTTTGTATCTTCTATTCAGAATGTTACATTTTCTTGACTATCTTTGTGATCATTTGGAAGTACGTGGGAACGTTCGAGTCAAAGCAGGACTTGATGGTAAAATTTCTGGTGAATAAAGGCATCCATCTGATTGACATTTACAGACTTCAAGCACAGTACAGTGGCTCTTAAAACATCGGACAACGTTTTTAAGAAGTCTGTATGTCTGTAAGGATACTGGGTGAGGTGGCTCAGAACACAATGTAGTCGCTTGAAAATCTTGTCTGTAGGAGCTGTACACACAATTATTCACCGGCACCACTTGCGCATTACATGAACTCGGCTGGGAGTTATGGCCATATCCCTCGAAGAGGCCTGACCTCGCTCCAAGCCTTTTGCACATGTTTGGGCTGTTAAAGTTGTTCCTGGGATGCCAACATTTCAGACATGAACCAGACAGTGCAATCATGGCTCTGGTTTACTGAGAAAACTTTCTAGCTTGATGGGATCCAAGCACTAGTGAAACGCTTGGATAAATGCCTTAGTGCAACAGGGGATTACAGTATATAGAGAAATAAAGCGTTTTTTACTCTCATAACTGCGCTGTTATTTTGGTTAATCAAAAGTTTTGGTTTGACTTGAACGCCCCATCATTAAAAAAAAATGCAGGGAGAAACTTTTGCACTTGACTGTAGTGGCAGTTGGCTTTTATAGATTATTTTGCTTTGTCATCACAACCTATAAATGCATTTTATGATGATGACTGAAACTCAGCCAAATACTTATTGACACACCCGAAAGGGAAAAGGAAATGAACGTATTTGCATTGATGTAACATCAGACCCAATAATCCAAATTTTCTTCTTAAAAAACAGGTGGAGACATATTTTATCATCTTCCTCGAGTAGAACTACAGACCTGCAGCTTTTTGATACTTTTATATGTGACATAGGACAAAATTATTGGCACCCCAAAACAAACTTGACAAATATGATGTGTTGTTTCCACAGTGTCCCCCTCTTAAAGGGAAAGTTCAAAAGATTCTGCACTGGATGTGGGGGGATCCACCTCTACCCCCCGAGCCTCTCCCTACTCAGGATGGTAAGAAAGATGATATACTGGTCAAACCTCCTCTAAAGGGTCGTCCTGAAAGGCTGCTGTTTGTGAAGTGGGCAGGGCTGTCGTACTGGCACTGTTCCTGGGTCAGCGAGTTACAGGTGATGAAAATTGTTTTATTATTATTGAGAACATTGCATTATAACCATCTTTTAGGTTCATCTTTGCCCTTTGAGTGTGTTTTGCGGCATTTTGTTATGGAATAAATTATAATAAAATAATAAAAGTGCTGTTTGTTTATAATAAGAATATTAATAACTAGGGCCGGGACTTTTTTTAACGCATTTTAATCGCACTTATTTTTGCACCGCGGTACGTTTCTCACTGGATGAGTTTCGGCGGACCGATTATACTGGAGCACCAACTAGCGTTCAGACAAAAACAGTGAACATGGACAAAGAAGCTGATGAGACCACTTTGGTTGGCCCTGTGGATGGGAAATTTTGTTATAAAGAACGAATGGATGGAAGCGTCAGGGTTTAATAGTCAGGGTTTCCAATGTTCTGAATGTACTTGAAAGTATTGTGTTTTACTTAAAAAAACAGTTTACAGAAGGTCTACCTACCTATAGGCTACCTGAATTTTTTAAATGTAGGCTACTATATTTCTAAATATTCTATTGCTACAGTTAATGGCAATATTGCACTGGTCTGTTGGACTTGGTTGAACAAAAATAAACAATATTTTGTTGCTTAAGCTTATGTATTCAGTCATTATTCAATGGTATACTAAAAATCCATATGAAAAAACTTACTTCTCACTGTTCTCAGGTCAAATGTTTATATGCGATTAAAATGCGATTAATTTCGATTAATTAATTACAAAGCCTCTAATTAATTAGATTAATTTTTTTAATCGAGTCCCGGCCCTATTAATAACACAATCATTCCAAACGGTTAGAAATCTCAAGACCTACACGTTTTACTCTCTCTTTTTGTAGTTGGAGCTTTATCACACAGTCATGTACAGGAACTACCAGCGGAAGAACGACATGGACGAACCTCCGCCCTTCGACTACGGCTCAGGTGAAGAGGAGCTCAACAACGAGAAGAGGAAGAGCAAAGACCCGCAGTATGCAGCTATGGAGGAGCGTTTCTATCGCTATGGGATCAAACCTGAATGGCTAATCATCCACCGGATCATCAACCACAGGTCACAGGACACTATACACCTATAGTCTGTTTTTTACACCTGCAAGACCATCACTGCAATTTGTGTTTTATTGAATACATACTGTGTGCAGTATATTCAATACGCATTGTTCGTTTTGTCTGCATGCATCGTGCAGTTTTGACAAGGATGGAGATATTCACTATTTGATCAAATGGAGAGATTTACCGTACGACCAGTGCACCTGGGAGATCGACGACTTCGACGTACCCGAATACGACAGCTTTAAACACGCCTACTGGGACCACCGGTAAATTCACTGACAAGATCATACATAAGAAACCTCTTGATTAAAAGCTTGTAATCATGTTGTGATTGTTTGTTTAAGGGAGCAAATGCTGGGTGAAGATCATCGTCCCCTAGTGGTGAGAAAAGGAAAAAGACTGAAAGAGGAGTTGAAGAGGAGGGAAGCTCCTCCTGAGACCCCAGTTGTGGATGTGAGTACACCAGTCCTAAATTAAACCTTGATGTTCTGTTCCAGTTATAATGACCTTTTTGAAGGTCCTATATGTTACTATTTCTTTAACAAGTTAACACAGATCTCAGAGCTCCCCAATAGTGTCTGTCACAATGCTCCAATTCATAGATAATATGCCACAGATAATGTATTTTTCATACCTCAAACTCTCTTTTGTGTGTGTGTGTGTGTGTGTGTGTGTTTGTACATGTCCATAGCCCACTGTTAAATTTGAGCAACAGCCGTGGTTCATCGATGCTACAGGAGGAACTCTGCACCCATACCAGCTAGAGGGTCTGAACTGGCTACGTTTCTCCTGGGCACAGGGAACCGATACCATCCTGGCTGATGAAATGGGACTGGGCAAGACGGTGCAGACGATCGTGTTCCTGTACTCGCTGTACAGAGAGGTGAGAGGTGGTTACACTGCTCGGTTACCAATCTTTCAGAAAGTTTCCAAGTGCACTTGACCAGAGAACGAGCGTTCTGAGTCAAAAGGACTGAAAATGCAACCTTTAAACTGTAGTATCGGATTTCTTTGCTTGTTTACTAGCTGTAGCTTTGTATGAAGCTTCTGCAGTCCCAGTGAGCTAAATCAAGTTGGTATCTTTTCAAGGTACAGTCAATTAGTACAGTTTTAACTCTTTTATTTCCTTGGAACTAGTTGGTTAGCCATACAGTTATCTCCAGCCATTTCCAGCTAGCCATAAAGCTATTTCCGGCTAGCCATACGTCTATTTCCGGCTAGCCATATGGATGTATGTTTGTTCCGCAAGACGAGCAAAGATTTTTAATGAATTTTGACTTGGAAAACGAACAAGTCTTGGTTTACGAGTACCGAGTATCATGTATCATGCATGCGCTTCTTGTTTGCGTCGCGTGATCACAACTGAGCCAAAGTTTTTTCTCTCTCTTGCACTGCGGAATTGTGGGTAATCGTCTCTCCTGCTGGGTCTTAGTGCGCGTCTCTTACTGGTATAATCATCATCCGTGCGCGCGTGTACTGTTTACTGTAACACTGTGACCACGTGTGTGTGTGTAAAACATCTTTAAGCATCTTTATGCGTGTGTATACAGCGTATGTGTACTGTTTATGTGTAAAGCAAAAGAAAGTCTCATTAGAGAGAGGTTAAAGATCCATTTTCTTTTTCTCTGTGTCAGCTGGCACTTTGTGTGTGCACACGCGTCATTGGACTCCTCTCGCATTCTCATACATAGACACACACACACTTTTTCTCTCTGCTCTTTACAGAAACACTGCTCTGTCGCGATTCTTTTCAAAAGTAAAGTGCAGGTTAATTTGTTTTATTTTTACTTTACAGCAGTTATTCCGTTAGCATGTTGCTCAATCGAGTGTCTTTAGAGAGATTTCATGTTTATTTTCCAGATTAAAAAGTGTTTCCATTATGTGTGCGTGAGTGTGTGAAACTCAAATAAGAGAGTAGGAAAGAGAGGGTTACTGTGTAAGACTAGAAGAGGGAGAGAGGAGGATCTGATTCCTTCTTTCCTCTCACTTTATTTTCACACAAATGCACACACATACACACAGCATCTGCACCCACAAAACACTTATCTGTCAGGATTTATTTTTACTTTCTTTTAATGGTAGAGTGCTAGTTAATTTGTTTCATTTTAACTTCATATTTTGTATTAATTATTTTTATGTATTTATTTTTTGGGCTGTGGAACGAATAATTAGAGTTTCCATCATTTATTATGGGAAAATTAGATTTTGTTTACGAGTGTTTTGATATACAAACTCTCTTCCAGAATGAATTATGTTCGTAATCCAAGGTTCCACTGTATATCCTGCTAGCCATTCGGCTATTTCCGGCTAGCCATCGGCTATTTCCGTTGAAAGAGAAGAATTCAATTTGTAGTAAATATTTTGCACATTTAAAAGATATCAACTTGATTTAGCTACTATACAGTAAGTGGTACTGCAGAATCTTCATATGACTCTCAGCTGAACTTTGGGCTGCAACTTTGGGTGACAAACTTTACGCTCAATGTGCGCAGGAAGATTTACAATTACCAAGTCTTACTTTAATATAATTAATGCACCTCAGTGTAGTTTTTCTCTCTGTCTTTGGGAGTTGTCTCTCTCTTTCTCTGTCTCTCTCTTTCTCTATTACTTACTCTCTCTCTGTCTTGTCTCTCTCTCTCTCTCTCTCCAGGGTCATTCAAAAGGTCCGTTCCTGGTCAGCGCTCCATTGTCCACCATCATAAACTGGGAGCGGGAATTTGAGATGTGGGCTCCGGATTTTTATGTAGTGACCTACACGGGCGATAAAGACAGCCGGGCGGTGATACGAGAGAACGAGTTCACATTTGAGGATAGCGCTGTCAAATCAGGACGCAAAGTCTTCCGTATGAAGGTAGAAAAATTTATGGGAATCCTTAAGAGAAACAGCTGAATGCAAAAGTTTGCGCACCCTTGGTATTACAGGTGGTCAATTACAATGGACGTCTGTGATGTACTGTATGTGTCGTGAATGTGACACAGGCCAGGTAGAGCTTTATTCTGAGTGTGTTACACAGCCCTGTGGATTTTTGTGAATCCTACTACAGTAGTTCTTGTTCTTTTCTTTCTCTCTTTGTTTTCCGGTTTTCTGGTGTTTCTTCTGTTGTAAATTCTTGGTGTGATCCAAATCATAGTTTAACTGCATGAAGATCAATGCATGCATCTAGTCATAAATTTTGTGTTTCTTTTATCAACACAGAAAGACACACCTGTGAAGTTCCACGTGCTGTTAACCTCATATGAGCTGATCACCATTGATCAGGCTATTCTAGGCTCCATTACGTGGGCATGTTTGGTCGTGGATGAAGCCCATAGATTGAAAAATAACCAGTCTAAGGTATAGACATCATAACAACCATATTTCATTAACAGTATTCCAAATTTATTGTGTCAGCACAACGTACAGTAAGTAATGAAACATAAGTGTCATGCTGGTATGAGAAAATGTACAAGTAGCTTTGCAAGAAGAATTACTTCATGACATTTTTTTTTTTTTTAGTTTTTCAGAATTCTGAATGGCTACAAGATTTACTACAAGCTGCTCCTAACCGGCACGCCTCTGCAGAACAATCTGGAAGAGTTATTCCACCTGCTGAATTTCCTCACCCCAGAGCGCTTCAAGTAAGAACATTCACAACATCAAATCACCACAGTGTGATTTTTAACCCTGGAACACATCACACACTACAGTGACATCTTCCTGAACACGTCCTGTCAACTCCAGAATGGTGGCAGCTCTAAATGATGTTTAAAGTAATATGAATAAAATGTTTTGTCATTTTGAAGTGATATATAGTATATAAACTCAAAACTAGCATTATGTTAGGTGACGACTCAAATCTCTGCTTCTTTAAACTTAAAATTGTACATCCAGTTCTGCATGTGTTAATCAAGTTCTACAATCATATGAAGGGTGTCTATAATTTAAGATTTTTGTACTATGCAAGAAAAATGAAACACTACTTAATACAGATATAACCAGTAGTACTATAGTATAACAGTATATATACTGTATAACTCCAGAAGCTATCTGAGTGTTGGTTTTTGTGTTTAGTAATCTGGACGGATTTCTTGAAGAGTTTGCTGATATTTCTAAAGAAGATCAGATTAAGAAGCTGCATGACCTGTTGGGACCTCACATGCTGCGGAGGCTGAAGGCTGACGTCTTCAAGAACATGCCAGCGAAAACGGAGCTAATTGTGCGCGTAGAGCTCAGCCCTATGCAGAAGTGAGAGCATGCCCCCAGTCTCAGTCTGATTAATGAATGAATCAGTAGTACTTTACACCACAGTTTCCCAATCTAACATTAATTACTTCATTAATGAACCTCTTACCGTGTTAGTACTAGTGCTGATAAAAACCACAAATACTATTACTACAATTACTACTTCTAATACTACATGTACTCCTACTACTTGTAGGGATGAAGGCAGATGCCAATGCAAATGAACAACACGAGCAATGACAAGACAGAGTATCCTGAACTGTGAACATAAACTAGAAACATTGTCACATGTGAACAAGTGCTAATACTACCAATACTATTATGCCATTACTAATACCATTTCACAGTAAAACCTCCACTGTTAACTAGGGTTGTTCCGATTCCGATACTGGTATCGGAAATGCTGCTGATACCACAAAAAAATCTGGCATCGGAATCGGCGAGTATTTGAGTCCACGTACCGATCCGATACCATTTCCCTAAACATAACCTATTTATGCCCGCTAGCTTTGCTAGCTTAGCTTACTTACAGAGTGTCACGGCGTGCGCCTGTGATGGGCGTGCGCCCAAATTGATATCGCACCTCGCTCACTAGTTAGGCGGCTTTAGGCCCCCCCTTTAGGTATGTGAAGGAGCAGGGCCGCAGAATCAGGCAACGGCCCATGAGCTATCGTCGCTAATGATCCCGGCGCTATAAAACACAGCGGGGAGTGTAGCTCGGGGTCTGACTGTTGGGAAGCTGGACTTTGTGACGCGGTGGATTTTATGAGAGACAGTGGCACAGAGACTTTAAAAAGGGGGGCGCCATTGATCTCCGCGAGAGGAGCGCGTGAACGAGCTGCACGAGCTCCCACGGCACCTTCACTTCCGCGTAGAGCCCGCCTTTGCATCCCTGCCGCCGAAGTGGAAAAGGCCGCAGAGAGCATTTAACCCTTTCCTTACCCATTTTTCTAAATAAATTACCCTTTTTCCTGTAAGACCTCGCCTCGTGTCCGTGTTTCATGGTGTCGCCCGTGCACTTAGGGTCGAACCCGTTACACAGGGCTAGTAGTATTTTACTTAAAAACAAAGACATATATATACACACACACACACTGCACAGATACACACTCAGGTATCGGATCGGTACTCGGTATCGGCCGATACCCTGAGCCCAAGTATTGGAATCGGTATCGGGAGGGGAAAAATGGTATCGGAACATCTCTACTGTTAATGTAACAATTTCATAGTCCACGTGATCTACTGTATTTAAGCACTGTGGGACGTTAAATTCATCAATGAGAATTTTGTTGTGCAGTCCTAATACTAATATTAATGTCATTGCTGCTATTACTACTACTCCTATTCATTTATGTATACTACTATTTCTACTAGTACTACCCCTGTTACTAGTACTAATACCACTGCTAATACTGCTAGTACTTCTAATACTACTACTAATAATATTACTATTATACATTTCACTGCTATTACTATAAGGACTACTGCTTTTTTAAAAATTCTGCTAATATTACACTCCCATTACTCTTACTACTACTAATAGGACATTTAATAATAATAAATATAAATACTACTTCCATTACTCTTAATACAACTGTTAATACTTGTACAATTACTACAGCTATTTATACTACTATAACTATCACTAATAGTACCATTACGTCTACTTTGTCAGTGCCACTATACTAATGCTACTATCCATGCGTACTACTATTACTGCTTAAGCACTGCTGCCATTACTAATGACTACTACTAACGACTCAACTGCCCTTCCATTACTCCTGTTATGATAGTGTGAATATATTTTATTAATAATGCTACTCTACATAGATGTGATTAGCATTAACCTTATATTTAATACTATTATTACTACTGCCAATATTATAACTACTAATAATATTACTACCACTGTTAATATTACCACCACAGCTTTTAATATTTATACTGATATTAATATATGTGCTACTCAATTACTACTACACTCCTGCACTTATAATGTAACTCTTACTAATGCTATTACTACTAATAATATTAAAACCTATGACCACCATTATTACTTATTATTAAAATTCCAACTCCTACTAGTTCTCAGATCATTGTCACTACTGCAGCTACTATGAGTGAAAGTTTCCTGGACTTATTTGTTAGGAACTTTATGTTGTAATGCATGATCTCGGAACCTGAGTTGTACTTAATTCCCCTCCTCCACAAACACAGAAAATACTACAAGTTCATCTTGACACGGAACTTTGAGGCTCTGAATTCTAAAGGAGGTGGAAACCAGGTGTCTCTTCTCAACATCATGATGGACCTGAAGAAATGCTGCAACCACCCCTATCTGTTCCCAGTGGCAGCTGTGGTGAGTGTATGAGCAGGGGTGTGTGTCACTGCTCAAGGCAGAACCAAAAGGAAAACTACTGCTTCAGAATTATTTGCACCCATAATGTAAACTTGGACTAAGTGTTCCCTTGTACTGTATATTTTTGGAACTTTGATTTATTGTATTATGACAAAAAAATTTTTTTAAGTGTATATTTTACCTAAGTTTTGACACACTTGCAATGATTATTTAATACAATGTGGTGGTGTAGTGATTAGCACTGTCGCCTTGCACCTCCAGGGTCTGGGTTCGATTCCCGGCCAGGCTCGATTCCCATCTCTGTGTGCATGGAGTTTGCATGTTCTCCCCGTGCTTGGTGGGTTTCCTCCGGGTACTCCGGTTTCCTCCCACAGTCCAAATATATGCAGGTTAGGCTAATTGGCGTTCCCAAATTGACCATAGTGTGTGAATGAGTGTGTGTATGTGTGTGTGCTCTGCGATGGATTGGCACACTGTCCAGGGTGTACCCTGAGTCTTTTGGGATAGGCTCCAGGTCCCCCGCGACCCTAAATACAGGATAAAGCGATGGATGAATGGATGGTAACAATGTTTATTTCATTTCACATTTTTGACTAGCAAAGGGTGCCAACAATTCTGGAGTTGACTAATATTTATAATATATAATAAGAGTGATCAGTTTATCTTTCATATATTTACTGAGTTATTGCATGTTGTATTAAAACATGAGCATTGTGGGTAAATTTGTTTCCAGGAAGCCCCAGTGTTACCAAACGGCTCGTACGATGGGAACCTGCTGGTGAAGTCCTCAGGGAAACTTACTCTGCTTCAGAAAATGCTCAAGAAGCTCAAAGATGACGGACATCGCGTCCTTATTTTCTCACAGGTTATTACCAAGTGTGGAAAAAAAAACCCAGCATGAATATAAACACACAGTTCACTTTTCCTCCTTTGTGTCTTATTTTTGAGCAGATGATTAATTGCAGTCAGTGTGAGGAAAACGAATAGAGCACATTCATCTTTAGACGACAAAAGGTCGTTGCTGTATTTATTTCCACCATATTATTTATTCCCCAGACACAGTTCTTTTACACTATTATGCTGCGTGTGCATTAATCCAATGGGAGGAAAAGCTGAGTTTAAAGCAGCTGTGGCTCATTTCCCTCTAATTTCACTTTCCTTCTAATTCGCCAGCCGCTTGTCCCTTCGCTTGTTCTTGCGCATAAATCTGCATGTTAATAAGAGGCTGAAGGAACAAAAGAAATGCAAAAGAAAAACAGTTCTTCTGTCTAAGAGAGTAGCCCATTAGTCCAGGACGTTCCTTTTGAGTTTATGCTGATTTTTAAATTTTACATTTTAAAATGCTCCAAGATATATTTCTATCAATAATTGTTTTTCATAGTATTGAATGAGTCTGTTTATTTTTAGATCAAGCTGCATGCACACAGTCTCTGTAGAACAATAAGATTAATAAGATCATTAAGAAAAACTTTATTCATGTATTAATTAATTATAAAATTGACCTAAGCACACGGAAAAAACAACATGAAAAAGCCTATAATTATATAATATGACACAGAGTCATATTATATACTACCAGAAGTACCTGACGTTGACATAAAAAAGTTTGTAGAAATAGTTAAAAGGTTAAAGCTGAAAATAAGCTGATCAGCTTTAATGTAATCACTGATATTATTTCAGGTTGAAGCCCAAGTACTGTACAGTACATGTCTGCCTGACCTTCTGTATGGCAGAACTCTCTGCCTAACTTATTAATACAAAATTTTGTATTAATTTAAAAAGGTTGAGTATCTTACTCCTTGTTTACGCTAAGTTCTTTTGTTAACTTCTTTTGTTGTCAGCCAACAGTCCCTGTTCGGTAATCAGAGAGTGATCACAGATGAAAAATCTAAAAAGTAGATCAGATAAAGATAAAGATTTAATCTTAATATTAAATATTAAGTAATCCAAGTTGAAAAGTTCAGTTTAGCTTTTCTAATTAATATCTATTGGTGCAGGTGTTTAATTACATTGAGCAAGTAGCTTATTTTAAAGTACATTATTAAATCCGCCACATAATTGTTCAACTTCAGGCAGATATCTAAGTACTGCAAAAATTGAATTCAATTCTGTCCAGACAGGTTTGCGTGATGCTGTGACGTAATCTGGCACATAACTGCTCATAACTTAACTTCTATTCAACATTTTGATTTTAGCGCATAACACTGGGCTCTCAGTTCAGCTTTTACATTCCCTCTCCTTGGACTGCTAGCAACCCGTATTTTATTAGTGCCTTGGTTTCAGAACATACGTATGAGGCAAACTTGGTTTTAATCTTCCCACAGGAAGAAAAAGTATACATGGATCTATCCATTCATCTTTGTTGGTTCAGTTTTCATAACCTACTTAGCCCTTTTTTGTAGTAAGCCATGTTGTGTCACGCATTTGTTTCTGTTTGGTGAGGATTTTGGCAACTTGTAGGTGCATTACAGTCATTTCTGTCTTCTGCATATTCTGTCTATACACAGTAAACTATCACATTGATTGGCTCTGTTGAGTGATTTGTGTAGCCACGACCACCTCAAGGGAAAGAGGTCTAAACAAGTAAAAATTGCTAGGTGCTAAATGCTAAATACATAATCTGGCACATAACTGCTAATAACTTTACTTTCTAGTCAATATTTTGATTTCAACACATTTATATTTGCATTTTAATTTTCTAAAATATTTTTTTTTACTAAATTAGCTTACATTTTCTTTGAAAAAATGTTAAATTTTCTTTTATACAAAATGTATCTAAGAACATGGGAAGAAACATTTTTATATTAATTTATTATTAACAATTTAATAATAAAAAAATCTGTCAAAATAGAAAAATTATATTAGCATTATAATTTTCTAAATTATTATATTTTTGGCTAAATAAATCAACAAATCAATACATAAATGCTCTAATTATATATTTTTAGAAATCACTGGAAAACATAACCACACTGTTGTTCTTATGCAGTAGTGATCCATTAAGCAACAACCTTGTCAATATGAAACTCTTTTTAGTAACTAAAATGTTGAGTAGTTCTCCACATATTCTATAAATTTTGTCCTGTGAATCTTCTTTCAGATGACAAAGATGCTGGACCTGTTAGAGGACTTCCTAGAGTTTGAAGGCTATAAATATGAGCGTATTGATGGCGGGATAACTGGAGGACTGCGGCAGGAGGCCATCGATCGCTTCAACGGTGAGCTGAAAACACTCGATACTAAGCCGTGCATCCACCAGGGGGAGACCTTACTATCGTTAGCACATTAACACATTAATATTGATCTGCTCTGTGTGTCTGTGAAGCTCCGGGAGCGCAGCAGTTCTGTTTCCTACTGTCTACTCGTGCTGGGGGATTGGGAATCAATCTGGCAACTGCTGACACGGTCATTATCTACGACTCTGACTGGAACCCACATAATGACATTCAGGTGAGAACACACAGCACACACACACAGCATCGGGGCTCAAACCGGGGACGTCCTAATCAGCAGTCCAAGACCTTAAACACAAAGATACCCCTGCCCCAATTATTGAGGATAAAAGATATATCATTCTAAACTCCTCTCTATATATAATCCTCTACAATTTTATATCTCCGCATAAATCTACAAACTCTGGCAGAATATGTGAAATATTAGCCATTTTTTGGGAAAATATGATTAATCTGCCAGATTTTTTTATTATGGCAGCCATTTTAAAATGATAACTGAAATCTTTGTCAAATGGCCCTGATCTAAAGTACAGTAGAAATACTAGTGAATGTCTGGCCTGATAATGTACACCCAAGCTGACAGACACAGGCTTAAATGGCTAATAAGAGGACGGTTCCAGATTGTGACTTGTTTGCGTGTCATTAATGTCTGTGTATAAATAGCCAATGCGTTTCTGAGCTCTTGAAAATCCCATGCACATTTCATTTAGTGGGGTAAATAATGAGCTATAGGCAGTATTGAGCTACGCAAAGGAGCTGTCAGCATATCATTTTATAAGCCAGGGAAAAGGATATATAAGAAGATATATGGCTGTTTCATATAGTGGGCTGTTTTAAGACACACAATAAGGAGAACAACAGGTCCTTCTCAAAAAATTTGCATATTGTGATAAAGTTCATTATTTTCTGTAATGTACTGATAAATATTAGACTTTCATATATTTTAGATTCATTACACACAACTGAAGTAGTTCAAGCCTTTTATTGTTTTAATATTGATGATTGTGGCATACAGCTCATGAAAACCCAAAATCCCTATATCTAAAAATTTGCATATTTCATCCGACCAATAAAAGAAAAGTGTTTTGAATACAAAAAAAGTCGACCTTCAAATAATTATGTTCAGTTATGCACTCAATACTTGGTCGGGAATCCTTTTGCAGATTCTTGTGTCTTGCGTCTCAACTTTCTCTTCACAATATCCCACAGATTCTCTATGGGGTTCAGGTCAGGAGAGTTGGCAGGCCAATTGAGCACATTAATACCATGGTCAGTAAACCATTTACCAGTGGTTTTGGCACTGTGAGCAGGTGCCAGGTCGTGCTGAAAAATGAAATCTTCATCTCCATAAAGCTTTTCAGCAGATGGAAGCATGAAGTTCTCCAAAATCTCCTGATAGCTAGCTGCATTGACCCTGCCCTTGATAAAACACAGTGGACCAACACCAGCAGCTGACATGGCACCCCAGACCATCACTGACTGTGGGTACTTGACACTGGACTTCAGGCATTTTGGCATTTCCCTCTCCCCAGTCTTCCTCCAGACTCTGGCACCTTGATTTCCGAATGACATGCAAAATTTGCAACCTGTAGCCCATTTCCTGCACACGCCTGTACACGGTGGCTCTGGATGTTTCAACTCCAGACTCAGTCCACTGCTTCCGCAGGTCCCCCAAGGTCTGGAATCGGTCCTTCTCCGCAATCTTCCTCAGGGCCTGGTCACCTCTTCTCGTTGTGCAGCGTTTTCTGCCACACTTTTTCCTTCCCACAGACTTCCCACTGAGGTGCCTTGATACAGCACTCTGGGAACAGCCTATTCGTTCAGAAATGTATTTGTGTCTTACCCTCTTGCTTGAGGGTGTCAATGATGGCCTTCTGGACAGCAGTCAGGTTGGCAGTCTTACCCATGATTGCGGTTTTGAGTAATGAACCAGGCTGGGAGTGTGACGGTTGACCCGTAGGGGGCGCCTAACGCCCGTTTATATTTTGAGTTGTAGTTTTGTTTATGTTGAGTTTGACTTCGTTTCCCAGTTTGCACCTCGGTCAGGTGACGTAGAAGCTCACCTGAACCGAGGGAAGTTAATGATCTGATTTATGTTTAGTTCTATAAATAGCCTGACTGAATTTCAGTCAGGCGTCTAGCTTTTGTTGTAGTTAAGTTCAGTTTGTGTTTGGTGTTTTGTTTCCTTTTAATGTTTAATAAAAAGAAACTAAAGAACCGTCAGCTCGCCTCCTCCGCATTCATGCCACGACCACGCACCCGACGCAGACATAGAACAGGAATTCATGACAGAAAGCTAGACCGTACAAGTGGCATGGCGGAGGATTTCCCCCTAAACGATTTTTGGGGGGGGAACTCATTATATCAAACGAGCTGGCGGAACTGCTGGAGGCCAGCGAGGAGCACGGCGAGATGGAGGTTTGGCAAGGCTGGGGAAACTGTGGGCACATCGAGCCGGCGACCTCACGGGAGGACAGCGTGACAGCCAGAGAGAAAATGGCGATGCAAAGCTGGGAAGGCTGCGGGCCCGTCATCCGGCGCACACCGCCGAGAGGTGTAGCGGCCGAGGGAGAGATGGGAGGATTCTACAGGCAGTGGGCAGAACGCAACGAGGGGTGCATCCATGACCTGCGCGAGCAGGTGCTGCAGCTCCAATTGCAGTTCGTCCAGGTTTGGGAGAACCAAGCTGTAGTTCCGGAAGCGATCCCTCTCTCGGATCTGGACGAGGCACTCCTCCCTGAATGCCTGAAGGCGGCGCGGACAGCACGCTTCCCCTGCCACCGGAGCTGAGCATGGAGGACTGGACACCGCAGCGGTACGGCGACAAGGTAGGCTTTTACAGGCAGTGGGCGGAGTCCAACCAGGAGCGCATTCGTGACCTGCGCGAGCCGGTGCTGCAGCTCCAACTGCAGTTCGTCCAGGTTCGGGAGAACCAGTCTGTAGCCCCGGAAGCGATCCCCCTCCCGGATCTGGACGATGCGCTCCACTGCCTGAGCCTGTCGCGGAGGAAGTCTGCGCGCCGTGTCTGCACGAAGAGCAAAACAGCGGGTCCATCATCCAGTCTCCGTGCAAGCTAGGGAGCGTTCTCCTTCCGCCTCCTCCAGGCTTTGAGGACAGCGCGCTAGCGTGTCAGCAGCTGCTGAGCCAAGCACCCGTTCTGCCGCCGCCTCCCGGCTTTGAGGACGACGTTGAGTCGTCGAGCGCACTGCACGCTCCAACGTCGACGAGCGTAGTGCATGCTCCAACGTTGTCGTCGAGCGCAGTGCACGCTCCAACGCCGCTGTTGAGTTCTGCACAAGCTCCAACGTTGTCGTCGAGCGCAGTGCACGCTCCAACGTTGTCGTCGAGCGCAGTGCACGCTCCAACGCCGCTGTTGAGCTCTGCACAAGCTCCAACGTTGTCGTCGAGCGCAGTGCACGCTCCAACGTTGTCGTCGAGCGCAGTGCACGCTCCAACGCCGCTGTTGAGCTCTGCACAAGCTCCAACGTTGTCGTCGAGCGCAGTGCACGCTCCAACGTTGTCGTCGAGCGCAGTGCACGCTCCAACGTTGTCGTCAAGCGCAGTGCATGCTCCAACGTTGTCGTCGAGCGCAGTGACCGCTCCAACGCCGTCGTCGAGCGCAGTGACCGCTCCAAAACCGTCGTCGAGCGCAGTGACAGCTCTGCCACCGCCGAGCACGTCTCCAGCTCTGCCACCGCCGAGCACGTCTCCAGCTCTGCCACCGCCGAGCACGTCTCCAGCTCTGCCACCGCCGAGCACGTCTCCAGCCCAGCAGCCGCAGAGCACGTCTCCAGCCCCGTCACCCAGCCTCCTGGTCAGGAGGTGGAAGGTAGAACATTGGGGTGGGTGTCCGGGGCCTCCGATGATGCTCCAGAGGAGCATTTTTTTGGGGGGGGTACTGTGACGGTTGACCCCTAGAGGGCGCCTAACGCCCGTTTATATTTTGAGTTGTAGTTTTGTTTATGTTGAGTTTGACTTCGTTTCCCAGTTTGCACCTCGGTCAGGTGACGTAGAAGCTCACCTGAACCGAGGGAAGTTAATGATCTGATTTATGTTTAGTTCTATAAATAGCCTGAATCTCAGACAGGCGTCTAGCTTTTGTTGTAGTTTGTTTGTGTTCAGTTTGTGTTTGGTGTTTTGTTTCCTTTTAATGTTTAATAAAAAGAAACTAAAGAACCGTCAGCTCGCCTCCTCCGCATTCATGCCACGACCACACACCCGACGCAGACATAGAAGAGGAATTCATGACAGGGAGTTTTTAAAAGCCTCAGGAATCTTTTGCAGGTGTTTAGAGTTAATTAGTTGATTCAGATGATTAGGTTAATAGCTCGTTTAGAGAACCTTTCATGATATGCAAATTTTTTGAGATAGGGATTTTGGGTTTTCATGAGCTGTTTGCCACAATCATCAATATTAAAACAATAAAAGGCTTGAACTACTTCAGTTGTGTGTAATGAATCTAAAATATATGAAAGTCTGTAATTTTCTGTAATGTTTATCAGTACATTACAGAAAATAATTAACTTTATCACAATATGCTAATTTTTTGAGAAGGACCTGTATAAGGAGAACTTACACAAACCCAGGAGAACACAATAAGGAGAACTTACACAAATATGGGCTGTGTGGTCAAGTTTCCAGAAAAAATCCATTACTCTACCGCAAAACATCAACAGCCATTACCTCACGTCTTTTGTCATTTGGAGTGATAAGACATGTTGAGAAGTACAGCATGTCTTCTGTGAAGCATGGAGGTGGATCTCTGATGTTCTGGCGGTGTATGAGCTACATGGAATGTTGTCAAACATGCATGCCAAGATCAATGCAGCATGTCCGAAAATATCGGAGGCCAATTTGCCTTCATCAGCTTAGAAGCCTCGCATGGGACCTTATTGAACTTTCCATCATGATACCAATCCAAAAAATAAAAAGACGAGGTGAAGGTGAAAGTGGAAGTAGCCTCTTATCATTGAGACACTGACAACACAACCCAAAGGGGCAGCACACAGTATTAAGAACTAAAGTATGCAAACAAAAAATTAACAATCCATTCATTCATTCATTCATTCATTCATTCATCTTCTATACCGCTTTATCCTTCTATTCAGGGTCGCGGGGGACCTGGAGCCTATCCCAGGAGGCTTAGGGCACAAGGCGGGGTACACCCTGGACAGGGTGCCAATCCATCGCAGGGCGCACACACATATGCACATTCACACACTACGGGCAATTTAGGAATGCCAATTAGCCTAATCTGCATATCTTTGGACTGTGGGAGGAAACCGGAGTACCCGGAGGAAACCCACCAAGCACGGGGAGAACATGCAAACTCCATGCACACAGAGACGGGAATCAAGCCTGGCCGGGGAATCGAACCCAGACCCTGGAGGTGCAAGGCGACAGTGCTACAATTAACAATCCGTGCTATAAATATGAAAACTATTACATTATATTCCATAACCATTCACCATCAAACGACTAATTTATATCTCATAACCAGGCTGCTTCTTGAAAATTCTAATGGTCTTTTTTTTCTTTCATCTCTTCCTTCAGGCATTCAGCCGAGCGCATCGCATTGGACAGAATAAGAAAGTGATGATCTATCGCTTTGTGACGCGGGCGTCAGTGGAGGAGCGGATTACCCAGGTGGCTAAGCGCAAGATGATGCTCACGCATCTGGTGGTGCGTCCAGGCCTGGGCTCCAAAACAGGATCCATGTCAAAGCAGGAGCTGGATGACATCCTGAAGTTTGGCACAGAGGAGCTCTTTAAAGATGATGTGGAAGCTATTGGTATGTTTTAGAGACAGACTCTATTAGTGCACTATGCATTATTATTTAAATTTTACTTTAAATATCGACAATATATAATTTTAATGTGAATTACTAGCAGTGTAAATAATAGTTTGAAATGCTTTGATGGAAAATTTTTGGTAACCTATATAAAGATGTGTAAAAACAATTATTCTGGAAAACCTCTGGCCAGCAGCTTCATCTCAGAACAGAAATATGTCAGACCGGGATTTGTGCGATTGACATGTACAGTACGGAAGACTTAAAGCACAGTATGGTGATGAGACATCTGCATTTAACATTTGAATGGTGCAAATGTTTAAAGAGGGCCGTGTTTCTGTGAATGACGATCTTGGCCAAGGCGACTCAGAGTCCATCGCTGTCATTCCTGTGAACATTCAGCAAGTGGAACAACTGATCCTTAAAAATCACGTAACTTGCCACCAACAGAGATGGATCTGTCTGTGGGAAATGTATACACCATGATTCTCACCAGGAACTTGGCTGGGAGTTATTGCCACATTCCCCTGTACAGTCCTGACCTTACTCCAAGCCATTTCCACATGTTTGTGCCATTCAGGCCAGAAGCAGGCAGTCCAATCATGGCTTCTAAGAAAACTTTCTACCTTGATGGTATCCAAGCACATGTAGCCAGCAATTATATAGAGGCATAAAGGGGGTTCTGTTAACTGTTTTCTGTTATTCTGCACAATCAACAGTCCCGGTTTCACTTTAATGCCACCTATATATTATACTGTAGGTCATAGGAGCAATCTGATGTCTAAACAAATAGCACTACAGTCCTGCTCCTGTACAGGTGAGAAAGTGTGGAAAAGGAAGGACAAAAGACCTACACTTTGACACAAATGGCTGAACTATTGCACAGAAAAGAAGGATCTTTGTGTGACCTAATATTGGTGGCAAAATCTTGACTCAATCGCAAACTTGAAACATTTTGCAAACTTGAAACACTTATACTCGTAGAGTATAAACTATGTAAGGATATAATCTCTTTTTATAATCAATTCTTTTTTCTTTTAGGTATTGTTCCTGTAAACTATTTGTTTATTACAAAAGAACTTATCAGTAATAAAGTTAAATAAGAATTCAGTAATAAAAGTTAATGAGAAATGAAATTAAGTCCTTGCTTATTTAATGAAAGTATTTAAAGCACATAATTGTCACATACTGTTAGATGTTGGACTGTGGGCATGGTGTTGAGGTATAGACGCAGAGGGGGATGAGGTGTAACAAAGAGTCTTTTAATGATACACAAAACGAACAAAGGAAGTTGGCTGTACTTGGAAGCATACTATAAACAAATCCAATAATACACAGACAAAGGATTACACAACCTAATATACAGTACAGACCTGGGATACAAACCGGACGGGACAAGACACACTAAACAGACTAGCGGACAAAACACAAGGGACTATACTTGCAAGGGGCTAAACACACACAAGACAGGCTTGGCTAGGCCTACTAGCTGTTATGCACATTAGCTGCTAAGCTAGCTAGTAGCTAAACAGACTAATTGCTAAACAGACTGGTAGCCAGAGACCCAAGGGGCGAACAGACTAGGTACACAGCAGACTAGGTATGAAACAGACTAAGAACTCTAAAGGTTAGTGGCTAAACTGGTTAGTACCTAAATAGACTCAGATCTAAACAGACGAGGAGACTAGACAGACTCAAAGACTAAACAGACTAGGATGTAAGCAGGATAGTGCACTGGTTAGTATTTATACAGACTAATAACTAAACATCCAAGGGAGGTTACTTACACATGAGGGTAAACACAAAAGGCTAATTCTCCTAGAGGCTAATCCTGCTAGGAGACAGGCCAACTATAATTAAACAAACTAAAACAGAATATAACCAGACAAAACAAAGGACAACTTAACAGAACTCACATTAATGCTCGACCCAGTTTCCCAGAACAAACAGCTATTTATCATGTTACTAACGAGCTACTTCGTTCAGGTGAGCACCTGACCAAGGGAAACTTGGTGCACCACACTTGGCCTTCTGGGAAACTGAGTGCACCACAAAAACTACAACACAAACACAGTGCCCTCTAGTGGGCAACCCTCACAATAATTAACAATTACAAGGACAAATCAAACCACCTTGAAAAATTAAGACAATTCCTCCTAAATCAATATCGAAGTGGAAAAATTCCTCTGAATTCCATACGGAAGGGGAAAAAATACTCCTAATTTTATGTCGAAGAGTTTCCTGTGTGTATGACTCACACTAAGCAGTGAAGTGTGTCTTGTCTTCTCCAGGCGACAGTAAGGAAGGAGAGGAAGGCAATGTAATCCACTACGATGACAATGCCATCTCCAAGCTGCTGGACCGCAGTCAGGACGCCACCGAGGACACTGAGATCCAGAACATGAACGAGTACCTTAGCTCCTTTAAGGTGGCCCAGTATGTGGTGCGGGAGGAGGACGGAGAGGTGAGGGAAGAGTCACGGTTGCCCTTTCAGCTCCAGCTAAACCCTTTCATGGAAATATATCTGATTATGTTCTAGCACATCAGACTCTCTTTGACCTTTTTTCTGTCTTTTCTAACACATGACAAGTTGGGAGACACGCCTAGAGAGTTATGATCGGGGCAAAAATCTGGTTGCTTTTGTAGCATTTTTGCAGAAATTGCAAGCTTTATTAACTCATTTCTCAGTTATCTAAAAAAATACAAATGTAACATGTATGCCTTATTTATAAAATTAAGATTTCAAATACTCAAAGTTTTTGCACAGCTTTTCATTTGCATTATGAAAAGGTCTGAGATCCAGTCATTTTATTTGAGTTCAACCTAGGGCTGGGCGATATGGCTGAAAACTGTATCACGATATCAGTGTTTCATATCGGTCGATATCGATAATTATTGATATTTTTTATGACCCATTTAAAATAAGGACCAGGAGAAGAATATATTATATTTAAACATTTTTATTTTAAACTTAACCTTCCTATGATCATAGTCCCATCAGTTATTAAGACAGAAATGTCAACAACCATGGAAAACTCAAATAATTAAAATGTAAACATAAGTCTAAAGTCACAATGAACACTTAACAATTATCCCTTAACATTTAAGGTGCAAAATTAAAAGAAAAGGTAAGAAATGCTTAATAAAGTGTAATAAAATAGTGCAATGCGTTTATTATATCAGATCCCTTTAGAGAAAAATTACAACAAAAATATATTGTTTTAATATATTTGAGTTTGATATACCGCGCTGTATACTATATGTGTCGTGTGCACTGAATGCAGTAAAAGAAGAATACCGTTTTTCTCCATGCCTCCATTTGTCTCGCACAAAAAGCAAGTAATATTATAGATTGTTAGTTGTGCATATTGATGTAAACATAACAATTGTCATACCAAAGAATAAACTACCCGTCAATGTGGCTAGTGAGACTAAAGTTATTAACCGCCACAGCCGAATTTTACCCGCATTTGGCGGGTGCCAATGTCAATGCCATCTTGTCTCCGTTTATGCTTCCTGAATCGCGACCGTACTACTTCCGGGTCCTAGAGCCGGTCACGGAGCGAGTGCGCATGACGGCAACCAAATTAGCTTCGTGACCTCTGTTTTCTTGGGACAAATAATAAAAAATATCGAAGGTTCTATCGAACACATTTTTTATTGATATCGATCACGTGCCTATCGCGAAACGTATCGTTATCGTTTTATCGCCCAGGCCTAGTTCAACCTTTGCTAACCTGATTTTTTATCGCTTGTCTGATGATAGCACCATTCCAGCATCGAGAGTTCGATTCCCGGGTCTGTGTGCCTGGAGGTTGCATGTTCTCTCTGTGCTTGATGGGTGTCCACTGGGTACTCCAGTTTCTTCCCATAGTCCAAATACATGCAGATTATATTAATTGACATTCCCAAATTGTCTGTAGTGTTGTCATTTTCTTCTGCATAAAATGGCACCAAAAAAAGTTTAAACTCACTTAGAGATGACATCGTGGCTTTCGCCTCCAGGGTTGAAATGTTCTTAACCCGATTACAGTCATTTCATATCTCCTTAGTTGTTGTCTTTGCTTGATGCAGAGCAATAATTTAGCCTGTGTAGTGTGCTTGGTCTTAGACTGTTCGCTACATATTTATTTCTTAACAGCCATGCTGTAGATGACATTAAATTCGGCCTCATTCTTCTTAATCAGAAGAATGTAAGAAGGAATTAAAATCAGGGGTCTCCAGGGTGTTGTTAACAAATGACAAGTATGTAGCAAGTCTAACAAATCGTATGAGGTTTGAGAGAAATGGGAGCAGTTCTTGACAAGTCTTGCTAACTCATAACAAATCATGATATGTACTCCATAGAACAATCATAAAATCTTTTTTAGACATTCCATGACAGTTTGACACGTTGCATAGCAGAGTTGAAAATATGTCGTAAGTGATTAATGAGTGAGTACATTGTCTCTATTACATTGTAATACTTGGCGATTTTCTTGTAGTAAGCATATTCTTGAATCAAATGCTCAAGAACCGCAAAGAATTTCAGTTCAGTGTGCTCTCACACAGTTTGGAAGGTGGGGAGAGTTTTTAACAGCATGGGAGGGGCTAAATCTAGCGATAACGATGTGATGGTCAGGTGTCCACATACTGTACATTTGGCCATATAGCTTAACTTTAAGGTGTAAGTTGGTTAAATCACAAATCAGGTGATAAATATGTTTCCCGCCCTGGGATCAAAACATCAATTGTGTGCATTTGATGGCTTCATGACACATGACCCGAGAGCCAGTCTCTTGTTAACTCTGCGTGTGACCTGTTGTAGGAGGAGGTGCAGAGGGAGATCATTAAACAAGAGGAGAACGTGGATCCCGACTATTGGGAGAAACTCCTGCGGCATCATTACGAGCAGCAGCAGGAGGATCTGGCACGCAATCTGGGGAAGGGCAAGCGCATCCGCAAGCAGGTCAACTACAACGACACGTCTCAGGAGGACCAAGGTGTACACACTTTCACTGATACAAACATAAAGGAATGCACTGAAACTCTGTTTCTGGTATTAAAGCTAAAGGAGCAGACATTGTAGATCTCCTACAGTCTGATACTTAAGTGTATGTGTATATGCGTGTGTGGGTGTGTGTGTGGGTGGACGTGTGGGCTCAGAATGGCAGGACGACCTTTCAGACAATCAGTCAGAATACTCGGTGGGATCCGAGGATGAGGATGAAGATTTTGAGGAGAGACCTGAAGGTATGTCTGGTAGGTGGAAGGTATATTTGCAACAATTTGCAAAATATCTTGCACAGATAGTTTAAACAGTATCTAAAATCGATGAAAAATTTTTGGTATTATTCTGTAAAGTTTTTATTTGGTAAATTTTACTTTTATAATTAAATATTGAAATGATTTGATACAACAGGCATGACTGAAGTTTTAGAAATATACTAAATTACGAAAATGAAACTATCAAATTTATCTTAAAATAGCCTTAAAAGACGTTTTGGATTCATTTGATCCATTTTTAGTAGAAACTGTATTTATTTACACACACACACATACACACACACACACACACACACACACAGGTATGATTATACACAGTATTGTTCCACTTCTAATTCTTTACAATGAGGTAACCTGACTGTTTCCCAGGGGGACGGCGACAGTCTCGCAGGCAGCTGAAGAGCGACCGGGACAAACCGCTGCCTCCACTGCTAGCTAGAGTAGGAGGAAACATAGAGGTGTGTATGGTCAGGATTTTAAATAAGATTGGTAGTGCTTGCTATTTAATACTAACAAATATTTTATACTCACAGGTACAGTAACTAGTCATTTCTGCTTAATGAATAACACAGCGGTTCTCTCTGCCTTTATAGGTTTATAGCAAAAAAATAAAGTAATTGCGGTCACATGGTTTTAATAATGACTAATAACAGTCGAGGCTGTATACATGCGTATATTTGTATGTAACAGTGAGGTCGTATTCGAGACCGTCCTATAGTTAGTGCAATCTGTTCAGATTGAGGTCTGGGTCTCGTGGATATGTTGTAGACTTTGTTGTTTTTGGGTCTCGGTGCACTAGTGGGTAAAAACTTTTGCATGGATGCTTAAAGAAAAAATCAGCACATGACCCTCCTTAGACTGCATTTAAACAGCTGCGTTTCTTCAGAGAAAGTTAATCTAAAGCCACACAGATTTTAGGGTCATAACTTTCACATACTTTTACTTTCTTTAAGTGCACTGACAAAGTGGAGTGAGTGTCCATGAGCTTTGCACCTCCAGGGTTGAGGGTCGAGGCCCCTGTGACCCTGTATACAGGATAAAGCAGTATACAGTAGACGATGAGTGAGTCTATGGTGCTGGATTGAGGCTCCCGTCTCTTTGGAGGTGTGGGTTTGGATCCCACCACTGCGAGAGAGGACTTTGGGGCGGTGGTGTCTCAAGCGGTTAAGCCTCTGTGTTACTGATTAAAAGGTCAGGGGTTCAAGCCCCAGCACCACTAAGCTGGCACTCTTAGCCTTAAGCAGGCTCTCAAAACTTTCTGCTCCACAACTGTATATCCTCTGTAATCACTGTGCATGTAAAGGACTTGTGTCAAATAATAAAATCTTAATAAACAATATGTATGAAGCTTTAAAATGCTTCTACTGTATCCCTCTAGTAAGAATCCTATATAGTATATTGAATGAGAATGTTATCTCCAGAGCTTCTACTGTGCACACAGTGATTACATACAGTCAAGTGATTACATTTGTGAATGTCTATGTGTAATATTGACTCAATTCTATCAAAGGTACTTGGTTTTAACGCACGCCAGAGAAAGGCCTTCCTGAACGCTATCATGCGCTGGGGTATGCCCCCTCAAGACGCCTTCAACTCCCATTGGCTGGTCCGGGACCTGAAGGGGAAAACTGAAAAAGAGTTCAGGTAATCGCACACCATCTAAAAACCTAGAATCAAATATTGATTTGCTTAGTTATTTGTCATAATGGTTGCCCAAATTTTAAAACCATAAAATGTATTTCCCCTCAGCGAAAAAAAAAGAATTCTAACTTTATTTAGTGATATTTTGTTGTGTATTTCAGAGCGTATGTTTCGCTGTTCATGAGGCACCTGTGTGAGCCGGGAGCTGATGGAGCGGAGACATTTGCGGACGGCGTGCCCAGAGAGGGTCTCTCCCGGCAACACGTCCTTACACGGATCGGAGTTATGTCTCTTGTGAGGAAAAAGGTAACAGCATACTTTTGTAAAACAAATAAAACATGGTTAGCTGGCCCCGCTGTGTCACCAGGATTCCCTTAGCGATTTGAAGGTGCAGTCTCGCAAGAGTATAATGTGGAACCAAAAACACTAAACCACCGTGTTGGGTTTTTTTATGCTTTGAATTGCATATTCGTGTCAAAGAGTCACTTTGTTGGACTTATGAACGAATCCGACTTACAAACGAATCCGACTTACGAACGTTTTCCTGAGTGTGTTATTGGCACCTTGTCCAGGCTTTACAGTACCACGCCTCGTGCCCAAAGTCTTCTGGGATAGGCTCTGTATACAGGATATAAGATGGACTGAATTAATAAATAAATTAATGAATAATGATTTAGTGTGTTTATTTTTTTTAAATATTCAAATGCTTCCCTTCATGTACATTTACAGGAATATTCACTGAATATTCAAGAAAGGTGCATGATTCTTTTGTTCTCATAAGATGTCAAGTTGACATTCAAAATCATTGCTTGTTTTTATTCTGGCTTATTAACATATGTATGTGTATGTGTGTGTGTGTGTGTGTGTGTGTGTGTGTGTGTGTCTGTGTGTGTGTGTGTACAGGTTCAGGAGTTTGAGCATGTAAATGGCAAATACAGCACTCCAGACTTGATTCCTGCAGGCCTGGAGCTGAAAAAGCTCACAGAGAGTCTCTCCTCAGACCCAAACACCCCTGTACCAGCCAGTCCTGCTCCGACTCAGCCCAGCACCCCAGTACCATCAGGTCAGTGTGGCTTAAGAAAAGTACAGTCTGACTATAGGAATGTTTTAAACATCTGTCAAAGGGTGACAATATATTTGAAACTGAGTCATGTGTAATGATCATTATTTCACGACAGTCGCACATCTCTTCTATTTAACAGACAAACCAGAAAGTGGTTCTGTTCCTCCAGAAGATAAAGACAACGCTGAGCATGAGAACATGAAAGCAGCTGAGTCGGAGGTGAGTGAAATGTGTAATTTCCCCACAGTTTCTCATCTAAATTGTGTTTCTAACTTTTTTTCCAACTAGCAGTTCTGACACTCTTCTCAGACATGCAAAGAATCCGAGTCCTGTCTTCAAAAGACGCGCGAGAGTGAAGAACTAAGAAGCAGTGGCGCTGAGCAGAAATCAAACGAAGACTGCGAGAAAAAAGATGACTCGTCTGCCGAAATAGATCCCTTGACCAACCAAACGCAAACAGTGGGCAAGCCTAACGAAATGTCAGCCAATCAGTCGTCGCCAACAGGTGAGAAGCAAAGTGTTGAAAAAATTATTTAGGAGGGTGTTCAAGTCAAACTGGGACTTTTGTTTGTGCAGTTATCAGTTATGATGCAATAACTGTAAATAATTGGATACCATCAATGTAGAAAGTTGTTTCAGTACGCCTTGAGTCATTATCGGATTGCTTGCTTCACGTTTGAAACGCTGGCCTCCCAGGAACTCCTTTAATGAGAGGCCAGATGTGGAATGTGGAAATGGCCGAGCTCCTGTAATGTGCAATTGGTGTGGGTGATTGATTGTGTACAGTTCACACACACAGATGCATCTCTTCTGGTGAAGTTATCCACTGATTTTTAAAGACCAGGCCTTACACTCATAGAGTGTGTAACTCTACAGTAGGTAAGATGTAAGATGTACGACATCATTCACAGGAGCGACTACAGTGGGCTCCGACCCACCTCAGCTGGGATCGTACGGCCTTCTTCAAAACGTTTGCACCATTCAGATGTGTTATTGTGGACCCTCACCGTACTGTGCTTGAAGTCTTCTAAAAATGTCTGTAAATCAGTTTTATAGCATCTTTAAAGAGAAAGAGAAGTCCTGATTTGACTTGAACGTCCCTCGTACTTGTTTTTTTTTTTTTTTTTTTTAAAGGGTGGTTGGTAAATTTTTGGTGTTAACTCCTAGGACAACAAAGTAAAGACTTGGAAACCCCAGTGGAGAAAACGGAAAAAGATGCTTCTTCTGCCGTGAAGTTGGAGGACAAAGAACCAAAACAAGGTTAGGATGTTTTTTGAAACAATATAAAGAAATATAATAAACACAATTTCCTATCTACATACAATAAATCTAGATTTCTGAAATAGCATTGATTTAAAATGTGCTTTTGAAAAGCCTACGTTTTTATTTAGAAATCTGTTGTCCTTCGCATTGCCATGATACCAATGTGAAAAAAAATTTTTTAGGGAAAAGTTAGCAAAACAGGATTAATTACCGAGCAGTCTAAACTATTTTAATTGTTATTTTACTCAAGCGTAACAAACATTTTAAAATACAATATAACAGCTGCTCCCCATGAGCCCAAATCCGAGGATATCACTGAGAGTAAGCTGAACGGAGAGAAAGAAACAAGGGACGAAGTGGATGAGAATCAAAAAGATGAAAAGAATGGCGCTAAGGCACGCTTCATGTTCAACATAGCAGATGGAGGCTTTACAGGTCGGTATAAATATCACTAAATGTTAGAAGTAAACTGAGTATCGATAAGTGTAGCAGCATACAGTATGTTAAGTGGATTTTTTTTGTTTGTATGTTCTCAGAGTTACACACTCTATGGCAAAATGAAGAACGTGTCGCTGTGTCATCCGGTAAGATGTACGACATTTGGCACCGACGTCATGACTACTGGCTTTTGGCAGGCATCGTAACGTATCCTAATTTAACCCCTAATTGCTTGTGAGCTTTCATAGCTATTATTGTACTTTTAGCTTAGTGTAACTCATTTAAATTAGGTTCAGATAAGTTCAGTTTAGTTCATTTACAGTAGTTCAATTTTGTTCAGTTTAGTTTAATTATTTCTGTTAAATTTAGTTAATTAAGTTACTAGTCTCAGTCTTATTGTTTAGATAAGCTTAGTTTAATTCATTACTTCATTTTTGTTTAGCTTAGTTAAGTTAGTTTAGTTCAGTCTATTGGCTTAAGTTCAGTTTGGATATTTCAGTTGAGTTCATTTACATAGATTGAGTGAATTCCTTCAGTTCACTTCAGTTACTCACTACGGTTTAGTTACTTCAGTTGAATTTTGTTATTTCGTGTGAGTTTAGATATTTCAGTTCAGTTTCGTACTTCATTCCAGTTTAGATACTTGAGGTTAGTTCAGTTATTTCAGTACAGGTTAGTTACTTCAGTTTCTTTTCCATTAGTGAATGTACCGTGTTAAGTTCAATTAAATTCAGTTAACCTAGTTTACTTGCTTCATTTCAGGTCAGTTCAATTCCGATTAATTCAGTTAAGTTACTTTTGTCTAGATTACAGTAGGTACTTCAATAATTAAGTAATAAGTGATAACCTAAATTAAATTCATTCATTCATTCATTCATCTTCTATACCGCTTTATCCTGTATTTAGGGTCGCGGGGACCTGGAGCCTATCCCAGGAGACTTCGGGCACTAGGTGGGGTACACCCTGGACAGGGTGCCAATCCATCACAGGGCACACAAACATAGACACACTCACACACCCAATCACACACTACGGGCAATTTAGGAACGCCAATTAGCCTAATCTGCATATCTTTGGACTGTGGGAGGAAACCGGAGTACCCGGAGGAAACCCACCAAGCACGGGGAGGACATGCAAACTCCATGCACACAGAGACGGGAATCGAGCCTGGCCGGGGAATCGAACCCAGACCCTGGAGGTGCAAGGCGACAGTGCTAACCACTACTAAATTAAATTCAGTTTATTTTATTTAGATTGCTTCATTTAGTTGCGCTTAGCTTAGTTTAAGAACTTTATTTCATTTTAGTTAGATCTTAAATTAATTACATCAATCCGGGTAGAATTGAAGTAATTAAATTCTAGTAAACTTAAAACTTAACTAAACTCCAAGTAATTGAAGTTTAGTTTAGCTATGTTTAGGTTTTAAAGTTAGGTTCATTTCACATGAATTCACTTCTTAGTGAAATTTCAGTTTAATTTATTTCAGTTCAATTCATTTTACTTTCTTCAGATTGGTTCAACTGAGTTCTTTTCCCAGTTCAGTTGACCTGACTTAATTGCATTCTATGCAATTCAGTCTAGTTAATACAGTCTGCTTAGTTGGGTTACTTAATTTCCATTTAATTCAGCTTTGTTGAATTGTGTTCAATTGGTAGTTTGATTAGTTTGATTTATTATGGCAATGCAGACTGGGAAAAGTGTAAATAGGTGTGAAAAAGCTATTAGTTACCCCAGGTTTGTTCAGTTGCTTGCTAAAATATTACCCATATTTGGCCCCTTGACTATACCTGCGTGTCTTAGTCACGGCTATGCGCGCTGGCAGGACATCCAGAACGACCCGCGCTATGCCATACTCAATGAGCCCTTCAAGACTGAGATGAACAAAGGCAACTACCTGGAAATGAAAAACAAGTTCCTGGCACGGAGGTTCAAGGTGAGTTCCACTGAACACATATTTTTTACACATGTTAAGGTGCTGTCTCAGAAACATATTTCTGTCTGCGCTTAGCTGTTGGAGCAGGCTCTTGTGATTGAAGAGCAGTTAAGGCGGGCAGCTTACCTGAACATGACGCAGGATTCCACACACCCAGCCATGGCTCTTAACACACGTTTTGCTGAGGTTGAGTGTCTAGCCGAGTCACATCAGCACCTGTCTAAAGAGTCTCTGGCAGGAAACAAACCGGCTAATGCTGTACTACACAAAGGTTTGCTAATAGGTGCCATATTGTGCTTCGTTAAATCTCTCCCACATCATGCCATGCTAATTTACTGGTTTGTTATTGACAGTGCTGAATCAGCTGGAGGAACTGCTGAGTGATATGAAGGCAGACGTGACAAGGTTGCCATCCATGCTCTCCCGAATCCCTCCTGTATCCGCTCGGCTCCACATGTCTGAGAGGAGCATTCTGAGTAGGCTTACCAACCGTGAGCCTCAGCCTCAGCAGGTCAGAATCGAGGCATTCATAAAAAGATCATACCTTACGTGGGAGGACAAGATGTACAGTGTATAACACTTATTTAATTTTTTTTTATTGTATTTATTAATTTTACATTATTAACAAAAACATAACTACACATTTACTACACACAGCAATTGAAAAGTGACAAAGGACAAAGGAAAAAAAAAAACACCAAAACTAACAATTAAATGATTGCGCACATACACTTAAAAATAAATAAATAAAACTTAAAAAAATAAATAACTAAGCTGCCAGGGGGGTACAGTAAATGTACAACATGCATCAGTAAATTATAAATTGTTAAATATGAACAGTATTCCTGTCTTTGTCCTTATCCAGATAGGCAAGAAACGGACCCCAAATATCTAAAAACTTATCCAAGGATTTGTATCGCGTGTACCTTAATTTTTCCGTTTCGGATAATAGACGCCATTTCCAAAATCCACCTTTGGAAAGATGGTGGAGAGTGAGATTTCCAGTCTGTTAAAATTAGCCTTTTGGCGGTGTTCATACCAAGCATCAAAGATTTCTGTAAGGCTTTAGGTTGATGCAGCGTTGATTCTGAACAACCAAAGATTGCTAGTTCAGCATGAGGACTAATATCTTTGCCATATGCTTTGGAAAACCAGGAAAAAATATCCTGTAAGTGCATGACAATGCCAGAAAGTGTGTGACAAGGTACCCTCTGAAATTTTACACCTGTCACATTGAGCTGAAACAGATTGATAAATCTTGTGCAGTTTAGACTTTGAGTAGTGAAGACGGTGTACGACTTTAAACTGAATTAAATGGTGTCTACTGTTAATGGAACAAGAATGCATTCTGGCCATGATTTCAATCCACAAGGATTCAGACAGGTTGATGCCCAACTCGCTACTCCACGCCTTTCGTAGATGATCAGTAGGTGTTTTAATTTGACTGATGAAAACAGACACAAACAATGAGACCGACTGTCTGGCGTCAGGAGGCCGCACCAAGACGTCAATGAAAGCATGTTGGATTGGTATACTTTCAAAGTTTTTTATTTTATCTCTGACATAATGCCTTACTTGTAAATAGCGGGAAAAATGTGAATTGGGAAGCTGGAATTTCTCCCTTATCTGATCAAGGAGGCAAATTTACCAAGTTCAAGTTCAATTTATTTGTATAGCACATTTACAACAGCCGTCAGGCTGACCAAAGTGCTTCACATAAAACATACTCATAAAACACACAATAAAACACAAATAGCACACCTAGCGGAATTAAAATGCTAATGAAAACAAATAAGTTTTGAGCAAGGACTTAAAAGCGGATAGAGAAGGTGCCAGTCTGATCTCTAAAGGCAAAGTATTCCAGAGTTGAGGTCCTGCTACCTCAAACGCCCGTGCCCCTCTGCGCTTGAGCCTCACGCGTGGGACTACTAATAAAGCCTGATCACAAGATCTTAGTGTTCTGGAAGGAGAATAAGGGTGAAGAAGATCGGAGAGGTAAACTGGTGCTAGGTTGTGTAATGATTTATATACAAACAGGAGGATTTGAAAATTAATTCTCTGAGAGACTGGCAGCCAGTGTAGATCTTTCAGAATCGGAGTGATGTGATCATGTTTACGACTTTTACGAAGGAACCTTGCTGCTGCATTTTGGACAAGCTGTAAGCGAGCAATTTGAGATTTGGAGATACCGCAATATAATGAATTGCAGTAATCCAGACGAGCTGTAATGAATGCATGAACCGCCATTTCTAGAGTTTTGGGGGTGAGGAAGTGTTTCATTTTGGCGAGTAGTCGAAGCTGATAAAAACTGGATCCAATAACGGAGGCGATATGTTTATCAAATTTTAGGTGCTGGTCAATGAGAACACCAAGGTTACGCACCTGTGATGATCTGTAGGCAGATAAGCTTGTCCAGATCAGGGCTGAAACTCTGAGAGTTCTCATTAGGACCAAAAACAATTACCTCGGTCTTGTCTTCATTTAGAAAGAGAAAGTTGTGAGCTAGACATGATTTAACCTCCTCTAAACACTGCAAAAGATTAGTAGTAGCAGTAACGTTCTTTCTTTTGATGGGAAGATAAATTTGAGTATCATCTGCATAGAAATGAAAAGATACATCATATTTCCGAAAGATAGAACCAGAGGTAGCAGAGATGGAGCCAGAATAGAGCCTTGTGGAAGACCACAGGTCAGAGGTGCCAAGGAAGAAGTGAAATTACCCATCTTTACTAAAAACTTTCTATCAGACAAATATGACTGAAACCATTTCAGAACATTCGCCTTTAGACCCACCCAAGACTCTAATCTAGATAGTAGTGTAGAGTGATCGATAGTATCAAAAGCCGCCGATAGATCCAGGAGAAGCAGAATCACAGAGTCTCCAGAGTCAGTGGAGACATAAATATCATTTAACACTCTCAGAAGGGCAGACTCTGTACTATGAGCAGACTTAAAACCAGATTGAAAGACCTCGTGAATACCCATGTTAGTCAAAAAACATTGTAGTTGGTCTAGCACAATTTTCTCCAAAACCTTAGAAACAAAAGGCAAGACTGAGATAGGCCGAAAATTCTTTAGGGCAGAGGAATCCAGTGAAGGCTTCTTGAGCAGAGGAGTAACAGTAGCTACCTTAAGATTGGCCGGAACACAGCCCGTTTGAAGACATTTATTGATAAAGGATACCAAGCCTGGCCCAATCGAATCCAGAATTGAACTTAGGAATCTTGGGTGGATGATATCGTTAGGACAAGAAGAGGGTTTAAGCCCGTCAATGACCTGCTTCAAAACCTGGACATTGATGGGTTCAAAAACCTCCCAAAACGTACGGACAGAAGGCATGGTAGGTGAGTCCTTTAATGTTAAGGTGGGGCAAATGCCAAGTCTTAGGGTTTTAATTTTGTCGTTAAAGAATCTCAAGAAGCCTTCGCAAACAACATCAGAAGCGACAGTCAAGGTATTAGCCAAAGGATTAACAACAGACTGAATAATTGAAAACAGAACCTTAGGTTTAGAATGATTTGTTTCAATTATATTAGAGAAATATGCAGCTTTTGCGGCTTTAGCAGCAGACTGGTAAGATGTAAGCGAATCTTTAAATAATTGAAAGGAAATATGCAATCTGTCCTTTTTCCATTTTCGTTCTGCTTTTCTACAGATTTGTCTTAGTAGATGAATCTCAGCGTTTTGCCACAGTTCAGATTTTGGTTTCTGCTTATGAGGTTTGAGGGGGGGCAGTTACATTAGCTGCCTCAAGCCAGGCAGAATTCAAGAGGCTAAGATGTTGATCAGCATCCAAGTCCAATAATGGTTGATCCAAGTGCAACTCTGAGCAAAGTTCAGTAAAGCACAAGTTGAAGTTTGAGCTAAACTGTGGAGAATAAAACCGAGACAGAGTAGCAGATGCATTAGAAAAATGAGAAAGTTCAGGAAGGGACAGTGAAAATAGTATGGGTTTATGGTCGGAGAGCAGAAAGTCTGAGAGCACAATATCAGTCACATCAAGTCCATAAGAGAGCACAAGATCCAGCATATGTCCCTGAATGTGAGTAGAGCTGTTGATCCACTGAGTGAGATTAAAAGCATCAATAAGATTGAGGAAATCACGTGAGAGTGGATTTGACGGGCAGCAAACATAGATATTAAAATCGCCTACCAACACAAAACGATCGCAGGTTGTGGCAATATTGCCGATAAATTCAGTAAACTGCTGTATAAAATCCTTAGTGGAGTGAGGAGGACGGTAAATTACCCCTAAACCGACAGGCCCATTCCAGTCTAAGTAAAGAAGCTGAGCTTCAAAACTTGAGAAGGCCGTTGCAGGACCCAGCCTGCATCGTGCAGAGAAAGAGTTCTTTAAAATAGTTACAATCCCACCACCACGCCCACATAAGCGGGGAGAGTTAAAAAATGTACAGTCAACAGGGACCAGATCTGCAAAAGGAGTTAAATCACCCACCTTTATCCAGGATTCCGTGATGAACATAAAATCCAGGTTGTGAGAAGAATAAAAGTCATTTAATAAAAAGGTCTTATTAACCAGGGAGCGAGCATTTATTAATGCCAACTTCGGTGCGGGAACAGAGGATGAGGAGGCTCTACTCAGTGAGCGCAGATTTCCGTGCGTTACTCCACGTTGACGATAGCCGAGGCCAACCCGGCGGAGACCAGTACCAAAAACCGGACTCAAGTGCAGGGGGAAAACCGGACGAAGCCATCGGTAAACCCGATCCAGCGGGCGCCAGATAGTAGAGCCACCATAAAACGAGACACGGGGGGGAACCGATAGAAAACCAGCCCGCCGATAGGCTTTCATCTTTACGGCATGCCATTACCATTAACATAAAGATCTTGGATGGTAGTTAGTCCGCTCCTACTCCAGGCATTGTAGCATTTGTCTGACCATGGTGGCAGGAAAGAATGATTAAAACAGATAGGGGTTCTTACTGAAGTCTCTGGGATATTGAGCACCTTCTTCATCTGGTTGAGAATTCTGATAGAGTTTCTCTTTGTATAATTTAGATTAGCAAGAGTGTTAGGTTTACCCATCTTAGAAAACAGCAAGGCCTGTAAGGAAGAGTCACCAACTGTGTTAGCTTCCATGTTTACCCATAAAGGGGACTCAGGGGCATGATCCATTGTGCTGCAGGTGTTCCAATACATTAATGCTCTTGCATTAGCAGCCCAATAATACTGTCTAAACACTAGAAGGCCACGCCCACCCTGAGATTTGGGCTTTTGCAGGTGAGCTTTGGATATCCTGGGAGTTTAATAATTCCAGATATAAGAAAGAATAACTGAATCCAAGGTTTTGAAAAATGCAGATGTGAGAAAGATAGGTACATTTTGACACAAATAAAGAAATCTGGGGAGGGACACCATTTTAATGGAGTTAATACGGCCAATCATAGACAAAGGGAGAATTTTCCAGCAATCTATATTCTGCTTTAACCTAGATGTGAACTCTAAAAAATTTAGTTTAAATATTAATTTAGGATTTTTGGGAATTCTTAAGCCCAGGTAAGTGATCTGGTCGCTTACTATCTTAAATGATATATTTTCAAGGAAACCTGGGCTATAGATACCCGACAGTGGCCTGAGATCACTTTTTGTCCAGTTGATGGTAAAACCTGACAATCTACCGAATGAATTAATTAATTCCAACAAATTAGGAACTGATTTTTCTACATTTTGCATATATAACAGTATGTCGTCAGCATATAAACTAATCAGTGTTTCATCTGCGTATATTGTATTAAGTAGTCGTCTGACATTAAAGAAGGAAAACCTTCCTGGAATAAACCCAGTCTGATCAGGATGAATAATACTGTAGATGTAAGATATTTACTCAATCTGTTTGCTAGCACCTTTGTGATAACTTTTCTGTCAACGTTTTGAAGAGCAATTGGCCTATAATTGGCGGGGTCACTGTCTTCTTTTCCTTTTTTCAGTAAGAGACAGACATTAGCCTCGTACAAGGTTTTGGGTAATTTCTTCTCTTTTGCGGAATGACAAATCATTCTGAGTAATAATGGAGTCAGTAAGTCTGAAAATGCTTTATAATATTCGCTAGAAAATCCATCAGAGTCCAATTCTTCCCTAGCCAAATCGCTGAGCCTTGGATTATCTGGAGAGTCAAAAAAGATATCTAGGTCAGATTGTGTGACATTACATTTAGAGGAATAGAGGTCACTATAGAACTAGGGTTGGTAAGCAAAACACCTGAATTTGATTTAATTCTATAAATTGACCGAGTAGCTTGAGAGCCTTTAAGTTGCTGAGCTAACAGTTTCTGCGGCTTGTCTCCTAATTCAAATTGCTTTTGTTTCAGTTTTAAGAAGTGATTTATTAACCTGACATCCTAGAATGCAGTTTTTAAACTTCACAATTTCGTTAAACTCTAATGGGGATTTTGAAATTTGGTATGCTGATTCAAGCATGGGAAGGATGCTTTCAATTTCTGTTAGACGCTTGTCCCTTTCCTTTCTAACAGAACATTCATAAGAAATTATATGACCGCGCATTACCATCTTAAGTGTTTCCCAGAGAGTTGAATCTGAGACCTCCCCCGTGTCGTTTGTTTCAATAAACTCACTTATCTTCACTGCCATGCTTTCACGAAATTTATTGTCAGCTAATAACAAGGGGTTGAAACGCCATGAGTAGTGTTGTTTGGGAAGGTTAAAATCAACGGTCATTAGAAGGGGACTATGATCAGAGATAAGTATGCTGTGATATTTGGGGTTATTCACACTTTTAATTAAATTAGAATCCACCAGGAAGTAGTCGATTCTACTGTAGGATCTATGGACGTGAGAATAGTAGGAGTAATCTTTATCTGTGGGATGTTGAAGTCTCCAGATGTCAACGAGATTCCTAGAAGTTTGAGGTAAAGCAATATTGGGTGGGGGACAAGAGGATAATCTATCTAAATAGGGATCCAAAGTACAATTAAAGTCCCCTCCAATTATAATGTTTGTTTTATTGTCATCTGAAAGCAGATTAAAAACCTTTTTTAAAAATAATGGGTCATCAAAATTTGGACCGTATATGTTGAGGAAAGTAACAGGGATTGAGTTGATACTGCCAGAAATAATAATATATCTTCCATTTGGGTCTGCGCGCAATTTAGTAAGCTGAAAGGGAACATTTTTGCGAAAGAGAATGGCAACGCCTCGGGCCAATTACATCTTAATCTTCGTTGTTCTGTGGTTTTAATATGGGTTCCTTGTAGAGAAATTATATCTGCTGAAAGGGACATAAGGTGTTTAAAAACCTTGCCCCTCTTAATAACATGACCCATTCCCCTGACGTTCCAGGAAACCAAAGTGAGATGATGACCTGTTGAAACCTGTGCATTTAGGGATAGACAGGACATTAAGTTAATTGCATGCTTACAATAAGAATGATGGTGAATACCTGGCAGCATCATGCAACTAAAGAAAGAAGGTAAATGAAAATAAAATAAAAATAAAAACTCTAAGACAAAGACATCATATATCCACAATAACAAAAGCCTACGTAGGCAAAGCGCGACTCTTTTCATCAGAACAGAAGGAGCTGCTGGGCGATTGGCTACTAAACTACTTAAGAACAATAACTGCAAAAACTACCTTAAACACCTATAGAAACAGAAGCTCTCCATGAAGATGAAAAGAAACTATATACATACCAGTATAAAATAACTGAACATAATGGGAGTGTAATATAAGTTACTGGCTGAAAGAAAACATATGACACTTATTTTTAACCTTTTTTTTTTTTATCCCCGGGTGTGTTTAGCCTTTCCCACAGGGATCTTTTGCCTGTTCTTCAATGTACAGCAACAGTTTTGGTGGAGGATTTCGAGGTCCTCCTGGAGCTGCCATGGTTAACTATAGCCAGATGCCGCTGGGGCCGTACGTTAGTGGTGAGTAACTTCTGACTCAGCAGCAGTCAAGCTTCACAGCAGCTGGAGGAGGAGGCCTGATATCAGTGTTTTTCACATAAAGATTGTAACACAGGATTATCTCCGTTTCTTTTGATTGCGTATGGATTATTAACAGGATTTGAAATTTTTTTTTGAAAAAAAGAAAATATCAGGCCAACTCAAAAAACTGGAACATTAAAATGACCATTTTCTACATAACCCTTGTTGTTCTGATGCCCTCTGCTGTTTAGCAAGTGCATTGCAATGGCACAGAAAGTGTATACAGTACAAGCAACCCATATGATTTTTACAACCTAATATGATTATTACAGATCAAGAAATATATAAATAACTTTAGCTAAAATTTCGTGGGTCTGTAGTCTGGAATATTAATATTTTCATGGGATGGTAGTACATACCTAAAAGAAAGAAAGGAAAAAACAATGCATCATTTTTAAACTGGTAAGGATCGACCCTATTGCTGTTGTCTAAAACTAACAAAACATGATCGAGCTGCATCACAACATTATTTTATTCTTTACTATAACACTGCAATAATTAAAGAAATGTTGGGTTTGTTACGATCCTTTCCCCTGTGAATTTCTTATCATTCGCTCTGCATTTTGTGATGCTTTCCCATGACCTGCACTAATTCCGTGTTTTTATTTTATGTAGTGTCCTCAAATGGTCCTCCAGCACCAAGCAGCCACATGGACAAGAAGTCCAGTGAGGTTTTGAGAGACGTGTCTCCACCCGACCTCAAATCCAGCAAACCCTCGGACGTCATTTGCATTGAAGACTAGCCCTGATCCTAATCAGTTCTCTCTCTCTCTCTCTCTCTCTTCGATAAAAATCGAACATTATTGTGGAACATTCCCTCCACTATACAGATAAAACTACTCTTATGAATTGCACTTTTGTCTCTCGCGTTTGCGCTTGTGAGTTGATCAGTATTCCTCTGCTTCTGTTTTTTTTCCTGTGGTCTATGGAAAGAGAGAGAGAGAGAGATCTGAGGATAGTGTGAAACAAGGATGCTCTTTTCCTTTTGTGGATCTTTAAAAACTGTTGTTTCTGGAATTTTTGAGACACTATCTTTTTTTCCCCTCCAACACCAGAAACTTTTACTGGTGCTTGAATGTGAGCAACATCTAGAGGCTCTTCTTGTGTACTGCACCTGGAAGAATTAAGATGGTCATGTGACCCTAATGCTAGTTATGTATGATGCTGCTTGCACTGCACTGTATAGTGGTTAAAGGCATTTTGGAGATGATGGGATATAAAATGGATATAACCCCCGTTTTATGTGCACTATAACAGTTTCTGAGTGCATCATAAGAATTATTCAGCCATAACAAGGAATTATTAATGTTTCATCCACGGTCCTGTCAGGATTTTTATTGTTTTTGCTTAACAGCATCATATAAAATGAAAATGTTACTTGGTGATATGAACATAAATATTTAATCATAAGCAAGGATCCTGACAGGTGCTGAATTTCTTATTCATTAACTATAAAATATCTGCAGCACTTTTGCCATATTTAAGGATTTCTGATCCCCGGTACCATTGGTTCTGCAGTATTATGAGCGTATATTATAACAGTTAATTAGGATTTGTTTTTCTTTATTTGACTGTACAAGTGTTGAATCAAGTGTTGAATCAAGTATTGAATAAGCTGGGGTCATATTACAGAAAAGAAATGTTCTAGATCAGAACTTTTGATAAGGTTGAGGTTTTTCCCTCATGCAAACTTGTTTAATTTTTCAGTTCAAATACTATTTTGTAATTAAAATCTCAAATTATGAAATCCTGAAATAACCAATAATCAGTCATCATAATTCCCCATTTAAGAATCATTGACAAGTTAACAATCAATACTTAATACTTAATTAATTAATTAAATCCTTTAAAAAAATTACTTAAACAACTAAACTAAACAACTAATCTAACCCAAAGTATAAATATGTAAGACAAAATAATGAAGCCCAAATACTTTGAACAAACAGGGTATTTAGAAGATAATGAGAAGATAAGTACGTAAATAAATTAAGTAAATTTTAAAAAATGCTGTTAAATATAGTTATCTTGTTTCTCTGATCTCATTCAAACATGATGGACCTACAAACAATGTAGTATTGCACATTGTCTAAAATGCATTTGTAAAAACAAAATATATATGAAGTGAGATACAGAGAAATATTACGCAAAACCAACACTTTTAATCGGTTAAAAACAGCAATTAAGCGATTAATGAATAACATCCGTACTAGAATATATATATACGTATATATATATATATATATAAATACGTATACTTTAATAAATTCTAATTTTAATTGATAGCGATAGATAAAACACTTTAAAATAGGAATTTTTATTTTATTATTTTAGATTTTTAAAAAATCTTTCTGTAATATGTCCCCTGAAATCATCGTAAAAATCATCTGGAAGTGAAGCATGGCATGTTTAGTTCTTTTATAGTTTTCAAACTGTTTCACAAAATTCTTTAGTTTATTGTCTTGTTGGGCAAAACATTTGAACCCATACATTATGTTTTCTCCAATGGCCACAGTCTGTTTGGCTTCACTACACACTTTTTTTTTTTTTTGGACAAAGGGTCTATGATCAATTGGCCACTAAATTGATTTGCTGCCATGTAAGATAGGAAAGTGGAAAGTTTGTGTTTACATTTTAAAGTGTATGTGTTTTATTAAAACCATTGAATGTGAAGTTTATTAGCTCTGTCAAAAAAAAATCATCCAGTCATTTAAAACCGATGTGACACTTCGTTTCATTCTCAACGTCCTTATAACATGGCCTGATGCCTTTTCTTACTCTATTGCACATTTTCAGTTTTTGTGCCATTACATTTAATACTAAGGCCTCTCATTACAACACATGGTGTAATTAAGTACTTGAATGGTGTTAATATGTGTGTGGTGGGGGCGTGGTGGTGAAAAATGGATTAGTGTTCATGCATACGCACAGCGCAAAACCTCAACTAAACCAGTTAAGTAAAAATAAAGTGAGCCTCAAAACCAGTGCAGAACCATTTAAACAACAAATAATGTAACTTTAACTTTTTGTCATCAAGATGATTGTATGTACTTTCAGTTATACGCTCCTGTGTTTGTAGCATTTTTTGTTTCTATTATTGTAGTGCAGATATTGAGCTCCGGTTAAATGCAATCAAACTGAAGCTAATATGAATGTAATCAATTTTGAAAAAGCTTCAGTCTAATACTGAACATGTTTTCATTCCTTTACACTAGGCTTCAAAAGCTAGCAGAAGGCTTACGTTGGTAAAGACGCTTTTAGCAATGATTCCATCTGAAAAAATATAAAAAGAAATATGGCCTTTTAAATATAAACACGTGCATAATGTATTTCAGTAAATCAACAAATTCATAACTTACATAACTTTCTATTTATTTTGAAATACTTTTTCTGCTTCTTTGGATGGAAGCATTGCTAAGTGACGCGATGACTATGACAACGACACAGCATGCACAGTCACTTCTTTGGTTCAGTGGAATTTTGTTAGCCAGCCTGGACCAAGCTATGAATATAAAGCCTAATTCTAACCAGTGTTACTGTTTGGTTTTAAGGAAATTGAACAGACGAATTGTGAATTGTCATCGTTTTACTTTGTACCGAGTGCATTTGTTTAATGTGTTTTAATAAATTCTCTCCAATAAGAAAAATCTTCGGTTTGTATTTAAACAATTTAATTTTATGTTATTTTGTGTGATATCTATAGTATAGAAATCTGTTTATTATTCTTTAAATCTAGTTTGAAAATTTAGAAAATCCAAGAAAGATGCATTTATCTATTAGACCTGTACTTTGGTCTAAAATATGCCATAAGTTTCTTAGCATAGTGTCATCAAATGCACTTTTTTTTTTTTGCTTTAATTAGCATCCATGCTAATAGCATGAGAACAGCAGATTTATTTACCTGATTTTTTAAAAATCAATAATTTGAGTAACAATAATTTCAGACTATATAAGTTAATATCACAATATCATTAAATACAAAGAAAAATTGAAGAGATAAGCTTTTTTTCTCTGGATGATGCAACTTCCTGCTGAGATTGTGCTTTATGGATTATTCCAGACATTTCACCAGACTGAAATTGTCCGGGTAATATCACATGAGGCTTTTTAAAAATGTTATTTATTTATTTATTTTTACAAAATTATATGATTTTCAAAGGACTTTATGATTGTATTTAGTAAACGTTAAGATAATTTTAGTGGAATGGGTGAAAATGGAGGCTAGGTTAAATTTATGAGGTAATAAAAATGCTGAGCATGGAAGCTAGATAAGAACTGAGGCTAACAGTTTAGTTAGTTTAGCTATCGCACAGCCAGAAATAATGTAAAGACGAAATAACTAGAAAAAAAGACAAAGCTGTCAGGAATTAATATACAGTAGTTCCTTCAGATTGTTATATTTGGCCATTTTAAATACCGAAGTTAAATCTTGTTGGACTTTCAAATTTTAAGTTGATTTTTTCCAGTTTTTTAAACAAATACTGTAGCTTTAGCATGACCTAACTACAGCATTGGACCATTTATTGTGTACTTGAAACATTTAGCAAACTGGGCAATTGATACCTGAGTGAAATTTTAAAAAATCATATACTGTACTGTCTGAAATAGGATTGGAAATTTTGCAGATAGACATAAAAAGGTTTACATTATTTTATAAAAGAGCCAATAGACTGCATTAATATGTTACCCCCAGCTTTTACTGTTGTGTCTATTCAATTAAATAGCTTTATTTTCACTAGAAAGCTGACGGATGTACAATTTTCTACATTTGATCCAGTCTGGTTAACTGCTGTAAAGGGTGATGTTACATTTCTGCAAGTGAGGTGAGACCCTTTTAAGCACAGTTAAGGACTTGATGCTGCAAGACTTACTGACACTTGGGTGATTTGTGTGTTTTGATGTTTCTTGGTTGTACAGAGATTTGTCCTTATGAACATGCAGATGTAAATGCACTCACTCAAAACTTAAGTAAATCTGATCAAACCACTTCAGGATATCTGGCGCGACATTTCACAGGCATATTTCAGTGTCTCTTTGACAACTGAATCCACTTGTACATATGGTATGGTAAAAGCTAAAGCTTTCGAAGTCTTTACAATGGCAGTTGATTGTAAAGTTGGAGGTCGAATGAAACAAGATTATTTACATGATATGGTGTCTCATAAACTGATCAGGCTGCAATCACAGCTATACTGTAAATGGGATTGAAAATTGATCAGCATAAGATCCTCATACAAAACGCATGAAAGCGTTAGGGCTCAGTGTTGCAAAATTGTTATTATGTACGTTTTTTTTCATCAGGTTTCAAGTGCCATTCTAGGTACTGTTTTTTTTTATTTTTTATTTTTTTATTTACCTTTATTTAACCAGGCAAGACAGATTAAGAACAGGTTTCTTATTTACAACTGTGGCCTGGCAAAGGCTGAACCTTTTGTGGGAAGTAGGGGAGCTGATAAAAATAACACATTTTAAGAAATATAAATGAAATTATGAAAAAAAATTAAAGAAAAGAACAGAAAATAGGTTATATATTAAAATAATAATAAATAAAAAATAAAATGAGAAATATATATATATATATATATATATATATATATATATATATATATATACACACACACACACACACATATATATATATATATATATTTATATAGATTGAAATTGAAAAATAACAGATTCAGTACTACTCTGGTCTATCTTGTAGTGTTGACTCTTTATAGTGTGAGGTAATTCAATCAATTGATGAATTTTCTATCATTCAACATGAAATCTAAATAGATTTTAATAGTGATGACTTTTTTTTAAAAATATAATCAGTAAATAACCTATGCCAAAGGGGCAAACATTCTCATCCTGTTGAGAAGCAATAGCCCTATAAGGAAATGATGCACACACACCAAACACTAAGTAAAAGTGTGTGTGTGTGTTAGTGATGCGCGGGTCGTCTGGTAACCCGCGGGTCGGGTTGGGGCGGGTAAAGAAATTGTCACTTTATTTGCTGGGCGGGTTGGGGCAGGTCATTAAAAACAAAATTAAATAAAAAAAAATCCATGTATGTTGCGTGCAATTCCGCTGCCAGTCACAACAAAAACAAAGAAATAAAAGTGAAGATGGAAGACGAGGTGAATTTACATCATTTAATGGTCGCATGTGCGGGGCGGGTTGTAAAAATAGATACAGTGGTGTGGGTCGGGCTGGGGCAGGCCAAATAATTTCATAAAAGCGGGACCCGCGAGTTGAAAAAATACCCGACCCACGCATGACTAGTGTGTGTGTGTGCGCGCTCAATGCATGTGTGAACATGTGTAGAGAGAGGTTTTAAATGTCCTCATTACATTCATGCGCTTTTTATGCGCGTAATATTACGTTGCAATGCTTTTATTATATCGGATGCCTTTAGAGAAAACTACAACAAAAATATATTGTCATACCAAAGAATAAACTACCCGCCAAAGTGGCTAGTGAGACTAAAGTTATTATCCGCCACAGCAGAATTTTACCCGCATTTGGCGGGTGGGCGGGTGCCAATGTCAAACCCTGATACATACAGTACACACATACACATACATACAGTTCAAACATACACATACATACACATATACTGTACGATCAATGTGAACAGTGGACAGTTTTTTTTCTAAAAGCATGTAAACTTTTTTTAAAATATCTATCTGCAAATTTACAATCCGATTTCAGTAATTAATTACTGTGTGTAAAATTTATCTTGCTCTACATAATGCATGCTTATCTTATCCAGTAGTTAAACGGGATAGATACAGAGGAGGATGCACATTTGCAGAGGAGGATGCAGAATCTTGCTATACAGTAAGTATGAGGGCTGTTTAAGTCAATCTGGGACTTGAACTTGCTTGTGAATAAAGGCGTAAAGCTGATTGACATTTACAGAAGACTTCAAGCGCAATACGGAAAAAAACCTCAAACATTTTAATGAAGGGTGTACTTCCATGAATGATTACCCTGGCTGAGGTGGCTCGGAGACCACTGCAGTTGTTCCTGTAAATGTTCAGCAAGTGGAACACCTTACTCTTGAAAATCAACTGATAACTTCAGCAATCTGGAACAGATGCATCTGTCTGTGGGAACTGAGCACATAATCATTCACCAACACCACTTACCCATTCATTTAACTTGGCTGGGAGCTACAGTACATCTCCCATACACTCCTGACCTCGCTCCAAACTATTTCGACATATTTGTTCTATTAAAGGAGTTCTTGGGAGGCCAGCGTTTCAGATGTGAATCAGAAAGGCAGTCCGATCATGGCTCCAGGGAACTGAGAAAACCTTTGACTAGATCTTTCATCTTGGTGAGCTAGTGAAACACTGGAATAAGTGTATAAGTGTACAGTAGCAGGGGATTATATACGGAGAAATAAAGAGATGTTTAACTCTTATATCTATGCTCTGTTATTCTACATGATCAAAAGTCCCGGTTTGACTTGAGAGTCCCTTGTAAACCATAACCAACTATGAGGTGTCAACAATATTTCATATTTTCGATATAATTATTTTTTTCCTATAACAGCATGTCTAAACAAGTTCAATTCCGCCTCTACCATAGCAATTTACAAATGACTCAATAATTAGAATTGATTAAATATTGATTACTATTTTTTTTTAATCCATTTATTGCTTTAATGTTTTGGGATGTTCATGAAACAAATTAGCATCACTTATGAGTTTTAGCTATAAACCTTTGAAGATGAAAAAGTGGCTGAAGGCTTCTGACTCATCCATTCATTCATTCATTTTCTATACCGTTTAATCCTGTGTTCAGGGTCGCGGAGACTTCGGGCACTAGGTGGGGTACACCCTGGACAGGGTGCCAATCCATTGCAGGACACACACACACACAAACCCAATCACACACTACGGGCAATTTAGGAACGCCAATTAGCCTAACCTGCATATTATGTATGCATGGACTGTGGGAGGAAACTGGAGAACCCGGAGGAAACCCACAAAGCACGGGGAGAACATGCAAACTCCATGCACAGAGACGGGAATCGAACCCAGACCCTGCAGGTGCAAGGCGACAGTGCTAACCACTACACCACCGGGCCGCCCCTGACTCATCCATAAAATGTTAAATACAGGTCTTCTTACAGAAAACATCACCGTATTATATCTTACAGATTTCTTTTTGTAACATAACACATTGTGTAACCTGTTTGTGGAAAACGTGCTTTTAGCAAATAGGCGAAAAGTCGGCGGGAAAAAGCGCCTCGTAAACCTTTTAAGAGGATTTTAAACAGTTTGTTCCAATTTAGTTTTTTTTTTTCATTTGTATTGTCTTATTTATTTGGATATTGTAACGAATGTATGTGTAAATTAAACTGTTGAAAACCTCAGGTCGCTAATTCCACTCATTCCTTCTCTTAGGACTTAGAGCTAACGTAAGCTGCAATTGCGCCAATCGCGCGCGCTCTCCCTTCCACTGTGTTCTTTCCTTTTTTTGACCCATCTCATGCCCCGCCCCCAGTCCAGGTTCTGATTGGACGCTGAGTATCTTTCCAGTTCTACCATTGGCCCTGGTGCAGGAAAAAATCCCCTGTTTTCACTCAATGGGCCCTTAAGCAGTGTTGAGCAGTTGGAGGGAGGGAGGGGTCAGAGAGAAAGGAGGGGCATTAATATTCATTCAGCCTGAAGAAGGAGTGGGAAAGTAAACAGCCCTCTCGGAGGCCCAGGAAGCCAGAGGGAGATGTGTTTCAAAAGCGCCGGGTATCGCAGCAGGAAGTCTATATACAGTACAAGCGTGTCGGGGCTGAATTTCCTTTCACGAGGATCTGAAAGTTTTCCTCTGGAAGTCTAAGTGGAAATAAGAAGGTAAGAGTTCCGAGTTGTTGTCCTGTTACTTCCCCACTCATACAAGCGGTGTCTCTAATTGATCTAAGGACATGCACTGTGGGTGGGAAAAAAAGAGAAGTAAGTTACACACCTGCTGTCTGCAGAGTGATCCAGGCATGTGATGCTGTCTTGTGTGTCATAACTGGATCTATTGAAGTCACTTTGTTACATCTGGGGAAATTAATGAAATGCACAATCATTTATTGTTAATATAAATGACTAAATAAATGAAAAGATGCCATGCTTTTTTTTTTTTATTTTTTTTTTTTTTTATAAATGGCAAATTCCAATTGGAAAGTTAACCAGGATGTGAAGCACTAACCATTTATGCCCTGACTGGATCAATCAAACAGGTGGTACACATTCACATGTTGACCATGCAGTGATGACGTGCTGCAAGTTAGACCAGGAATAACCTATTTGTGAATGTGCAACTTTATCAGATGGCTAGATTTGACATAATTATATAATAAAAAAAAAGTATTTGAAGTGATTACTCTGTACAGTATATTACTGAAATTCTTGTAAAAAGTGTAACAACAGTGGGTTAAAAGCATACACAAAGTACATTATTTAGAATCAGAATCAGAAAGAGTTTTATTGCCGAGTACGCTTGCACGTACAAGGATTTAGTTTTAGTGACGGAGCTTCCAGAACAAAAAATACAAATGACAAGACAAAAACAGCATGACAAAAAAAAATGGTTGACATCAAATGGAGTACGGTGTGAGATACTTTTAAATAAGTTACATAAATATCGGAAATCTGTGGTATTATACAGTACAGTATATTGCACAGTGGTATTGTACACAATATTGCACATATATTTATTGACCGTTAGAATGATGTTTAACTGTTAAGGAGGTAGATTGCCTGCCTGGGGGAAAAAACTGTTCTTTTGCCTGACTGTCGTGTAGCGTCATTTACTACATTACTAAAGATTAGAAACTTTTAAGTTAGCTACTGTCTAATCAATTAACGGAGCACGGTGACCTAGAGCAGTGTCGCCTTTCACCTCCAGGGTTGAGGGTTTGACTTTCACCTCCGGTCTGTGTTTGTTTGTGGAGTTTGCATGTTGTCCTTTTGCATGGATGGTTTCCTCCCACAATCCAAAAATATGCTTAGTAGGTTGACTGGCATTTCCAAATTGCCCAAAGTGTATGATTGGATTTGAGACTGTGTGCACTTGTGTCCTGCGATAGCTTGACACAGCAACCCTGTCATGTGGCCTGAATAAGTTGTAGGTAGGTCTGACCCTCTTCGTGACGGATGGATGAATGGAGTGAAGTGAACTGACATAAATGAAATGACAGACTTTTTTCACTGATGAAAAGAGAAAGTCTGTTTGTTCAGAAGGATTATATTTACATGCTCCTTGTAATGGTATAATTTCTATAGCAACTAATAATTTATAGAGGCTTGTACAGTTCATGATTTACATAAAGTAAGACTAATAGTAGACATATTATACCAAGAAAATTGTACTTGTTTTCTGTAAGGAGATGCTTATGTATGTACAGTATGGAACATTTATGGAAGGAATCTCCAGATTCATATTTTTCTTCATGTGAAAGTCTTCAGGGTCGAGGAATTTACACTTTGAGGTTTCTAGTTAGCTTGACACTGTATTGTTTTTATATATACACACAACCGCTCAAAAGTTTCGGATCACTTTGATTTATTTTCTACATTCTCCAACAATACTGTCACAATAAAAATTCAAATCTATGAAATAACTCGTATGGAATTAGGTAATTATGTAACAACAACAACAGCCAGTTGTTAGTTTAACACACAGAGGTCTGCTGTCCTAGAAAAGTTCTTACAAGAACAGTATTGTCAAGTGTATTTGCAAAACCACAATGCATAATGATGAAACTGGCTCTCAGAAAGATCTTCCCAGGCAAGACCAAAACTTATTCTGCTGCAGAGGAGAAGTTCGTTTTGTGTTAACAGCCTCAGAAATCACCAACATACAGCACCTTATATTAGAGCCATTATGAAGGCTTTACAGTGCGTAAGTAGCAGATACCTCTTAACATTGCTTTACAATGTAGAAATAAATAAAATCAGAAACGACCATATAGTTAGAACCATGGAGTGCAAGTTACTTGGCCTGCGAGTGTTTGCAAGACGAGCAAAATTGAAAGATAAATTTTAACTTAATAAATGAGGATTATGGGTCTCCCCTGCTCAGTCTCAGTGCATGTGCGTCACTTGTATAGTCAACATCCGTGCGCATGTGTACTGTTTATTATAACATTGTGACCGTGTGTGTGTGTGTGTGTGTGTGTGTGTGTGTGTGTGCAGGTGTCATTAGAGAGGTTCCTTGTAAAGAAGTTTCCCAACAGAGCGGTGTTTGCGTTAAAGTGTGTATGTGTGTGTGAAAGTCATCCTACACAGTCTTATTTGAGAGGGGGCTGCTGTGTAAGACGAGAGGAGGGAGGGTGTCGTCCTACACAATATCCCCCTCCTTCCTCTCCTCTTAGTTCAGCTTCTCTCTCACGCGCGCACACACACACTAAACACAGACATTTGTTTTATTTTTACTTTATATTTATTTTTATTATTTTTATATGAATATTTTGTGCTGTGGAATGCATCATCAGCGTTTCCATTATATCTTATGGGGAAATTTGCTTTGATATGAGTGTTTTAATATACATGCATGCTTTGGGAGCAAATTATGCTAGCAATCCAATCCATTTGTTCTACAAATGCAAGTAATGTGTTTATCTAAAAATGTGACTTCGGTCTCAAGTAGCTGCTGCGAATTTATTGTGTTTATCACACATAAAAGCATTTAAAGAAAAATGAATCATTCTTGCATTTGCTGAATAATTACTTACAAGTATTCTAACATTTTTGTCATTAACATTTTCAGTATAGACTGAAAAAAAAATTGTATGCAGATCCTTCCATGAATTTTTCATAGCATCCCACATTCGAACATCACAGCCGTACATTGTTTACGTGTCCGTGTTCATGAGGGCACTGTGCCACCCCCTAATCTGGATCTTGGCCCGCTCCACTGCTTTTCCCCTTTCACAGAGTTTCTTCAGTGTCCCCGAAGCAGAGCTTCAATACAAACCCAATGTTCTGCCTATTTCCCGCTGCTAAAAATCCCTGTGTCATTAGCAGTCTGTGCATGTGTACGGCACAACAGCTCCACCACTGAGCTTTTCTCTTATTATAGCAGCCCTAAGTATCAATAATGATAGTTATTTCCTGTTATTCTAAGATTATTGTTAAAACACACACTGTCAATAATTATTCAGTACTACTGACCAACACCTGATGCTTCAGGTGACTCAGGTTACTGATGTTTCTTCATACGCGTTGTCAGGTCTGTCTCTGAGGAATATATCACAACTAGACTCTGAGTTTGAGTGAATACCTCTTGCTTTTTTTCTTGAGAATTCTGTTTTGACAGAATTTACAGAGGTGTGGGATGTGTCTGTCACTCAGCAGTGTCGGTAGGTAGGTAGATATAGGTGGACAGACAGACAGACAGACAAATGGATGGATAGGTAAAGAGACAGTCAGACAGCTAGACAGATAGGAAGCTAGACGGTCGAGACACAGACAGAAAGGTGAACAGGAAGATGTATAGATTAGACTAGTAGTTAGACAGACAGACAGACAGACAGATGGATAGAAAGACAAATAAGAAGGCAGACAGACAGACAGACAGACGGATAGAAAGATAAATAAGAAGGCAGACAGACAGACGGATAGAAAGATAAATAAGAAGGCAGACAGACAGACAGATGGATAGAAAGACAAATAAGAAGGCAGACAGACGGATAGATGGATAGAAAGATAAATAAGAAGGCAGACAGACAGACAGACGGATAGAAAGATAAATAAGAAGGCAGACAGACAGACAGACAGACAGACGGATAGAAAGATAAATAAGAAGGCAGACAGACAGACGGATAGATGGATAGAAAGACAAATAAGAAGGCAGACAGACAGACAGACAGACAGACGGATAGAAAGATAAATAAGAAGGCAGACAGACAGACAGACGGATAGAAAGATAAATAAGAAGGCAGACAGACAGACAGACAGACGGATAGAAAGATAAATAAGAAGGCAGACAGACAGACAGACAGACGGATAGAAAGATAAATAAGAAGGCAGACAGACAGACAGACAGACAGACGGATAGAAAGATAAATAAGAAGGCAGACAGACAGACAGACGGATAGAAAGATAAATAAGAAGGCAGACAGACAGACATACGGATAGAAAGATAAATAAGAAGGCAGACAGGCAGACTGAGGCAGGCAGACAGATGGGTTGGTGGACTGATAACTACAGTAGATAGATAGGTCGACATAGATAGACAGACTGCTAGCTACACAGACAGACAGACAAAAAGAAAGTCAGACAGATAGATAGAGAGGTAGATGGGGACCTAGATAGACCGGGAAACAGACACATGGGTAGCTAGACAGGCAGACAGACAGACAAAACCAGAGATCAACACAGATCCAGAGGGAGAGTCAGACAATCAGAGGATGGATAGATAGATTTAAAACTTGTTTTTTAATGTACTTAAATAAATCAAATTGATTTTATGCATTTTTCTAAGAATGTATAATCTAAGCTATTGCTTTTCTACTGACGCACTAATGCAGCAAGCGTATTATAACACGTAGGAGAAAGTGTTTGAGAAGCAAACCCAGGGGGCTGTATTAATTTCACACTGGTACATTTCACTCTCACTGTTATTGTATACTATGTATTTTCCAAACAGCTCTACCTCAGGCTCTGTACTGTACATGCTCTTCACTTGCAGATGTTCTACATGCTTTGTGTGTGAGCTTGCTGCTTGAGGACTCGGGGACGAGATCAATAGCGTCTTTTGAAACCTGTTTGCAGAGGCGATCCTTTTGTCAGGATCATTATAAAAGCAGCTGAATGTGCAATGCTTTGTGTTTGTCCCAGGTGCGTCTTCTAAAAGAGTTTTATCCAATTACATAAAAGAAGTTAAAAAATCTCAGGAAAAGGCCATTACTTGTGTTGTATACGAAAGTTAGTCAATTATGAAAGTGTCCTGACCGTGAGCAGGCTAAGCTCATGTATAAGTAAGAAAAACAACATAAAACGTGATAGAGTGTGGTGTTTAAAAAAAAATACAGGGGTGTTCAAGCCAAACCAGGACTTTTAAGTGTGCAATATAACAAAATCCCGTTGAGAGTAAAAAAAATCTATAAAATCTCCTCTGCTATAATCCTCAGCTACACTAATGCACTTATCCCAGTGTTCCACTAGTGCTTGGATAGTTTAAGGTAGAACGTTTCTCAGTACACCAGAGCCATGATCGGACTGCCTGCTTTATGTCAGAAACGCTGGCCTCCCAGGAACTCCTTTAATGTCCCAAACGTGTGGAAATGGCTTGGCGTGAAGTCGGGATTGTACGGGGATGTGGTGATAACTCCCAGCCAAGTTCCTGTAATGTGCAAGTGGTGCTGGTGAATGATTGATTGTGTGTACACAATGTTCACAGGAATGACCGCAATGGGCTCCAAGCCACCACATTCACAGACGTACGACCTTCTTTGAAATGTTGTCGCCATTTAAATGTTTTGATGCGACTTAGAATCTCATAGCTGTATTATGCTTGTAGTTGTCTGTAAATCAGTTTTACACCTTCACTCATGAGAAATTTCATCACAAGAGGTGATTGATTTGAACATCCCTTGTATGTTTATATGGCACATTTGTCATTCAAGTTCCTTTATATTGTGTATTTTATAGGCAGCAACATGCGCAACACAAACATTCACTTGTTGACTGAGGTTGTCCCTCCGAGCTGGAAGGGTGTCCTAGGTAATGTCTTTGTCAGCACTGAGACACCATCATTTTTGCTAGACTGACTCCCGTGTGTGTGTGTGTGTGTGTGTGTGTGTGTGTGTTTGTGTGTGTGTGTGTCTGCTAGATGGTTCATAAACTTGGCCCACACTACACCATCCCACACAGGTTACATAACAGTCAATATTCCACAACTGTAAAGATCCACAAAATTTTAGTCTTTCTTAATTTTAATAAAATAATCAAAACAAAACACATTTATAATAAACCATGAACATAAGCTGGTCTAGGGTTGGGGACTGTGTAATTCCATAAACAAATGGCAATGAATTACTTACAAGTCAGTAATCGTATAATATGATGCACAATTCAGGATAAATAAATAAATAATAATAAGGCGGCGCGGTGGTGTAGTGGTTAGCACTGTCGCCTTGCACCTCCAGGGTCTGGGTTCGATTCCCCGGCCAGGCTCGATTCCCGTCTCTGTGTGCATGGAGTTTGCATGTTCTCCCCGTGCTTGGTGGGTTTCCTCCGGGTACTCCGGTTTCCTCCCACAGTCCAAAAACATGCAGGTTAGGCTAATTGGCGTTCCTAAATTGCCCGTAGTGTGTGATTGGGTGTGTGAGTGTGTGTATGTGTGTGTGCCCTGCGATGGATTGGCACCCTGTCCAGGGTGTACCCCGCCTAGTGCCCGAAGTCTCCTGGGATAGGCTCCAGGTCCCCCGCGACCCTGAACACAGGATTAAGCGCTATAGAAAATGAATGAATGAATGAATGATAATAATAAAATATATAATTTTTTTTCATGGGCAATATTTCAGATTTGGTGATTTGACATTAAAAGGAATTGTGGAATGAAACAAAGTTAAATAATAGTGAAATAATAATGAATTACAACATATATTCGGTAATTGTGTTAAACTGAATTTAACAGTCAAGCTCACAAAAATTTAATTTGAAGGGAAAAAAAAACATACAAACAAAAAAAACCAACAGCCGCAGCAAAACTCAAAATTTATAATAGTCATGTAAAATAATAATATTTGTATAATAATAAAAAATGATTAAATTATCTGTATTAATTCATTAATGTATTTATATTCTGTGGAACCTATTATGCTACTAAGTTTTAATGATATACATGCGCGCGCACACACACACACACACACACACACACACAAGGATGCGGTAACACATCAAAACAAAATGTTTTTGTGTTGAAAGTGTGGGCAGAAGTGTGCTGACGTACATCGTCATGAGAGATGACGACGTCCTTGTCTTGGATAGAATTCTTCTGTGTTTAATCTGAAGTTAAGGCTTCTAGAGGTCCAGGGCAGTTTGCCTCTACTTGGGATTAAAAATGGAATAGTTTAAAATATATTATTATTATTATTATTATTATTGTTACTAGTATTACCAAAAAAGAGGATAAAGAGGCTGTTGAGGGAATTAGAGACTTTATTTTTCATAAATCATGCAATGCACAATTCTCAAATTCCCGCAACAGCTCTTTTAATCCTCTTTTGTCATTTAAAAACAAGACATATACAAATAAACAGAACTAATTAGCATCTTTAGAAATAATAATGGGTGCATATTCTTTTTATGTAGTGCTCCTCCTTCTGTCAGCTGTGTTCATCATGCAGAAACGTCCCTTGTTGCTTTTCAGATGGAATGTAACTCTTTTTGTGACTCTTTAGCATAATGTCCAAACCCTTCTGAGAAAAGGCAAGCTCACACAAAGCTATTAGTGTGTAGCGTAATTACAATCAATAACCCTTTCGATGGCTCATAAAGCTGCTGTGTAGATACATCATGCTAATGTTCTCTGTGTATTACCGGCCTGACTTCTTCCCCTCCTGAGAGACACAAATAATCAGCTGCAACATCTGAGTAATTCTTAATCTTTTATTTATGGAGGCGTATTTTCTCCTTACAGATCTCCTCTGAATAAGAATCGTCATTCCTTATGCACTGGGTTCCTTCAAATCGATATTTTCTGATCAATATTTTCTAAAAAAGCAAGAAAAAAATACAAGCAATCCGTTCCCTCCAGGAAAATTATATCCACCTTTTTAAACCTTCATGGATCTTTAAAACCATTTGATCGATCCGTTTAATTCTACCCACGTCTTGATCCCAGCACATCATCCGCTGCACAATGCTGACCTTCTGACCCGTGAGCTAATCGACAGTCGAGCATTTTTATACTGAAGAGAGCTGAAAAGATGCTTTTGTTCGTCAGTTCCACAGTTTCCTGTCACAATCGTGTCATTGTGCGTTGTTTTGTGTGCGGTGGGCTGATCCAAGTGCCTGCTGAAGTCGCGCTGGCATTTAGAATAAAACGATTCGAATTAACATGGCACTGAATTGGAGTAAAGCAGGACCAAAGGCCCAGTGCACCATGGGATTGAACTCCGAACCCATCAGACATGGTGGTGATGCTAATTTCTGATGATATGTGAAATGTATTTGAGAAACAAAATGACTGACAAATAAATAAGCGAATATAAAGACCTAAAATAGGACAAAACTTACTTAAAAAAATACTAAAATTGTTGTGCCAAGTATTGAGCCCCACTTAATTTCTTCCTGAAATAGATGATGTGGATTAAATTGAAGAAATGAAAACAAATTATTTACTGCGCCAGGATGCAATGTGTCGCACCTCCAGGGGAGAATCCGTGTTCGATTCCTGTCTCGGTTCTATTCCCTCCTTGGTTCTATTCCCGTCTCTGTCTGCATGGAGTTTGCATGTTCTCCCCTGCTTGGTGGGATTCCTCTGGGTACTCCGGTTTCCTCCCACAATCCAAAGACCTGCTAATTAGGCACATTGATGTTCCCAAATTGTCTGTAGTGTGAATGAGTATGTGTGTGTGCCCTGCGATGGATTGGCACCCTGTCCACGGTGTACCCCGCCTTGTGCCCTAAGTCTCCTGGGATAGGCTCCAGGTCCCCGCGATGTACCTAAAGATGCGCTGAAATTTTTCAACATTCAGCAATACTAGTATACTCATCACAAGTAAAAAAAAACATTTCTCTGAATCTGCTCAGCTACAGGGACTGGAGTGAAAATGCGAGACTAAAACTTGCCAAATATCCCGAGATCCAGCAAAGTCAGGACGTTCAGGAAGCCTGGGGGGGACGATTCCTCAGGACTATTAACAAATACAAGAATACTGTACTGTAGCAAAATATGAAGAATTGAGGACTGGCTCAATAATTTTACATTTTCTTCAGAAAGCTGCAAAACAAAAAGGGCAGAAATAAATCATCATTTGAAAAGATCTCTAAAGCGCATTTACAGTATAGTGATTAAGTTAAGAAGTGTCATGTTTCTGATGTTATCGAAGCATGAAAACACATTTTGTACAGCATTTTAACAGTAAATAACACTGGTATTGAGCTCGACTCCTGAACAAACACGTTATCTGAGTTTCCACAAGTGTGTGTGTTGATTGTAGTATTGAGAATGAACTTTGACCCCTTCTCCCAAAACTCATCAGATCACCTTTTTAATAACAATTTAATCAATTTCCAGTGGATTTCTTTCATTTCACTCCATGCCGCCGCATTTCATTCAAAGTGTATGTGAACTTTCTTTTTAAAGTTCAGCTTAAAAATATGTAAAGATGTAGATTTTGTACACAATCTCAAACCTTCTGATTTTAAACCGTATACAGTAATTTAGAAGCAGAATGTAAAACTTCCTGCGAAACCTCCCACAATCAGAAGCCCAGGAGCTGTTATCTCAGCTCTCGAGGGACGGTGAGAAAAGAAGCACCCCAGCCAAGAATGTTCTAGCAAAGGAAATAGTTGGGAGTTATTCGAAATGTCAAGCAGATGCTGTCCGGGTGTTTCCTGCATGTTTCCTCATGCAGATGTTGTCCATCAAGCCTTAAATGATTATCGTCCTTCCACAGATGTTGGTGTGACAGGGAGTGATAATATGAGGATGGTTACTCAACCCCTTTGAGAGAATATCATAGTTGTATATGTGGAATTATACCTCTAGAGTGAGTCTTATTGTGGAGACGGAATATTGGAACAGAAGCTTGGACATCGTGCTGATGAAGGTATGACCGGTAGTGATTATACAGTAGACAGCTGGGTAGCGATTAGATTAATAACATTATTTGTATGAAATGAATTTTTTTTAATTATGTTGTGAGGCAATAATTAAATGTTTAAGTGTATGTCAAAGGATTAGGATTAGGGCTGCACTAAATATATTGAAAAAATATCGTTATCGCGATAATGGCATACGCGATAACCATATCGCAAAGAGTTGCGATAAATACTTTATTTGCCAAGCATTTGTGTGTCCAAATTTGACCAATCAGATGGGCCCTTACTATGTTTATACCCGCTTATATCTTATACAGTGGTGTGAAAAACTATTTGCCCCCTTCCTGATTTCTTATTCTTTTGCATGTTTGTCACACTTAAATGTTTCTGCTCATCAAAAACCGTTAACTATTAGTCAAAGATAACATAATTGAACACAAAATGCTGTTTTTAAATGAAGGTTTACGTTATAAACGGAGAAAAAAAACTCCAAATCTACATGGCCCTGTGTGAAAAAGTGATTGCCCCCCTTGTTAAAAAATAACTTAACTGTGGTTTATCACACGTGAGTTCAATTTCTGTAGTCACCCCCAGGCCTGATTACTGCCACACCTGTTTCAATCAAGAAATCACTTAAATAGGAGCTACCTGACACAGAGAAGTAGACCAAAAGCACCTCAAAAGCTAGACATCATGCCAAGATCCAAAGAAATTCAGGAACAAATGAGAACAAAAGTAATTGAGATCTATCAGTCTGGTAAAGGTTATAAAGCCATTTCTAAAGCTTTGGGACTCCAGCGAACCACAGTGAGAGCCATTATCCACAAATGGCAAAAACATGGAACAGTGGTGAACCTTCCCAGGAGTGGCCGGCCGACCAAAATTACCCCAAGAGCGCAGAGACAACTCATCCGAGAGGCCACAAAAGACCCCAGGACAACATCTAAAGAACTGCAGGCCTCACTTGCCTCAATTAAGGTCAGTGTTCACGACTCCACCATAAGAAAGAGACTGGGCAAAAACGGCCTGCATGGCAGATTTCCAAGGCGCAAACCACTTTTAAGCAAAAAGAACATTAAGGCTCGTCTCAATTTTGCTAAAAAACATCTCAATGATTGCCAAGACTTTTGGGAAAATACCCTGTGGACCGACGAGACAAAAGTTGAACTTTTTGGAAGGTGCGTGTCCCGTTACATCTGGCGTAAAAGTAACACAGCATTTCAGAAAAAGAACATCATACCAACAGTAAAATATGGTGGTGGTAGTGTGATGGTCTGGGGTTGTTTTGCTGCTTCAGGACCTGGAAGGCTTGCTGTGATAGATGGAACCATGAATTCTACTGTCTACCAAAAAATCCTGAAGGAGAATGTCCGGCCATCTGTTCGTCAACTCAAGCTGAAGCGATCTTGGGTGCTGCAGCAGGACAATGACCCAAAACACACCAGCAAATCCACCTCTGAATGGCTGAAGAAAAACAAAATGAAGACTTTGGAGTGGCCTAGTCAAAGTCCTGACCTGAATCCTATTGAGATGTTGTGGCATGACCTTAAAAAGGCGGTTCATGCTAGAAAACCCTCAAATAAAGCTGAATTACATCAATTCTGCAAAGATGAGTGGGCCAAAATTCCTCCAGAGCGCTATAAAAGACTCGTTGCAAGTTATCGCAAACGCTTGATTGCAGTTATTGCTGCTAAGGGTGGCCCAACCAGTTATTAGGTTCAGGGGGCAATTACTTTTTCACACAGGGCCATGTAGTTTTGGATTTTTTTTCTCCCTAAATAATAAAACCCCTCATTTAAAAACTGCATTTTGTGTTTACTTGTGTTATCTTTGACTAATAGTTAAATGTGTTTGATGATCAGAAACATTTTGTGTGACAAACATGCAAAAGAATAAGAAATCAGGAGGGGGGCAAATACTTTTTCACACCACTGTATATATATATATATAATCTTTATACTTCATTCTGTCGCGAACTAACCCCGGATGATCAGAAGACTTAGTGATTAGCCGTTAGCCGCGGTTAGCCGTTAGCCCTTTATATATGGTAAACCCAAACGCGGAAGCAAGCGAGTAGGCAGGATAACCACGTGAATTAGTTTAAGGACTCTCACAGAAGGGGAGCAAGGGAAAAACACACATTTAACCCGCGTCCTATAAACACACACTCGAATCAGAAAGTAAACAATCTGCACCGACATGCGTGAACACAGTGACTAAGCTCTATGCGGTTTGTTTACTTCACTTATACTTCCGGGTTCACGCCCGCATTACTTCCGGGTCCTAGTGCCGGTCGCGGAGCGAGTGTGTGTGTGTGTGTGAAATATTATTTTTTTAATTACATTTTTGTTTAATAATATTTATTTTTATAAAAAAAAACAACAGGCAAGCCAAAGAGAATATTTTTTTTTTAAAGATGCTCTTGTTTTAAGACACTATTGATGAGTGTACGGTTACATGTAAATAAAAAGTCATGTTTGAAAGTAATTCATATTGTGTTGGCAGGTTTATAGTAACAGCAAACCAGAAGTCAGAATATCTGCTGAGGGGTTTAAGTCATTCATAGTGTTTTGAAGTCTAAATATTTGCAACTTCCTTGAAATACAGTTTCTTTTTAGCCTGAATTAGATTTAATTACATCAGACGAATATCTATTACCTGTTTATTTTAGTATGATCATTACATATAAATAAATAATAATAAAAAATAGGCAATAATAATAATAAAAAATGCATTTCTCTAGGGAAATGTTATATCGCAAGAAATATCGTTATCGCAATATTCAACAACAATATCGCATATGTTCCTAATATCGTCCAGCCCTAATTAGGATTCAGATGTCATTATTTTTATGACATCATTCATGAAATCTAGCATAATCTAATCACATGACTCTTGCTCATTGAATCACGATCAGATTAAAGTCACAATTTGCACTACAAATGTAAATGTAATCAAGTTCAATGCATGCGCAAGTCAAACCAGCACTTGTAATTTTGGGGATTCTGCAGTTCTATCATTCAATACCTAATAATGAAGTTCTTACATGAAGCTGAATGTCAACTGCTGTTCCCTGTTTCATTAATTAGAGCCAGAGACGGGAAGTGTATAAATAAATAAAAACAAACCAGCTGAATAGCGACCTAGTTAGGTTTTCCTAGTGACAAATTTATTGTACAAAAGGCATTTGAGTCAAACCTGGACTTGTGCTGAACTTTCTTGTCAAGCCATAAAACCAATTGACATTTATAGAAGACTTCACGCACAGTACAGTGATGAGACAATTAGCTGCAGTAAAATATTTGAATGGTGCTAACGTTTTAAAAAAAGGCCGTACATCCTTGAATGTCGATCCTGGCTGAGGTTGCTCAGATCCCACTGTCGTCGTTCTCATGAACATTCAGTGATTTTCAAGTCTGATCCTTGAAAATCCACGATTAACTTGTTGCCAACCTGCGTAAGAGACGCCTCGATCTGTGGGACTTTTGACAATCTGTGGGACAATCTGTGGGAATTTTCACATGTTTGGGCCATTAAAGGAGTTCCTGGGAGGATAGCACAGTCCAATCATGACTCTGGTGTACTAAGAAAAATGTTCTAACTTGATGGTATCCAAGCACTAGTGAACCATTGACATAAGAACATTAGTGTATACGGGGATTATATAGAGAAATAAATATTCTGTTTTTACTCTCATAATTGTGTTCTGTTATTCTGCATTTAAAAAGTTCTGGTTTGACTTGAACACACCTCATAGAAATAAATCCTGAAACCAACAAAATAGAAACCTTTTTAAAATAACATTATTTTCCATCATTGGAACCATATTTACACACTTACGAATTGCACTTGGTTGTTTTAATTAAGGTAGCAATCATAAAGAAAGTGAAGGACCTTTTGTAAGTTTATCAGGGACAGAGTTATTACTGTAACCATCCTAAATGGAAAAAAGCTGCAACAAAGACCTTAAACATTCAACTGTCAGTACAGCACTTTTTTTTTTTCAACAATATGCAAGTGGAAAGATCCTGGAACCATGACTAATCACACCTGACCAGGTGCACCATGCAAGATTTCTCAATGCACTTCTATTAATGATAAGGAAAATAAGAGGGAAGCCATCAGTCATTTGTAAAAAAAAAAAAAGCAAACACCTTAACGCAGCAGAAACAACGGTGTGCATTACTGTCTCTACTATAGAGGAAGAACATCGATATGTTTCTAAAAGGCTCATGTTTTATAACAACATGTATGGAGGACTAAACATGACATAATTATAAGTAAATAAATAAGTAAAATAGAAATAAATAAATACAATAAGCCCTGGAAAATTGCTAAATGTATTCCTACTTTTGTTTATTAACATATTTCCAGATTTATTTATTTCTGAATTTCTTCCTTTATTTATTTTTGTGTTGTCACATTTCTTTATCTACTTTAGATTTTCCACATTTTTGCATGTATTTATTTCCACATTTCTACATGTATTTATGTCACTGTATGCTGATCAGGTAGGCGGTCCCAGCCTTAGTCGAAACCGTGATTGGGCCACAGGGCACCTCAGACAGAAGCAATCGATCTACTGTAATCAGCGTGATGCTTTTTAGTTATCTGAAACTAACTATGCAAATGGTTGCCAACTAGAGACCGTTGGCACACGTTCTGCGGGATTTAGCTGATCAGCTGGAAATATTTGGAGGTAAAATGCACCATGGACACCCAACGTTCCCTTCCTCTTTCTGCGTGAGGATAACACAGGAGGCGGACAACTTGTTGAAGACCGTCAAAAACAGCTTGGTTAAGGTCAACATGCTGCTCTAGTTGTGCATATAACCGCAAAAACTCCATAACCACAATGAAGCATGCTGGTGGGAGCATCACAATGCAATGTCTGAATATATTCTTATGAGAATGTTTTCATGTAGCTTTTTGAGCACTGCATTTCACTGACATCTCAGATACATGAAATAAATTTTCCCGTGCACTTTTTTTCTTACAGGACCTATGAGCACACCTCCTCAGAAGGCGAGAGGCGTTCCGGGCGATGAGAAAGAAAAGAAAGAAGGCGGTGAGCAAACGTTAAAAGATGGGCAGCTGCCACAGAAAGACTGTGAGCTTCAAGAGGATGCAGAAAAGACGACAAGCTGTACAGGTACTGGAGAAATTCTTAAACAAATAATTAATAAGGTTGTTTATTTGAGGTGGTGCCCTCTGGTGGTCAGGAGAGTTTCACCGTTTAATATCAAAACATTCATACGCACTGTGTGTGTGTGTGTGTGTGTGTGTGTGTGTGTGTGTGTGTGTGTGTGTGTGTGTGTGTGTGTGTGTGTGTGTGTGTGTGTGTGTGTGTGTGTGTGTGTGTGTGTGTGTGTGTGTGTGTGTGTGTGTGTTAACCACATCTTAAAGTCAAGATCACCTGGTAGATAGATGAATAGAGAGATAGAGAGAAGTGATTGAGTTTCTTTGTTGCATATAAGGGTGGGCGATATACCGGAATACACGGTTAACCGGTAGAAATTTGTCAATCGGTAGAGATTTTGGTCTACCGTCTTAATCTAATCTTAATCTGGTTGAGATCACGTGACGTTACACGTTACGTAACCACGCAATACACATTCACTTCTATGGGAAGCCAAACACATCTAAAGTGGGACGAAACCGTGGCACCCGATTGAGCCGGTGTGGGCAGAACAAATATCCAGACCCGGTGGATCGCGCAGCGCCGACCAACTTGAGCAGCGCTGCTCGAATCACAAACCTGCGCGACGCTGATAGAAATAGACCGCGCCGACCATCAAAATACATTTTACCCCGCTGGGATGCGCACGTACAAACCAGGCATGGCCAGGCGGAAACAATATTAAACAGTCCTGACATTTTAAATAAATTGTTTTAAATAAACAGTGGGTCGCGCAGGTTTGTGATTCGAGCAGCGCTGCTCAAGTTGGTCCGCGCTGCACGATCCACCGGGCTGCGCGAATAAACCAGATCAACTCTGCGCTATTCAGATAGTCGCGCTGCGCTGTCCACTGGGCCGCGCAGATATTTGGTTCAATCGGGTGTAAATCAATAAGAACGAGAGCGCACAAAATCCTTATCAACTGTTTATTCTCCTTTATTCACAAAAACAAACTGAAACTCCAACACACGCGACACTCTCGAGGAGAAAGTGTGCATGCGCCTTTTGCCCTTCTACGGCAAGCCGCGCGGGGATAAAAACCTCACACACACACATATGCACCTCACGAGCGCCTGTGCATCTAACATTAGCACAATATAACAAAATCAAATTAAGTTTGTTACACATCCAACCGAATGTGACGAAAGTAAAAAAAATGCGGCAAACCTCAGCAATTTCCAGTTTAAATAAAATGACATTATGTAAAACAGTTTCTTTGTGTTTGAATTTTTATTTATGCATTTTCAGATACAATTTGCTATATTGTGATGTATATCGTTATCGAGGTAGAAAATTGCTTCTACCGTGATGGAAGATTTTGGTTATATCGCCCACCCCTAGTTGCATGCAGATTAAAAATGTATAACAGTATATATAATTCAGACTAAGATGTATGTGAACGTGTAAAGCTGTATTATATGTATATTATGCTGTATTAATGTCTTTTAAGTAAAGACATTCCTTAAGCTTTATAATTACCTTATAATACAGTATAATTACTTCAGGAATAAATTACTTTAAGGCATCGCACATGAACGGGAGCGCTCCCTGTTGTGCTAATATTCAGTACAACACCATGTCCTCGAGTGTGATATTGCTTTTATACAACAGTTCTTAAAAACACCATTTATTATCAACAACAAATTATGTTTTATTTGTTCATTTAATCTGTTATTTTGCTCCACGACACTAAACTCCACGGAACTACAGTAACTACCTGCAACTGGCAGAGCTAGCGACTGACAGTTAGTGTAGTTAAGAACAGTTAGAGCATCTGTGTCGCAAAGTGATGTATAGTTAAACGTCCCAGTGCCGTTATCCTCTATATAAACACTCATAAAACAGCTCTTGACCACTTGGTTCACTCAGTTGGAACTAACTGCTGAATAAAATGCTTTACAATTATAACTGACTAAATCATCTTCAATGAAAGTTGCTTCAAATAGTTTCAGGATAAACATGAGTAATGATGTTCTAAAAATACATGCTTTTTATTTTATTTTCCAGATATGCCATCTTCCAGATGCCCACATCAGTAAGTAGTCTGATCAGTACTCCTTTTCATTTAAACATTCACCAAACATTCACAGTATGACTATCATGTCTGGCTCAATGGCTTCTCCTGACCTGAGTTTGATTCCCAGCCAGTGCACCAAATGTTGCCCCTGGATCTTAGTGCTGGTTAAAAAATGGGGCACGTTAGTGGGGTGACTGGTGAAAAAACAGCAACATATCTATATCTATAAGCGAAAGTATGTCAAATTATCCACGCTAATTGATGTTTATATTAAAACACCTGTTGACCACACTTATACTTGCATTCAAGGCTACGGTTCCCCAGTCACTGCTGTGCAGGTGTGAATGAGTTACATCAGTTCATTTATAACTGGGGTGTGAGCAAAAATGGATGCCCCGCTTGTGATGCACAAAAAGAAAAACTGTGATTTTATTTATTTTTTGGTCTAAGTGTGTACCTGGTGCTAACACAACTCGGAGAAGTGCATAAAAAGACGTGCAAACAAAATTTGGCTGAATACTCCAAGGAAGATGAAAGAGAATCATTACTGGTGACGAGACATGGTTTCATCACTACAAGCCTGAGACTAAACGATGGAGTATACGGAACAGAAACATCTTCAATCGCCAAAAAAAAAAAGTCAAAAGTCAATCATCTTCTGGTAAATTGAACATTTATCAGGAAAAAGCTTCAACAATCAACAGTGCTTGTTACACATGACCTTATTAGCCACTGCTCTAAAGTACAATCTTAATAAACCCGAACAAACTAAACCCTTTTTCCTGATTGGTCATACTAACGAGTGGTTATTTTATATGGACACACAGCTGTTCAGGCCTAATCCCCTGAGTTCTCATCACATTGTTGTGTGTTGAAATACTCTTACTTTCACTATTATGGATAACTGATTTCTCCTGTCAATTGTTTGTGATGAAATGTCACATGCAAGTGTTTAAGTGGGATTTCTGATAACAGTCATTTTAATATTTTTTTTTCTTTTCTTTTTTTTCTTTTCTCCTGACTACATTTCTGCTTTGAAGTTCAGGTTTTAATAAAGTCTTCAAATGTTTTTGATGCAAGTCCAGTAGTTTTAGCAATCTTTCTATTTATTTTGCCAAAAACTGTGACTCTCCTGAAACACAGTAAGAGAATTTTCACGGCAGTGAGATCAATTTCCCAACATGACTGTTCAAGAGCTTTAACAGTGTGTAGATGTTCAGAATGTTTTTTTTTTTTTTTGGATGGGAACCCTTCCTTTGGGTTTTCCTGTCCTGTCGTGCCCTGAGAGCCCTAGACTAAAACGAGCTCCTCTTCAGTTCCGGCTATGTTGCCGTTTTCGCTGAGTGCATGTTTCCACCATCCTGCAGTCAATACAGCACCGCAGCCTGGAGCTATCAATAGCATTTTCCTCTGGACAATGTGGCTGTCAGCATCAGTGCTGTCAGGAGGTCAAGCCCAGGTCTACATCTGTTCTACAAAGAGAAAAAAAAAAACATCAAACAAAAAAAAGACTGTTTTTAGACATTTGTAAGCAATGTTAATTCTTTTCTCTTTTTAAAATTTTTTTCCCCTTTTTCTTCAGGATGTTAAAATTTAGCAGTTAATTAATGGAGACTTTTCTGACAGACGATGTATTTGCGTGTTCGACTGCGTCCCTCCTACTGCCGTAAGCAACTACAGACCAGTAGGACAGACCAAGCAACTAAATCGTAGTTTATTCAACTAAGAAACTTCAAACTTTGCATCATTATTTATTTATTTATTTATTATTTATTTTTTTTAAAGCCAACTTTTTTCGCATTAGGTGTATACGACAACAAATGGATTTAAGTGGTTCAGCTGACAAAGTCTTTCACTGATCCACCCCCCATGCTCCACTCTGGGCATGTAACAGTCTGGGTGGTACGCTTCTTTTGGGTTTCTCCACACCGTTACTGTCCCAGATGTGGGAAAGACAGTGAAGGTGGACTCATCAGAGAACAGTACATGTTTCACATTGTCCACAGCTCAAGACTTTCGCTGCTGGCACCACTGACATCGACGTTTGGCATCGACAAGAGTGACCAAAGTGGCCCTGTTGAGCCTCTGACAAACAGTTTTGGTGGAAACAAGAGAGCTGAGGTGCACATTTAATTCTGCAGTAAGTTGGGTAGCTGTGGTTTTATGTTTTTTAGATACAATCCGGGTTAGCACCCGGACATCCTTTTCAGACAGCTTCCTCTTGCGTCCACAGTTACTCCTGTTGGATGTGGTTCCTCCTTCTTGGTGGTATGCTGACATTACCCTGGATACCGTGGCTCTTGATGCATCACAAAGACTTGCAGTCTTGGTCACAGATGCGCCAGCGAGACGCGCACCAACAATTTGTCCCATTTTGAACACTGATATGTCACCCATAATGTTGTGTGCATTGCAATATTTTAAGCAAACCTGTGCTATTACTCTGCACATTCCACCAGTAAGAGCAGAGTGTGAAGGTTTAATTAGCAATCAATGAAGATTGGCCACCAGGCTAGTGAAATTTAGCCATGAAACCTCCAACACTAAATTGCCCAGTGTTTCAGTTTCATTGTCCAACCGTCTAGTTCTGTCCACTGAACTTTGACATACTTGCATAGTGTACAGTAGATATGTGTTATGCATGTCTGAATGTTCTCTAGTTTACTTATAGGATAAGGAAGTATATAAGTGCTAAACTATTTCCCGAGTGAAATAAAGAACATACTTGTCACGTCATTCTGTTGCTACTTCAAAGAACATGAGTAGTTCACTTGTTCTTTAGGAATCTATGGCGATGACATAGGAAGTATTGTGGTACAGTGTAAGGATTCTGGAAGAGCTCTATAACAAAGAGAGAGATGAAAACATGGGAACATTAACATCCTCAAAGGAAAATATAAGAAAACACTAACAACAGCAAATCTCGAATAGCTATGACTCTTTATGCTTTGCATTTTGAATTAAAAATGCCATCACTGCCTGTCTTTGGCCTAGCTTGTTTCTCTAGTTGACATTGCTCATTTTTGTCTTGAAAAAGACAGCAGGCGTTTGCAGATAATCTGACAAATAGACAGCATGTTCCATGTAAAACCGATTATCTTAAGTTAAAGTGATAACTTCAAATTGTCCGACGGAACAATAAGAAACCCTTAATTACAACTAGGTCACGCTGAACATTCAGGAAGTAAAAATGAATAATGTGATAAATTTTGGACAGAGTTACCAATTTCTTGCATTATCCACAATGACGTTTGACTGCCTGCTGATGTCGTGCACCTGTTCTCTCCTTGGTACCACAAACTGTACAGACCTACTTTTACTTTAACGATTGTTATAACATCTGGGATGTGGAGTGATGCATACTGTATACTGTAGTTAACCTTCCCAGTGCTGTTAGTGTATTCCAGGACACATGTGGAAAGCCACTCATCCAATAGGATTACTCGGTCGTAACTGTCGTATATTCATTCATTCATTCATTCATCTTCTATACCGCTTAATCCTGTGTTCAGGGTCGCGGGGGGCCTGGAGCCTATCCCAGGAGACTTCGGGCACTAGGCGGGGTACACCCTGGACAGCGTGCCAATCCATCGCAGGGCACACACACACATACACACCCAATCACACACTATGGTCAATTTAGGAACGCCAATTAGCCTAACCTGCATATCTTTGGACTGTGGGAGAAAACCGGAGTACCCGGAGGAAATCCACCAAGCACGGGGAGAACATGCACACTCCATGCACACAGAGACGGGAATCGAGCCTGGCCGGGGAATCGAACCGGTAATATTTAACCTTCACTTCATGTGTATCTAAACCCGAATGATGCAGCAGCACTTTAGTCTTTTAGTCTGTTCAGGTTTAAGTCTGTACACTCTGCTCAAACTGATTCATCACTTTCATGCTAATTTCGGCATCGGTGCCATCGTTATATTGTACTGGGGATTGGACAATGAAACTGAAACACTGGGCAATTTAGTGTTGGAGGTTTCATGGCTAAATTTCACTAGCCTGGTGGCCAATCTTCATTGATTGCACATTCCACCAGTAAGAGCAGAGTGTGAAGGTTTAATTAGCAGAGTAATAACAAAGTTTTGCTTAAAATATTGCAATGCACACAACATTATGGGTGACATATCAGTGTTCAAAATGGGACAAATTGTTGGTGCGCGTCTCGCTGGCGCATCTGTGACCAAGACTGCAAGTCTTTGTGATGCATCAAGAGCCACGGTATCCAGGGTAATGTCAGCATACCACCAAGAAGGAGGAACCACATCCAACAGGAGTAACTGTGGACGCAAGAGGAAGCTGTCTGAAAAGGATGTCCGGGTGCTTTCCCACATCCGGGACATTTACAGTGTGGAGAAGCCCCAAAGAAGCGTACCACCCAGACTGTTGCATGCCCGGAATGAAGCATGGGGGTGGATCAGTGATGGTTTGGGCTGCAATATCATGGCATTCCCTAGGCCCAATTCTTGTGCTAGATTGGCGCGTCACTGCCAAGGACTACTAAACCATTCTAGAGGACCATGTGCACCCAATGGTTCAAACATTGTATATTGAAGGTGGTGCCGTGTATCAGGATGAAGATGCT